>CM042228.1:9359845-10559845 GCA_023566465.1 Cottus gobio
TCAGCAATAATTTAATGAATGAATTTGAGGAAAGTGTCAGTTTAATATTTTCTGTCAGCAATCCCCCAGCTTTCACTTCCATATCTTTTCTTCTTCTGAAATGTTGACTGTCTAGTCGTCTGGGGGCTTTGATGCAAACAATATAACTAGGTCTTCCTCTCTCATCTGCTTATTATCTTTGAAGGAATGCACTAATTTAACTTTTTAACTCCAAATATTGACTTGGATACCTGGGGTTTGGGTATTAGCCGATACGGGGACCTACAGATACCCGTATACCTCACTGTGACTGGAATAATTCTTTTATGAGGAAGGCAACATCAGGCGTGACTCAAACAATGCTTTCTTAACTTTGTATTACAAAAGATATCAAGTAAATACATATATTTAAACTGGTTTGTTCTTTGTTAAAATAATGGTATTCCATACCAGATTGGCATGTGCTCTCCAGTCCAGCTGTTTGAGTCAGTATCCGCTAACGGTATCGGTTCATGTCTAGTTTTTTGGCAGACTGCTATTGCCTGTTTTTGTTCACAGTGCCCTAAAAGGAATCTGGCCCATGTGACAAATACAAGTCAAAGAGCTGCACATATCTGATGACAACTGTAATACCTGCAATTTAAACGGCTCTACTTTTTCAATGGCAGGGACTGCCTTAAGATGCAAAGGATGCAGTCAGAGCTATCATTGACTTCCTCCTCCTTTTTTGAAGGTCATAAACAAATCTCCTGTCAAGAGCCTTCACAAGGAAGGCTCCAGCAAAGCCCTTTAATATTCACCATCTCCTCAGAGGATCTGCTACGTCTGGAACATGAATGATAGTACCGCACAGCAATACCACTGGCTAAATCCTCAACAGAAACCATTCCATTTTTCAGAGGCTTGCTTGTATCTGTTGCCTTCTGTTTTTTTTTTTGTTGCCTCCCATGTGGTCACTGACATATCGCTCCGTAGAGGGCTTTGCAGAGAGCCGTGATTTGTAGGTAACGACAAGGCCATTTCACGCCATGAAAGGGTATGGGGACGTGAAGCATAGGCTTATTATGCTTTAACGTATTTGTGGTCATAGAAATTGAATCAATAGCACAGGCCCACGCAACCCTTTTGTTCTCGTGATTCATCCCCGAGCATTTAAAGAGAAAAAAGGTGCGCATTACATTCTGGTGGGAGGTCGTCACCCTGTGTTTCAGACAGAGAGGCGAACAAAGCTGTTATTTTCTGTGTCAGGGAGAGAGCGAGCTTGGTGACAAAAAATAGCAGGGGTTTAGGGGGAGAGCGCAAACACCTGCATGGTGGTGTGACACGAATGGACATGAATACACACACCGCTAATGTGAACATTGCAGTTGACACAGAGAGAGAGGGGAAAAGAAGATGTGGAATGTCATGAGTAATGCTGTATGACTGAAATATTCATGGTATCATAAAATGCCAATCCAGGAAATGAGTTACCTGTCAAATCAATATATTTTAAAGCTATCTTTAGTTGACATGGACATGGTCGTGGCTGCTGCGAAGCACAGCTCATTTAACAGCTTTCTCATCAATGAAAAACAGAGTTTGTATCTCTTACAACAACATGTGTAGCTGTATTAATCACATCCATGCTTGTGGCCATTTCTTTTTATGTGTAGCAACGTAGCTGCTATGGCTAGTTCTCAGTTATTCTAGTGAGAAAACTGTGTTGACTGTTTACCATTTGAAACATACAGCACAGCCCCTGACCCATTTGAATCGCTGAACAAATCAGAGGTGTGGCTCCAGCCTTCATTATTCCATCTCGCTGTTTGAACACGTACCTAAAAAACATTTGGTCCATAACTATTGAACTCACTTGGGGTACAATTGATTTATAGACTCCTGAAGGTGTGGAATATGTGACCTTAGATCCCCATCATGCCCTGTAATTGATTTATGTAGTCTGTAATTGGTTGGGTGTTTGCCACAACACATCCCGTAATGTTTCCTCTTTTCGTGTACTGCGCTTTCACAAAAACTGAGGTTACTGTCAAGGTCTTACGTGTCATGAAGCCAGTTGCTCTTTGATGAAAAGACCCAGAGAAATGGACTGAAGCTGTAAATGTCTCTCCACTCCTGAGCCCTGCAGTGCACCACCACACAACACAAGTGCAAGAACATGGACACGATCCTCTTTACGGTGCTGTGTTGCGCGGTTCACCTGAGAGGGCAAATCGATACAAACTACACCCAATCCCAACCTCAACTTTGGTGATGCGAGGTTTCTGCAGTTTGCTGAGCCTAGAGACTGCTTTTATAACACGCGCACCTCGTTTACCGTTTGCTTGGCTTCTGGGATAAAACCTTAGCTGACAAACATGGCCCCCGAGTCTGCGGCAACCCTAACCCACAACACGGCAACCCCTTCCCCGCCAGTCATCCCTGGCTCACCCCACTAACCCCAGGGGACAGATGGAGACTCCTTGCTAGCAAACGTGACCTTCATATCGTATTCCTTCCGTCTCCCACAGCATCATCATTATATACCTGAGCAGATGTCTCAGCCTCCGATGCTGTCTTCCTCTTTCTCTCTCTACCTCCCTCCCTCTCTCTGCATAACCTTCATTCCACCAGGCAGGTCCCTGAAGATGAAACCATTTTACGCCGAGAAACAGTGGGTTGCTCGACAATTACTGTGCACAATAATAAAAACATCAACTAAATCAGCACTAGATGAACAGCGAATAATAACCAGAACCGAATAATAAATTGGAACAGAACACAGATGCACTTTAATTCAGAGTTTATTTGTATTGGAGTTATTTTGCCTTTAGAGGATTTGTGCGGATTGAGTCAGAGATGTGCTGATTCACATCTCGGCTATTTGCCTTTGATGCTCTAACCACTGAATGTCGTCTTAATAAATTACGCCATCTGAACAAAATAAACAAGTGACAGTTTAGAATTGATCCTTGATTAGAGCTTAAATGAGTCTAAAATGTATGTGCAACCTGATTAAATGTAATCTCTCTTTAAATTAAAATATAAACCCAAATTAAATTAGATTTAATTTGGTTTAGAAGGAATCCAGATTGTATAGTTTGTCCAATAATCTGATCTGAAATGATGACATCTTCTCTGCTATCCACTGAAACACCAGAACAGAACATGAAAACAACCAGGATAGAAGGGTTTTCAAAGTTTTCAAAGTCAGTGGTGCTTGTAGACACACAAACCCTCGCACACACTCAAACTATGTTCCTGCATCCTTCTCTCTGCTCCTGCACGCTTGTCTTATCAGCACCAGAAGCCTGTAGCCCATCCCTGTAAGCGGCTGGGTTATTGGAGGAAGAATTGAGTCATGGTGAAAAAGGTTAAATTGGCAATGGGCTCTTGAGGCCTCCTGGCGTTTCCATTACTATCGATCAACCACGGCACCTAAAGGCCTCGAGTGGGCGGATCATTGGCTGACTTGGAAATCTTACAGTTTCCCCCGTAACCTTTAACTTTGTTGACTTTGGCTGCCTTGCTCCTCACTTTAAAAGCAGTGGAAAGAGACTGACCCAAATAGGAGCCCACTTTTAGCATTGTTTAAAGATACTTATATATCCATGAAATGTAAATGTTGAATGGACCATTAAAGGGAATTAAAGCATGTCTGCAAAATGCCATTTCTGTTGAGACTTTGCTTTGATCTGCTAGAAATCAGGCATTGGTGTTTTGTTCATATTGAACATCTACATTTCAACTGAGGATGCATTTGGCAGAACTTACAAGAAGTAGTTCCTGTGCTCGATGCTCCTCTCACCAGGTATCAAATAGATTAGGTTATAATTGATGACATCCTATCTGGAGTGCATGACTGCTGAAATGTCTGTGACCTTTTCCGTGTTTGAAGAAAACACCATCTGGAAACTTCAGTCAGACTTTCGAGAAGTACTTCCACAGCATTCTATCATGGCCTTGTAGGAAGTGCTTGGCTGATTATGTCTATTATGTTTGCTTTCCTCAGAGCTTGGTTGACAATTACACTGGCCTCTGTGTTTGTTGTGTTCTCCTTCAAGCTCTTGTAGGTTGCATTCTAATTAGATAGCTTTTAATGGAGAATGTTTATTGCTCCTTGCAGGGCCTCTGTTTTCCGCTCTAGAGTTAATTAGCCCTATGTCATGTGATAACCAGTGCAGAGGACATCCAAACCTATGCCTCATCCATGAGCAATGTCCTTCTCGGATCAAAAGCAAGAAAGCAGGGTTGTCTTGTTTTCACTTTGTTTCAGTCGCATTAAAAGCGCAGTTGAATATGAGGACATACTTTGATGTTATATTAAACATCACTTTAGGGATGCCAATTAAAATTTTCTTTTTCTACCGACAGCTGAACCTAGTTAACCGTTCATTAACCGACAAGATTAGTGCCTTGCATGCAGGGATGCTGCGGTAGGAGTGCCTAACAAGTGGTCCAGCTGTCACAACATCCCCAAACACAAAGATGTTAAATCCACAATTTATCCCCAGCTGCAGAGTATGTGCAAAACAGGCAACAGCTTTTGGGAGAGTGACTTCATTCTCTGCTCAGGTAGACATTACTCCACTATATCGTTACATAGCAAATTATTGTTGCTGCTATATTGATGATCAGAATGTTAAGTGCAGCTCTTTTAAATTGAAGGGGTTTGGCCCCGAAGCAACAACTCCAGCTCAGGCTCACTCAAGGTGGGCTGACCTTTAAGGTGGATGAGCTATTCTCCTTTGTTTTTTGAGTACAATTTCAAACAGTTTAACCGGCAGCATTAATTTGTAAAAAAAACAGTAAATTCCTATTGTAGGTTATCAGTTGAATGGTTAATCATTACCATCCCGACACAAGTTTATTTGTCCATTACACACAACACTCCCTATACATGATTAATGACCATATATTCAAATTGCTTAATATATTGTCAGCTAATATTGTGTTATCCAGCTTTAACGGGCTTGGTGACATACGGCTGACTGTCCATATATCATTTTTGGAGATTTCCAGGCAGCATGCTGCCACCGAGAGGAAAAGCCAGCGTCTTTTTTCAGAGGGCTCAGACTTTTTTGTGCTCCAAGCTTTTCTATATGAAGCGCTCTGACAGAACTTTTCTTCAAGAGTAAAACATGGACACAGCCTTCGTCAGTGAAGTAATGACTTTATGTAATACATATTAGGCCATTTTAGTCTTACTAACTTTCAAGCTTACATACTTTTTTATATAACTGTATACCACCAATATTATGCAAGACTGTTTCACAAAGTGTTTCACAAACAACACATTATTTTGACAGCCTATTTGCCACATAGGGATTAACACTTTAGTAATATGCTTGATGCAGATTGGACTGCTTTACACTCTGCTTCTTGCAAACAGGCCTGTTTAAAATCAAATGTGGGCTGGGAATTACTGAAGAAAAGTCAGCAGTGAAACTGTTTTAGCCCTCATTCATGTGTTTTGTATGTTTAGTTTTTAACTAATTGGAAATACTATTACAGAAAACTGACAAAAAATACTAAACATCATTGCAAAAACTGCCAAATGTGGGTTATAGTTTGAAATTCATTCAGCAGGACTTGTGTACCGAGTCTACTGTGTGTGTCCATTGAGAGTCCAAACGGCAGTGGGTTCGACAGACGGGTAAAAAGCAGGGAGCGATGATGGTATTCTAACAAAAAACAAAGGGAGGTGAACTGACAGATGTGGAGTATAAAAGCCAAACAGAGTTGATGAGGGAAACGACAATGTGTAGGTAGGAGGGGATTTCATGAGAGCAGGGCTGCGGTCTAAAAGTCAGAACATTATATCATAAAGTCTTTTTCTAACCACTTTTCTTTGGCCTCGATGGCAAACGTGAGGTCAAGGAAAGATGTGAAGGAGAGATATAGGAGAAATCAACAAAGAGCTAAGAGAATCCAATAAAAAATCCACAGCGATGTAATTCTGATGCGAAGGCGGATGAGGTCTGCCGCGGCGACATTGCTGTGTTCCGAAGATGGAGTACAAATGGAGCATTCATGCTGCAGCGTTTGATGCCGGCTATAAACAGCTGCTTCAGTGACAGGCTGCTGTACCCGTGGCGTGTGATGGGGAGTTACTGGAGTTCCTTCCTTTCTGCCGCTGTTCACACTTTACAATCAACACTGCTCCCTGTAGACCGCATAAACCCAAACTGTCAATTCACCCATGTGCAATATCAATTAAACTGTTCAGTATCAATATGTCCGATGCGCAATAATGTGAATTCAACCATTCAGTTCGATGTTGCTGTTTTATGGTTCAATTATTTAGGAAACCTACTTGCTTTTTTTTTTAAACAGATGTTTTTTTTTGTTATTGGACTATCTCTTTTGCTGCTGTAACAATGCACATTCCCCTGCCTTATCTTAAACGTGGACAACCCGGTGAAAATATTACTTTATTACCGAGGTTGGAATTGAAATAAAAAAAGCAATTTAGGCTCTCAGTCATTGAAGTTCACGTGATAATTTGTTTTGGAGAAGGGATCGGACCATGAAAGTGTTTACTTCTTCCTCCTTTTCGGAAATGTAATGTATATTTATGTTTATAATTTATGTTGTTTATAAGAATTTATTGACATTTTGCTATATTTACTGTTCATTTTATTAGTTGTTTTATTATTGTTTATCACTATCGACTCTACATGAATCCCATTGGGCTATGTCTTGACGAACATCCGCATATGGTTTGTTTTCATAAAAGGCTAAATGGTGCGCCTCTTTAGATATTGCTGCTGCAAGGACTTGGTCCAGTGTGTCATATGCTAAGAAGATAAGGAAGGAAACAGCTAAGTATCTTTATAATATTTAGAGAATTCAAGAGAGGGCATCTGATGGATGTTTAAGGTATGGCAGGTCCGGGGAGGAGAGGAGGGTATACAGTCTGGGGGAAGTGAGCAGGAGCTGCAGACAGGAACAGAGAGACAGGCAGAACAACAAAGAGACAGCAACAACGTTTTTTCATGTTTAGAGATGTTGTGCCTCCTCGTCTCCTAGCTCCTCGCTCCTCCGGCTTTTGACCTGGAAATCGATCTCAGTGCTCCATTTTGAAGGATGTCCCAATTCCTAAAATGCATCTGGAGGAGCGAGGATTGAGGAGGCCGGAGGTTTGCCAAATGAGCTACTATAAGTGAGTCGTCTTTTTCAGCATTTGTGACATAAAAGAGAGGTGACACACAGCTGGAATAATCTATTCACATCCCATCGCTTCCTCGGAAAGAATTCTAGGATGTATAAACTGAAAAATGATAATTGCCCTGACATTTCCTTTTGACATAATACACAATATAGAACATGTATTATGCTGATGATAGCAAGCCATAATATAGACTTTTAGCTGACAAATGCTGCTGCATGGCTTTCAAGCTACCTGGACCCATTTATTTGTGTTTTTTGTTGCATTTGCTTAATTCAGTTACTTCCAATTGAAGACAATTTTTATCCATTGTTTACATTATATTTTGGCTCATATTGTGGTGTGTGACCTGTGTCTTTATGTAGCTGTTACAAGTGACACACACTGCCCTAATGGCCATACTCCACTTAAGTGTATTAAACTGACAGGGCATTAGTCTTTTATACAGCCATCCTCCATCATTATCATCCAACTGACTGACTTGTCCTTGCTAGAGGAGAATAGGCCCTTATTAGTGCAGGCACGTGTTATACACTTTACTACAGGGTCCTATGTGGCAGCTCGCATACTGCCTACATCAACATAATAAGAACCAGTCCCAGAAAAATCAATGTATCTGACAAACACCGTCGTTCCAATCCAATAATGCCAAATGGTGGCCTTTGTTTCACTACCCCCCAACTTAAAAATATTTTAAAATCACCATCAATGCAATAACATTGGCCTGACCTTTTGCATTTTGCTGACCAGTGCAGAGACCGGAATGGGCTGTATGTCTGTATCTCTCAAGGACAATGGCAAAGTCCACCATGCCTTAGTGATACATAGCACATGCAATATTGTAATGAACGTTAGAAAATAAGCATTTTACAACACGTTTTGGGGGAATATTCTCCCTAAAGAGAATAGGGATGGGAGGGCAGAGAAAACGTACAGCAGCCACCTTCCTAGATGCTACTCCGGGGCATCTTTATTCACCCAGAGCCAAGAAAGTAAACCTGCAAACCCTTTGAGATTTGAAGTAGCGTGTACGTTCCTTTCAGGATTCCGCTGAGGATTACTCTGCTGTTTAGCTCATGCCTCGCCAAGTCAAAGTGCTCCCAGTCGAATGTACGCTGGAGGCAACGGCTGTGCCGCAGTAAACTGGAGGCGGCAAGGAAAGGGAAGGGCTGGAGGGCAAAAGTACTCCGATACTGTCAGAAATGATCCATCACATCCTGGCTTCCCTCCGCTGCAGCCACCTCTGCTCATTACCCTCGCCATCCGGAAACACCAAGCGAATTCTACTAACGAGTGTTTGACCAACATGATGGTGCTGATGGTGCAGAGGGAGACCGGCAACCTGTTCGTGACTCATTGTCTCTCTCCTCTCACTCTCTTGCCCTGTCTTCCCCTCTCTTCCTCGCACTCCCTTAAGACAGAGGAGAACAAAAGGGGCGACTGAAGAAAAGCAATATAACCCCTTGGCTCTTATCTGCAGCGCAGACCAGAGCATGTCTGGCCTCAGATACAGCTTTGCCTGTCCTTTGAAGGCCCTCATCTCCCTTTGATTTCAGCCAAATGGTTGAGTATAGTGACTTTCCATCTGTCACTCTGACACCCATCTCTTTAGCGTTGTCGAATTTAACTGACTTTGTTTGGACTGGCTGTCTGGCTGTCTGATTAAGGTTGTGACATAGATGCTGATGTGAGTGCTAATGTAAGAGATTGTGATTCAGACCTTTAGTGGAAACGGATAAAAGAAAACTCCGCGCCACGTTTTTAAGGTTATCTGTACTGTCTTGGCTGTATTTCTTATATTACCATTTTAGACATTTAATTGATGCTCTGATACTGAGTGATTTAATGAGGAGTCTAAGGGTCATCATCACATTACCTTGACAACATTCCTCTGAGATGGGCCACAAAAAGACATAAAAATTCACGCCAAGGAGAGTCGTAGAGGGAAGCATTTTTACGAGAGGAAATTAGAGTGAGTGGAGAGGAAAGATATTGGAGGGCGTGTATATATGATTCAGGGGAGAGAGGATGACGCAGCACAGCTCTTAAATAGATGAGTGTTCATTTTTTATTTTATTAATTTTATTTCGTCGCTCGGACTGAACTTGAGAGGTCATTTGGAACTCTTACCAAAACAATAAGCAGCATTTGAGCTTCGGTTAGGACTGCTTTTGAGATCTTATGCACCAACTGTAAGCTGTGTCCACGGTGTTGGACGGTGAGACTAAAGGCACGTAGCAAGTCCCTTATTCACTATTGCTCATTCACACAGCCTTGATTTATGCCTGTCATCAGAGATGTGGGATTAAGGAGGTGGCACAGAAAGACCCATGTTAATAGCCCGGACACCTGTTTCACTGTCACGGCTTCAGCAAACCTGCAAGAGGAGCAAGAGGCGTGGAAGCAGCAGGAGTGATTAGATTGATCGATAGACAGATGAATGCATTGTAGGAGCAATAATTGATCAAGCTGAGGTAGATCTGTACGACTTGCATGAATGCTGCTCTCTGAATAAAGAGAATGCACAAGCAGAGCCTCGGGCATGTCTTTATTTAAGCTGTATTTTATTTATTTGTTTGTGTGACTGTGCACATGTGTGTGTCTTTGTG
Organism: Cottus gobio; assembly: GCA_023566465.1. Lineage (NCBI taxonomy): Eukaryota > Metazoa > Chordata > Actinopteri > Perciformes > Cottidae > Cottus > Cottus gobio. The sequence goes on from CM042228.1 coordinate 9,369,584, forward strand.
TCAGTGGCTCCCTGTAGCTCAGCCCAAAGTGTCGCCTCTCTGTCTGAGAGGGCTGCTCCAGCAGGCACAGTGTGAGATTTGAAGTTGCATTTTTCAAAGCTTCAGGGTGTTTTTTTCTTTGTCTCTTGGACTCAACCGAAGGGTGGACTGTCATGGAGAATAACAACGACCCCCGTAACAACCTCTGCTGGGAGACCCTTTCTCCTCTTAGTCTGCGAAATGAACTAATTTGGGATTAGGACGCATTTCATTTTACAATTTAAAGGAAATGGAGAGGGAGAAAAAGTTTTTCTTTTGATTGGATGTGTGAAGCTAAGTTTGGCTGACTGTGTGCCCTGGGTATCTAGCAGGCATAGGCTTCAGTGTGCTTCCACCCCCTCCCCAGTTTCATTTCTGTAAAGGTCAGATTTCAGAGCATGCAGGATTTGGGCTCTGCATGGCGTCTGTGAGCAAACCCGCCGGAATACTTTTTAGCAGACGGCCTTACAGGGAGCAAGACTGATTTCCAGGAATAGAAAGTCACACTGGACGTGTGATAAGAACATGGGCCTGCGGTTCATTCTGCAATACATACTAATCACCGAGATAATGTTCCTCCCTGTTAAACAATATTCTCATATCAGAGACAGAGCCTGTATCTCTTGCCATGTGCAGTCTGCTTATCTCCCCACGCCTCCCCTCCACTCCTCAGGAGGCTGGAGTTTGAACGTGTGTGATGTGGTCACCCGCTCTCTCCTCGCTCTCTCCTCCGCTCTCTCCTCGCTCATCTGTGCGACTGTCTGTCTGTGGTGCTGTGACCAAATCGATGGCCTCCTGCTTTTCTGGGTGTGTCTGTCTCCAGTTCCTCCCCCTATGGGCCTATTGCTGGCAAATCAAACCTCCCACAGCTCCCAGCGACGCTTCCTCACTGTAGTCACAGCAGCATTCACATGCTTCGCTATCTCCCCGTCTGTCTGCTCGTCTCCTCGTCTGGTTACAGCCTGCTTGTCCATCTCAGCATCTCCCTGTCGGGCAGTTTATTTCTAAACTGCCTCCTTATCTGCTTAGATGACCGTCTCCCTACCTGTAAAACAAACTTTGGTTTCAACTTTTGGATGAGTCATGCAGTTATTCTGAGCTGGGGCCAGCACCCATAGCCACTCCAAAACAAAGAGCGTTGTCACTAACTTCGGGGACATTAATATTCTATGAGGCGCTTTTCAGTTCGCCATAAATTAAATGCAGTTATGAGGATGTTTATTGACAAGAAGCTACTTATTTGGTGAATAAAATTGCGAGGACAGTTAAATTCTTCTTTATCAGCAGCAGAAGTGGCAATCGCAGCAGGTCAGGGATGTAGTTTTCCTTCTGTGTCTCATTAATTTCATGGCCCAGCTTAGTGTTTTAATACCTTCATCACTGATTGGGGCAGTAAAGACAAAGCATTGGATCAGTGCATGCTGCACTCTCTTAACAACCTCTCTCTGCTGACACGCAAACATACCGTATACGCACTCATAGACATGCACAAAAAAAAAAACACACTCAAATTGCACAAGTTGAACAGTGGTCAGGCATTTTCCTGCAAAATCATATTTCTTGTAGCCATGTATTGTAAAATAAATGAATTAATGTAAAATAAATACATGATGTAAATAATTGAAAAAGGATAGCGGTAATTCTCGCTCACAAGAAGGTTCATTTTAAAAACTGTAAAATTTCAAACTTGTAATGAAGTGATTCCAAATAATAATAGGTTGTTGAATTGTTTATAACGCAACAAGTCTACAAATGATATGTGTTTGACACAACCTGCACACGTGTGGCGTTCTACACGCGTGTTTACATCTCGGCTTTGTATCAGTGTAGGTGCACATTGACTGCATCTCGGCTTTAGTTCAGACTCATGGGAGTCAAGCAATGTGCTTGTCTGGCGTCCTGGGCTCAGTGCATGTTGGTTTCCCGCTCATTTAACTAGTAAGAGTTGCTGCATTCTGCCTTTTCCGGGCAGGCTGATTCACTCTGAGCCGTCCTCTCAACTTGGTGATATGAATCAGCCAATAGGGCTCTGTAAGCACACGACTGCCCTGCTGCCTGGCTGATAAGTGGGCCACACAGAGAAGATGGAAAATACTCAGAGAATTCTCATTCCCTCGCTCTCCGTCGTTTGGTCTTGCTCACTCCATTTTTCTCGCTCTCTCGCTCCCCCCACTCAAATTCCCTCCCTCACATCCCGTTAACGTGTCTCTGTGTCTCTGCTGTTCTTTTAAGTGATGGGGTTAAACTAGAGGAGACAGAAAACAGCGGGGCGCTCTTCAGTGCTTGAAGCTTCTTTTTGAAGTCCTTCTTTAAAGTTATCCCTCTTGCGCACAGTTCAATCGCAGGTGTCTGTCACCTGTTTCATCCTCGTGTCTTTGTAGTGACACGACGTGTGTAGTGTCGCCTTTGCCGAGCGGTGTCGTCATTTTTCATTACACACATCCCTGCCCTTGTGCCGGCGTGCACAGTACAGTTGATGCAAAAGCCTCTGACACAGTGACAGTTGTAAAGCACACCTCTGTGGTCCTGTGAGCTCTGAACAAAAGACTCTGTTACCTTCCATCAGTCTGTGGTGTTCCCGTCCAGTGAGAGCTCTTTACTCATTTGTTCTCATCCCACCGTGGCTCTCTCAACAGGGCTAATTTCTGCACACAATGAAAGTCACTCGCCGACTGATTGCACTTCTTGCTGTTTGGTTGTGAGAAATGAATGGAGTGCTGCACAAATATTGCAGATTTCTTCTTCTGAAAAGGAATCAGCCTCCCACCAGTCTGTGTTTTTCCCTGCAGAGGGAATGAGTAAGTGGATATGTCCTGGAGAAGGATTGTTTGACCAGATTCCCTCACAGCCTAAACACCTCCATTATTTTGTCCGTGCCTTGTTCATTTAATTGCAGTTTGAGAATAATGCACGCATCTCTAGTGCAGGCATTGTCCCTGGTGGCCGGCAGGCAGGCAGCGGGCTACAGTGGGAAAAGGCCCTGTAAATAAAGCAGGCTAATTTTGTTGCCTGTGGCAGCGATGTGCACACTGACCTTATCAGGAGAGCCTCGGCCTGTCTATTCCATCCTCTGTGACTCACCTACCCTGCTCCCTCCCTCAGGAAAGGAGGCTTTCTGGAACTAGATTTCAATAACCTCTCAACCGAGAACAGCAGTGAAATGCAGAGCGAGAGAGAGAGAGAGAGAGAGAGCGAGAGAGAGAGCGAGAGAGAGAGAGAGAGAGAGAGAGAGAGAGAGAGAGAGAGAGAGAGAGAGAGCATGTAGGTGTCTACCCCGTTTGCTGCCTCAGTAAACAGGTGATGCAATGCACCTATGTGCAGTGGCACTCTTGTCCCCCCCACACACACAAATATGCAACAAAATGCTTTTTTGCCCTGACAGACAAGAGGCAGAAGGCTAATAGGAGACGGATGAAAAAGTGAAAAGTGAGATTAACGAGGGCCTCATTTTCAGGAAATGCGCAGTGGTGATGGCAATGCGGGGTTGACAATGAATTGACAGCCCTTCACCAGACATCTATCAGAGGTATTCAGAGGGGTTTTGGGGTAGTGGTATATGGCAGAGAGATGGAGAGATGAGAAAGAGAGAGAGAGAGAGAGCGCTGCAGCTGGAGGCCCAGGCACAGTGATGGATCACCTACATGCTGCAGCAGCCCCGCCACGCTGCACTCACCCTCAGAATTGATGAGCCACACCTCTTGTCTCCCCTTCTCCCTTTTCCTGTCATCCACTATTCCTCCGTCCCCCTCCTTCATTCTCACACCTCTTGATTTCGTCACTCTCAGTCTCTTTGTTGCTCACCGTTCCAGCTTCTTCATGTCTCTGTCTATGGTCGAGCTCACCCTTCACCTTCATCCTCTCTCTTAATTTCTTTTTTTTTTCTCCGTTTAAGGTTTTTCTTCTTCTTCCCTGTGCCTTACCCCACCCACTCTTTGTGTCAAAATCAGGCAGGAGAGCCATGGAAGTGCCATACTAATAAGGTTAGAGGGAGCATCTCTGTTTCTCAGGGTGACACCTTTATAAATGACAGGAGCATGAGGCCCTGCCGGTGCTCAATCACCTCTGCAGGGTCTCGCCCATGGGGAGCTCGGCATGTGTGGTGTGTGAGCGCGTGCCTGCACGAGTGCATGTTTCGTGCATTATTGCTTCTGCGGCTCATGCAGCAGCCAGGTTTACGGTGGAGCTAGTTGGAGTGGACAACAGTATTAGGAAGGAAACAGATCTGGAGGCATAGTGAAGGCGAAGGAGAGAAATGACAGCCCGGAGCTCATCTGACCAGTACTGCCTTGTTATGACTCCCTGATGTGTGCACCAGGGGCACACAAAACAGACACTTCCTCCCTTTATTGCCTTACACCACCTCTATCTCTGTTCTGTAGTCCCTTGCCTCACAGGCATGCTTTATAGCCTCCACTGAGGGGCTGGATGTTCTCTCCTTGTATAGGTCTGTTATAGGTTGAGGCTCCTTTTTTCCTGTCTTTTTCACGATTTGGGTTTTTGTTAGAACAGGGATGCATTTTGGATTTTGGAGTACACTACGCTGCATTGCGTCGTTCTTACCACTTCATGTAACAACTCCACCACCTTTGTGACTACTCGCTTCAACAATTGCAGACCATGCAATGATTTAAATGGGTTTATAAAATGAGATTTGCGTATGATGTGACTCGGTGGCTGACAGGGCAACAGAATCTGCAGCGGTTGTTGTCATCAGCACAGCTAGTCCAAATTGAGTAAACTCAAACGCATGCTCACACACACACAAGACGGAATTTAGGGACGTCTTTGCTCACAACATGGACGTTGTGTGCTTCTTATCTGCCCTTTCACGTGGTTTAAGTTCAAAGAAAGCTTGGAAACATAGGAACACACATTCTAGCTTTTGTCAGACAAACTAGCTGAGTGGCTGTTGCTATTACTTTGTGATTCAGTGATAAGGCTTTTTCTACCAGCATGCAGGAGCTTTAGACGAAAATGTCATAAATGGCAGAACGGGAGCAGGCAGATAGATTGGCATCAGGAAGCCAGCAGCTGATAATCTTTCGACAGTGCTATTCATATTACAGTTCTCCTTAAGTATCATCAGTAGCACGGAAAAAAGGCCCCTGGGTTTGTCTTTAATGGCGGGCCTGCAGCCACAAGAAAATGTACCACGGTGCATACACGCATATGTGCCTTTCTGGTTGTTGGCATATGTTGCCTAAAAGGGATGATAATTGTGTGGAAAACAAGGAAATGGCCGTAAAGTTTAGAACACCTCAGCTGCGAGCCCAGGCCATAGAAGTGACTGCAGCGTCATCATTCCTGCCCATAAAAGCTGCTCAGCCAGTCAATGCAGTCTGGGTTTATTCTCTCCATGCTGCCCAGTCTGAGCTAATTTTAGCCTCCCTGTGCAGCGTGGCTCAACCGCCGCCGTAGCTACCTGGATATGAGGGCTTTGTCACTCCTGCAGGCTGGAGCAGCACTGATCTTGACAGCTTTACAGCTTGCTATTTCCACAGCGAGGGAAAGTTGCAAAACAACTCCTGCAGGGAATGCACAAGGTAGAGCGAGGAAAGGGGGCGGACAAACAGATGATCATGATGAGGCCTTCTTGTATTAACTTACCCTATACTTTGTGCTTGATGTGACGAGACCGGAAACAATATATTCCACTGAAGCCAGCTGACACGTAATTGCTAAGTTTCCACGCAATTCTTTTCTGTTTCATCTTTGATAGGTGTCACACAAGTTAGTTGCTGTATGATTAAACACACAATTGCATACTAAAATGGCACATCACTTAAAAGACCACAGCAGGCATCCATCCATCCATCCATTTTCCACGGCTTATCCGGGGTCGGGTCGCGGAGGCAGCAGGTCAAGCAGGCTGACCCAGACTTCTCTCTCACCCGCAACATCTACCAGCTCATTCTGGGGGATCCCGAGGCGTTCCCAGGCCAGCTGGGAGATATAATCCCTCCAGCGTGTCCTGGGTCTTCCCCGGGGCCTCCTACCAGTTGGACGTGCCTGGAAAACCTCTAAAGGGAGGCGTCCTGGAGGCATCCTAATTAGATGTCCGAACCACCTCAGCTGACTCCTTTCGACACGAAGGAGTAGCGGCTCGACTTCAAGCTCCCTCCTGATGTCCGAGCTCCTTACCCTATCTCTAAGGCTGAGCCCGGCCACTCTACGGAGGAAACTCATTTCGGCCGCTTGACCCCATCTGAGAGCAGACGGGGTCTTGCAGGCATAGCAGGCATACATTTATCATTTGTACAGTAGGTGCTGAAATATGCCTTTTCCTGTGATTTACATGCATTGTTAGTCACACACACTTTGTTCAGGTATTCTTTCTCCTGCAGGTATACAGCGCTGTGCCTATTAATTCAGTATAATATTATTCAGCAATCCCTGGCATGGTAAACAAATGCTCCAAACAGATTCATTTGAAATGACTGCGCAGCAATCCCACGGTGCATTAGGGCTGTTTAAATGCAGGCAGTGCTCGGGGAGACTCACTCAGCGCCGCTCATAACCGTTTCTTCTTTTCTTCTTGTTTCTCTCGAGCCTTGCCATGACACCAGCTACACTCCATCACACGTGTAACTTAAACTTTGTTCCACGTTGCGTCATTCCTTGGTGGCGGGTTTTACTGAGCTGCATTAGTGGTTCTAGGCTTTTTTTTTTCTATCAATTTTGTTGAATTATGCAACAAACAGGCAACACTAGTGAATGATGTAACATGGACAACTAAACTAATAGACTAAAACCCTTTAAAATCTCTCAAGTTGCACAGCAGTTTTAGGCAGTCCTGCCAAAGATAACCTGTCCCAGTCCCGCTCTGCGCTGCCTGTGGGCTGCTGTGGCAAAATTCTGTTTCTCAGTGGGTGGTAATCTGAGGATTAATGACAGCCACACATCTGCCAGTCATGTGGCAGCGCCACACAGATGGCGGGGGATGCACGCAAGAGACACAGGCAGGGACACGATTGGCTCCAACATCCTGTCATTCGTCCACTACAACTCTTGCAAAGCTCTAATGTTTTCAATCAAATAAATCTGCATTCCTCAAGTACATGAGTGGCTCACACTTGAACAGTCTCAGTGGGTCTTCAGTAAAAGGTTTCTGTCACTTCTTTGATGGAGCGCTTCTTTGCAGGTTTTTTCAGGTAATTGGTCCTTTCGTGGCTCCTAAATTGAACACATCATCTTTGTGGTTTCCTCTCATATTTTTTGTATTATGTATTAGTTACACCAATTTGTTTATCCTATAGAAGACACTTTCTAATTTGAAACTCTTCCCTCCCTCCCCCTTGCTACTACCAATGGTCCACAAAACAATAGCGGCAACCACTGTGGTTGATGATAGGATTCTCATTGGCTGTCAGTGGCACAGTAATAGCACATGTCCAATATGGAAGGAGAGAAAAGATGATCCTAACAATGCCTCTTGCAGTGCCTCTGGCTACAGGACCAACACACACACACACACACACACACACACACACACACACACACACACACACACACACACACACACACACACACACACACACACACACACACACACAGTGTGCAGTCACTATCTGTGTGTTGCCTTCCTTAGAGGAGCAGAGGAGCAGGCACATGTGTCTCCCTGAATTACTTTAAAGAGGAGGCAGTGGGAGTGATTCTTTTCTTGTAGAGGAAAAAACAGTCAGTTCTGATTTCATAAAACAACACTCTCATTCTGTTTATGTGTCTCATTCTGATTTATTTTACAGTTTTGCTCCCGTCTCTTCATTCCCATTTTCTGCTTTGTGCCTGACCAGGTGGAGGGTCCCCCGGCTGCAGGGTCTTTTCGTGAGCGTCCTTCCAAACCAACCACCTTTCGCAAGTTCTACGAGCGCAGGGAGTTCCCAATGGCACTGGAGCATGACACCAAAGGCAACCATATTGTGTGGAAGGTAGGAGTGCTGCCCTCTGGTAAGGATTGACTAATGTGTGTGGTCTTCTCACAGCATTAACAACAAAGCCAGGGTGCTAAATTTGCCACTAAGCGTTGTCACAGTGGCCATGCTGGTAGAATCTCAATAACACACTACAAATGCCCTTTGCAGCATATGTAAAGCAGTTTAATTAAAAGCTTGCAAAGAAGAAAAACATAAATCAGGCCATAAATAACTTTTTTTGTAATTTATTTACATTCACACACAACACATTTGTCTTCTTGTACACAAGCTACGGTTTGAATCCACCCTTGCTGTCAAGCAGTTTTGGTGAATTTGAAGCTGCTGTGAAAACACCATGTATCGTCATCATTATCAGCTCAGCTGAAGGTGATGATGAGAGATTTTTTTTTACATATGCACAGGGCCAATGTGGGCAGTTATCCTGTAGGAGGCAGTGTAGATTTGCTCACTTGTAGGCTCCACACGTCTCACAGCACCAATCACAGAATCCATCAATCACAAACAAAATCAGAAACTCAAGGCAGTTGCAGCAACACACAGAGACTAATAGTGGAGGTATTTTGTGTCTGTACTGCCTGTGCGTGTGTTTCAATACATGAGCCATCAGACTTCTGACTGGTCCAGTGTGTGTATGCGTCCTTCTAATCACCATGTTGCGTTAATTCTGCCACCACAATGCTGCCAGTCATTTCTTAACTTTCCAATCGTCGTGCAGCAACGATTCTTAATGACATTTATTCATAGTAAGCAACGATGAATTAAATCAAACAAATTATACTCTTCTCCTCTCGTTTTTCCGACTTCAAAGAGAGAAGGAAAGGTGGGTGGGTGAGTGAGCATCCTCGCTAGTTAGCTGTCTGTCTTCAGGTGAAAAAACTGTAAAAGCTCTCTTTGTATGAATTATTTATGTAAAATGTTCACATGAATCTTTGCGTTTGCAGAAAATAATGGATTTCTTTTGTGCTCTGCCCATGAAAAAGCACTCAGCAAATGGGATGTGGTATATGAAATTGTTGCTGTCATCTCCAATGCAGCTGTTGTGCTTATTGATTTCCCCCCAATGCTTGCACACATGATATGTGTCATTTTTAAAGTCCGTTAAAACAATATGAGTTTATTACTTCTTCTGGTTTGCACTTGGACTGTGAACAAGTGTCTATGAAATAATTTTCCTTACTAAACTGTGTCAGTTTTAGTTGAGGAGATACATTTTTTCATATATGATTAGTTTTTCCTTCTGATCAGTCTTCATCAGACCTCTGTTTGTTAAAAGCAGGTTAGGTAGAGGGGCACCTGCTGTGTGCATCTGCTATGTGGGTTTAAATGTGTGTGTAGTGTAACAGGGAGTGTAACCATGATCGCGGTAAGTGGAGAGGGGCTGCGGCGTGTTTGCACTGAGCTGCCCTCGGGGCACAGGTTCAAGACGGCAGCTCCGGATCAATCCCAGTCTGAGAGCTCAGCCCCCTAGCAAATATAAAGTCGGAGGAAAGTAAGAAAGAGAGAGTCTTTCGGAAAGAAAAAATAAATGGTGAGTTGATTTAGTCTGTGGGCTCAGTACTCAAGCAAACAGAGTGTGAGTGCAAGTGTGTGTATGTTTGTGTACTGTATTTGTATCGGTTTGACTGTCGGTATTGATGGATCTGTGGATTGAGGTCAGGAGTTCAGCTTCTCCACCAAAGATGCTGTCTGTATATGTTTGACTCTGCACAGCAGCAAAAAGCCAATGTGACCATGAAATACACAAACAGGCCTGATTGAATGCCAGAGCTGTGCTCTGTGGCACCTGCGCCCATACTGAAGTCCACTTAAGCCATTAGAGGCAGAAATAAACTTAAAAAAACAGATTTTCAGCTTGTGTTATGTTACTCTCGGAAAGTGATTGCTTTGGTTGCTGGATGTCAATGCAGAACTCAGCATGCAGCTGCAGATTTTGTATGCTGCTGTATATGCTATATTTGTGTACATTTGCTAACCAACACATGCACAACTTATTTACACATTGTGCAGTAACTAAGCAAATTATGTTCTTTATCGCTCCTTGTGAAGTATAAGTCAAACACTCAGTCGTGGTTTAGCTTCAGTTGGGCCCACTAACTCCTGAAAAATACATCTCGGTCTCTTTGGCTGGCAAAATGCTTTTTGTAAGGGCCACTCAATAAATAAAGCTCCCCGCCATTTCACGCTGGGCAGGCAGTGTAGAATTGGCTTGTGTGAGCAGTCTGGCGAATATCTTGCATGTAACTGGCGAGTGGGATGTTCATTCTCAATGGGATCAGCTGATACCAACCAATTCATTTAACAGGGAGTCATTTCAATCATCGAGTACATGATTCATTTGGAAAACTGGAAATGATTCGTGCAGCCCTTTCCATAATTTATGATTTCAAAACATCCTTTGTTTGGATACAGTGTTGGTGAAGGAGTCTCATTGTGTTTGTTTTATTTTCAATTGTTATTAGATGAATATTTCCCTCTCGTTAGAACGGGGCTCCTCCTTTCTCCACAAAACAATTATTTCATACTTGTTTTGCCGAGTATGAAATGCTTTGCAGCTTAAAAGAACGTGATCAACTCTGTGCTCACAGTATATTCCTGTCAAGGCTGTGTGCTCTATTCTGCACACATACAGTATTGGTTGAATGTAGAAGTAACTGTAAGGGCAGAAGTGTTGAAAAGTCAAAATGACAAAGAGTTATGAGTCATGCTACTTTATGTATTTGTGCGTGTGCTGGCCTCCTGGTGTATGCCTGGTTTTATACTGTGTGTTTGAGTCTATGTACAGGGGAAATGCAAGTGAACTAAATGGCAAGGGCAAGTTGAAAAAAGGAATGTTGTATCTGAAAGGTAATTTGGCTCTCCAGAGGTAAAAGCCTCAACTGTAATAGCGCTCAGGTAAAAGCCTTACATGTACGGGGAACATGTGCGGCAGATAGATAAGAGAGAGATGGGCGAGTTCCTAGCCCTGTGTGTTTGTGTTTCCGTGTGTGTGCACGAGGGTGTGTATATATTTGTGTGTGTATTTGGCCCCTGCCATAACGTGGAGGCCAAAGCCTGGAACAGCACCGTAATCTACTGCCATCCTTAGTGCCAAAAAGAAAAGAGAGGGCGAGAGAGAGGGAGAGAGAGAGAGAGAGACAGAGAGAGAGAGAGAGAGAGCTCTGTAGGGACTCAGCAATCAGGAGACATGGCAGCCGCTTGGCTCTCACTTATAATGGATGAGTTGAGGTCTTCCTGTGCTCCCTGTGGGGCTTGGTTGGACTCTCCCATCTCTACCCTCTGCTGTGCTGTGCTCCAAACATCATGGAACACAGATGCATGCACACACACTCACCTCACATGTTTTACACACCTCCTAAACAGCCTTGTTTATTTCATTTCATTGATCGCCTATGCTTTATCTCGTCCCTTGATCTCCTGTTCAGCTCTGGGTTTCCGGTACACTCCAGGTTGTTGTTTTGTCCTCTTTATAATCCTGCCTGTCTGTTTCTGCAGGCTTTAACACCCCCCCCCCCTCCCACCCCCCCATCCTTGCTCATGTACTTTATCTATTCCCCTTTGTCCTTTTACAGGGTCTGTCTGGGGGCAGAAGGAAAAGCCATTTTATAAAAATATCAATGCAAACCTGATTTCTTCCCACCGTCCCCCACCACGGCAGCCTCGGCAGGCAGAAGGGGCGCAGAGATGGGGGGGACAATCAATTAATCTGATCAAGCGCTTTAGGAAATGGAGAGCGTAAGCGCTCCTAGGGGACGGATATCCATCTCCTTGGGATGATTGAATTACGCACCGAGTGAGAGTTGGAGAGGAGGGAGGGCTGGAGAAATGAGGTGGTTAGGGTGACCGAGGATGAGGGAGCATGTGCTTGAGAAACGTAGTGGGAGTGTGTGCTTGATACGAGAGAGTGAAAGATAGAGAGGCCGAAAATGAAATGGAGCAAGAGCAAGAGCAAAAGAGTGGGGTGAAAGAGAGATGAGGTCATTGCAGAAGCAGCAATGGGGCCTTATTTCTCTCTGTCCACCCTTTCCCCCCATTTACACCTTTATGTTATACCTTATAGTTGATAACCCCTTTATTTGACAGCTATATTACATGGCATTGGTACATCGTTTTGCTTTGTCAATTCAATCCACCGCTGAGTGCTGCTCTTTAGAAATTTGTAATTTATTTAACAGTAAATTGTCTCACAGTACAGTATGCATATGGTCCAGAAGTATGGAGGACTTTATGGTAATGGCCTATGGCACAATGATAGCTGGGTTGTCTCACATCATTATTGAATTTGTTTTAGTATCATAGACCCTGGTGTATACTGCATACTGTAGCATTGTGCTAATATTATCTCCTGAAGTTCGATAACCCATCCAGGAACAGATACTGTAGCCAGCCAAAGGTACACTAGCATAGCACGTTCACAACTGCTGTTTCGTACCAAACCTTCTCTTCTACTCTATGTGAATGATTTCTTATCTGCTGTGAGCACTGGAGCTTTGTCGGGGAACCTTTGAATAGACAGAATAAAATGGGGTTAACCATGCGTTTTCTCCAGCTCCCTGGCTGAAATCTGGATACTCTGGGGGGATAGCTCTGTGTCATAAGGAAAAAGATGAAACACAATAAGAGGAGAGAATATGAACAAGCCCCCCTGGGCTTTCTCTGAGAGGAGAGAGAAGAGAGAAGGAGGGAGTTTAGATTAGAGAAGTGGAAAAAGCACCAGGCATTCTCACAGAAAAAAAAAGAGAGATGAGAGGAGAGAGGAGGAGTAGAGGAAGGAAAAGGCCGCCAACAAACAACACTGGCTAACCATCAAGGCCTGTATGGGCTGCCTCCCTGGAGGGAGAGAATTGTCGAGTGACTGCTGGGAAGGATCTCGATGAGCTGCGCCACTGTCATGCTGCTGGTGTGACTGCAGGAATGGAGGGACTGTTGGAGCAGAGGTATCCAGCAGAGAGGGCTTGTATGCGGATTTTGAACTGCTACACCGCCTGCCGCCTCCAGCCATTTTTCATGGCAGACGAACGCCACATGAAGCTGATGATGGTTGTTTAGCCTGTGGGTCTTCTGCTCTTGCTGTGGTATGAGACAATAGCATAATAATTGACTTTTTGGTGAAAATGGAGGATCACTGGAGAGTATTATTTCTGAAGATGACTTTCATTGTGAATCAGTCGATCTTTAGTCCCGTCTATGAGTCCGGGATGTGACACTGCTCCTATAGGGGGCTCAGCATTGCATCCAAATGAATTCAGTCTTTATCCATGATCCTCATTTCCAGCAATAATGATCATCTTTATCTGTGAAGCCTTAACTGGCAGATCATCTCTTCTCCTCTCACAGCTTACGGTGACACTATTAGATGTGGTTGCTGGGTCGTGATCTTAGGAACGCTATGTCGTCTCTCAGAATGAAACCCTCTCCTTCTGTCCCACTGTCACTTCCTCTCCCGGTCCCGGAGCTCACATCTTGCCTCTGGACACCCTGTTGATCTCAACTCTACTACTGCCCACCGCCGCCTAGCTTCCACTACTCGCATCACAGCTGCAACTCCACACATCTGGCTCCCCTGTGCAGATGGTGACTAACACAACTGCACACAGTCTCTCGTTGGGTAACACGAGATTGTGCCACCTTGTAGACGCTTGAAAAAAGCTGTGGACAGCTGAGTGTAAAGAAGGGGGAACGGAGTGATACATGACATCACAGTGAATAGTGGGGAGGAGATTGTGGAAGGGGCAGGATGACTACCAAATTTGACAGAGACAGAAGACAAGACAGGGAGGGACATGGCTTGTCTGCCAATTCTACAAATCACGTCCCCGAATGCAGCACCAGTGCTGTCACCCCTCCCTCCCACAAAATAAGCCAGAGATCTATTGATTGGCACTCGTATTTGCTAGCGGGCTCCAGCTCAAAATGGAGCCTTTAATTAACTTAATGGACCGGCTGCAGCTGTGTGCTAGCCAATGAGGGAGGAATAGAAATAGATAGAGGGAGTGAGAGCCAGCTAAAAAGAATAAGTGGGGTTAACTGCAGACCCCTCCTACTATCAGTCACGATGGGCGGGACAGACTCAAGGATGGAGAGGGAGGTTAGATGGAGTAAGGTGCGATGCATTTCCCCGCTCAGATGGATGAATATTTTCAATGGTCTGAATGAGGTTTCTGTGGGAGCCCCATCATACCCCTCGATACCATGCTCTTAGTCAGCAACCCCCCTCAAAAGTTGTGCTCCCTGCCAGTCAGATCTATGATTCTGCACGCTGAAGCCCGCTCTTCTTCGCCCACCCACCTCTTTCTCTCTCTCTCTCCCCCCTCCCCTATGCACCATTCTCATTCTTGTCCACTCATCCATTCTGTCAAAGGTTAATTGGTTTGGAAATGATTCGATTCATTCTGGACGTTAATGCTGTTATCATGCTTTTGTTCAAAAAAAAGAGAAAGAAAAACTACCCCCCACATGCACTTAAGCCTAATTTAAAATAAAGGAAAAAAAAGAAGAAAAAAAATCCAATTTAATCTTTTTTTTCTTCTTCTAACTCTGGCTCAGGCTTGTCCCCACAAGTCTTTTCCTTTAAATTATGGTAGAATTTCATTACCTTGAAAGCTTTCCTGCCCCCTCCCTCAGCTCCCCTCCCTGTCTCCAATACTTTGAATGGATCAGGACTAATGTCTTTCTTGTAACCTCAAGGTCGGAATATTTGGATCCGTGGAAGTGCTCAAGGGTCCCTGTGATTAATGCACTGTACAAAGTACCTTGGAAAAATGCGGTGGCTGATGGCTGTACAGAGTGATCAGTGTAGCACCCACACACACACACATCTGCTGAAGGTAGTTGTAGATAGAGGTGCCCCCCTCAGTGCCCTTGATGTGGATCATAGGACGCATTCATATTCAAATAGGGTTACCCAGAGGCCTGAGCTCAATTCCCCCAAACAGTCCCATACAGTCCTTCCTTCCCCAAGGAGCTGAATGCCTTTCTCTCTTCAGTATGTTACATCCTTACTTACACAAGCTTTGTTGGACAATACTATGCTATCACTTCCCTCAGAGCTGCTTAGAGGATGACGGATTTTCATTGGAGCACATCATTCCCGGTGAAGTTCCTGTCTGAAAAAGTCCAATTTCACCTTAGTGCTTCAACAACAGCAATTTCAGTTTTCATCTACCTGTTAGTATGCCAAGTCAGAGGACTAATTAGATTACCTCTAAATGTCGAAGACAGATGGTCTTCCCTGCTTCGGTATCTACAATAAAACAGCCACTGTATGATTACTTCTGTGGTCTTGATGTTTTTAGCTGACACAGCTGTGATGTCTGATAAAGATGTGCTTTTCTCTTTTTCCGTGGCCACCTTGTGGAGGTCCTCGCAGTGGCTGATGTGCATGCTCCCCACGCCCTATTCATCAGAGACACAGAGGCCTCTGTATTGAAGTTGTTTGCAGAGTTGCAGATGTTATCTCCACTTTTGTTAATTATTTACATTCGGTTCCACAAATCTGATCAATAGTTAATTGAGCCCGCGTGAGCTGTTTGAGAGAAAAACGATAACTTTGCGGAACTAAGGGACACAATCTTCCTGATGCCAGTTTTATTTCCCCTCATGCTCGTAAATACAATGACATTATACTGAGATTACGGGTTTAAAGACAAAAGAATGCCTGGAAGAAAACATCGGATGGGTTCATGCTCCACGCTCTGGTCTAGTATAGTCCATTCACCCTTTTAAAGCAGCAATAACTCTAAATAGTAACATTTTAAGGGAGTAGAACTCATGGCTATTCTTTTGATTGAAGTGCCATTTAAAGTGGCAGGTGGCTGACTAGAATACACTTCTAGTGTTTGTCTCTGGAGGGCTGTTGGGAAAGAGCGGCCTCTGAAGTCCAGGGGCTGCATTTATCAACACGTAGAACACAATCTAGGAGTGTGAGCTGCTTGTACATGCAAGATAGTTGGTATTAATGAAGCATGCATGTACACACACCTGTAAGAAAAATAATAAATCCCATCTGTTATACATCTGTTCTTGCATGAACAGGCTAATTTACAAATATTTTCCATTGGAATTTACACATTTCCTGCATTTGGGGAAGATGGAGATAGCGTTGACCTCTGTAAATATTGTCCAATGTCAAAATGTTCCTGCCTGTCAAACGTACTGGTGCCTGTTCAGAATCCATTTTTCTTAGTACATTCCTATCTCAGTCCATATTTGTCTAATTCCAGAGATACGTATATATTGTTACATTTAATTATTAAAATATTACATACATGGATTAGACAATAAACATATTTTTCAAAACATTCCATACAAAATATGTCCTCTGTTGGCTTCAGCAGTAGAAATGCCTACAACTGGTTCATCAGCTATTCATCAGTTCAATTCCTGACACCTGCTACATGCCACTAAGGGTGTTTGACATATTTTAATTAGCAGATATTGCTTTACAATGTTTTTTTTTCCAGTTGACATTGAGAAGTTACCGCCCTTGTGTAATGCACTGGAAGATGGTCTCATGTTCTTCACTTGGTACTTGCAGTACTTACAAAGCAGTACATAATGGACATAAGATGTAGAAGTGCAATGTAAAGTATAGATGTTTTTTCTAGTGTGACTAGTTTTAATTTTGCAGTATTAAAACATTTGCACATTATTCTAATTTATTGTTTATATATTTTTGGATCACAAAAAAACCATCCATCTGTGGGCTGACCACAGATGGAGATCAGAAGCTGTGTCTCACAGTCACCTCACCCAACACCATCCACCTGCTATCGAAACCAGAACCACGAACCTTCACTTATGACCATGTTGCTGACATGAACACATCTCAGGTTGGAAACATACAGTTATTGTATTATTACCATGCAGCTGGCATTTTTAAAACTACCATGATATACTAATAATAACCTGATTGATCATTGTGTGTGTGTGTGTGTGTGTGTGTGTGTGTGTGTAATTTTTCAACAGGATTCTGTTTTCTCCAGTGTGGCCAAGGATATTGTTGAGTCTTGCATGAATGGATACAATGGTACTATATTTGCCTAGTAAGTGGTCTTTATGTTGTTGAAATATAAAGAATTAACATTTGAATACCGTATCATGTATTCAACTTTGATAACCTGTGACAAAAGCTTGGCTTTTTGTTCAGAAACAGAACCAGCTTCCCTCTGAGCTGGAGGAAAATGATCGAGGCTATGGGGATGTAATTTTAACTTCTAAATTGTGAGCCTTTTGTTTATTATTTTTTCATTCTGGAATATGCCCGCTAGCATGTATGAAGGACTACCCAGACCAGGAAGTTGCCCCAGAGTGCTACAGGGTCATCCATATATACAAAATAGAAGCAATTATTGGCGAGCAGTCCTTGAAACACATCATCCCTGATGGTGACACCAGAACATTTTCCCCATGTGGTCAACTCAGTTTGAAAACATGATACCAAAACATAACGATTCATGATGAGCGCAGAATGTGTCATCAATAGATCCTCCAAATTATTGCTCCCAAATTATGTACAGCTTAGAAATGTGCGCACAGTATGCAGTGTGCACTACACAAGAGACGACACATGTGAGAAGAGGCGCTGCTGACCTAAAGGAGGACCTGGATGGGGTTAATGTACTAAATTACACCCTGAAAGAAATGAAATCACTATCAATGAATAAAATCACCTGCAATCCCGGATCATCAGATGCCTTGATTGCGCTGAATCAACAGAGTGTCAATCAATCAATGAGTTATGCCGACATGGTTGGCAATAATGTTGGAATTTGTAGAAAGGGATGCAGTAAATAATGGTTAGAAATGAGTGCACTGCTCTTGGTACAAACAAGTATTGAGGCCTTCACTTGGCTGACATGGAGAGCGGGGGAGTGATGAAGCAGGCCCTGGTGTATTTGTAGTTTGTATGCGTGTGTGTAAATGTGTTCTTGTGTGTCTCTCTGAGTGATTGAGTGACAGGAACTGATTAAGGTATGTAGTAGCGGCTCCATTTTAGTAATCTGTGCTGCCACACCTCAGGGGAGGAACCGTATAGTGCCTGGATCAAGCTGTTAATGCTGCAGAGCCCATAATGCATTATGAGCAGAATTCCATCTCATTGTTTCTGTTCCCATTTACCAGTTTGAGCGGCACGTTTGCCGTTGTTACCTGACAAACGTGTCAATGACTAATCTGCTTGGGTGTTCGATCACCACACCTTGTATTGGCTTTGGCATTTCCTTATCTCGCTTCTGTTTCCAGCCTGTCACTGATAAGAGCGAGAGGGAGGGAGGGAGGTGTGTGTGTGTGGCGCTGTGGAAATCAGAGAAAGGGAAAGAAAAAGAGACTGGTGGTTAAAAACCATTATGTAGCGATTGTTGGAGCAAAAGAGAGAGGGAAAGAAATATAAAAAGAAATAGGGCATGATTAAAGAGGGAGGTCTCTGTGGCGACGCTCTCCCCCCTGTTCTCCGTTTTGAGCGAGGTAGTTTGTTGAACTCGCTGCGTTGTCATTGCCTTCTTTCACGTGAGCAGATTAACAGCATCTCAGTTTTGTCCTCATCTGCTTGGGGCCAGAGGCATATACACAGTCTTGAGAGAAAATACAATACATTAGGAGCATCCATCCATCCTCAAGCATCTTTAGGATAGTCACTTTTGTTTTGATTTGTGTGTGCATGCGTAAACAAAGTGCATGTACACACACTCGCACAAAGCACCAGTCTATATATCTCAGCGTAAAGCGGACGGCTCAGTAATTTGTGTTCAGATGGATGAGCTATAGAAGAGGCGAGGAGCGTGGTGCCAGCCGTGACTCCGACTTCAATCTGAGTCTGACCTGACCCAGCAGTATTGCTAAATCTGACTTGTTACATGACGGGTGCTCTGGCTCACCTCGCCTCGCCGAGACAACCTCTGGCCGCAATCTGGGTGTCTTTGTAAGCTCAGAGCAGCCGGGCCCCCGGAATCGCTGAGGTGGTGGATTCTTCTCTCCTCCCTCACTTAATCTCTACCCCCTCCCTTCTTCCTTACCAACATCCACAAATCAGCATTTTTTTCTTCTTCTTTGCTGTCACCCATTCACACTTCCTTGAAGCCGAGGCTTTCTCAACACCAGGGGACTGTAGTCTAGAGACGGGAAACCCCTAGATCATTCCCTTATTGGCAATTAGCAGCGCACACTGTGTGTCACTCAGTGAGCTGACACAGACGAACTGAAGGAAGAAAAAAAAGTGAATGAAAGAAAAGTAGAGGGAATGATGAGAAAGAGAGAATAAAACATACACACACAGGGTTGATTAAGCGGTCTTTTTAATGTGTGAGTGGGTAGCAATTCAGCAGCTCTTTAGTCTCAGAAGGACCTGTCTCAATTACCCTAATGAGTGACTCTGGCACCCTAAGAAGGTTATGGGAGGCCGGGATCCTTGCAAGGCCATACAGGAAAGGCTGGATGCTGGGGGAGCAAGGGCATCAATGTGTGTGTATTTGTGTGTGTGGGAGACATGCAGGATGTGGATGCCCTGTGAAGCTAAATGGAGCGTGCCAAGTTCCCAATGATCCAGTGTTAGCTGGCTGATTGACACCCAGTGACCTCACGCTGTGCACATCACTTTCTCATCTGGGCTGTCAGGGAGAGGCAGTTAACCCCACTCTGCCCTGAACCTTGGCCTTCGCTAAACCAATACAAATCTTCAATAAAGGCCTAGCATGGAAAATGCACATGTCACAATATGAAGGCCTACCTCTGTTCTTATCCCGCCTCGTAAAGACAGGATCAAATCATTTTGCGTTAGTGACCAGGAAAGTCTCAGTGTTGTTAGCTACAGGTCAAAGACGATGCAGGTGTGGCTGTTCGAAATGTCATAATTTTTCTGATACAATGTATTTGGCTTCCTGCTTCCTGACACCAGGTAATAGAACTAGCCTCTGTGATATTATTAACCTTTCCCTCAACAAATGCACAAACATGACACAAACTACACTGTTGTGGAAGCTATCAGCACAGTGCCATCATCGCCATTACCCCTTGTGTATCCAGCGTTCCCCTTCACATGACATTCCATTAGCAATTCAACACACAGCTACTCAACACCTGGTGGCCTCTGAGGAATACATGTCAGTGTAAGGCTGTACAATTACTGTCTGTTATTCATTCAACCCTTCTCCATATTTACTAGGACACATTAGGCCCCCATACATACGCCCCATAAACACAGCGTTCTAGTTGTTTTGTCTAATGACTTGTTTTTAAATGAAAGAGAATACATGCTTGTTATTCCTACACTTAGCGTCTAATTGACTGATTACATTGGAATTTTAGTCCTAGCCAGTCAGTGTTTTTTAGCTTAGCCAGGTCAACCAATTTTGCACTTCTGGTTACCTCGTCTTACGGTCAATGTTTTTTTGTGGATGGGTTTTTGGAAAGATGCTTGAAATAAGGTCTGTGGGGAAGACAAGCTAAAGAGATCTAAGCATTTTGTTTTACTACATAAAATACAAATATCCCTCTTGTGAATTTTTAAGCTTGTAAGTGTCTTATAAAAGGCTGTTGCTAGCAAATGCCTAAATTAGACTCATTAATCATCAAGCTAAACACTTTAGCTTAGTGGTGGTGACGGGAAGTCATGTGACCGTGATGTAGTTTGTGTATAGCCTAACAGTTGCTTTTTACTTGGTTTTTTCAAGTAGATAGATAGATAGATAGATAGATAGATAGATAGATAGATACTTTAATAATTCTGCAAGGGGACATTTATTTTAATGCCTTCAGGTTAAACCTTTTAATCTCACCTAGAACTAATCTCTGAACTAATCTCAAAGATTAGTTCAGTACTTAAGTAAACTGTTCAATCTTCCCAACTTTAAACTTGACAGCTCAGCCTTTGTTTATATGCCCTTATTTTGTGGGAAAAGTGTTATTGTGGGGCCCTAGCCCTCACTGATAGCCATGTCACCTTTCACTTTCAATTGCTGCAAAACAACTGAAATCATTTGTCATTTTTTCCGGGCCACTGAGTGAAATATGACTCATAGGCCTCAGAAATGTTGAAGTTGAAAAAGTGCATTGTCACACAGGGCCTTTGTCTCAAACCTCCACACTCTCCACTCTCAGTCATACAGAAGAAATGGCTTCCATTTAGATACTCCTAACGGTCTCCCATAATGGCTCTATGTGATAGAAGTTATTTATGGCAGGGATATTTTTAATCTGTCAGTCTGGGGGAAAAGAAATCTGCCCATGAAATGTCCATTTCAAAAGGCTGTACCTTGGTACTGACTACCAGAATGCTCCTCCTCTTCTCAAGGAAATAAAGAAAAGTTGTATGCCAAAGACAGGGATGATTTAGCTCATTGCCATTAAGGGTTTGAATTGCAATACAGCTGGCAGAGCTTGGCTTTAGGTGTGAAAATGTCAATAGCCAAGAGTGCTGCGTCGCCCTTGTCAGCCCTGACGGAAGACCAACGACCAGCCAGGCTGCCATTTGTCTTCCTGAGTGAGTTTTCTAATAACCGTAATAGCTGTGGCAATAAATTACCACCAGCCTGTCACAGAGAACATAGTGCAGCATTTAAATCTAACAAAGAGCACCCACTCCCCCTCCCTGCTTTCACCTTATTTTATTTTTTAAAACTTAGTAACTCCCTCATTCCCTTAAGGAGCACTTCAAGCTAATAATGTATAGCTCAAGTATATCACGTCCTAACTGGACAGAAAACCGTTGGCTCTCTTCTATCCCAACATTGAATATTTAGCACTTGCATATATTTTGTAATGCAAAGAGGCTGACACGGTATCTCCAGTTAACAGTTTGAATTATACAGCAACGTCCTAACTGCATTGCTTACCCGATTGCTGGACTCCCAGTTTAGTGAAATAACAAATTAAGGTTGATAGCTGAATTAGAATGAGATGTCATCTTACCCTTGACCCCGTCATCTCGTACCCTCACTCAAGCTAGTGTTTTTCCATCCCCCTCCCATGGAGTTGACTGCAGTCCCTCAGTGAGATGAGCGTGTTCGGTAATTGGAGCAGCAGGAGGCGATTTGTTCCCATCCTTTCCCTCAGTAGCAGCGGTTTGCCGGTGGGCAGCCCATACAGCCATGCCATCCTGCCATTTGTCAGACAGGGTGCAATTTCCCGGTCATCTGTTTCCATCCACAACTGAGGGTGGGGGAAAAAAATGGTGACTGATGGAGACTTTAATAATATGACTCCTCACACTGTAGGAGCTTACTCCTAGTAGCCACAAGCCAGACTTATACACACTCACCCGTGTGGCAAATACCACAGCAGAGTGCTCTTCGTCTTCAAATGCTCACTATTTACAAGTGACGCATTTCTCAGTAACGTGAGGCCCTGTTGATTTTTTGTTTGCAGACTAGTGCTGTACGGGCGGATGGGGGATACCTCGTCTGGGAGGGTGTGTCGTGCTAAAATGGAAGCTGGCTGACACAAAAGAAATGCGCCTTAGCAACAGTCGTAGAAATTCCATTGATTTTTTTCCATATGGCAAACTCTCGTTGCTATAGCTCCCGGAGGCAACATGTATGCTTAAGCTTCCACATCTTCCTGTGATCGACTGGAAAAATGGCGTCCAAGGGTGAGGTAAAATAATTAACTTTGAAACAGGCCTGCTTTGGTGTTGTGTACATCAATGCTATATGCATTCAGCACTGTATTCAACAGTGGTTTGAAATAAAGTAATCTGCCTCACTAGCAATCAAGACTCTTCTTAGCGAGCCGCCATAAAACAAAGAAACCCCCGCAGTGTGCAGCTGTGCAGCACGATAAGCATGCAAACTCTGCCTCCCAAACTTGGCCGATCACACGCTTCCATCTATCCATTTACCGAAACCAATTATTTTTTCAATCCAAAGGTGCACCTGATACCTCCCCAATCAGACTGATGCAGCAGGGACGGAGGAGTTCTAAAGAAGAGCAATGGGTGGTTTGGGCAGTGCTCCTCTGAATGTGGGGAAAGACTAGCTGTGTTATTTGTAATCACAAATTGATGTTCTTTGTAGCCATGGGCTGGTGATCTGTGGGCTGGGAGCGGCGGGCATCCTGCGAGGCGAGGCAGCTGCTCTGCCTGTCTTCCCTCCCTGCAGTAACGGCTTTCCTTTCAAAGACGCCAAATGTATCTCCTTTGAGCGAGGGAGAATTGAGTCACTGTAGTTGAGCCCGCAGATAAGATTGGACAGGTGTTAGGGCATCGGTTGATTTTGCACACAAATATCTTTTGTTCTTCAATTGTCTGGTTTAGGCAACCGTATGAATTAATACATTTTAATGAGAGGCATTAGGAGTATCTATAGAAATTGAGACACAAAGGAAGAAAGAATGAAATAAAGAGAGACAATGCTCATGTCTTTAATGAAGCAGCTTGTTTTGCTGCTATTTCAACAATAAAGCACAAAGTTGTTTTAACAATTATTGAGCCTGTATTTTTCCTCTACTGTGGAGAAAAAGCCCTGGTCCGCTCCAGCATAGAGTGCCGAGGAGCGTTCACTGTCTCTGACCTGTCAATCGTGTTGCACGAGATCCTGTCGCTTTATGCATTACAGATTCTGCATGTTTCAATGTAATATTTGGTCTAATAAATAGCCTAATTGTTTGGTTTGTAATATAACTGCAGGCGCATCCCCTTGCACCTATGTTGGAAAGGGAGAACTGTTCATCTTTTCATACTAATGCAACCTATCAACAAAGTCTGTTTTACAGAAATGTGCTACAAAGGTAGAAGGCTGCTGACTACTGAATGGCCACTGAACAAGGATAGTGCTTAGTGGCTTTATGGTGTCACTGTCCCAGGCTACAAATGCAAATGTGTCGAGGACCTGACCTCATAATTCAGGTCATTAAAAATGTGTTCAACTCCTGGTGTAAAAGAAAAAGTTGGTGCCAGGTTAATGGACAGCTATTAATGACATTTTGGTTAGAAAGTGATTGCACTTATGGAGGTGCGATTTCTACTGGGCGCCATTCAGTCGCCTTTGATTTCAATGGATCCTCACGTGCATTAAAGATTCATATTTTAACAAGTCCACAGGTATAGCTGCGGCATTTGTGTTCGCGGGGATGCATTAGTATTGCTGCTGCATAGCATGGAAGGCATGTTGCTATCAGACCAAGTAACTGAACAGCCGGAGGTGAACCTCATATTAGAGTACACCGCCAGTAAGGCTGAGGGACTGTTAGAGAGTGCATCTGTGGAAGGGCCAGGGTCTGAAAGGAAAGGCAGTCCCTGCAACTACCGAAGCTATAACGATGCACTGTGTACGACCCCCAGACGAGATTGATCAATAAGTCACTGCAATGAAGTGGCACATCGATTACACCAATGACAGGGCATTTACAGGTTTAATCTGTATAATGAGTGTAACCTTTTTCTTTCAGCCACCTGCTTTCTGCCTGGCACCAACCTGTCCAAGGCCAGCGGGGACTAGAGAGGGGGTGGGAACAAGATAAGATGAATGTCTGTGTGCATGTATATGGTGGGTGAATGTGTGTGTGTGTGTGTGTGTGTGTGCAGGCAGCAATGATGATGTAGAAAATATAGGGGGGGAAGAGAATATACAGGAAGTGGAGAGAAGAGAGCGCTTTATGTGACACCTGGGCCTGTGTTTGTGTCTCAGCTGTAGGTAAGATAGTGGTGCAGGGGAGGATCATCATCGCCGTGCATTCGTATGCAGCGAAGAGAGGCCACCAGTGATTAATGTGTGTCATGGGTAACTCGAGGCTCTGCAGTCTCTTTAGCATTTACAGTGTGTCCTCCTCCTCTCGCCTTCACAATCCTTTTCCGAGCCTGAACAGCTTCTTCTGCTCCTTCCTTACGTCCTGTTGCACGAGAAACAGCTTCCTCTCTCTGACGTTCTTCTCATGTTTCCTATTTGGGCTCACAGTGATAGATGTTCTTCATATTAACTCGTTTCTTCTTCCCATGCAGTCGCGGGAAACTCTCCTGCGAGTTATTTCTCACTTACTTACTTGCCGACTGACTTATCCACGTTACATCTTGCGTGTGACTTTTCTCCCTCTTTTGCAATATGACACAAAGGCCAGTTAACATAAATCACATGAGTTCTAATTAACCTTCATGCTTATCGGTGAAACGCAGACTTGGTGCGGGCTCTGTGGGGCTGGATGCGCTTTTTTTCAAAAGCAGCATGTTCACTTGTGGATTGTATCCGCGTTAAGCTGACTCGATCTCCACAAGTGCTCAACACCCGTCTGGTCATCTTCACAGTGTGGCAGCGGAATCTGCGGGTGCATCTTATATCAATTCACGCGTGGATTTATACTGCCATAGATTTCCAATTTGACCATTGATATTTTTGTCAGCTAAACTAAAATAAATCAGAGCAAGATTATTATCAAGCAGGCTTTCATTGGTTTTTCTCACTGTTTGCACTTTACTTCTTATCAGTGGTGTGTACCTGAATATTTAACTTTTTACTTATTTTATCTACCTTCTTTTTCCTGGCTTGACATCTTTCCATGTATACAATAATAATACATTATCCTCTGAAGGTGGTTCCTTTATGAAGGTTTTTTCTCAATTGATTATCACAGTATTACATATTAAATATAGTTTATTTCACTTGTTTCAAAAGTGAATAATAATAATATAAATACCCAAAGTAAGGAACAGGGAATGGACACACTGAAATATTACAATGCAAGGAATGTAAGACATTTTAAAATATGAATAAGCCCGTGTCTACAGTGACAATTAGAGTATATTTTCATGGTGTTTGGAATTGAATGGGAGTGAAAAAACCTGACATGATCTTTTTATCTTGAACCACTCACATAGATTGCATTTATTTATTAACAAAACCATCATTCAAAGCGAGTAAACTCCAAAACATATGGAAAACCGAAGCTGGAAGTTTGCCTTAAATGATAACGACGCCTGCTGAAGAAGTCACAGCATGGTACATGTTCTTCCCTGTGGATGGCTGCAAAAACGTCTCAGGGCACAAAGTGCTCCGAGCGTGTAGTCAAGGGGATATTACTGCACTGTTATGATGTGTTTTTATTCTGTCAGCCTCATCCCCAAGGGCAGGAGCCCCGCTCACAACTGTGCTGCCTGCTGGTTCACTTCAGCGGAAGCGCTTCGACATACACAGCGTCGAAACGCAGACACAAACAATCACAGACGCCGACATGCAGATACACACAGACGCCAGCAGACCCACACACACCATCGCCTTCAGAAGGTTGACGGCTTGCAGCCAAGTTAAAGGCGTCT
The DNA here is from genome assembly GCA_023566465.1 of Cottus gobio. Taxonomy (NCBI): domain Eukaryota; kingdom Metazoa; phylum Chordata; class Actinopteri; order Perciformes; family Cottidae; genus Cottus; species Cottus gobio. Next base: position 9,395,768 of record CM042228.1, read on the forward strand.
GCGTCCCCTCCCTCCTCTGCTCCGCTCATCTTTTTGACTCCCAAGGACAAGAAGACCCACCGTACAATGGGACACCATTTATCACCGCAGGAACAATTACTGGAGACATTTCATTGTCAGAAAATTTCAAGCCAATTCTTCCCCCATCTCTCTCTCTCTCTTTATCTTTCTCCTCCCGCTCTCTCCCTCTGTCTTCCTTTCTTGCCCTCCTGCTTTCCCCTCCTTTTTCTGCCTTGCTCTCCGCGGCCTCTTTGCATGGCTCGCAATGAGCTCTATTGCAGGTCAGACTCCCATTAGCCCAAAACCATCATCATAGATTATAGCACAGAGGCGGTAGAGCACTGTATTATATCTCATCTAAAGGCCCTGACAGACTTTTCTCCCTCCGTTTCTAACAATGGGATCCTCTTTTTTTCCTGAGGAAAGGCATGGAAAATTACCTCTGATACTGTATCTCCAGCCCTGAGCTTTTAATGAAGCCTTTCAACATGGTGCGATGTGAAGGGCAAGGAAGAAAAGCAGTTGTCCAATCTGGGTTTGATCACAAATGCCGGCCCAGCCCCAGTGATGCACAGCAGAGCAGAGCAAGGAGGGATTTAAATGCCAAATCTGTATAAGATATGTAATGTATTGCTTTTGCATGGGCTCCCGCCCCCTTTTTGAAAGTGGAGTAAATTAATGTTATCTACTCATGAATCACTTAATGCTGAAAGCCTCCACTTTAAAAGAGGGGACTGGACCATGCAGCTACATTACGTCACATTACGTCAACTGAAAAGGTCAGTCTCTGCTCCCTTTGCTCTAAACCGACAAGTCTGAAACGACTGCTGTTCTGCATTCAGCTCACAACTGACTGACCCATGCTTTGCCTCTATACTTCAACTTTCTTTTACAAATATGGAAAAAAACTGAGCCTGGACTTGAGGCCCTGAAAGACATTTGTTTACAAGACTTGTGTCCGCCCCTTGCATTTGTTTCTACGCAATATTTGGTTTTGACGCGGCAGTGAAGTGCGTGTTAGCAGATCAGCGGATTCAATCAAGTGTGAAGCGGCACCTGAGGTTCCCTGCATTGCATCCTTGACATCCATCAGCGCAGAATAGAAATGGGCTTTTAGTGTCAAATGTGCTGTGATGATCACTATTAGATCGTTTTTAATGACTAATGACATTTGAAAAGTGCTTGGTCTGTGCTGAGGTATAGAGGGCAAATTCCCTGTCCCCAGTGCAGTGCAGAGTTCCGCCTGTGGTGATAGCAGCAGGCCTAAGTCAGTTATGGAATCATGTATCGGGGATGTGTGTGTCCATTTGTGTCGCTGAGCAAGACCCCCAGGCAGTGCCCCGGGGCTTATCGGTTGTTTGTGCTGTAATGTCCTCAATGGTCTCTCAGTCCAGGCCCAGGCTAACTTACACACATACTTGTGCAACTCATGGCTGGGGGGGAGGAGGGGGGCACGGAGTTTGACCAAGTCTTCGTGGGGGTGCTGGGGAATAGAGCCTCCACAGCCATTTAAGTTTACATTTTTCATTGAAGTATTTTGAGCAAGGTCAGGATTTTAGTGTTCTTGGCATGTTTGTGTAATTTAGTAATTAAACATCATCATACAATTGAGGTAATTTAATCTGTCCTACTTTCTTTGTGTTTTTTTCTTGTGCTTTGTAGTATTCCCTGAACAGCCTGCTCGTCCTTGTTTGGGGAGCCGGCCTCATGTTTTAAACTGGCCCATTAGTTTGCAAGATACTTCTATGTAAAATAATCTCTTTCCTATGGTCTGCTCCTCCTGAGAGACATGCCCCGTTGGTACAGTGTGTGAAGGGACAGGGCAGTAAGAGGAGAGACTGGTGGAATTTGTGGAACAGTTGACAGATAGTGAGAGAAATGTTCTGCATCTGTAGCCATGTACTGTCCTTTGGTTTTTGGAGAGGGCCACTTAGCTTTAGGATCCACAGCTGGTTGTAACAGCAGCCACGCACCCTGGGGGACTCTCAGACATTCCTATGGGTCTGTCTGGGTTCAAAAGGGTCAGAGAGATAGACAGAGTTATAGATCTGACATGCCTGCACAAGTGAGTGGCGATGGAGCTGGCCGTCTGTCTGGTGTGTACCATGAAGATTGAGAACCGCAGTATTTTAGTGGAAATGTGCAGTACTATTCAGTGAAACTACCTAACCTTTCAGCAGATGTATAGAAGTCGCCAGACAGTGGAGCCTTTGACTTTTGTTGCAGTGCTGTCTTCCTTGTAGCTCTTTTAATTTCCATCACAGCAACTAAATCCAAGAATAGACGCAAACCACAGACAATCCATACAGAATTTAATATCACTGAGAGGGCTAGAACAATGATTTAGAACCACTAAATAGATGCTCCACATAATCAACTTTGCATATTTGATGTGAGTTGCTCTCCAGAGTGGGCCGGCTTTCAAATGTAAATTTTGCCTGCAAACTTAAATCATTTAGTGCATTTTACTTGAAGCGTATCTTTGACAACAATAAATCACAAGGTTGCTGCATCCATTAGCAAATTGGCTCTGCAGTAGATGGAAGAATAAAGGGAGAGGGAGGCAGAGCGAGAGCGTGCGACTCTTTTATAATCAACGGTAACAGTTTCAGAGCTGGAGTAGCCAGACACTGCAGCACACGGACGGCCGTAAACCTCTGGTCACATACATCACAACAATAGGCCCATTGATTGGCTGGCTAGGACAGTGGGTGGGAGGCACTGGCTCTAAGTGATGTATGCCACTATCAACTTTGAAGACTCTCTGTGCTCTCTGTGGCCCTGTCGCACTCAGAGCCCTCTCTGTGTGTCCGTGAAACGCCAGCGACGGATTTTTCAATGAGCGTCCTTCATGCCTCACAGTTTGCAGCCAGCACAACCTCTCTGTCTGCCTCTGCTCTCCGTCTCATCCCCATTCTGTCATTCTCTCTCTTTCTCTCTCTCTCACACACACACGCACACACACACACACACACACACACACACACACACACACACACACACACACACACACACACACACACACACACACACACACACACACACACAGTTTTCACGAATCTGGCCTTGTCATTTCTCTTTGGTTTCATTTGATGAGTTTTATTGTATTTGGATAAGTGCAGGCTACAGTGTGTCCACCCTTTTCAGAAATATGTATGGGAATAGCTGGTGCTTTCATGAGCACAAAGAGAGAGACAAGAGGAGGAGAAATGGGGCCAATTAGAGGCCTGGAGCTAGCTGGTCTGATAGTGCTGGTCTGGGCTAGAGCACTATATGTGTTTGCGTGTGTGTGTGTGTGTGTGTGTGTGTGTGTGTGTGTGTGTGTGTGTGTGTGTGTGTGTGTGTGTGTGTGGAGGTGGATTGTCTGTAGGTTCTGTGAGGTGACGAGTGAAAAAGAAAGACCAGGAAATCCATTATTTCTATTTTGGTGTCCAAAATTACTGGAAGCTGGCTGAAATATGAATTATGGAAATGGCTGTGAGGGTTTTCTATCCCAAAGGCTTCACTTCAGAACTATCTAGTCCTCTAGTGATCAGATGAAATACCAAGAGCTGGCTTCCAGGGGCTGGATATTTGTCTCCATGTCTTTATGTCAAAAGAGGGAACTTAAAATATGCTCTGAGCGCACACAGTTTTTTAGGTCTGTGTTTTATGTCCACTATATAATTCTGCCAAAACGCGTGCTGTCTCATTTCTTCGATGGAGTCACTGCCCTAAAAATTGCAAAGGAGAAAAAAAGAAAAAAACACAAAGAATATCACGCTGTGGGCCTTTTTTCCACACTGCGATACGCACTCAAATCGGACTGCCCCACTCTCCATTCTGTATGATCAAAGTCAGCGGATCAAACAACTCAACTGGCAGACAAGTGAATTACCTATCCGGAAGCTTCGGGAAATGTGACTCAAAGCTTGCAATTATTAGAGTTGTTGGAGGGGGTTGACCAACACTATGTGTCGTCATTGTTTGAGTAGAGAAGCGTGTGTGCTGTTGCAGCTCTTTGTTGACTTGTTCCTGCATCCTCCCTGAATTCAAAGACTGCGTATCTTTACAGCCCTAACCACATCCCTGCTAATTAACAGGACAATAAATATGCTGGCTCCCATTAACTGTGGCGGCCGCTGCATATTTCCCCAGACAGTGTATGACTGGGAGATAGGGGCTCTCTCGACAGCACAATATTTTAATCAGCCTCCTTCATCTCAAATCTCCTTTCTCTGTTTTCAAAGTCAAGTAGGAGACCCTCTTTCCTCCCGTCCCCCGGCCCTGCCCTATCTCCATCTGCAGGTAGCTTAATCTCTCTTCTCTGGAGAGAGTTCTGCCACATTACTAGGGTACTCACCAACCAATTACTATCCATTTCAAGTGGAGGGCTCATCAGGTTGGCGTCACAAAGAAAGGAATGGCTGCGTCCTCTTGACCTTTTGATTGTCCTGATGCATTAAGTGCTAATGCAAACAAGAGAAGCGTTGAGTGGGTCCATCAGGCTCAAGGTGACTAACTGGTTATTATCAACCAACGTAGAACAGCGGAGTCATCCTTAAAATCGGCCCTGGAAACACGTTGGGCTTTATGTGACGTGGAACCTCTTTATTCGGGAAGGAAGCGTGTGGCAGTCATCCGACCTGCAGATAATAAGACGCCATGTGATAAATCCTCTCAGAAAACTAAAGCAGTTAGGCTCATATTTGCTCGTTTCATCAGGGCACACACTGTTTGCTGCTCAGGGGGGACTGTCTCCATTGTCTTCCTTATTTTGTTCAAAGACTAAAACTCATAGAACAGTCAAACTCTTTCAATATCAAGTGGCCGCATAGACACAGAGCAGACACCCCCTCAGCTTTTGACGTAGCTCAAGTGTGAACTCTGTAAACAGAGAGGTTGTCCCATGGAGAGTTAGAGTCAGGAGCATTATCATAAGCAACTGTCAAATCTTGTCTTTGCATTGTTAAGTAGAGAGAAAAAAAAACATAATTTAATTAAAGCTAGACGGAGGGCACAGGAGGAATAAAAAAAACTAAAACAAAAAAAAAAAGAATATAAGTTGATTAAGTGGCATGAGTGTGTGTGTTGTTATTGTCGGGCCACTCTTCTACCTTTGGGCGATTAGAACAGCGACGGGGGTTGTGTTTACCCAGCTGCTGGTCTTAGACAGGCAGTTGTTAGGCATGCCAATCTGGTGGCCTCTTTCAGCCTGCCAGTCTGCCCAGATCTTCAGGGCTCCCCGCGAGCCCCCTCTGCTTTGCTGTGCTCTGGCAGAGGGGCTAATTAAAAACAGAGCAAAATTAACAACACGTACACAGGCTAGCCTGCCTCGCCTATTTGACTCCCTCCTCCCCGGCTTTTCTTCTCTGTACCTCAATGCACACACACACACACACACACACACACACACACACACCTCCTCCCTTTCCTCATCACCCTATATCTCACTGAGGCTGCCTACTGCGGGAACATGTGTTTACCTTAAGGGGTTTTATGACAATTACACTCCTGTGCTCTCTCTGCCTGTTTTGTTTCCCATTTATGTGTTTATTTAATTGGCATTCAGTGTGCCGTAATTCTATTAGTTCCTCAAAAGGTCAGGGTCATAGGGGATTGGCCTCTGGCGGACTCTCATGTGAAACACGTAACACTCAAACTGCTCCATACATACAGAGAGATAATTAAAAGGGCCATGGTAGAACTTGCCTCACGACCTTTAAAGAAGACAATTAAAAGGCGGGTTTTGCCGAGTCAGTAGTACTAACAGGAACTCTGGATTTTAATACATTTTGTCAAATGTAGTTGGAATATAAATATTAGTTCCCATTGTCTACATCACACAGAATATCTTAACAATAACTTAATTTCTATTAATTTCTCTATTAAACATCATTAGTGGTTGGGCACTGTCAGCGACAGTTTTCTAATGATTATATACTATGAACAACCCATTTAGAGCAACGATTCCTTTTTCTCATTTCAACTGAATTATCCTGAGATAACAGTGTGAGTCTGAGTTAGTGAACAATTCCTTCAAGTAGACATATCATGCTTATTTCCAGGATCATACTTATTTCCAGGATCATACTTATTTCCAGGATCATACTTATTTCCAGGATCATACTTCTATTTTGAGTTTTTACAAGAAGATGTACACATGCTTCAATGTTGACAAATGATTTATTTTTCTCATACATCTGAACATATAGCGTCTGTCTGAAATGCTCCATTTTAGCGAGTTTCAATGAATTTATTTTGCTTAAGACAACAGTGTGGGTCCATGTTTATTTCCTGTCAGCTGATGTCACTCACATACACGGCACATTGAAATAAACTGGGACACATTTAAAATTGTAAAATGTGCTCTTTATTGTATAGGTGTGATGTCACAGCAGTACTGAAACCCTGACAGCTCGTTTAAAGGCACAGTTTAATCAAACATTTAGACCGGCTTTAATAGCAAAGACATGACAATCTCACTTTTTACAATGTGGGACCTTTGAAGGTGAGGTCTGTGAATAGGTTGTTAATATTTGAACTCAACACTCAAACAAATACCCCTCTCCAGATTTACTGTACCTCTCACTCCATGGCCTTTCTCTTTATACATCAATGGCCTTTCCCCTGTCCTTATTGGCTGGAATAATGTGTGTTTGTTTTGCTTTGTTTGTTTCCCAGTTACAGAGACAGGGCAGCGTATTAACACTAGAGGTGCCCCCGACAAAGAATTTGCATAGTCAAATCTTAGAGGGCAAGTCTTGCCTATCGTACACGAGTAAAATATTGACAAGATGCTGCTTGAATGCTCCCGCAAATTTGGATAGGGCATGGAGATTTCTACACACACAGAAAGGGGAATGATTGTAAGCACAGCTTTGAATTAACAGTATTATTAATTGACTAATATACATAGTAAAAAACTAAATCATGATTTATTTGGAGAAACCAAGCAATTCTATGTAAAACAGACATTCAGCACCCCCATGATCCTTTGTTTCAATACCATATTTCCTCAAAGATTCGCCTGTGAAATTGCCAGTGGAATCAGACTCCTTCAATGGAATCGTCGCATAGTTCTATTATTCAGGGTCACCCCTAATGAACACCAGAGTTTTCATCAGCGCACACATCGAACGGACAGCTCGCAGACCGTGAGGAGATATTTGCTGAATTTGACAAAAGTGTATTGAAATCATATTTGAATCGCTGACTGCATCTTTAATGCTGTCACTGCGATATCAGCTGTAAAAATCTCTGAGATTGTGTGCAGCGTGGCACCTTTCTGCTGTCAGGTCATCGTCCACATTACCCAGGAATTTTGAAGTATTTACATTTTTTACTTCTTTAAAGTGGCCTACATGGCCCCGGCTGCATTTGGCTGTTTAATAATGAATGAAGACGAACAGATCTGCATGTGTAATGGGAACTTGGCTGGAGACATGGCGTGAGCTGACTGGGTATTTCAGACGATCTGTCAGCATGTCTGCTGACCTCGAGGAGCAGTTATTAAAATTATGCAATATGAGATACAGGCACTTGATGGAGGCGAGACTCGACAAGCCGCTGAGTGTTTGTGTCGCTGCAGTAATGGAGCGTTATCATTCAAGCTTTAGCGTAAACCTATAGTACATATTTCACAGCTTTAGACTCACATCCTTAACACATATGGAAGATAGTGGTGTTATTGTCATTGTGTTTTAAGTGTTTTAATCCAAGGATGCACTGCAGGCCCTTTAGTTTTTACTTTAAAGGATAAAAGGTATTCATGTGATACACATATTGTATTATGAGCTGCACAGAGCCAATGCAGACCTTCAGCCCAGCTGAACAATAAAACGTATTGCATTGATAATTCATGGATCAGTGTGTAGTCGACTGATGCTGGGTATTTCACTTCACCCCATCACAGCAATATTCTGCAGTTAAAATAATAATAATCACCACATTCAACCATACATGTTTTTCAAATACCCCAGTAACTGTAATATTCTTTGCAACTATGCCACCTTCAGAATATTTTTACTGGCAGTTTTTTTCCCTCCATCATCCACCTCTGTCTCTCTGTGGATGATGCTGATTATGGTTAATTATGTTGATGAATGGTAGCGCAGAGGGTACTCCATCAGCATTTCACAATCTGTCTTCTCTCTGCTCTTTATCGCGACTGAGCTGAGAAAGTGTGCAGCATTGTGCACGTGGTGATCAAATACTCTTACATGCCAACCTTGTTTGAGTATTTGACAGACAACTCAAGTCTCTCTTTGGAGCACTAAGAGGAAACAATATCTGTGAGACGGAAAGTAGTGCAGGCTTACCATAAGGCCTCTCTTTATTCAAGGCAGATTTCTTATTTTTGATAACAACACCCATACTGAACATTTGTTTCTCTTTGGAATAGATTGCAGTTTTTTTTTTTTTTTTTACACTTTCCTATTTCGCAGTTGTAGCATTTGTCTTGTTGTTGTGCCTCTGAGATAAAATATAACACTGCACACTTACATGTGATAAACCTCGGCTGACAGTCTATTGCGAATGTGTTTAGAAAAAGATAAATAGCCATAACTATTATTTCTTAATGATCTCTTTGTTACAAATCTCTCACAGAAGCTGCCTGTTCTTTTTTAGCAGAAACACATTGGGTGAATAAATTGCAGGCAAGCCATGCTGCTATTTCAGATGGACTGGGTCCTCCTCTGACATTGCTCTAGAATGTGCACTCTAACATTCAAGCAAGGATTATGCCCCATCCCCAACCCGCCTTTCACTTAATTGGCTTAGATGAATATCTAAAGAGCTAAAGCTGGGTTTAAGCCATGCAATTAGTAGAGTGCTGTTATTGAATTTACACAAATGCCACGGATACCGATTGTGTGTCATAAACAACCTTTAAATCATAGCCCATATGATGGATACTTTACATACTGTACACTGTTTATTTATAGAATAGAGGGAGCAAGTCGGTGTGAGAAAATTGCCCGAAATTTAATATGCTGTGCAATTATCATGTGTAATAGCCTGTAAAATCCTAATATCTATGCAGCCACTTGGAAAGGCACAAGAAATGGCCTGACCACTTAGCCCACTTTCTCTGGCCCCTTCCTGGCCATGACAGACGGCCCTGTCTGGAGAGCAGGAAGAAATAATATGAGCCATATTTCATTCAAAGGCCCCTCCATGGAGCCTCATTCTTTCTGTTTAACTGACTTTTCCCTCTTTCCTGATCCTTCCGATTTCTCTAGAGCCATATTGGTGATTACCTCCGGTGAATCAACAGAGGTAATAGGGACTGCATCCTGGAGGCCAGGAGGCGAGGATGTTGCTCGCTTGTTTTCTCACAATAAAGTACCAGGGTTTAGAACTTGGGACCTGTTGAGCTTCAGTGGATAACGTCCATTACGCATGACTGCATGTGAAACCAGCAGTGAACAACATGCCTCTTGACCGACGTAACAAAAACACAAAAGCAGGGTTCGCACAAGGTTCTTGAAGTGTTTGAATTTTGTAGTACCGGAATATCTTAAATATTGTCCTTTTTTTTTAAACAAAGTGCTTATCAGGTCCTTGAAACATAATTGAACCAGACAATGCTGTGTTTTATTTTAACCACATTTTTTTCCCAGCACATCATAATTAAATTGCTCAGAATTGGAAATCGTTGCGTTTTTTCTTTAAAATGTATTTTTGCCGCGTCACCGCCTCGCGTGTGCTCCCCCTCTCGTCTCTCGCTCGCCTTGATGAGCTTTTTAACAAAAACTAAATATGCCAGTTAAGAAGGGAACGCCAGAGAGGATGATGTGATGATTAATTGATGAACATGGATAGTAGAAAAGTCAGCTGGGAGCAGGGATTCTTTGTATCTCGCTAATTCTTGTCAGTGTTAACGTTGTCTGGCTTTTCTCTTTGTCTTTGTGTTTCATCTAAATGTAATTAATAGAGCTGGCTGGTACAGTATTGCGAGGCAGAGGCTCTCTAACATAGTACTTTCAACTCTGTTAACCTACTATTACATAAAAAAACAAGATCTTTGTGTTTTCCAAGCGCTTACTCTAGGAAATATTTTGTCCTGAGTGCCATTACTGCGAAGAAAGGTACTGTATATGGATGCCATGTATAGATCATAGATGCATTATGAGACAATGGGCCCTTGGGCACAGACATCAGCACCGCTCCTACATAAGAACAAGACAAACAGACTTTATAGTTCCTCTTTGTGGTTTAAATGTCCCCTCTCGTAATAATACATCAACTAATTCTATCTCATCCAAGTCAACGAGAAACAAATGTCAAGGAGCTGAATTCAACCAGATTCTGGTTCTGACATTACATTAATTGGGAAGAGGCTTTTGTCCAAAGTTACATACAAAGGAGGACCAATCCCAGCCATAGTAACTCAAGGAGAAGCCTGCAAGAATACGCACCTCAACACTCAGTTCCACCTCACACAAGTGCTGCGATGCCTGTAAGTTCCTTTTTCTGGAAAAAGATAGAAAGGATTGAGAGCTAGAGAGAGAGAGAAAGAGCTGATCACTGGTAAGTACTCTTGTAAGAGGCAGGTTTTAAGGCAGAAAGGGATTCTGCTGACCACTTTCAGTTTGATACAGCCGAAGAGGTGAGAATGAGATTCTCTGCCGTACAGTGATGGTCCTTCAGGTTGCATGGCTCCTAAATCTGAGTGAGGGAATTTAGGAAGGGCGTACTGGCCTAGTGGCCAGGCCGAAGACGAGCATTGGTGTCTGGAAGTTAATGCGAGCAGCAACCGCTATATAACCAGAGGTGCTGCAACATTTTGGATCATTTACAGAGGTTTTACTGTGCATGCTAACAGCCAGAAGGGGGAGAGATGACCAGTGCCTGTAAAAGGTGTTTACAACATTCTCAGCCAGATAGGACCTGACAATGTTGCATAGATACAACTCTCACATGCTACTTTATCTCCTTTGAATCTGAAAGTAATCACTTGTCAATGTGAAACATCAGAGGCAGTGTAATCCTGTGTGTGTGTGGATCCTTGCATGTGTGCATCTTTTGCATATACGTGTGTGCGTGTATTTGCAGAAGCAGGCAGCCCGAAGGCCAATCAGTTTGCCCCTAAACGGTGTATGTAATCAACCTGTCAGAAGCATACTCATCTTCATCTCCTCACTGTTCACTTTGTCGTCTGACAATGCCTGTCAAATCACTCCACAGGATTTCCTAAAAAACAACATCTCCCCACATCTGTCACACCAACGACAGCAACAAAACTGCAGCAGCAATAATAACTGCTTTCTTGTTGACGTGGCCTGTGAACAGCATTGCAAATGAATAGTCAACTATGGTAACAGTTTATAGTTTTTTTTACAATATGATTAATAGTCAGACAAGCAAGCAGCATTTAATTGACTACATTGGTCACCCCTTCATCTTTATCCCCGCCCCCCTATTGTCTAACTAAGCTTCCTGTCCGTGCATGACATGACGAGTGGACTAGTGCTGTTTATCTGCCTTAAATCTCTCCTCCTGAGGCAAACCAGAGATTGCCTGCAACCATGAATGAAGGAGGGACTATTTCCTCATTTGCTGTCCTCTTCACTTAGAGCTCACATACACCACCACCACCATCATCTTCCCAATGTGTTACATCTGAAAAGAGCAGGGTGCACTTGCCACCTCTGCTGGAAGATTTCCCCATTCTGTGGCATGCTGATAAGCCCTGACTTACTTCCTCCATGTGGGTCAGAGAGACTTGGAGTCACACGGCTTGTATAGCCTTTTGTAATTACATCTGCTTCACTGCACTGTTTCTGCTCCCCTCACTCTCTCCTCCAAATGGAAAGTAGATTTGTAGTTATGTGTGTTTGTGTGTGTTGGGGTGCAGTGGGGCGGGGCAGGGTGGCGGTGTACACAATCCCTGTACACCAGCTATTTTTCTCATATCTGGGCAAACAACATTAAAATGTTTTTCTCCTCCCAGGTACATAGGACTTTGTATATTCTCTCCCTGCATTGTAATGTCACCCACAACATGCTGTAATGAATCCCCTACCTACTCTTCAAACCTGTGGATTCTGAATTTAAGATGTATTTATTTAATGAAACCATGTACAAAGTCATTCCTTGCATTGCAAGGTCAAGTTATGTTTGTCAATTTTGCTTCTCCGCCTGGATTTCTTTGGCATATTGGGTGCATCTCCACTTTGAGTACTGTTTTAATACTTTGCTTATAATAAATTCCCTTCAGCTGCCATTAAATATAACACTTAGTTACACTCAGTATTAGTTCAAGCTTAGCCTATATGTTGCCAGCACCAGAATTGTATCTTAAGCCTCATTGGGACGGGATTTATTTCTCAAGGGAAAGTTGAGTGATTTTAATATTGCACCTACTGATCAGTGATTACCTTCCCATCCAGAGAGGAGTATAAGTCATGTGACTTTTCCTTTCCTACTCCAGTATTAATCACAGTCCCAAATACCGTTTTTTCAGAGCACTAGTTTTCAACATTTAAAAAGTAGCTTCACACCAAGCTAAAAAGGTATTCTTCCATTCAGCTCTTACTCTTGGTTTGCATTTGGTTTGCACTTCCTGTTTACAATAACTTAACCTATGATAAATGTAGTCTTTCATTAGTTAATCCCTCCTTTACTTTCATCGCAGTTTGGACCACTTGAAGTAAATGTTGTCATTTCAGTAGAGCTGTGTGTTGCTTTGCATTCATTTAATCATCTGATTATATACAGATCATGGTCTGGCTATACTAGAATATTGATCTTGTATTAGTAGTAGCAGTTATGTGTGTGCTCAGAATCATGCAGCATTTTCTGTGACATTTCACAAGCAGCTTTCATCCCACTCATAAGGCCAAGCGTGTCGAGCACATTAGTCAGTTCCTCTGAAACAATCCTCTCGTTTAGATTCGGGCCCAGAGTGAACGTGTTGAACCAGGAGACTGAAGATGCTATCATCAACGCTGAGAAAAGACATCTTTCTCCCTGCAGGTGGATGATGGAGCTCTGTTTGCGCGTCTGTTCGCCTCTTGATATTCATCACACCAAACCATTTTCTTATCTCTGCACCATCAGCTGCACAGCTGGCTGCCAGTCATAACTCAAAAGGTCGATTGCACATCACCTGACAAAGCGCCTCGCCCTGATATCACTACTGACCCTTCGCTGAGCGGGCTAACGTTCTAACATGTGCTCGTTATTGACGCGCTATAGGGCGGCTTTGGGCGTGAAAATGCCTCAGTTCACCACTTATTGACCCACCAAGTATCCAAAACACTTTATAGTCTTTCACACAGTAGGACTGTTCATCCTTCTGGAGAAACACTATCGCTAAGTGACACCACCTTGCACCGCCATTGTGCTGCTCACTGTCGCATCCATCTCTTCGCTTCCCCAGATTAGGTTTAAAGGAAACACCGCGGTCCCACTTGACTTTTATAGCTGGCTTTCATCTTTTTCACCTCCCTTTTCCCTCACCTACCTTAATGGAGGCAGAAAATAGAAGAATGGGCTTTAATCTGCCTGTGAGGGTGAACAGAAGGACACAATGCATGCATACTGAAAAGGATAGGTTGCTTTCTTTTTATCCTTTCATTTCATTTTTACCGGTTTGTTTGCATGGTTTTTATTTTATTTCACCCTTTACTTACCCTTCCTACTCCACTCTCTGCCTGTGTCCCCTCCATCCGTGCAGTCCTGGTAGCTCGGTGGAGTCCAGGCCTTCTTTGATCTGTAGTCCAGAACACAGGATGAGAGTTATCCGCTGGCAACAACAAGAACATCCCATTAGGAGCTGGACAGAGCCTTGACAGACACTCTCTGCGCCGCTGCTGCTGCTTGGCCCTAAAAGCACGCTGCCTACTGCTGCTGATGCTGCTGAATCTCTGTGCTTCTCCCCAGCTCAGGGTGGGCATTACTGGCTCAACACACTTGACACACAAGCTCAAACTCGGCTTCACTTGTTGAATTTAAAGCGTTGAACTTCTCTCTGTGATTTATTTGTGATTAGTCCTGGAGTTGTCCCCCACTGGTATTACTGAAACTTCATTTCTAGCTGGCGGCCTTGGTTGATCAGGAATTGGGAGCTTTAATTAAGGCAGGCACCATGTAATGCAAGCGTTCATTTGTTGAACAAACAGTCTCACCTCGAGGCCCATTTAATAGCTGTTCACTATTTTCCTCAGTAGAGGGCATTTGCCCAGTTGTCATGGAAATGTACAAATTAAGTGTATGCCATTTTAAGAGACAAATAATCAACTTGGACAACAGAGAGACAAGGTCACATTCAAATAAATTGGCAGTTAATTATTATTTCACGTTAATGATCTAATCGTATCCGTATCTGCTGAATGATATATCATCCTTATTTTCTTGAATTTGTCGATCCCGTTTCTTCAAACACTCACACAGAATGTCACACAGCCGTTAAAGCCGCATTTTATTTTAAACATACATTTGTCTTGGTCCATATTGTTTTGGCTTCATGCACAAAAGCAGGGGAGCTCATTCATCACATGCTCATTGAAAATGAGCATATTTGTTTGAACATTTCTGAGGATGTTTTCGTACAGTGTGAGGAAGAGGAGCACGATTTATCAAAGATGTGCAGGCAGTAGATAGTTACAGTCATGGCATTTGCATGCTGAAAAAGCATTATTCGGTCCCCTCATGTTCACCATGCATCTGACAAGTACAAATCACACACGTGCAAAGACACAACGTTTGAGTAATTAATGCATGTATAGACACATGTATGCTGGCACGCTCAAACACAAATACTCTCTGTAGCTTCTGTCACAAACAAGCAGTGATGGATTGGGCCTTTCCATTTTAAACAGGGAGAAAGCACATGCCCCCGGGGACCCTTGTGTGTGGAAGTACTTTGAAGTGTCCACATTTAATTCTTCTGTATGATAAATGAGAGGAGAGCTGCAGTTGTAGCCTGTGAGGAAAAAGCCCAGCTCGCTCAACGAGGGGAGCGGTAACAAATGTAGCGATAGCTGATAAGCTGACTGTGTCTCTTGCTCTTGCTTGTTGTTCGGCTCCCTGCAGACCCCCACAGCCAGATAGCAAATCCATCCTATCAATCAAGCCCATCAATGGCTGGCTGCAGATTAGAGACAGTGATTTTGGGGCTGATTGGAGGGGAAATGCTGATTACACCTCCCTCTCTCTGACTTGATTACACTCTGCCTGTGTGTTGTCAAGCTCGGCTGCTGAGCCGTAATCACTGGGAGCTAAGAGCAGAGGCCGCGGCTCCTGAATAGACAAGACAGGGGCGCAATCACACCAATAGCTGGCGAGCTGTGGCCATTGCTAGGTCATTGGAAAAGGTTATATCACACACTGTCAGAGCATCTGTGCATGCTAACTGCACACGGGCCAACGCATGTGCAGACAAGCAGACATTACACCGAGATAAGGAAAACTCAAACTATGAAAACCTATTGAATTTCTTCCTCTCCCACTCGTGTTACAGTCATCTTCTCCCGTTTCCCTCCTCCTGTTCTGGCCTATTTCCATCACAGTGGCAGAGGGTCCCGTGCTGGAGTGCACACACACACACACACACACACACACACACACACACACACACACACACACACACACACACACACACACACACACACACACACACACACACACACACACACACACACAGTGAGCGGAGTCCTAATCTGAGCTTTATTTAGCCGGTTCACCCTTTAAAACTGGAGCAGGTTCCAGTCTCTGCCTCAGCCTCCTCAGCTCTTTTTGACATTGTATTCCTCTTCCCCTTGGTCATT
This sequence comes from Cottus gobio, assembly GCA_023566465.1. Taxonomy (NCBI): domain Eukaryota; kingdom Metazoa; phylum Chordata; class Actinopteri; order Perciformes; family Cottidae; genus Cottus; species Cottus gobio. Next base: position 9,411,526 of record CM042228.1, read on the forward strand.
GTGCTCTAGTGGTCGGAGGTTTGTTTTCTGCATGTTTTCTGCACATATTATGCAGGGGGCTGGGGGTCCTCCCCTAGAAAATGTATGAACATCAAACACTTCATTTCCTGCATTTTCTTCTGCATCAATTTGTAGAGGAAATGTCTTTATTTATGGAAAATTCAGGCGGCAGGCGACAATTCAAAATATAATTGAATATAATGCAGTGAGACTCTCAGGCGTTCTGTCCTGCTTTCAAACATGTATTCTCCTGTAAGTCAACACTCATTTAATGTTATCCCTTCTGAGTCAACACACATTGAGGCATGATTTACTCTTCCCTCCTCTTTTATGTATTGTCTTTGGAGATGCAACCTCTTTAATTATGCATGTGGCACCTATTCAACTCAATGGTACATTAATTCATTTTAATAAACCTCTGGACTTGAATAGTGTATGTGTTTCAGCAAGATGTCTGCTCATGCTTTATAACTTTCTGCACACATTACAAACATATCCCCCATATCTGAGCTGTCCTCCCCGACTGTATGCTCCAGTCATTCGTGTGAGCTGTGGAGCGCACCACATGATGAAATGATCATCATCGATTGTAAAGATCCAAGATGACATCAAATAGCATCAAAGAATCGACAGATAGTTCCGCTAATATTATTTCATAAAAATAAATCCAGCGTGTGGAATTTAATTCGTCTGCAAGGGTTTTTCTTCAACCTCAACAACAGCGTTAGTTAATAGAAGCACAATCTCAACAGGAACACTGTCTACAGGGTCACTGTTTCAATTACTCTAATGTTTGTTACTCTAATAACACCCTCCTGCTTTAATCCTTTTAAACCATTTGGGACCGCTGGTCCGTCTGTGAGTAAAAGTCTTTTCATCTCAGTGTTTGTGTGTGTGTGTGTGTGTGCGCGTGTGTGTGTGGTAGGTTCACATAAAATTCATAACTCTCTGTGTCCTGGTACTGAACTGCCTTTGAAGCCCCAAAATTGTTTCATCCAGCTTGTGTTAGGTATCATTTCAATTGACACATTGCACTCTAGTACTATTGCTTTGAATTGAGCACACTTGCATGCTTGTTAGATGGAAACAGCTGTCAGGGGAGATAGCGAGAGTGACTCACTCCTCTTTCCCTCACTTATTGCTTGCCTATTCCAGTCTTGCTTCTCTTATTGTGACCTCCAAGAAAGTGAAAATATTCTGTTCTTTTGCTTCTTTTTTCCTACTTTTTTTTTCTTTATTGTATCCACAGTGAGTGCACACAGCATTGTCACTGATTTGTAAAAGTGTTGGGGCCAGAGGTGTGCTTTGCACCTGTGGCACAGTTGGAAATTGAGTTGAATTGGGATGAAAAAAGTATGTGCTGTGTACAGTACAATCATGACAATTTTGGAAACGTTTGAGAGGTTGTACCGTAAAAGCGTCCCTAAAAGGGGAATTTGAATGTGTGTGCAGGAGGTGTAGCATCTCTACAAAGTAATAAATTAAACATTGTTGCTTTAGCTTTAGATGAGAATGAAAAGCAACATTTACATCTCAGCTTGCTCGTCAAGGATAACATAACAAAGTCCCGTACTTATTTTGCTGCTATTGAGTTAATTTAGTTAATGAGGAGATGTCAGCTAGTCTTAACATCTTCTAGAAGAGCCAACACCAAACGTAGAAAAGGGCTTAGGGATATTTTAAGAGCTTAATTTATTTTATTTTTTTATTGTGTTTTATTTTGCCCGAATAATCCCTTTGATATTTTGAATTAATTTGTTTCATGCAGCAAAAGAAAAGCAGCATTTGTTTCTGTAGCAGAACCTAACTTCAACCTGTATTTGAAAGATACAATTTAATAATATAAGATAATAGTAATAATATAATCTCGGGAGAAACCCAGGTATATATACATTGAGCTGATGCACCAACCTGCAGTGAGGTTTCATTGTGGAGGATATGGCCAACTCCACAACCCCCACAGAAGGTTCAGAGGATTCCATGAACACATCAGTTTCTTAAAATCAAGGCAATGACACTTTGCTCAAACTTTCCTTTTGAAAGCTAAATCCTCTTCACAAAGTGGCTCAAATCTGGAACTGAATATAACTTTCCTGTCTGTTGTTTGATAAAGGACATCATTATTTCTCAACGTGATGTCTGCAGCTGCACAGGATGGAGCTGGAGGCTGGCCTTATGGACAGTTTGTGCATCCTAAAGATACATTTTACAGAGAGGCAAACTATTCGTGAGAGATTAATAAGCGGGACATTGCTATCCACAAAGTCGGTGTCTTGTTCACGGTGATTTGAGCTGCTACTTATTGAATTGGTTCATGGTGTGCTTCCTTTACCTTAATTTAACAGCCTTGGCCCCTACAGCCGGAAAATTAAAACATAAATTGCAGTTTACAATGTCTTATTGTTCCACTCTAAATATTAATTTTAATACATCATAAAGTGGCATAGATGTTTAAATCAGGGCCACTCTTAAATTACAGCACCCTGTGATTGATTCTTTGATGGGACAGAAAGCCGGGCTTGGTGTTAGAAACAGGAACGCTGTCGTGCACAGACAGAAATCTTACAACAAAAACTGACAAATCACAGTGTGGTGTCATATCTTCATAATTCTCATTTTAGGAGAAAACTTGCACACATCTAGAATACGCTGACCACGTTTTAGAAACTGGCATGTTTTCTCAGAGCAACAATGTGTAGCACTATGAAGTCAAGATCACACAGATGACTGGTGGGCATTGTGGTATGTTTTCTTATTTTTAGTTGTTGGTTCATGCGTGTACATAACATACAGCCCTTCTCACGCATAGTTCCTTCCTGAGAAAATCTTGGAGATGCATGACTCCTGCATTCCCTTTTGGTCTTTTTTGATACATTTTCAGCAGAACTAATGGAGGTGTGTTTGGGCATAGTGACTGAATGACTCACAGTGTGAAGGCACCAATAGTTAGCCTGTTCTCACGAGGCTGGAATAATTGACAGCAGCTCATCTGCCAGCTCATATAAATACAGAAACCTGCAATTGCAGGAACAAAAAAGCTGAATCCAGGTCATGTCATTATTGCATCATTGTCAAACAGCTGGCATACCGCTGGATTCTTGCATGACCTGTGAGATATGCTTTCGTGGTTAAAAATGGTTAGCACCCAAGATTGGATGCTTAAATCCTCAAGCTAATTTGCGTAGCTTCAGTAACTTGACATATTCCCCACGGAAATGGAACATGTGGGAGAGATTTGATGAAAAACTGCACAGTTGTAGAACGATTTGCATTGAAGGGCCATTGACCTCCACCCACACCTCCCTCACCCATGCTGTTCGATCAGGTGGTGGAGGACAAGGGAGACGTGCATACATTATAACACTTTCTCTTTAGAAATGTAAACACAAGTATTTTCCAAGCGGAACACCTCTAAACCAATGATATCACACTGCCAGCTACGAGACCCACAATCAGATGCGGTTTCATATAATGGGAGAGGAGTTATAAGTTGTGGCAAATCACATTTCAGAATCAGAATCAGAACCAGAATCAGAATTTATTGCCATGTTTGTTTTCACATTCAAGGAATTTGTCCTGGTGGAAGGTGCATACCATTTAACATTTAACAATACACATTTAACAGTAAACAGAGTGCAATACATGGGAATGAATGAATGGATGAATTAATTCATATTTACAATTGAACAGTAGAATATAAAAATAAAAATAAGATAAAGTGCATGGAATGTGCATGGAATGTAAGTGTTGTGTAAAAGTGGCAAGTGTAGTGTTAACGTGGCGAGTGTATTTTAATATAAGGCATGAGGCTGTATTTGATTTGGCTGTATTTGATATAGTCCACAGCAATTACCTTACAATCAGACCAAAACACACACATAAACACACGCATATGCACACTCAATATTTTCCTCTTCCTCACTGTATCCTTTCCCGCTGTACAGCCTATGTGTGTTTTTATCTTTAGCTTTTTCAACACTAATGACTCACACCACCCTGGCCCGATAGCTTATCACGTCTGAGTACACACAGGGCGTATATGGACTCACATGTAAGCGTTCACACACACACACACACACACACACACACACACACACACACACATCGCGCAGCCATCCACCCACGCATGTAACCACACACCCCCCCCCCCACACACAAATCATGTCCAGCTATTGTGTATTTAAATTGGCAGCCTGCTGTTTTGGTTCCTTCTGGTCTCCTGTGCCTGCCGGGGGCCTCTGATGCTGTTGTGCTGTTGTATAATGAGCAGAGGCTCTCCTCAGACTGGCAGTCTATCTGCTTCTATTGCTCGGTGTCGGCTGTTGCCACGCTGACCAGAGGAGACATGCAGGTCTGTGTCCCAAGGCTAATTGCTGCTACTTGGCTGAGTCTTCCTTTGCCCCACTCTCATTGACTCTCCGGACTTCAGGGGGATTCCCATAGGCACTCGAAGACAAACAAACCTGGGCGGACAATCAATAACGGATGCAAGAGTTACCGCTGAGTGCAGCCGCTGATTAAGATTCCCCGGGAATGTGTGCGTGTGTGTGTGTGTGTGTGTGTGTGTGTGTGTGTGTGTGTGTGTGTGTGTGAGCGCGCACTATGTAAGAGTGTGAGTATGTGAAGGTGTTTGCTGATTGTCTCCACTCCTTCAGTGCTAACTGGAATCTTCAGCCAGTCCCTAAGTGCTTGTTTATGTGATTTGGATTAAGAGTATCACAGACTTCAGAGCCATCTTCACAACAACACCACATTCATGCTCGCAGGTAATTACTCCCACAACATCTCAGGTGAGATCGTGCCTGTGCCTAAATGTGAGACCAGATCTAACTCTGACAGTGTTAAACAAGACTCCGGGCCATTATAAGTTAGCTTAGGTGTAGTTTCACAAAAGAAAAAAATGCCCTATACAGTATAACATTTCACCAATAAAGTTAAATTAGGTGTTAAGTATTGTATTAAATGGTCAGCATGTTCCTATCCCAAAGTATAATCACATAGACCAATATTATCTCTAATGCAGATACAATAAATCTAGAAGCAGCATACTGTATGCCACCATCTGTCCCTGTGTGTCATTGACTGCCATCGGCGAGCGAGCAATGCTGTGCGTTGTCATCTCGCCTCTCTTCACCCTCTCTAGCCCTCCATTCCCTCTGCTCCCCTTCTCACTGGGCTCATGTTTGCTTTTGTTCTAGTCTCCAGTCGGCCTGACTCACAATCATGATCTTGACCGAACGCAGGGAAAGGTCAAGGTTGGCTGGCAAATTGCCTCAAAGCAATCAGCCTTTCCTTTCTGCGCTAACAGTGTGAGCTCTCTGTCTCTGTCGCCATCTTACCTTCTCTCCATATTTTTTCCCTCCTTGTCCGTCTCTGTTTACCCGGGGGGAGATGTGTGTCGGTGGAGGATTGACAGCGCGGAGGGAGGGTCAGCCCCTGCTTTGAAGTCTCGGCTCTGACCGGCGGGGACTTGAAAGCACCAAGCGCCACAGCCTGGGTGACATTTCAGCACAGACCAGCCTAACCCAGCAGGAGGCTTGTGTGTATATATATATATGCGTGTGTGTGTGTGTGTTTGAGTGGACAAGAGAGTGTCTCCTTATGGCTTCAGCTGTCCTCAAGGACTGCTGGCTGCCGGGGGCTGTTTGCCTCCACACCAAAGGGATTACCTTTCATTACATGAAAAACAGAATCTCCCATTCAACCTCTCACCCCTCTCTCAACAATGGTGCCATTGGGAGGCAGTGCTACCACTGATACCCCTGTTAGAAATCCACACTCTCTAGCCATCTAGTGCAAACAATATTGCATGAGCCACGACTGCATGCAACCTTTTATATGATTTTCAGAACAAACGCAAGGCTCAAGGACAGCCGGCTTTGGGTCAGCTGTTCATTGCAATGCAGTGTGCCTGGGTGGCTTTCCTCTGATGGCTTCACACACATGACTGGCTTGACTTTAATGTGTCACACAGTACCCACACTCAGCTAAACAACATCAAAGCTGGCCCGCGGCCCGTAGCTGGACCAATGTCTTAATCTACCACCCGTGTGTGTGTGCGCCCTTTTGTCCGTCCTGTAAATGGTGTAAACAGGTGTTAACATGTCAGCCCACAAGATGCCACATGTCGCTGTGTCATGATCTCCTGAACAGCTGCCCCCCCACCATTGTGTGCGTGGGTGAGTGTGGGTGAGTGTGCGTATATATGTTTACTAAGGGTTATAAATGGCTGCCAGAGGAGCTTTAGCCCTAGAATCTAGGGCTAAAGCACAATATCTAGGGCCTAGATATTGTGCTAAGCCAAGGACAAACAAAGAGAAAGGGCAAAGAATCAAAGGAAGCTTAATGGCAATAACTTATTTCCTGGAGAACATGAGAATTTTCATCTGCTATGAATCTGTGAAGGGTACGTGGAAGGACTGTCCGTAAACAAAAAGATAATCTCTGTTGCTAGCTTGATCAACAGACATATGTTCCAACAAATGTCCTTGAGCACAGGACAGAAACCCCCTTTGCCTTTGTATGCCTCTCTGGATTAAAGACGCAGCTAATAATGCCTGCGTTTAATTGATTATTTCTGTTCTCAGGTGGAGATCGAAAAGCTGGACTACCACCACTACCTGCCTCTGTTCTTTGATGGCTTGTGTGAGACTGTCCATCCCTACGAGTTCTTCGCCTGCCAGGGAGTCCATGACATGCTGGACCACGGAGGCCCCAAGATCCTGCCCGTCGTTTCCCAGCTCATCATCCCCATCAAGAGTGAGTCTGGCCGAGCGTCTACTCTCACAGTTTACAAATCACACACAACACAGCTCCTTTCCCAAGTGGCCGTGTGTGTGATATCATTTCACCTCCGCTGTGTGTTCCCCTGCTGCGAATGAGAACATGTGGTGGCATCAAGACTGAAGAAAGGCCTTTCAAATGCTGGTATTTTAATAGCACATTGCCATAAAGCTCTAACGAATGTTAAAAGCATAGCTATGAAGTGAGGAGAAGAAAAAAAACGTAGATGACCAAAGATATTATTTTTCAGTTCTTACATATTTATACATTATATATAATACAGAACCATTACCACAGCAGTTCTTAACCATTCATTTACAGCAACTATTCAATAGCTGCAGCAGCAAATGGTTCCTGCTGTCCTATTTAGTTACATCAGTTTTTACAAACCTTTCTAGCATAAATAATAAGAAATAATATTATTATTTTCTTTATGAGCAGCTGACAGCCAAGTAATCCTGTCAGTTGCAGTCTTACTGTTTTGATGACAGCATCATTACGTTTATTTGTTGCTGATCTCAGATGAACTAAAAATTCTCAGTTGTTAATGGTGTCGCTAGCTGGATCCTTAAATACATCAGAAGATAATAACTCACACGGTTTTAATTAAAGGCTGAGTGCAGTTGGTAGAAAACCTGATGTTAGGGAACATGACATATCATAAAGAGAGTCCTTTGTCATGCTTTCAAAATTGACCTTGCTTGAAAATATGTGAGGATACATTAGAAATATGAAAAGGATTTTTTAAATCATTATTTGTATGCATCTATATCTAAATTGTGTTCCAATGATTTTGTAATAATTACAGACAATGGCACACTCAGACAATAACGCAGCCAGCTGCAATAGAGTGCCACCAAAATAGCAGAGCATACTTTCCCAGTAATAGACTCACCTGTCTGACGCACTTGCGCGACAACAGATTCTAACATTACCATACAACCGGTCCTGTGACAAGTCCTAATTTGGTTTCGCACTCATACGGTTCCTATTATTACATTAGCCCTCAGGGCGAAGCGTCCTTGTTTTTGCATTTCCCGGAAGAGGTTGGCTCTAAAAGCGTGCCTGATAATCTGCCATGTGCAATGTGGTGACATGCTACATTTAACTGTGTTATCGCGTTGGGCCTCCTTACCTTTCCACACGGAAACATTCCCACGTGCACACGCGAACACGCGCACACTCTCACATACCCACACGTTGGCAGATGGAGATGGGCTGAAAGGTCAGGGCTCAGGTTCGAGGAGTCTGTGACGAGCTTTGTACTGTATCAGAATGTACAGTGATGTGGACGGTAAAGGTTTCCTGTGGAGAGGATCAAGGTACATAGAAGTCAGAGGAATGCAGAGTGTGGCTTTTGTTGGAAAATTTCAGCACACTTACACCGACACAGTCTCACACACACACACACACACACACACACACACACACACACACACTCTCTCTCTTTTGTTTGGCGCCGATGCCAAGTGGAGTGTCAGTTTCAAAGTGGGAGCCTTTAAGTGGCGCCCAGTGAGCCTGGGATAGTGTTCATGTCATGGGCAGTTGGCTGCTGGCGTGTACGTGTATGTTAGTGTGTGCGTCTTCTTTGTTTGTGTGTGGGTGTTGGACGTCTGTGGAGGCAGAGGGGCGTAACGGAGACACGGTGACAGACTGACCCTGGCACAGTCGGTCACCACGCTACACACTGCTCTGAGCACCTCCTGTAAAGTCGTCACCATTACACATCTCACAGTGAACTTGTTTTGTGTTCGAATGCCTTTTGCTTACTTATTTTTACCGATGATTATCTAATACTCTAAATGATGGAAAAAGTACTGTTTTGGGAAAGTGAAATTGGTCGAATTAATTTGGATTTGATCATTTTCATACCACATTTTCACAGGTGCATGATTTGCCAGCATCTTTTCACAGATAGTTTAAATAATTGGATGGCCAAAATTCCATTTGGCCGTTCAACAAGCTCTTCACACACAACTTGTCAATATGCCCAGAGCGACCGGGCCACTCGCACATTTAGACAGTAGTTTATATATTCAAACCTCTCAGCAGTTTTGGTCATTTGTCTCGGGGAGGCCAGACTAAAGGTGATGGTTATGCTCCTCATGAAAAACACGCACTTTGCACTGATAATGGAATTCTAAATGGCCTGCTCCTTATTAACTTCTTGGTTTATTAAAACTCAGGCCTGTTTCTCCATCCATAAGGCAAAGCCGCCAGTCCGTGTCTCTGTTGCAGATTAATTACTTTTCTATGGCGCAGGGAAGAAGGAGGGATGGTGGAAAAAGGAAGAAAGTAGAAAGCCGTCTGCAGTATAAAATGGCAAGATATATATTTTTCTCCTCTAACGTTAATACATCTTCAATGTGGCTGGCAGGCTCTTATCTGCAAAGCGACTGAATCACGTCAGGCCCTGGTGAATTTTGATGATGACTGCAGGTCACCCAATAAGAATACACAATGAAGGAGGCTCTGGCTGACATTATACTCTTAGGCGCTGTCCTCAGTGACTTAAAGACTGAACTTTTTCCCACTGTACACCCTGTTCCCTTAGGAAGACTACCTTATACATAAAAAAAGAAACACGAAAAATAAAAGAAACTTTAAAACTATGGATTTAGTTCATCTTCTTTTCTCAAAATGTGTTTTTTGGAGGTATCCATTGGTAAAATAATCCCCCAAATTATTGTTTATTACGCACTGACATTTCGGAAGTAAAGGTAAAAATGTCTTGCTCAGCTGAAAAGTATCATGGTGACTTAAGAAGAAAAGGTACATGTTACTGAAATGCTTTGGTTTTGTTTTTTCTAGCTTCCTTAACTAGGGAGGAGGATTCACAGCCATGCCTCCATTGAGCCTCAGTTGATTGGCATAACATTTGTTCAGCTTTGGACCAAAATGAGACTTTCATTACAGGAAGATCCCCAGTTACGCCTCTGCACGGGAACATCTTCTTCTGATCTGAAAAGTATATTTATACTATGAGTGAGAACAATTCAGCGCTAAACTCTCCAACGTGTCACCCTACCTCTGACATTTCACAGGAAACAGAATACAAGGTCACCTCTGTTTTATTTCCACACTGAATATGAAACGGGTCCTTGCATGAATAGATTATTACTTTATTCAGATTTGTCCCAACACAGGTTTTATACCAGCATTAATATATCAGGCCCTCGGCTGCCTCTTTTAATTTTTTTTTTTCCTTTCTCCTTTTTTTTGCGGCGAAGCGAGAGTGGCGATGAATAATTGAACAGTGCCGCGGTCCAAATGTCACAGCAGGGGAAATTGTTTGCGCTGGCTGGTAATTAGAATTTCATTGTTTGTTATGTAGGTTTGAAATTCCTGTCATTCCACATTCCACCTTATCTCGGTGACGGCAGATATATCTGCGCTTGTCTATCAGGGGAGACACTAAGGCAGAGATGGAGTGATGGGACGGAGCACAATACATCTGCTCAGTCAGCATCATCTCCACTGCTGCTGGTCCATAGGCCTCACACACACACACACACACACACACACACACACACACACACACACACACACACACTGACACACTGAGAGACAAAGACACTATCAAATGGACAAAACAATGGACCTGGTACAACTGGTCATTTTCTCACATACACACATACTTGCATACACAACAGTGTGTTATTTCAATGTGATGAGGTGTTAAATCCCTTCAACTCACGAGCCACTTGTTCTTTATGACTTCTGCATTGAATAACTTCATTCATATTTGGCTGCAGCCTTGTTCATTGCCACCTGTGCTCATGACTAAGGCTGAAATGTCGTCTCATTGCTTTCAATGTGTTTGAGCGTGTGTGCATGCCTGTGTGCTATGTGTGACTGTGTGACTGTGTGACTGTGGGCTTATGACAGCTTTGTATTTGCATATGAGCTGTAACGCAGGCAGTAGGTGATGCATTATGCCGTTCTCTGAGCGCTCCCACTGTCACACAATATTTTAGGGTTGTTGCTCTCTTTAAATCGCACTGTGTCTTCTCTGTAAATTTAAATTCGGCGCTTGGGAAAAAAGTTGGACAGGTGAATCCACAGCGACATGACTTGCCGTGGAAGAAGAAGATAAAATCCCTGTGGAGGATTGTCACACAGCAGTTAAAGACTTGAATTTATGCTGTCGACTGAGCCGGCGCTGAACTAAATTAGTAGCATTGCCTCCCAGTTACTTGACACTTTATTGCACTTGTGGCAACAAGCGTTGTTGTCATCAACATGACTGAAGTGTTAACACCTTTAATTATTTTGTATTTTGTCAGTCCTTTTCGCAGCCATTTGTCCCATGAGAGCTTATGTGAACAGCTCTCTTACGAAAGTCAGGTGTCAAGAGGGAAAAGATGAATCGAAAGAGGCAGCGTGTCAGTACTTCATGTTTCACTAAATTAAGATATGAATAGTTTACATGTATCTGTGAGACAGTGTAGATGCTCAGCACATTCATTTTTTTTTCTTCAAAACCAAAAGCAAATAAAATACTTGATTTAAATACCTCCATTGTTCATTTTCTAGTATTTTCTTGTCAGATTAGAAATCATGCCTTATTCAGCTTTTTGATTTCAGGCTTTAGAACCTCTCGACTGATTTTCTCTCTCTTTTTCTACATCTCTCTCTCTCTCACATTGTTCTCCCCTCCGTCAACCACAAGCTTGCAGAGTCTCTGCTCACGCTCTCTTTTCTTTGTTGTGACTATTTCTTCAAGTCGTTCATTTCTGTTGTTATAAGTGCTTACCGGCAAAATAAAGCATCGTGATGCCATTACTATACTCTTTTTGTGAAAGTAGGCATCAATAGACAGTTAAAGGTTTCATAGAGATGAATCGCTCAGGTCTGTTTTCTAACTTGAGGTATGCTGACAGTCAGCCCAAGGATTTACGGTTACACGTGCAGAAGCTCACATAAAAAAACAACATTCAACGAGCAAAAAGAATATGTCCGTCTTAGTTGCTAATCACAGTTATTTTGAACCCTTTGCCCTCTGCCTGTCACCTCTCTTCATCTCTCTCTCTCTCTTTCTCGCTCTGACATTTTGTCTTTTGTTTTTCCCCCTTCCCTCTTTCTCTCTCTGAATTTGTTTCTCTTGATCTCTCTAGCCCTCCATCTCTCCCACCATCGTTCCCTTTTGTTCTCTCTATCAGTGGGAGATGGAGTTAAGTGCAGCTGTAGGCCAAATAGCCCAGTGATTGGCTCTCACTTACTCCTGCCTCCCCAGTGCATTTGAAATCACTGATTGCAGACGAGCCAGACTAAATCAAAGCCAAGCTGTAAAGGAAATGCTTTCAAGGAGAAGGTATTGTGTGGAAGTTACAATTCATGTGTAATTTGTCTTATGTGCCATATAATTGCAGTTGTCAGAATCACTCCACATTTACTGTACGTCCACTTGGCTGAACAAACAACCTATAAATCAGATCTAAAAACGGACTGACACTTTTACCTTGTAGCCCCTTTTTTTCTGACTGACCTTCGCCTTCCGTCCTGCTCTTCAGATGCCCTGAACACGAGGAACCATCAGGTGATGTGCACCACCCTGAAAGTCCTGCAGCATCTGGTGATGTCCGGTGACAAAGTGGGAGAGGCTCTGGTGCCCTACTACAGAAAGATCCTCCCCATTTTCAACATCTTCAAGAACAAGAACAGTAAGTTCCAACTGGTTGTGCGTTAACTCACACCGATTGTGTGTCAGCATGACGAGGCTCTGCGCTTTTGTGCAGCAGTCATCGTGTGAGCGCGTCCCTTTGTGTTATAAATCATGTTTCGTGTTTGTACTGCTACTCCGTCAGAGAGCGGAAGGGAAGCAAACGTTTACGAGCTTGTGACAGGCAGTGATAAGTATTCATGTGTTGTGTGTATCCTGTGTTCAGACAGTGAATCTTGTGACTTCCAGGCAGAAAGCATCCCTTTTTCCTCTGCAGATCCAGTGCATGCACCTGTCCCTGAATCCTCTTTTTTTCTCTTTTTCCTCCCACCACTTTAACATCCACTTGACAGTGAAGCTCCATTTTGTCCTTTCTGCTGTCAGTCAGGCTGCATTGTGCGCCGCTGTTGAGGAGGAGACTTTGTCCTTGCTTTCTCTGAAAGCCTCCACCTGGGTGACACCAGGACCTGGGGAGATTGGCATCAGATAGGCAGGGCTCTTTGTGTGGCTGTGTCAAAGCACTTAGCATGCTGTGACATGATGCGAGCCCATTGGAGTCCTAGAGGCACAACCGGTCCCAAACACAACTCAACACACAGCCAGTAGGGTGTGGAGAGTGACACCGCGAATCAATCATTTAAACACCGGCTTTAACAGGAGAAAACACACGGCTTTAGTCTCTTAATAAATATCCAATTTGAATCTCTTGTCTCTTTAATTCGCTTACACTATCTCTTAGTATTTGCTTAGGTCTAAAAAAAAAAATAGGAAGGCGCGAGGCGAAAGATATAGAGGGGGAAAACAAAGGATGATAAAGAAAAGCCTGCCTTATTAGTGCATGTCCATATGCAAATCTCCTCTGTAAATTAGCTGTCAAATCAATCCCCTAAACCGATTTGAAGCGTGAGTTTCTCCGTCACAGCGCCGGCTCAGCAGTTGGCCGGTGAACCCCACCAGGAACAGTTTTATCTCCGGCTTGTAGTTACCGTGCCGGTCTGTCTACCTGCCTGCCCGCTTGTCTCTGCTCCTCCGGCGGGCATCGATTAAACCCGAGCCAACCTCTCACCTGGCAGACGTCTCTGCTATTGACCTCTCCCAGAGAGACCGGTCTGGGCCAGAGAGAGAGGGGTCCATGCCGCCTCCCGAGTGCGGGACCCAACCGGCTAAACTACGACAGCGCTTCATGTTCAGCACTTCACAGGCATCTCGTAAAGCTGCCGAGTTTTTGTTGGAGTCGAGGCACAAGGTTCAACCAAATTAAAGTAAACAAGTATGGATATTTAGGTAAGTTCATATAAATAAGTTCATCGATAGATAGACAGACAGTCTAATCTTTTTCTTCTTTTTCCATCTGGTGCTTTACTGTAAAATAAGCTGTCAATTCATGTTCTGCACCACCCACTCTCTGCTAACACACAAAGATACGACTTCAAATAAACAGAATGTACGCTTTTCTTTCGGGGACCACACTCTGTGAGTCAGAACTCTGTGTTCTTCCTCTCTAATGTGGAAATATTTCAGAGTTGTTCTCTCACATTCTTTCCCTCCATGCGTGCATTTGTCTCTCTCTCTCTCTCTTTATCTCTCGCTTCTGGTTAATGTGACTTGTTTATATTCATATCAAAGCTTCCATTGAAGTCCATCTATTATCTAATATCGCATATATACACCTCCAGCTCCATCCCACGCTCAGTCGGCTGTCTCAACCAGAGTTAGCGTGCTGCCTCCAGCAGACAGACGTGGTCATTGTGTTTCCCGCACCAGAAGACACAGAGGACTGTCTCGTAGTGTGTGGTAACGTCTCCCCTTGGCTCTCCCACACTGTGACTCGCAGAGCTTGCATGGCATCCCTCTTATCTCCTGAGCCACAAACAGGCCACTGTCCAGTTTGTGCCAAGTGTGTGTGTGTGTGTGTGTGTGTTTCACTTGTGTGCATCTGTCATGAATAGATCTGTTGAGTCCCATATGCAGCTGTTGACTTCACTGTGGATGAGGGCCCCGGCTTTCGGTCTCCGTGTCTCTCTGTTCACTGTTCTTTAGGTCTGCTCTACTAGCTGTCCACTACACTCACATATACGCACAGATACACATATATATATAATCACATGCTGCCCCAGAAACAAAACCTGACTTTGTCCCTGTCTCCTTAGTTGTTGGAGCTGTGAATCAGTCGGCTGCAGCAGCGTCGGGGATACACTTAGATTTCACCAGTATCTCATCATGGGACAGATCCCCGAGGCTGTGTTCACACACTCCCGCTGAGTCGCTCCCACTCTGAGACAGGGTTGTGACCTGTTAAATTGATCTGTATACAGGCCTTATCTGAGCCATTTTTCCAGGGTCAGAGCTGGAGCTTCACAGCCATCTCCAAAATGGACCCTCGGGTGTCCTCTCACTCACAGACAGAGCCCTGGACCTCTGACCGGGAGAGCACACCCATGGCCCACACGGCGAGGCTTCTGGAGAAGGAACAGCTCCATTGTTCAACGAGACATTTTTTTTCTTTTGCTGTTCAACACCAAGCAGCCGGTTGCTATTCTTACCACTGACACAGTAATGCGTCATTTTGAAGCGCACAATAATGAGCAATCACATAGCATCACCGTCCTTGATGTTCCCCTTTGTCTCCCGAATCAGCGCTCCCGGCTTTTGTTTGCTTTGTGCCTTTTGGCTTATCAACTGTGTTTATGTGTGTGTTTAAGTGTTATGTGAGAGACATTGTTGAGGATAGTGTAGGAATTGCTCCAATGTGATTTGCACAGCTCTCTTGTTTGCTTGCGGTGATGAATCTTATCCCTAATGAAATGCAACAACGTCCCTTATGAAGGAGAGATGTGCTCCCTCATCCAGCAAATTCCTCTTCTGAGCTCGAAAGGAGCCTCATCTACTGTACATCATCTGAGAAAGATAGTTTGTGGAGTTCTGTGAAGCAGCAGAGTAAACTACACAAGCTCATATTCTAGAGTCTTGAATAGGGATCGAATTAAATTCTTGGTTTTCCACTATTCCTTTACAAAAAACTGAGGTCCACACAATGAGGTAAACATATTTTAAATTGGTAAATTGAGGACATTTGTACACAGGGAATCAGCATCTATGTTGGGAAGACAAAGCACATAATGTATGCACCCCTCGTCCTGATATCAATTTGTGAGAATAATTAGAATTGGATGATATATGATCTTTCAGCAACATTTATCTTTTGTAATTGATGGTATGTGAAAGAAACTTGATTTGTGAACTGATATCAGCCAATTTCAGCCTGTTTGTTGAACATCTTAATCAAGATGTGACTTACATGCTGAGAATAGCTTGAAACACAGCCCACACATGATTTGGTTCCAAAACAATGTATTCATTCAGCCTCACTAATTCAGAAATAAACACACTAAAGCAAAGAGTAAATAAGGGGCCTATACACCATTCTACAGTGTGTCTGAAGGAAGTTTATGTTTACCTGGAGGGCTCTTCTGGTATTTATTTTAGCCTGCCTTGTAGCATTGTTGTTGTTGTCCTGATGATTTTCTTCGCTTATCTGTAAGGTGTAGGTCCTTAAACTCCTATTTATCACTGACAAACTCTCTCTCTCTCTCGCTCTCACACACACTAAAACACACATTCACGCACTCATACATATTGCCCACACGTGCTGCGGTGATCTGGTTCATTTGGCCTCTGTTGTCTTCCTGCTAGGGTTGTGTCCAGCGATGATAAGGTCTCCCCCACATGCAAGCGCTCTGTCTTCTGTTCCTGGGCGACGACTGTGGTTTTTGTGTCGGTGACAGATGCAGTGCTGTGGCTGGCCGCTCTGTCGTCCCCTGTGGGCCTGCTTTTTCTGTGTATCACATGACACACACATGCACACACGCTTCCACACGCTCACCACTCATGTTTGATGTCTCTGTGAATACGGCGGATCAGTTACGGCCCAAACTGACCTGTTGGGATGGAATTAAACAGGAAGCGCTGGCTGACCTTGTAGCCCCTCCCACTCTCTGGCAGAAGGACGTGGATGAGATAATATACATGTAACTGTCACATATGAACTGACCATCATGAACACACAGGCATATCTAATCCAAAGCACTTTTTGTTTACTCATTTTAATCTGACAGAAGGCCAAGCATATGCCAATGTGCTCAGCCACCTGTGCTCTTGTCCACAATACAATGCAATGCTCCAGTTTACTGCCAGAACATTGCACTGTTGCGTATATGGCGTTGAAGTTAATTTCTGGGGATTCCCATTCACAAATATTAGTTTTATTTAATGACCTTTTTCAGCTGCCGAAATTAATTCACTGCCATACTTTCACTGTGTACATAGTGAAGCAATGGAAGGGACAATGCCCCCGCCACACACACACACCTACACACACACACATAAACCTGTGGCCCCTATGTAATCCATCATCCTCCACAGACACACTGAGCTCCTTGTCCCTGTGGATGACAGAACACACACCTCATCCTCAGCCCCCGTCTCCTCTTCCATGTACCCCTCTCCAACGGGAGATATCTATCTATCAAGCAATCACAACCTGCCAAGGCCCCTCCGCCATTAAAATACAGAAGAGTGGGAGAAACTGCCAGAGAAAAGGGAGAGATAGAAAGAAAGATAGCATGAGTGAGCGTGAGATGAAATCCAGGTAATACCGAGCTTGTCTGTTCTTACCTGCCCCACCGTTAGCATGCTTCACAGCACATAATGACTTTTTTCCTTCTCTCCTGAAGCTTAAGAAAAGACCAAAATGAGGAAAATTGTGAAAATATATTTTTATATTAATGCAGTCCCCATCTTCCTCCACTCCAATACTTCTTCCGCCTGCGGATATGCCCACTTGGTTGTGTTAATTTCTATTGTCAGCAGGTCTGAGGCGGAGCAGCCAATCAGGTGGTAGCGTTAGCCCTTGGGCCTGCAGTCGCTCCGCGGCTCCAATTTAAAGGTCAGCTGATAAGCAGCCTGATTCATGCATAATCTGAACTGCTCTGCAGGCAGACAGACAGACTGTTCAAAAACACACACACACACACACACTCAACAGATATACACATCATACCCTTCCACTATGATTGACCCTCTCAAACTTTTTACTTCGCAGACCGTGATGCACAAGTTTCACTTTGCCTTTTCCAGCTTGAATGCATTTGTGCCTCTATTGTTCCATCAGTTTAGATTATGTACTTTTACTAATTGCTTGAGAGGAGTGCCTCAGTAAGAATTTGGCTTTATGTTTGTTGATTTGTTCATTAATTTATACACAGTGCCTTTTGCAATGTGAAGCACTTAGGGGGATTATGTGATCCACTCTTTAAATGGCACAGAGCCCTGCGGCACGCAGTATTCTTAAAATTAAATAGAATTGGGCGTCTTTGCATAGGGAGTCTGCAACTTAAACAAATCACCATTTAGATAGCTGCAGTGCGCAGAGGCTGGCTCTCCTCTCCCCGAGCACTGCCTCTGGTCCAAAGGCTTGTGTTGTTGCTTCTTCCCTTCTTCCTGCTTGTATCAGTTCTTCATCACATCATTGTCATTCTGCATGCCTCTTTATCTGGCATGAATATCATTAAACAAACAGACCTCAATTTAAATTGACTTAAGTAGAACTTAAACCAATTGACCCTCCGCTATGTCCTGCCCCTCAAACGTAGACGGGCCAATCATAGCGTAGCATCGATCAGCTGTGACCAGTAACCAAGAACGGTACAGCTCTGCTCCGTAGCCTCTCATAGTTTCAGATTCCCTCTGTGTTCCTGTGTACACAGAGAGGTTGAAGGGATATATGTGTTTTTAAACTTTAACTTTAAAACTATATGATGTGAAGGTGTCAGGACAGAGGACAAATGCCCTCTGAGGCAAATTTCAGATTTTGGGCTATACAAATAAATGTAATCAAATTAGTTAGCATACAATAAACTAACATTAGCACGTCTACGCTTCGCTCGTTACTGAAGGCGTACGGAACTTTTTAGTGATCGTAACAGGAAATAAAGACCTACTCGGCTTCCAGGAACAGTGTTGTTCCTTAATTTCATTGTCTCGATCACCAAGTGATGTTGTGGTTCACTTTTATACTGTGATCTGGAGGCTTTAGCTTCTATCCTTTTCTTTTTAACCTGTTTTGCTGCTGCATCAGCGGGCGGGGCTTAGCGAAGCTACAAACCTTGGAAATAGGTGGATTCGACGCATGAGCCATTAGAGAAAGCCTTTAAGTGAATGTTGAGCTTCAGCTTTGACACAAACTTCCTTGTAATCTGTAGACGACCATGTGCATATTCTTACTGTGAAAACAGAAGTCCTCAATCTCAGCGGGGCTCATCCTTTCATTCCCTCTAATCCAAGTAACACTCAATTACCTAATTGGATGAGTTATGAGGGTCCTTTTCCTCCCATCTCAATGAGATTAACACACTCTGTAATTAATGAATTTGGGGCACTTTCAAACGATTTGCAGGATTGTCCAGGCTCCGGGGGCATGACATGTGTAACACAATTATTGAGCTGTCGGAATTGGACAATAGAGTGAGATGAATAGTGCGAACGTTAGCCGTGTTTTCTAGAGGCAGGTGATCGTTCCAGTCTGAGCGGGGATCGTGTTGATGCCGCTGATTTGCTGTTATTCCGTTCCGAGTGCATGTGTGTTGGCGGAGGTTTGGGCTTTGTCAGCCATTTGATAGCCGGTGAACGCGCTGCTTCCTGTAATTTTACGTGTATTCTGGTGTATGAATGTGTGTCCTTGTGTGCCTTTGCGGGTGTCTCCCCACATCATTGTGTTTGACATCTCCGCGGGCAGCGGGCCACAGAATGCTGGTGTGTGTGCAGACATTTGTCCAGCCCGCTCTGGATCAGCATTTGCACCCAACGCCAGGTTATCTGTCAGCTTTCATAAACAGCCACACCTTCGCAAACAGGCGCTGTTTGGAAATAAAAAAAGCACAATTTCTCAAAACAAATCAGAAATAGCATTCCAGTCTCCCTAGTGTGTTGTCCCAGTCAAGGACACACATAAACAATGAAAACTAGATTTTACGACCTGTGTCGGGAAACAGTCCTACTTCCCTCTGTTTGTCAGATGTGGGCAGAAAGGAGGACAACAAAAACAAAAATAACTGACATTCAAGTAGAACATTTTTATTTTATTTGATGTAATCTGAATTTCGTGGATAGCAGTTAGATCTTGGACTACTTCATGGACTAGTAAACTAGTAAAAGTCTCACGTAGAATAATGTACAAATCTAAAGCGTTAAGATGTTCGTGTGAGTCCGTCCTCCACACCTGTCATTGTTGGGGTCTGTCTCCGGTCTGTCTGCCTCTTTAGAAACCCACCCCCCATTAATGCCCCTTCTCATCACGTTTCCCTGACAAAGGAAATCGTATCTGCTTTGTTTTCACACAGGCATGCGCCAGTCACAGTCCTCCCAATCTCTAATGGATGTAATTGAACCCTATACTCTCATTCTAATGCACACAGTTTCTCAACAACCTGCTACACACCCTCACAACGTTTCCCCCCTACTCACACAAATATGCATGAGGTTGTCCCCGCTATGTCTTGTCCCACATCCAGTTTCTAGCTAGCTCCCTTCTCTGATGTTTCCATCTGACTCTATGGCTCATATTTCCTGAGCCATAACAAAATATTAAGTTATACTTTTCTATCGATTAAGTCCAAAGACAAAATAATCACACTTTTCAATTGAAGGGAGCAACACAGTTCCATAAATGAGTCACAACCATTTCAAATTTCAATGGACAAGCGTAAAAAAAATAACTTTATTAGTCGTGTTTAGAGCTCGTAATTTATTCGTCCCATATATAACTATTCATCCCGATGTTATACATGCATTAACAATTTGTAGCACTTCTGTGAGATATACAGGCTAATCATACATCTAATATGTGGGTCGGCAACATGGATCAACGGTTAATGTTTTATAAGCAGAACTACAGTGAGAAAATAATTACGGGTGTAGAGGGGTCATGTTGACCAAACAGAATTGCAAAACTGCATGTGTGGGCATATTCAGCCACTGGAGTATTCCAGAGAATGTGTTGCTATTCCTTTCCTTTCACTCAATTAAGTGGTGAAATAATACCAGTTAATTGAAATCACATCACTGGAGGAACACAACGTCTGTAGTGTCTTTCTCAGAGTATCAGGGTCTTTTAGTATGTGTGTGGATGTTCCAGCTTCTGAACATGCACAGCAAATGGAAGCTAATCCAGTGAACCAGATGTTACCATATTAGGTTTGACCGCCCGCTGTAGGAGAAGGACGAGGGTCATAGAGTATAAAGGCTTGCATGTTTTACCAGACTGTCAGGAAGAGATCCTCCGAGGCCTTCAGGTGGAACATCTGAACCAAGATAAACATCCCCATATGTTCTTGTCTACTGTTTAGCAATGCATCATCTTTTTTTTCTCTTCTCTTCACAAGATCACATGAGCCAAAAGCATCGACCAATTTATGCTTGTCATTTGTAGCGTCTCTTATCTGGATACTATACAGATGAGATTTAAGACTCTTTCATTTACACTTTGCTGACTGACAAAAGCGACAGACAAAGAATAAGATCAGCACTTCTAACAAACAGTTAAGCTCGCATTAGCTAGAACTGGGCTCTCATCCCTCGTGCATTGTGTGACCCAGTAAGTATAACTGATAACGTTGCAATAGCAGCATCATAAAACACTGTGGTCAAGTGAGTCTGTGTTTCCAAAAACCCGGCCAAGCAGCCTGAATGTTTGTGCTGTTACAGTATCGGTTCTCTGAGCAGCCAAAAGACTTTCATTTAATTTATATTTTCCTTTTTTTTTCCTTTCTTAAAAACATTGCTGAGACCTCAAGCTACAACCTTCAAGCCTCATATATGTGGCAACATATTTCAAAAGAACATAACAAGAGCCAAGTCAGCTGTGAGCCTCACAATGTGGTGTTCAAACACTGCATGACAAACGTGGCACATCTCTGAAATATAAGACTGAACACAGCGGGATTCTTTTTAGCTCCAAAACCGGTATCAACCCAACAAATGCAGCTTGAGAATGTTTTTGCATGCGAGCTGCCATGTGTTTAGAAGTGAATGGAGTCACTTGCATTTTTATCTGCAAAGAATATGCTTCAAGCACTTCCGCTTTTCAGTGCTGCAACATTGCTAATGTTTAAATTAATTTAATAAGGAATAGATTAATATTTAATTAGGCTTCTGGCAGTGCTCGGTGTTATAATTTAGAATACACGTTGTACATTGTTTGCATAATCAATTAATTGCGACTTCATCTGTAAATAATATTGGTACCACACCAGTTGCCCAGGCGTAGGACACCACTTCCAGGACCCGTGTGGTGTGTCTGTGTGCGTGCGTGTGTGTGTGCCCGTGTGTGTGTGTGTGTGTAAAGTAGGCTGCACGGTCACCGCTGTGCCAACATTGAGAGAATTCCCATCGTACCGTCTTATTTACTCAGGATCTGTGCTGTCACACAGGCATGCACACACCGTCCATGCCCTTCAAAGTCAATAGGGCGGTTATAAACATCATGTCCGCATCACACCACCACGTGGAATTTACAATATGCCTGCTATGACCTCCACAAGATCATATTCTATAGGTTGTTGATGTCCCTCCCAGACTTCATGTCATGTTGCTGATGACCTCAAAACTTAGTACACGGCCTGCATTTCATTATTATTAGGACTGCAGCTGTTCAACTGAACTGCCACATTATATTGTGAATTATGTATTATAAGTTAATTAAGTACATATTATGTATATTGTGTATAGTGTTTTCTGAAACATTTGTTATTAGTTATATACAAAGTTATCAAATTTAATCAAAATCAGCACAAACAATCTCAATATATGAACTGTAATCTTTCAATCCCAAATACAAGGAAATTGTTCATGATGACATAAACAAAACACTGTCGTGTCACGGATATTGAATGCCTTCTATGCTGGTTCTTCCAGTCCAATTTTTCTGATGTTGACAACAACACAAGGCAACGGCCATATAATGAATTTAATGTAACCTCCAACACCAATCAAAGTTTGTATCATCTCATCAGCCCTGTGTTCCTCCACTCACCTACTTTTTCTCTATTATCTTTCTCTTTCGATTTCTGTTTCTCTCTCTCTCTCTCCCACACACGTGTAGCCATGCATGGTTTTCACGTTTGGATCCTATGCGCTAAAAGCCTTGGCCTCTTTGTTCTGGACTGCGTGCCGCCCATAATGCTGTTGGCCTCAGCGAGATGAATAATTCACCTGGTGGACAGTGGAGTCTCTTGTAATGTCCTGACCCCCACCGCCCGCTGCACGCCTGGGACACACATTACACACTCCCAAAGGAAATGCACCCATGGTTCTCCTCCTCTCACCTCAGCTCCTCTCCACCACCGTCTCCCATCAAATATTTAGCCGGTGTGGTTGGAGAGCCGCCCATCCTGGGCTCTCCCATGGCTTTCACTCACTGTCTCACCTCATCTCGCTCCCTCATACTCTACACATCCCACTGTTCTCCTCAAGTCTCTCTTTACGCACAGAGGCAACAGGGAGATTGAACGAGGCGATGAGCGCCTGCATCATTTAGGTTCCGGCCCCCCTGAGTGGCCTTGTCAAACATGCTGAAATCTCAGCTCTGTGCTTGGGAGAGAGCTGCACTGATGGCCTGCCACTGTCTAGTGTAGAAATATGTCCCAGATAGAGGCTTTGAGGACCAGAATGCTTCAATACCAGGCTCACCTTTTGCTTTTATTATTTGTAATAGTAACAATAGAGCCGGCAGACAGCCTCGGGATGCAGTCCAACATACAGACAAATATTTCCCTGCTGTTTCTCTCTGAAAGAAACACAAATGCTGAAATATGAGACACTCTCTCTTTGAGTGTTTTGGCTGTATCAGAGTCCTGTTTGCGGTCAGTGTGCTTGTCACTCACAATGTCGTGTGTAGGGTGGTGGCGAGTGTGTGTGTTTTGTGAGTTCCAGAAGGATTGACGCATCCATGTCTTACTATAAGAGGATCCTACAATACACCGCAGTTTTCATCCAGCGCTTGAACCGTTTTGTTTTGTCGCTGTTCTCGTCACTGGTTTGAAGTGAATGTGGCTCAGTAAAAAAACAAGTTATATCATGTATGTAGTCACATCTTGAAGTCTACGCTGCGTGTTCTTTAACTTTTTTTAAAATATTGGCTAAGGAACAATAATATGTTTATTATGGATCTTTAAAGGTACTATATACGAGATTTGGAACATTTCTATTGCCTCCAGACGGTTTTTGATCGGGGTGGCGTTATCAGCTGAATAAGAACTATTTATATTCATAAATATATATTTTTCATAACTTCAACATTGGTTGTTGCTTAATATAGCCATTTAGATTGATTCATACATACTGTTCCTGTTTTTGGTGGCAGGTGCAGGGATATGACCTCAGAATTTGAGCTTGTGTTCAGAGCGTGTGTGTTGGCCCCTGAGGGGTCACGTTTGTCATCACAGCCTTTGTTCCCCACAGGGCTGCTATTCTGGGCAGAGAAAGGTCATCTTCCCCTCAGATGCTGACACCTTAAGGATGCTGAGATCATAACCCACAATCTCTGGTTTCTGATCGTGAGGCACACAGTTGTCCGTTAAACAGTCCGTAATGTTCGCTTGTAGATGATGTCAGACTCCAGTATCTGTTTACGATCAGCCCAAGTAAATGTTCCACAGCTTAGGAGTGGTTCTTACAAGAATGTTTATATTTCAACAAGTTGCAGACTGTTTCAATTTTGCCAGGATAATGATATTAGATGGTGAATGTTTGCAGTGTTCTGTAGGCTGCCTGTGCATGATTGTGTTGTTGCCGTATTGAAGTAGATGCTATAGAGTAATTTAAGCTCCTACTTTTGTGCTTGTTGACTACTGAGGTATGTGGCAGTTGATGCAGACTTCCCTGCTCCCTTTTCTATTTCTGTCTCTGTGTTCCCTGAACATAAGCTGGTGGGTGGTTCATGGAAAACTGACCCCGAGCGGCATATCACCTCTCGCTCTGCACATATGACAAAGTGAACCGTATTCTTGCGTAAAGTCGCACCCCCTCACTGGAAAATACTAAAAAGAAAGCTTCATCACCTGACTCTATATGCGGAGAGATTGAAATAACAGCTGTTTTGGAGTGATTGGAAAACAGCTAGAAGAAATACACACCTCGACCATACTGTAGGTTGTGAGACCACGCAGTCTGAGTTTAACTCCCATGACTCAAGGAAGGATGTTTTCAACTTCAGAATATAAATGCAAGCCTCATCACAGTGATTGTAGCATTTAAGTGTGTGTGTGTGTGTGTGTGTGTGTGTGTGTGTGTGTGCGTCACCTTTACTTGAGAGTCTCTTGATATTTTCAGCCCGGCACACCATCATAAAGCTGATGTGCGTATGGATTAAGCCATCGATACTTCAAAAATCCTCTCCAACAGGACATCCCAGAATAGTTGTCGGGAGTCATGTGTATTACAACAGCTATAAATGATTGGGATTGAGCTGCCTGCCTGCAAACGATGCTGTGCTCGCTCTGTGTTTGTGAGCTGTGTTTTTCCTGTGTGTGTAAACAGAGATTTGGTTTCCCATCAAGGCTGTGTGTGTGTGTGTGTGTGTGTGTGTGTGTGTGTGTGTGTGTGTGTACTACCCAGAGCGGCAGTCACCGCAGGGTGGGCTTTTATTAAAGAGTTGTAATGAGTGAGAGCCATCATGAGCCAGCTCACCTATTGATTACCTATAAAGAGCACTCAGTGGAGACGTGCTGTTATCCATAGATAATGCTTTGCACAGGGAGGCTCAACTTAGCCTGGCTCCAAACCTCTGAATTGCCCACATCTCAAATTTTGTTGTGCAATTCAATTAGAACTGGTGTCACTCTGGCAAATGGCTGTTATCCAGGTTGGAAATCAACTGAGCCAATCCGAGCCCTTGTGGACAGAACTAAACAGTGGAATTGTGAGTTGGTCAACGCTCATTCAACAAGCAAGTTGTCTTTGCACTAACTTTGAGTGTCCTCTCAATAGAGAATAGGGACTGTAAACTTACTAAATCCAGCCTCAGTGCTCAATTCAAAATGATGTCAAAACAGCCATGTCCGTTAGCTGCATCTATTCAGGGAAAATCAAATCCTCCCTCAGAAAACAGCTAACAAGAAGGCAATCAGACAGAATAATGGAGTGGTAACGGAATGGTCTTTCAATCCGTCCGTCACTCTGGACTCCACGCCAATAGGTAAACTAAAGCCGTCTGCACACTTCTGTATCCCAGCAACAACGTGACACACAGAATTATTGTCATCATCAGACGCACACAGACACAGCATGTAATATATATACACATATATATATATATATATATATATATATATATATGCATGTCTTGCGTCTATGAAAAGGTTACCTGATATTTGAATGCTGTTGCCATAATGTTTTGCTACCTTTAACCAAAAGCTCTGTTCACATGATTGCTCCTAGCTTTGTTTGACAGCATCCACTGGTTCTGTATTTGTGGAGAGGTAGTTGCAGAACAAGTGAAGGACAGCATCAGTCTGGGGATGATTATGAAGAAAGCCTCTTACTTGAATTTAAGCATAATAAGAGAGCTTTGGCAAAAGTTCAGAGCATCTTAGACAATACAGATGATTCATTCCATGTACAGGCTAAATATAAAGACCATTTCAGTAATGCTTAGAAAATGCTCTTTGGTTAATGGAACTGTCAAGTATAATTTCCCTGTGAAAGGAGTTAGGTTTCTGTGTTCTGATTTCTGGGTCAATTTCTTTATGCCCAATTCTGTTTATAATTCAAGCGGCGACTGTGGCTCAGTGGTTAGCAAGTCAGTCTTTCAATCAGTGGTTCAAACCCCGGCTCAGCCAGTCCATGTCGTTGTGTCCTTGAGCAAGACACTTAACCCTAATTGCTCACCGTTGCTGTGTCTACGGTCTACTGTATATCATGTAAGTCGCTTTGGATAAAAGCGTCAGCTAAATGTAATGTAAGTACCTAATGCTAATAGTTTTGCTACATTCTTATGATGATTAGGTATACACAATATTTGGTACTTTAATACATTCTAGTTTACTAACTTCACAATACCAGTCCACCAATTTCCCTTCACTGAGCTATGAAGTACTCGGTGCATTTACTCAAGGACAATTCTGAGCTACAGTTTAGTATTTTTTTACATTTCATAATTTTCCTGATTATACCAACATCATTTTACTTTTACTACAATTCCAATGCATGGATTTTACTTGTAATGGAGTAGTTTTAAAGTGTGGTATTAGTACTTTTACGTCAGTAAAGGATCTGATTATTTCCTCCGCTACTGTTGAAGCTGTATCCGTATCTATCTACTGACTCACTATAGAGTAAACAATACAGTATGTACTTTGTAGGGTGTAGTGGATGAGTAAACAAGAGAGTTATATTGTACTTATCTCCAGTGTAAACTAGTCAGATTCAATAGACATTATCTTGGAATAATGGCTTTGTCAGTTGGAATTACACCACAGTCTGTCTTGTTGTGGGTATTATGGAAACTGTGCCCCATAGCTAATTGGCTGCCAGACTCTATTGACTATTGTTTGTTGTTCGCCAAATTAATGTTGCAGGATAACCTGAGTCCACACGATTTAAGTTGACTACACGTGAGGTACAGGTGGCTTACACCTTCGTATCACGGTTTGTTTGGCTCCACCTCCCTAACCCTAGAAAGCTAGGCCGTCTGGCAAGCTTGCAGCTAATGGCCTCCCAAAGTGATTGAGTTGAAATGTGTGGTCCAATCAGAATGTGTACACACATGAATGTTTGTGGTTTCCAAATACTATGTGCCTCTTAAACATCGGTCGGAGACACGACAGAACCGGGACTCACGTCTCCCTGAAATGTGACTCAAATTAATTTTGCACACTGCATGTCCGCTTACAAAATGAATTCTCGAGCAAATTCTAAAAACAAATTTTCTAATGTCATGCTGATTTACAATAGCATTGAATCTACTACGCCTGACAGCGCCATAAATCACCCCGGGGATGAGAAAGCACCGCAGCAGCACAGTGGATGGACAGAAAACATACACCATGTGTAAGTACAGCCAGATACACAGCTCCCCCCGAGGCTGGAGGCCGGCTGGTGGAGAGATTGAAGAGTCACCCCATCACTAGTGATCAGAATCAGAATCAGAATCAGAAC
Source organism: Cottus gobio (assembly GCA_023566465.1). Lineage (NCBI taxonomy): Eukaryota > Metazoa > Chordata > Actinopteri > Perciformes > Cottidae > Cottus > Cottus gobio. The sequence continues at coordinate 9,439,181 of CM042228.1, forward strand.
CATTTATTGCCATGTATGCTTACACATACAAGGAATTTGTCCTGGCGGGAAGGTGCATACATTTAACATTTAACAATACACATTTAACAGTTAACGCAGCGGTGATCCATGCAGGCCGACACGACGACCCCTTGACAAAACCCACAAGAACGCAGCATCGTTACAACACACACACACACACACACACACACACACACACACACATACATGTCGCAGACAGTTCATTTCAATGCAAATACGTGTTCTTGCCCCTCTTCTGGGAGGAGAGCTTGGCAGACTGCATTTTCTCTTCTCTATCACATGGAGGATCTAGATTGTATAGTGAGCTCTCGGGCAGAACCAAGCAGCCATGAGTACATAGAGCGCATTGCATGTTTGAACTGATTTATTGAGTTTTATGGTAAGCAGTTTTTTTTTCATCCTGGCTTGTTGCATTTCAACTTTGTTCATGCAGGAGGATGCACACATGCTAATCGTGAAGGATGCATATTTATATTGTCTTCAATGTACTGTGAGGTTTAATTGTTTTGCGTCACAGAGTTGCGTTATTGTTATGCTGATATATGGTCCACTCTATACTGTATGCCTTCAGCATTACAGATGAGGCGAGATTCTTCGCCCTCCCAGTGGGCCTTTGTCCTCAAAAGAATGGAGGCTCCTCACTTCGTCAAATAGATTACAGCCAATTAAATGTGTCCATTATCACCCATTAATTACCGCCACCACTGCTGCTAGAAATAGGCCTGACCAAGCAACGGCCGTGGATGTGAAATTGACCCAAATACATCAAGATGAGTTTCCATTTTTTACCTCATTTTCCCAGCCCTCGTCAACAGAGGCCTATCATTGAACCGAGTCATCCTCCACATTGATTCCCTGGGAGATGTGTAATGCTGGGTTAGCATGTAGGCATGCAGTATGTTCGTGTATGCATAATCTGACGCAACTAACTGCACGCCAATGCACACGCGTGCCGTGTAGGTAAAGGTGTGCATTTGCATTCATATGTGCACATACCGGATGTGTGTTCCTGTTTTTGTGTGTGCTGCAGCACGTGCATGTGCTGTGCGTGTGCTAGTTGAGTTCAGGCTCCTTGAGAGACAGGCTGCAGCCCTGAAGGATTGACACTGTGTGGCACCTCTCTCCATCAGCCTGATTAGTCACCTCTTTGATGTAGCAGCCTATATTGAGGCCGCCTGACACTTGGCAGCTGAATAGGCCTGATTGAGACAAATACCAAATCTCAGGTCGTATGAACAACATAATACTGAAGCACCTTCACCAAGTGGTTCATATTGCAACACTTTCTTCCAGCTACTGCGCCTTTAAGATGTGTCGCAGATTTGAATATGCGTGAGCACCTATCTGTGCCTTGCGTTTCAGTTTCCTGTGTTCACGGTCATCTGGAAATGTTGCATGCTTAACTTTTAACTCCGGAATTACAGGAATTTCAGGGAATGTTAGGATGCTCAGATTTCCTCCCTGTCTACTCTCTGTCTTTCTCTCTTCTACTTTCTCCTTCTTTACAAGCTCAGGGGAGATGACGGCTGCCCCTAACCTAGAAATCAGGCATTAGAGGAACAGCCTGACAATTAGTCTGCTATTGCCTCACTGGGACGGGATCAGACAAAGAGCAAAAAAAAGAAAAAGAGAGAGGTTTAAGATGTATTCCTGTCCTGGTAATATTTGAAGAAACATACTTAGGGTTTCCCATTTCTCACCTAGAGGCGTGTTCACATAAACTTTGATGTACCGATCATAGCAGAAAGTGGTACGGTCAAATTCATTTGCAAATCCTGGCAAAATATGTGATGGTGGAAGCTTGGTAATCTAGTGGATACTTATCTTTACCTGGAGAGTAAGTTAACACTTTTCATTTGTGGGAACATATTTGTACTTTCACTGCGGTCTCATCACTGACTGTTTGTATGGTCTATATAAGTGGTTGTATAGCATTGGGTGGTGCGACACAGCTAACATGATCCCTCTATTTTGGACTGTCAGCTCTCCGTTCCCTCAAAGGTCAAGATGATTTCCAGCTGTTCAATAGTGCAAATTCATGTTAACGTTCACCTAAATTGAACCCCATGCAAAAGCAGCCCAAGTACACAAGCTATACAACACGGACCCGAAAGCTAGCCTGAGCTCTATTCTTTGATTATGAGCTAAAATCATCTGTCCACACCCCTGATGCGTCGCTGTGGTCCGATTCTCATACTGCTACTGTCATTGTCCCCAGAAGATAATTCTGCATCATTTCAAATCCCTGATAATAGGGTCAAAGCAACCAATTAGATGAACTCAATTAGATAAACTCACTCTGAAAAAAGGTTTTTCTACACATGCTAAGAGGAGAGTAAAGAGAGAGACGATGTAAGTGATGAAGTGGAAACCAGGAAAAAGTTTCAACCTGCTGCTATACACTATGTAGAGTGTCAGTGAAAAAGTAACTTTGTACGAGTGTGTGTATGCGTGTATGTGTGTGTGTGTGTGTATACGTGTGTGTGTTTGTACGTACAAGTGTCTGAGAAATCAGACTTCCTAGCACCTCTGATATTCCACGGTTGTTGAAAACATTTTGCAAGATCAAAGCGTTTAACACTCCCGAGGCCTGTGCGCCAGCCAGCTGCCTCTCCACTCGTTTCTTCGCACACACACACACACACACACACACACACACACACACACAGTCATACAAGCGCACATAGTTCATCCAGCCTTTCCACACATCTCCGAGGATTTTACAACGCCGAAGTCACCCAAACATTGCACCTGGAATGGACTGCCACCAGGTTCTGAGATAACGTAGTCGAAGCCCCTCAGCTCTCGCCGACTGAGCGGCAGCCACAGCAGCAGAGTGGTATCAGCTCGACCACAGCAGCCGCGCTCCCTCCCTATCTCCCCCCCCCACCCCCCTCCTCCTCCAGGTGCTCTTTGACAGAAATAATTGAGGTAGGGAGGTGGTGAGAGGTTAATGAAGCACTCCCAACACACGGCTGACCTTTCCCCAGCCCCTGCGCAAATCATTGCAGCACAGTTTTTGGGACATTTTTAAATGAAAGCCTTTAAATAATTTATCTAACTATAGTTCCCGGAAGGCCCTTCATTAGAGATTGGCCGTGACATTTCCATCCTCCCCCCAGCCTCTCATACTTACCGCCTCACATCCAGTCCAAGAATATCACTGTTGATTTTCCTTGCCTTTGTCTCCTCTGCTGTCATCCTCTGTCTCAGTGTCTCCCCCCCCCCCCCCCTCTCTCTCTCTCTCTTTCTTTCTATACTCTCTCTGTCTGACATTAGCCACATTAAAGATTGAAATCTCTGGTGTGTTCCATTCGTGGCTATGAAGTGACAGACAGGCAGCCGGACATGAGACGTGAGACGGGATTTTGCCGGTGAAGGGAAATTGTGCTTTAAATGTTGCAGGCTAATTGAAATAGAAAAGGAAACAAGAAAAAAAACATGAAAACTGATTAATCTTCTGCTCGGGCACTAAGCTGCACACATTGGCAACCAGCGAATCAACACATTCTGTGGTGTTTGAGTCCTAACCAAAATGAAAGAAATGCTCCCACGGCGTGGTCGTATGATTGAGATTTCAACATGCACCTTCGGATTGGAAATAGTTTACATCAGAAGGGACAGACAGACTCAACCCTCATGCCTCCTTGCTATTTTACTTTCCTATATCTCCACAGGAGGCAGGATGCAAAATATTGACTTCTGTTTCATGCCTGCTTGATTGTGATGAAGACATATTTGTACAGTATTAGACAGGCTGGTATTGGGAATGGGTTCAGGGAGGAAATCAAAGCTGTTCTCTAACAAACCTCTGTGCTAACAGATGGACATGTGAGTATGCTTGTGTAGACATAAATCAAACACAACATAACAAAGTCACCCTTCGGCCTGGTGTATATGTGTGAGAGATAGAACAAACTAGATAAGATGTGTTAAGGGAAGAGTGCTGTCACTTCACAAGAAATGCAATTCATCAGGCCTATTTTACTGATGAAACACAGGAAAATGAGACTTGACAACCGTTCGAGTTATAAAATATTGGTATTAGCGGAAATGTTATCAGATACAATGAGTGAGGCAAGGCAGAAACCCAGCCTTCCCAGGGGAAGAGCAGCAGTAAGGCAATATCCACTTGTCTCCGACACTCTCATAACCTGAACGGCTTCTGTAGAGCTGCAGGGAGTCTCCAACAAATCTGGCAACTCAGTTTAGCAGACGTCAAATATTTACTCTTTTCTGTTTGTGGTTCACAGAATTTAGCACAATACAACTAAAGCATAACCGCCAGCAAATCGACAAAACACAATTTACCAATTTGACACCCAAAACACTGTAATTCACTGCAGCAAAAGGAGGCCTATTAAAAAAAACACATTTATCAGTTTGACAACGTGCACGTCTCATTTGGAAATGCAAACACAGAAACACTTGTGTTCGTCTGGCATGAATAGGTGGGGAAATTTAATGGGAAGTTTAGCTTTTATAATGAAAAAAAAGTAAACTTTAGCCATCACATTGACTTACAGCAACCCGTACAATGGTGTCAGAGTCAGCCACGCGTGTCACCGCGTTCTGCCGCTATCTTTCATGGACATAGTTACAAATTTGCTTGCCATGAGGGGGATGACCACCATTCTTAATCCTGTTCACAAAGCTCTGATTGTTTGTTTCTCGGAGAAGGCTGTAGTATATTAAACTGAACAGCATAAAGCAAGAGTTCAGTTAATGTGTTAAGTCACTGATCATTGCAATCACATTACAGTTACTGGTTAGCACTTGTTCATGGTACACTGCTAGTTTATGTCTATGTAACAGTATGATCACAACTTTCCAAAGTGCTTCAATTTTAAATATGTGAACTTGGCATCAGAACGCGTCTAATTTAATTTGACACTTAAGTGGTCAAGTGACTAAACTCTCATTTTGCTGGCTTTGTCTCCATTCTTCAAGCTTTGATATTAGAGGTTTGCTGCAGAATCCAAAATACCCGTCACTACCCCACATTGTTTGTCTGACTTTAAATTAATCCTGTAATTTTTGGTTATAAAAATTCCACTTTTGTCTGAAATTCAGTTGTCATGAAGTTGTTATGCCATGTGGCATATTATTTATGTGTGGCATTATTACCTTCTTCATAAGTGAGGACCGATTTTTTCACTCCCTTAACAAATCTGTTTCTTCTCTGCTGCTGTATCAGAAGTTATTTTTATTACCTTGAAACGAGCGCAGATTTATGCCTTTGTCCGGAACCGAGGCAGGTGTGGTTTACAGTGTGCGTTGTGTGGGATGAGTTGTGTGCAGGATCCCTTTTCGAGACGACAGGGAGGACTAAAAGAAGAGGAGAGGAGGATTGTCTGGTTGTCTTTTACCTTGTGCTGTGCCGGACGCCGGCAGATATAATAGGGAAGGACTGCTTCATTAACTCTCAGGGACCATGGCCAGGGTCTGTGTGTGGCTGTCTGTGTCGCTCACCTTGGAAGACTGCTGATCTTGCTCTTTTTCTCTTTCTCTGGCCCTCAGTTTATGACCTGGTCCCTTCCTGGTGCTTTATTGTCGGCTTAGGCCGGTATTTGTAATGAAACCAGAGGAAGCCATGGGAGATTCGTTGGATTGATGTGTGTATTCACCTAAATAAAGATAGATTGGGTCATTATCTACCTATCTAGGGGCGACTGTGGCTCAGTGGTTAGCAAGTCAGTCTTTCAATCAGAGGGTCGGTGGTTCAAACCCCAGCTCAGCCAGTCCATGTCGTTGTGTCCCTGAGCAAGACACTTAACCCTAATTGCTCACCGTTGCTGGGTCTACTGTATACTGTATAGCATGTAAGTCGCTTTGGATAAAAGCGTCAACTAAATGTAATGTAATCTACCTATTTTTTTTAGAAAGAATAACCATCTGACTTAAATTTGCCTTTAATAATAAAAAAATTGTGATTTGTGTGTTACAGAATAAATACAGATTAAACGGCACATTTAGGCGGTTATCTTGAAATCAAAACCCTTTCATAAGACTAAACTGTAAAAATGAAGTGTGTTTGTACCCATATTTTACAAATGAACGATTCCTTGGTCTTAATATTGTCATGTGCCTGGTGATGGGCTTTTCTTGTTTCAGCAGGTTACGCCAATATTGAGACTGAAAAACACTATTACTCGCTGCCTCCAACACACTAGTTCCCAGCTCCAACCCGCTCTCATTCCGAGGTCGTACAATACCAACGTTTTGTCAAACCAGCTGCCGTCTCATAAGACACGTCCCTGGTGTGAGTGGTAAACACATGACTGCTCCCTGTGTCTTTACGTCTACCCACTAAGAGGTTATGCCCATGAGTTGGGCTGTCACTGGGAAACATGGTTCAGAGGTCTGAGCTCTGAAACCACGGCAGCTGTCTGCCTCATTTGTCATCCACACATTTCTTAATGCAGAATTGTGTTGTCAGATGTCCGTTTCCCAGTGATAGTGTGTATACTTCTATCAGTAAGACTGCAGCAGTACATCAAGTCAAAGTTAATTGTTCAATGTGCTCGCTTTACTTCTTTTTTTTAATACTTGTGAAGATTTTGTTTCTTCTATTTATATAAAATAATTAATTTAAATAACGTAGGGACATAACTATAATATAATATATAGAAAATATAATACATAGGACGCATTCAGTAGTTTCCCACAGTGGATTCAGACGGCAAAGCGTGGGTTTGATAAAACGTTGTGATTGGACGATCTGGGAAGAGAATGAGAAAACTGTTCTGTTTCCAAGATCTAAGCCTTTTGAGTGTCGGGGTTTCTGCCTTCCATTTTTCACACATAAATATTCACACAACCAGAATTATCACAGAATATGCAAGTAATTGGATGTTAAACAGCCTGGAATAAAACAGATGGACATCAGCACCAAAGCACCAAACACAGGAAATAGATTTAGCCCATCCCCTCACCCCTGCTGTTAATAATAATCTTATATTGTCCTTGGTTCTACCACCATAACACACTGAAATACAATTACAGACTTTATGCACACCCTTAAACTGCAACTGAAATCTTTAGTCATCTCTTTTTGTAGTTAAAAATTATGTATTTTTTTTATATTTGTAATATTTGAATGGAATAAAGGTCTTTGAGGAAATAAATGCTCCTTATCATCTCAGCCGGCTTTCAGAGAGCTGCCATGTAATGTCCATGGAAAGCTGAGCTCAGCTGACTGCAACCGTTTTGATTCATTTGAAAGGGTCTGCCAGTGATTTCACCTCGCCGACCATCGTACAACACAATTCATTTATACTTGTGAGAAACAAAAACAAACTCATCATAACCATATTTGTTATTATTTCCACTGCTCCAACATTCACCTACTCTAGACTGAGTTTCAAAGAGAGACTAATTAAAAACAGAAATCCAAAAAGTAGCCACCGTAAGATTTTCACTGTTTACTAACGGTGCATCTGGTGCCGACCAGCAGGGTGGTGATATCAAACATGACACACCAAAAAAAAACTCAAGGAAATACGCATACTGGAAATGAGGAAAGGAGTTTAGCGCCTATTTTTAGTGGGTTTTCCTGTCTTTAAAAAAATTATATATATATATATATATATTGAAAAATAAATTTATTATTTTGATAAATAAATAAATAAAATGTCGGTTGTACTTGAACTCTTGGTCACATCTTTTTCCTCAGAGTCCAGTCAACCGTCTACATTCTTTTTAAAAAGGCCAGAGCGTCTTATTATTATTATTATTATATATTTTTAGATGGCTGACAAGTACGATTAAAATTCTTGAGAGTAATCTTGTTGGTACAGCTGTACTTAATCAATGTGCCTCGCCCTTCCCTCTCCGCTTTCTGTGTATCGCTGCAACTTTCCTAGAACTAATTGTGGAGATATTTAATGGAGATAGGTGCTGCAGAACGCTGCCGACCAGAAGGAAGCGATGAGGGGAGTGTGACGCTTTCAGCTTTTAACCCGGCTAAGGCGGACTACAAAAGTGACTTTATTTTTCTGTCCATGTTCTGTACGTATGAGTATGTGCACATGCTTGGTGATTTGTCTCTGTCTGCCATCCTCTCTCCAGATAACATATCCCCACCTTCAGCTACTTGTTTATTCAGTACAATGACAGCCTTACATATTACTGCTGTTGGCTTTTTTGTTGCTGTTGCCACTCACATTAATAATTTGCTTTTTTGTTAACTGACTGATGTAAAGTGGGCTAATCCCTTTCTTTATGAGAGGAGAGGGTGAGGCTGAATTTGTCAGCAAGTGTTCGCTAATGAATCGAGCTGGTATCATCGGTATGTACAATGTGTTATTGTGTAATGTGCATGCGGGTGTGTGTGTTTTGTCTAGGAGGGAGCGGGGCTAATTTCCACCCTGCTAGGGTCCTAGAGGACTAAGCTGCTTTTGACCTGATAAGCTCATTAGAATTCCACACTAATTACAACAGGCCCTGTTTGGCTGTCACCAGATGCAAAACAACAGGTCCCAACCATATCAGCCTACCTGAGAGAGAGCGTAAAGTAAGGGAATAAATAGAGGGAGAGAAAGAGAGAACAGCAGTATGCGGGTAGAAAAGGGACAGCGTAAGGAGAGGAAGGAGAAACAGATGGAGGGTGAAAGCAGTTGTTCAGCTGTGAAGGTATTGATGGAAAGCCGATTAAGAAAATCAGTGTGATTGGTACAATGAGATGTAGGAATTACAAATAGAAAATCCTACAACTTTGATGCTGAGAGAGCGAGACAATGACAAGCCAAAGCGGGAGGGACGGAGGCGAGAGGGAACGAGAGATTGTAAATTAGCCGGGCCGCCGCAGAGCGTTTTCTCTGACTTGTCGAGGCTAAACTGAGGGCAGCAGGGAGTGGGGCCCGATATGTCAGAATCTCCCTGGCAACCAATCCTTCAGCCGCCCACACACGCACACACGCACACACACACGCACACAGACACACACACACACACACACACACTCGCACACTCCACAAGCAGCACCCTGTTGAGGCCGGGCCTGTGTGTTGTTTGCATCCCAGCCCAGATTAAATCTAAGGCAGGCCCGGAATATTTATAACGCAGTATATCTTTTTCACATGTTGAAAACCAGACCAGCTCTCTTTTCACACTTTCACGTTCATTATTTTGTCCCTCCCCCTTTCATCCTTCAATCGCCTCCATCCCCCTCCTCTCTTTCTGGCTGTCTCCCTCTTCCTTTTATATGTGCCCTTTTTGTTTCTGTGTTTTTCTCTTGTAACTCTGCAGTGCCCGCAGTCAAAAGGATCACTTGTTTCCATTCAGAGCATATGTGCTGTGTCTATTGTGTGTGTGTGTCTATTGTGTGTGTGTGTGTGTGCGTGTGTGTGTGCGTGTGTGTGTGTGTGTGTGTGTGTGAGCGTGGGCTGTGCTGTCTGGGGGGCAAAGCACTCACAGGGGACCCGTCTGCCTCGACCTCTATTATTCCCTTCCATTTGCTGTTTCCTCTCACGCTGCTGCAGAATGTGAAAGGGAATTATTAGAGTATGTCGATTTGTTCTCTATGTCAATATGAAGCATCCATCTAATCCCACCCTAGTGCCATAGTCTGTCATTCAGTCACTCTGCTCTAGTCCAAAGCCACTCCAGACGGGGGCCTCACTCACTAACCAGGCTTTTCTAAGAGACAGCAAGCAACCCCCAAGGCCACAGCCAGTGTGTGTGTGTGTGTGTGTGTGTGTGTGTGTGTGTGTGTGTGTGTGTGTGTGTGTGTGTGTGTGTGTGTGTGTGTGTGTGTGTGAGACACGGCCAACACTGGTCATGTGTGTGTTTCTGTGTGCTTGTTTATACGTGAGTGAATGTGTCTCCTTTTCATTGAGACCTGACATGTGAGTGTGTGTGTGTGTGTGTGTGATGTCTAGCTCACTCCAGGGTAGTGTCTGTGCTGCCCCTGGGTAGCAGCTGGTGGGCAGAGCAGAGCAGAGCAGAGCAGAGATGAGTGGGTTAGCCCCTGGCACAGATCTGCACCTTGGGACCAGTAGCTGTTGGCGCCAGCCATCTTTGGCACCAATTTGTCCCCGGCCGCTCCGCCAAAGGCTGAGCCCCACAGGAGAAGCCTGATTGCAGATGTCCACAGTGTCCATTTGTGTGGCAAAACTGTTCAGGTGTCATCTGTGTGTTTCTATGCTCTGATGAAATTGTGTAACCAAATATGTGTTGGCACCTGTGTTGAATGTGTGATGAGGTTTGTGCATGCGTTGCACCACGGGACGAGCAGTTTGTCCTTGGAAGCTGAGGCCGCGTAGCCCTGGCAGGAGAGGATGGGGACGCTTGCCTCTACTGGGATGACACTTAATTGGACTCCTATCAGATTTTCTTTCACTCCACTCACCTCCCTCCCGCCCTTTTACAGTATCTCTATCTCTCTCTCCTCCCCCATTACTTCCTCTGTCTCTCTCTTCCTATTCTTGTGTACATTTGTTCCTCCTCAGCCTCCACATCTTACATAGTGAAACGCTCTCTGGCCACACCTACTTTAAACTCCCTCCTGTTTCTGTCTCTCTGTCTCTCTATCCGCCCCTCATACTCATCCCTCCTTCTTAATTTGAGAAACAGCAGAGGGATCGATTGGTGGTCGCAGCCTCTCATCTCCCCGCCCTCCTCAAATGTATTATTCTCTCAAACACTCACACACTGATAGTCCCCCGGAGGGTCGGGTTTGTGCAGCTACCAACACACACACACACACACACACACACACACACACACACACACACACACACACACACACACACTCACATACTCACATGTATGTGCCATATATGTCAGATGTTGACGCATTATCACATCACTGTACAAGAACGCATAAACGATGGGCACACAGACACACAGTAACATGCACAGTGTCAACTCATACATTATGGATATGCACAGGCGAGAGCAAAATATATTCACGCATGCACATTAATTTACGCAAACTCAGACACTCTCTGTCACAAGAATCAGAATGAGCTGGGGGACCCTGGTCTGACTCAGCATTTCACATGTGCTGGTAACATTTCAGCACCATCTTGATCAGCTGTGATGGCATAGTTTTAGCAGAGAGCATTCTATTAGATAATCAGACGGAGAGATGCTGGCAGAGCTGCACTTACTGTGGATGAAAATGTTGTATCTCTCAAAAAGGACAACTTTGCAGGAATTTGTTCATTCGGGTTGTAGAAATATGAGATTATTAACGGTGGCATGATTTCATACAGAGTGGTTGGAAAGATGTGAGTGGATGAGGGTTGGATAGATGGCACAAATTGAAGCAAAGATCCGTCCCTGCAAGTTTAAGTGATATCCAGCACAAATTCCTCGCTTATTCCCACCTATGGGACTTCAATACATTAATGTCAGAAAGAGGGGGGACATGTCCCCTTCACTTTTTAAAGTCCTATTTTGTCCCCCTCCCTTTTACAGTTTCCGGTTGATTTTCTTAAAGTCTCTCTGAACAGCATCCTTCTACTGTCCTGCCAGTTTTTATCGCAATTAAAGCAGTTAGCTTAATGAGCAGCAATTAATTATTTGTGTACTTTCCCCTGGTTCTTGCCTCTCAGGCAAAACACAGGCGGTTCTTCCCCAATGATAAAGGCTGTCGGGGTTGGATGAGGCCTGAAAGGAATACCTGCAGACTGTATTTAAGCTTGACCAACTTTGTTTTTGGATAAAAAGAAAAGATAATATTAATACGTATTTGTATAGCCAGTTGATATTATCCCTATCATCTTCAATACACCTTTGTTCCTCAATCCGACAGAAACATCTGAGAAGCCGACATCTGAGGGAGACTTAAGCTGATGAAAGGTAGCTATCAGCATCGAGACTGAAAGTGAAGTCAAGATACTTGAATTGAAAAATCTAAAGCTCTTAATAAAGATGCATATATGTTATCAGCTGTAAACAGAAAGTATAAGGGTACTAATAAGGGTACTATATATATATATATATATATATATATATATATATATATAAGATAAGATAAGATAATCCTTTATTAGTCCCGCAGTGGGGAAATTACAGGATTACAGCAGCATTGCTCAGTACGTAAAGATAAAAGAAATCAAGTAATATAAATAAACAGTAATAAACATAATAAAATAAACAGTAAAGAAGAAATTGAATGTACAGTAGAATATTGAATATACAAATTACAAAATATTACAAAATATTGCACCAGAATGGATTAAAGTGACCAGAATATTGAATATACAAATTACAAAATATTACAAAATATTGCACCAGAATGGATTAAAGTGACCAGAATATTGAATATACAAATTACAAAATATTACAAAATATTGCACCAGGATGGATTAAAGTGACCAGAATATTGAATATACAAATTACAAAATATTACAAAATATTGCACCAGAATGGATTAAAATGACCAGAGTGATAAAAAAAAAGTGTTCAAGTATTGAGAGTCCAGAATGTTTGTGGGCTACTGGGAGGTCAGCTTGTTGTGCAGCCTGACAGCAGCAGGGAGGAAGGACTTGCGGTACCTCTCCTTCACACACCGGGGGTGAATCAGCCGGTGGCTGAAGGAGCTGTGCAGAGCTGCCAGGGTGTCCTGCATGGGGTGGGAGGCGTGGTTCATCAGGGATGAGAGCTTGGCCATCATCCTCCTGTCTCCCACCACCTCCACAGTATCCAGAGGACACCCCAGCACGCTGCTGGCCTTCTTTATCAGTTAGTCCAATCTCCGCCTGTCAGCTGCTGCTGCACCAGAAGACCACTCCATAAAAGATGGCTGATGCCACCACAGAGTCAAAGAAGGTCTTCAGGAGTGCTCCCTGCACCCCAAAAGACCTCAGTCTCCTCAGCAGAAAGAGTCTGCTCTGTCCCTTTTTATAAAGTGCGTGTGCGTGGTCGGACCAGTCCAGTTTATTGTTCAAGTGAACACCCAGGTACTTGTAAGACGTCACCATCTCAATGTCCAGTCCCTGGATGCTCAATGGTAGCGGAGGAGAGCGTTTGCCCCGGCGGAAGTCCACCACCAGCTCCTTGGTCTTACTGGAGTTTATCTGGAGGTGGTTCCGCTGGCACTATCCTAAAAAGTCCTGATTAAGTTCCCTGTACTTCCTGTCGTCATCGGCAGAGATGAGGCCGACGATTGCAGAGTCGTCAGAGAACTTTTGCAGGTGGCAGTTGGCAGAGTTGTGCTTAAAGTCCGAGGTGTAAATGGAGAACAGGAATGGAGCCAGAACGGTTCCCTGTGGAGCCCCCGTGCTGCAGGACACCCGATCTGACTCACACTCCCGTATCCGCACATACTGTGGACGGTTGGTGAGGTAGTCCAGGATCCATCCATATATATATATATATATATATATATATATGCATAAGTAAAGATGTACACACAAACATCTGTAAGCAGATCTCAAAAATACTTTAGCAAAAAATGTGAAGAAATAACTTTTCATTCATTCTTAATGCACTGTAACACCTTTGCACACCTTCTGCACATTGGAGGGGGATGTTGTTGCACTGTTGCACTCTGGATAAATTCTGGAATTTGAAACTCTTTTACTAGAATGTGACACTAGATCATGTTATCAAATAAGTGCCCCAGCAACAAAGGATGTTGAATGAAATAGCTTCAGAGATACAAAAAGGAAAAATGTGAAGTGAAGAGGATCTTCTTTCATCAACAGTGATAGGCAGCATATTGAAATCCTCACGGTCCATATTCACGTCTGAACCTCAGTCCTCCCTATTGACTCCTCACTTTGTTACTTTACACTCTGGCTTTGGGAGTGAGGAGAGTGATTTGTTTGACGAGATAGTTATTTAAAAATAACTCCCCCCCCCCCCACAATTTTGGCGGAGCGCCGTCGTCCTCTCTTTCCTATTTATGACTCAGACCGCAACTTCCAATTTACACAGCGCCACCAATCACCCGCACTAACTTTGTGAAGCTGAGTTGTCTGTGTGGTAAGAAGAGTTGATGGTGTGTGCTCGGCTAATAGGTGTGTGCAGAGAGAGAGAGTGCAGGGAGGTTTGCTTGATACATACGGAGGAATTACTTTTCAAAGATTGGCTGGCGATACCAAACGCTAAAGCCAGATGGGAAGGAGGACACAGTTTTGTGATTTGGATTTCAGTACTGAGAAAAGTCTATTCTGTCAAATTGTGCCACGGCGTTTCCTTCATTTTTTTTTTTGTCCATCTGTAATGGAAAGCAGAGCCAAATCACATTGATGAGTCCAGGGCCATCCTCCTCTTGGCAGAAAATGAAGTCTGAAATTGCTGCTTTATGACAGACTTAAGATGTTTCATTAGCGGTTTAAATCGCTCTAGCCAAGTAATTTACCTTACATTTAACATTGACCGTCTTGACTTCACTTTCAGTCTCGATGCTGATAGCTACCTTTCATCAGCTTAAGTCTCCCTCAGATGTCGGCTTCTCAGATGTTCCAGTCTGATTGAGGAACGAAGGTGAATTGAAGATGATAGGGAAATATTCTGCCTGTGTTGTGTTTGAGCTCTGCAACTTGACACATGCAAGATTGAACCACGCTGTACTATTTCACCTGCCTGCTGATTCGAGGAGACTAGTTCCAGTGAAACATGGCCATGTGTGCTCAACTAGCCCCATTCTTCTGCATAAAGAGGCCGGATTAGTAACTAAAGTAAGTGTAGCAAAGCTGATGTGTTTTTCTTTTCTTTTTAAAGGCGACAGAATTAGCCCCGCTGTTCAGCCTATAATGTGATTTGTAGTTTATGAAATAATCATAAACATTCTAATCGCGTTCGTGCACAGGCATCTTATCATAAAACATCATTAAAGGAGAGAACATAAAAGAAGTCAAATAAAATAATGATTAGTGGAGTTTTTAAACTCATGCATAAACAAGCATGTGAAAAGGGATTTCAAAAGATTATTATTTTTGCCAAACTGCACCAATTAAAGTGCGTGGCCACACATGACAAAGACCCAGCCACCTTTAGTGTGTCACACTCTTGGCTGGGTCTTGCTTGTGAATAGCAAGTCTGCTTCCTCCTCACAAAGAGAACCAGAGATTAGATTTTTCATCACCGTCTTTAATTTTTCAGATATCGGTTCAAAACAAGTGAGGACATGCTTTGTTTATTCAAAGCCGCCTTTGAAAAGTAGTATGAGAAGGAGATGTGAGGGAGTGATTTGTTTGATAGCAGTGCCCCCACACACACACACACACACACACACACTCGCACACACACACCCTGTGCAACACAAGCCCATATCACACAGTGCCCAAGGATGGCTGGCGTTCACTTTTAAAAGACTGTTATGGAGAGCCCCATTACAGTGCAGAAGGTTTCAACCTCAATTATATGGAGAATATATAGTAGTCAAGCTGCTAATGAAAATGGAGGAGAGTGTCTACTCTAGCAAACAGCTTTCTGTGAAAGATGGGGGAAGTAATCTATTCTCTTTACGAGGAGCAGTACTTTTTCCCCTCTGATTGCCACGGCTTTAATGAAGAGCTTACATACCTGAGGGGAAGGATTCAGGAGCAAAGCATCGGGCAACATATTGGATGTGGCTCTGCGATGGAAGTCTGCTGAGCAAATCTTTACGTTACATGTGTGTCTACGCGTGTGTGCTCGCGGAAACCTATTGCGCGAGCCTCCTTCATGTGTGCTCCGTACACAGTGGAGGTGTGAGCTCCTGCCAACAGGCTTTCCCAAACACTTTGAAAAGAAACAGACAGTCCAGGTATGCAAGCAGATGCAAACGCGATGGAACGCAGGAAGGTGAACGCATGGGTGCCTTTGTGTCTTGACACCTTTGTGTGTGCGTGTGTGTGTTGATGTGTAGGCAGCCAAGCGGATCCAAGGACACACGTCATGAGCAAATACTTGTCAACGGTTTGATGTCCTCCGTGTCATCCTGCCAAACCCGTCTGGCCCGTAGAACGTGAAAGAAGATCCCCCTTTTTAAACGAAAAACCAGCTGCTATGGAGTCTAGTTCTTATCCAGACCTACTTCACATTACACATGTGGTGCGCTGCTTTTTAATCTTTATTTTTATACTATAGAGAATGACACCAGTGGCTGAAAATAGCACCTAATTCCTGGTGTTGTGTCTTCGGTGGATGTATTAGGGCCGTCTGTGGCGCTATGTTCATGAGGTACAGGGGTGTTGTACATCATGTAGGCATAGAGTATCTACTCATCTGGGGTGGATTTGGCTTAAAAGTGGGTGGAAACAATAAAACGGTAAAACAATACAACACTTAACAGATTTAAACCAGAGGTTTTAATCAAAAAGGAATAAACTGTCTTTCAGTTGGTTGTACACGTATATTCACAAAGCAGTAAACTGGCTCCACGGAAACTTGGCACACTTAACATTACTGTTAGATTAGTTAATTGATTCTGTACAACATAACACATTCAAGGATTGTCAAGGTAACACATTCATAAAATAAAAAAACACACACATTATGATCTTGGTCGGTTAAACGTATTCATAGCAGCAGGTGTGTTTATTTATTTCATTTTCAAATTGTTATTGTTTACCAGCCTTTGGAAGGTGAAACAAACCCTAATCTCGGACACTAAGTAAGAGTTCCTGCAGACAATGTGCAATCAGTGTTGTTTACACTGCAGCTTTCCTGCAATCGAATCCAATCAGGAGAACTCCGCCTGCATGCTTGTTATACCTGTGGCCAAAAGAACAGCTTGTCTTGTCAAGCATTCATCATAAATATTGCTCTCGGTCATATTGACGGACGCAGACAAAGGTTCTGTCTAGACTAACGTCTTACACCGAGCTCCAGCACTGTTCAGAATAGAGAGAGAGAGAACTCCGGTAACTCGGGCCCGGGTTGCGAAAGATCACGCCCGGGTTAATACATCAAGCCGGAGGGAGATAAAGACAAAGAGAAAGACAGGAAATGGGAGAAATACGATTTCATTGAAGAGCGCGTGCCGCTGCCTCGGAGACAGTGCAGTGATGTGAGTCTGACCTCTGGATGGAAAGCAGCAGCCGGGGTCACTGAGGTTGATCCAATTCTGGGCAGCCAGTGCCAACACTCTGATTAAGAGGTGATGAAGAGGGCAGGCCGACCATCATCTCCACGGGCGGATTCTCTCCGGGCCGCATGTGTGGCGGGAGCGACGAGGGGCAGTGAGCGCTCGGGCACCGAAGCCGGGGAGATCATTAGTAAAGCCACGAGGATTACTCTCGACTCGTCGCCAGGTCATGGTACCAGGTCATGGCATATATTTTGTATCTTCTTCAATACTTTTAGATTCAACATCATATCAGTGTGACCCAAGAGCTCTAGGGGTCCAACATTCCGATTTGATTCACATCCCAATCCCATCTCTTGCATTTCTAAATACATTAAGGGACTAAGGTAAGCTGAAATAATTAAGTTGATCAGGCTAAACTAATATACATTTTGATATGCATAATAAAAAGTTACTTTCTGTATAGTTTAACCCATAACTTTCCTGAAACTATATATACATATTTCTATAAATTACGCCTCAGAGTTAATCTCTATAGACCTTTTTAAGGCATGGTATGAACAGTAGCTTATGGGAACTAACTTTGCATACGCTTGACACACTCTTCTGTTTTTGGCTGACTAATCATTGTTTGCGCAACAGTCACACGATGTTCCGCAGATAAACTTGTCAGTGGTTTTATCGCGACAGTAAAACAAGAAGTAAACACAACGTGCCTCACCAAGGGACGTGAGCCATGTTTGTTGTTTGCTGCTCGTGGTCCCTCTCTACCTGCCCTCACTCAGGTCCTCTAATGATTATGTTTTAATGCAACGGGCAAAATGAGAATCTTGGGGAAATGAGGGGGAAATTCAATGTGCATTGTTATTTTTTTTTAAAGAATTGTCACAGTGTTCTAGTGTTGAGGTGGCCTTGATTTGACATACAGCTCTTTATTAAATGCAGAATTAAAATGGACTGAAGTACAATGCAGGACTGTAAACAAGGACGAGAGCGATATCCGTAGAGGGTAATAACAGACAACGGCTAGTTCGGTTTCCCTCTGTGCCTCCACAAATACAAGAAACACCCCGAGGTCAGGGGAAGTGCATTCGGTGTCTCCTCCTCGCCAGTGAGCCAGCAATCGGCGAGCGCGTGTCAGCGCGCACGTTTGTGTTTGTGCGTGGAAGAGGCGACGGGGGTACGATAGCATGGAGGGAGTGGTGGTAGGGAGTTTCCCCGCTGAGCCTAAAGCTGGGCGCCTGCTCATTTCTAATTAGGCCTGTCTCAGCAGCCTTCAACCCACCCAGCAGGGCACCCACACCTCCCTTCCTACCTGTCTGCCTGCCAGCCGGCCCAAGCTGGGCCAGGACAGCTCTGCACACAGACACACACACACACACACACACACACACACACACACACACACTCACACATAAAGTTTGACTATGTTTTTGAGTCAGACTGCAGATCGGCCTTTTGTTGTTGAAGATATAGACACAGGTGAGACAGACGTGAAACTACAATGAGGCACCAACGGGAAGAGTGGAAGCCATAACACACAGAGATGGAGGGGAGGCCTGCAGAGAGATGTGAGACAGTGCGTTAATCCACGCAGCGTAGCATTTCCTCTGTGGAGCTGTGCGCGTTTGAACTTTTCAAGGGGAGGATGGCAAGGAGCGATCGGCCACTCTGTAAATGTCAGTGGATCTGAACAGCCAGACAGCCTCGCGCCGTCGCCTGCCACTCACTTTTTCTCCATCTGGGTGCTGTTTTCCCCCCCTCCTGTCTCTCTCCTCTCCTCTCCTTCCCCATCCTCTGTCTCCTGCCCTCTCCCAGACTTTTGTTATTGTTTTTTTTTTTTTTTTTTTTTACCTCTGCCTCGCCATCGTTTCTCTCTCCCTTTCTATGAATGTCCATTGCATCCAAATCCTCCTCGGTAGCAACCTCTCTGCCTCACATTACTCAGTTTCATAGACAATATAGGATTCTGTCAACTGTTTATTTCTTCCTAATGTTTTCTCTCTCCTGGTAATTCGATTTTTCTTTTCTCTTGTAGAAGGAGTTGTTGTTTTATTTCATTCTTCAAAACCATCTCCAATTTCCTTGAAAATATCAAGGGAGGGTTCCTTCATTTAATTTGAACGGAAATTAATTTGTCAACGTGAGAAATAGTATACATGCTAATCTGGTTAGGCCAGCATTTGTGCCACGCCCCCCACATTAAGTCTACTCAAGCTCTCTTTCTAGCCTTCAGGAATACTTAAGTAAAAAGGCAGCGACAGAGGACGGGCAGAGTAAGAATTCAAAGACAAATGAAAAAGAAAATAGAGCTGAGGCAAAAGAAACAGAGAGAGGACGTGATAAAGACACAGGGGAAAAGAGGTAAGGAGAGGAAGAGTATTAAAATCAAAATGCCGAGAGGCGTGGTCATAAAATGGCTGCCTTTATTGAGCAGGGCACAGTGGGCCAGTTGCTGCCTGCAGGCCTTTTCTAGTCTGCTTGTACCGCACTGCTTCTCCCTGTCTTCATTGTCAGTTTAATCCAGTGAAGCCTTTTCAACCTTTTTATTTAAATAAAAAATATTAAAAGAAATTCTGCCAAAGCACATAAAGTCATTTGTAAATGTATTCATCGAATACACATATTTTTGTGTACTTTTCACAAGTTTCTGTAAAAGCCGATTTGTGTTTTTAAAGAGGGTTTACGTGGTTCATTTTTACATTTCTGTTTTTGTACAGATTATTATAGAGGTGCTGGTCGTGGTCGTTTTACCTTTTGGACAGAGCCTGGCAAGCAGTTTCCCCGTAATCTTTATGCCGAGCTAAGCTAATCGTCACCTTTAGCTTTATATCTAATTGGCAGATATGTAACTCACAATAACATATGGGTCAAATGTTCAGATATTTCACATGTCCACATACCTTTGGCCATGTAGTGTAGATAGAATGAAACAAGTAGTTGGTGATAAACAAAATGTATGCAGGCAGATGTGCATTGCAGCATCCATCACAAACAGAAAGAAGGAAAGAGAGAAGAGAAATAAAAAGCAGTGTGTATGGTTGTGTCCCATCCCTCCTGGCCATCTCCTCTCTGGACTCAGGCAGACTGACTGTTGTGTGTTTGTCAGAGATATGGACTTGGCCGCTCGCTGAGCGACCGCCCACTCCACACATTCCTCTGTAGTCCTCCCGCTTCTCTTGGACGTCGAACAAATTGATTTGAGCGTTGATTATTCAAGGGGCACATTTTTCTTAACTTTTGGACTTGCTCCTCGCTCCCTCCCACTCGTATACTTTTCTCCGTGCATCTGCCTCTCTCTAACTCACACCCAGATCCAGCTGACGCTCGGCAGGATACGGCTGAAGTTCAAGGCTCTGTCTGAAGTCTGATTGCACTGTAGCAGATCAGCGGTGTAACCTTTCTCCTTAGGGAGCCACACAAAGTGCCCGGACACGGCTGAGAGTCAGAGATATGGAGACAGAGTGGATCCATAGGTAACAGAATCACCATCTTTGCTTGGAATAGAGACAAACATTCATATCAGGCTGTCACATTGCAGCGGATAAACTTTGTAAGGATTTTATAAATGTATGTTTTATCCGTTCAGTACAGTGTGTTATGGCACTAAAGAGCTAAATTCTTGCAGCGACATTCTCCACTTGTGTGTTACTTTGCATAAACATGTTAACTTTTCTCAGAATTGTATTATTTGTTCCACTCTCATATAGATTAAAAGGAATCGCTAAAGTGAATGAAACCCATGACTGCATAAAATCTATATGTGTATAGTAATAATGAATATTCAAGAAATATTGGACACCAACCAATAAAGCATTCATCACAGGGACATGAGCTGAGGCACGGCTGCAGGCACCCCCCGCTTGTTATTAATATAAATGATCCTCACCACAAATGACTAATCGACTCGACTCCGTCCCCCTCTCCTGGGCATGGAAGTCAAATCATTTTTCCCTAAAGATTAGTATGCTTTAAAAAATGTGATAATCTCAATAAAAGACCAAATTCTGGGATCATAACCCACAAGGCATTGATTTACAATGCGCCATGAATTGTTAAGTTCAAGGTAAAGCTTTTAGAATAAGTGGAAGTAGGGCTGGAATTTAAGATTAATTGTTTTCCTGATTAATTATGTAATCGTTAAAAGGCCGGAAAATAGTAAGAAATATGAATTAGCATGTCCGAGGTGATGTCTTCCAATTGTTTTTGTTTTGTTTGAAGAAAATCCTAAAACATATTTAATTTGCACTGACATAAAACAGAGAAAAGCTGAAAATCCCCACAATTAAGAAGCTGAAATGATACATTGTTTGTCATTTTTGCTTCATAAACAACTTATCAATTAGCGAAATAGTTGCTGATTTATTTGTCTTTTGAATAACTTCAGCAGTTGAAATATTCAAACAGTCTGAGTAGAAATAAAACCAACAAACCACATGTAGCTACAACTTCCAAATCAATAGTTGAACCACAGAGTGCAGTTTGAAGATCACAAACAAAGCCAGATTCCTCAAGATGACAGATGGAAATAAATATCCATGTTTTTCAAATTGACTAGCCATTCAGCTGAGACACTATTTGCAGGCTCAAATCCTCGATTGGATGCGTAAAGTTGGTTAGCTTGTTTAGGATAGAATGAGGCTGGCAGCCGCATGCACGAGCTAACAAACATAAGCCATTACATTATGAAACTGCTCAAAAAGCCTCCAACAAACACGGCTCCCCTCACCAAACTCCATACAGCCAGAGAGAGCAATGAGAAAAGGCAGTGAGAGAAGACTGACACACAAAGAGGAAACACTCTTGATTAATTAAGTGCTCTCTCCTCCTCGTCCTCATAAGGCCAGGAGAGTTGTGTGACTCCGTATGAAGGCTGAAGCGCTGTGTGCTCCGGCTCCAGTCGAGGCATGAAACATAGATCAAGAGGAAAGTTTGAGCAAGGAGCGCGTGTGTGTTATAAGAGCCTATGGTTGATTGCTCTGAAACCAGAGAAGAGTGAGCGGTAGAAATAGCTTTGGTGAGCTCACTAATGCGTCTGATGTATTTCTTCCTCTTGAATGTAATCCACAATGCACACACACACACACACACACACAAAAGTACTTGTAGACATAAACACGCCCTGATGTTGAGAACAGAGAGTTGTAGCTGCTGCTTCCCGTGGGACCCTCAGGCTCTCGTTGTGTGTTGATCGTGTGTCCGCGCCGTTCACGCCAACCCCGGTGTCTTTTATTGTCGTCCAGCACCGTGCTGTAATCAGGTGAGCCCAGCGGGCAGAGGAATCTCAGTCAGATACTATGAGCCACTTGCCACCGTCTCTGCTGCTCTTCTTTCTGCTGTTTCATCTCTCTTCCTCCTTTTCTTCCTCCTTCTCCTTCTCAGCATCCTCCAGGCGTTCGAATCTGCCTTCCCCCTCTGGCTCCCTTTCCTCTCCTTCCTCCTCTAGCTCCCCTCTGGCACACTCCGTCACCGCATCCCCAGCACCGGGCCTGGTTTCCTGGGACGAGAAGGTCTTTGTTGTGTTAGATGTACTTTAAGTGTGTGTGTGTGTGTGTGTGTGTGTGTGTCGGGTGTGCAGGTATCGTTTTCTATTTCATACTGTTTTCTGAAACCTGTGGTTATGTGGTTTATGTGGTTACCTGGTTATGTGGTTACCTGGTTACCTGGTTACCATGATGAATGTGACCCTATGTGGACGTGTATGTGTACGTAGAGCAGCGAACAGCTGCACTCGCAGGTCGTAGTTATACTGCTAGTGTTCATGTTGACTTTTTTTGTACTGTTGAGAAAGACAATGTGTTACAAAACACTGTGCTAATGACTCAGTACTACTGTAAATGACAGAATGTCGTACTTTACATTAATTATTAAATATTGACCACTAATAATTATTAACTGCATGGATATCGCTCATTCTGAAGCATACATATTTCTTCAGAGTGCGAAAGAGTGCGGCTCGGCCGAGCCAGGTATCGTTAGCATAGCAAATGCTAAGTTAGAAAATAAACAATAAAAAAATAAATAAACAGCCTACTCCATAGAATGTTGCTGAACAACACTGTGGTAGTGATGCAGATGTAGAAACTTGTCAATCACATGATGGACCCACCCTAAAGCATACTGCTTTATTGCTTATTTTACTCTAAATGGGACCATACATTATTCAATTAATCATGTTGTATTAAATAAAACATTAAACTAGCGATTGAGACCATAAACCCATGTTTACAATGCTTACTGAGGATAATAAATCAAGTGAGAAGTAGGGTCAATTTCTCATAGACTTCTATACAATCTGACTTCTTTTTGAAACCAGTGGAGTTGGCCAATAGAAAGAATTCAGCTTTAGGGGACTTCCACGTTGTTTTCACTTTTCTGACCCAAGGCTCGAATCTGATGTTGATTAATATTGAGTGGTTGGCACTGTCACTGTTACCTAGTAATCAATTTGCATATTACTAAAGTCTTGAGTAGCCAAGTTTTAATGGTGTAGCTGGATTTAGTAAATCAATTTGAAACCCAGTTACTGAGAATTTAAGACGGACCTCACAAGCAAACCATCAGTCGAATTAGCCGCCTGTAATCAATCACAAATACTAGCAAATGCATTGCTGTTTATATGAACAAACATAACTGGAATTTTGCCTTTCTTGTTGACTCCCTCCCCAAACACACACACACACACACACACACACACACACACACACACACACTCACCCTCTGTCCTGTGTGTGTTTAGATTGAAAATGAAAGCATCCAGTAAGAGTGTTTGCCAAGGTGTCTGTTGGTGGATAGATGATTTAGTGGGTGATTCTATGAGGAGAGCGCTCTGTGGTCTCAGCTGGGATGGAGCGAAAGAGATAGTGAGGAGAGACGAGTGGAGGAGACTGCCCCAGTCATTTGATGTGGAGGTGGAGTGAGGCAGCATTCTGGGTAATAAGGCTTGCGTCCGCTCGTGCACACACACACACACACACACACGGACTCGTCCGGCAGATTAAATGCGCTGCAGGTAGTATGAGAACAGAGAGGGAAGGAGAGGGACAGGGGGGAGGCTGTTGAGTCAGTGTGTAAGCCGCAGGGCAGCAAAGTCTTCCTCTAGCACTAAGTCAGCCACTGATCTCATTTCTCCACAGATGGACTCCTAACACACTCCCATCAGGGGACAAATAGATATTCCCTCCGTCTCTCTTCCTCACACAGTCCTGCACCAACGACCTTTTCTCTTTATGCATCTCCCACTCTCCTTCTATTTCTTTCTCACGGTTTATTGCTTTTTTTGTTTCCCCACTCCGCATCTTGTCTTCACTCTGTCTATATTATCCTCCTCCATCCCAATATCCCTCTCATTCTCTCACACATTACTTTTCCCTGCATCTCCGGGTTTAACCCTCTCCTCTGTCCCATCACTTCATCCCGTGTCAGACCAGACGCCATTACCCTCTCTCCTCTTCCCTTGATCAATCACAGCCAACAGGTGCTGTAAATTGTGTCCTCCGGCGAACGGCTACCACAGTGTCTCCCGTTTGAGTTCATTCCCGGCCCTGCCTCCACCCCTGCTCTTTCTCCTCGTTCTCCTCGCCACATCCCTCCAGCTCTTGCCCCAGTTTGTCAGCGAAGCAAAACTGGCTGCGCCTCGGGGCCCATCATTCATCTCCCCCATCCTGTCACAGCGGCGGCTTGGCTGGTCTCAGACAAATAGCATCACGGAAGATAATATAGCCACAGCCAGAAAAGAGCCTAATAAATGGTCCCTCCTCTGCCGACCTAATAGTCCTGCTTTCCACTTGGCCAGGGGACAGCGGGCAACACGGACACCAACATGAGGAACACCTATAAGCTTCAACTAGCCATGACATCGTCCGTCACACGTACACACACCTTGTGAATAAAACCTGTCCACCGTCAACATATTTGCAGACACTTATGGCGTTTGTCTGGGGAGATGTTGTGGAAAAGCATAACAGTAAAGTAATTCAAATATTTAAGCCTAAATCACAGCATACACTCGGCCTTCAGTGACCTGTATAAGGATTCGTGTCAGGTTGCAAAATGCGTTGTTGTTCTGCATGTTTTAAGCAAATTTCCCCATAAATATTGCGAAACAAAATGCTAATCTGTGTGTTTCCATCATTTAGTGCTACAGCATATGAATATTCTCAACAGGGTGTAAGAAATTAACATAATTAAATGAACACACGTGTCTCTTCTCTAAATCCGGTACATCGTGGCATTTCATTTTTTGCCTCCCACCTGAGATGGCATTTGTTATGGCATATGTTATGAATTAGTCTCCTTTGTCAGAATACCAGGTGGTGATTTCATTTAAGCAGTCATAATTATTTGGGCTTTCTGTTCAAGAAGAACGTCATCGCTCCATGCTGAAATAGTTTAGTGTTACTTATTGTTCCACCATGTTGAGAAGACACACTGTTGAAATGACCCTAACAAAAAAAGTCCTCTAGATTTAGGGACAAAATGTCTGCTAAAGGATAAGGATTAGGCAAATATTGGGATTTGGGTTAAAATAGACATTGTTGACTGCAAGAAATGGGGTCATCTCCGGGGTCAAAATTTCTTGACCCATCCATTCTTTCTTTCTTCCCATCAGTCTTTGCTCCCTACAGTCACAATTCCTCCGACTGGAAGAGTGCTTCAATGTGAGAATATTATTTCTCGGCATTTGCTGAAAAAGAACTGATGCTGTGGTTTTTATTAAGAATAGACTCCAACTAAAGGGTGTAAGATGTGACTTTATTTGATCAGCAAGTACAGAGAGCCCTGAATAACAATGTTAAGTCTGCTGTGTATGTATTTGTGTACATCTGTAAGTTTCCGTGCCATCATCAGCGCAGGGCCGAGAGAAATGCCACCACCAGAATCGCTGACTGCGTCCCTTCATCGTCTTTTCTCTCACTGATGTGCCTCTTCCATTCTCCTTGATCATGGCTACTGTTGTCATCTCGCCTCCTCCAGCATAATGAGTCAGTGTGTGATGTTGGATGGCTGCTGACAGCGTGTCCTATGACTCACATCAGGGTGGTACTGCTGTCCCAGCATATCTCAATGCTTCCCACCTCCCTCTTTCCTGCCATCCCTCCTCTCCTCTCTCCCTCTGCGTCTGTTAGGACTGTACCTCCCCCAGAGGATAGGGACATCTGCTAATAATAAGCAAACATACTGTAGAGGTGATACACACATACATAAACCCCCACGCACATGCATGGTCCAGTTGAGCAGCTGAGCCTGTTTTATAGTGTTCAATATGATTTCATCAGTTTTCATGCTTTTTTCTTTTTTTTCTAGAGTAAAAGAAGCCAAAACATAGAAGCTGGGGAAAAAAGAGTGCAAGCTGATCTGTGGAAAGTCCGATGGTGACAGAGGCCAAATTGACACTGAAACTGAGTGAGATTATGTGGGTTTGATTTCATGTCCAACAAAGATTTGGGGCTATAACTTGAGCTGTACTACAAACACCATAGCCTCTACTGTGCAAAAAGACATTTCCTCATTCGAATGTTGCCAATGTTTTTATCTTTTGATCACAACAGTATGTTCTTCATCATTTAGATCCACAAGCACAGCAATAAATGATTATTCTTGGTCATGATGTCACGGCAGCTTCAGCCTCTCAACCTGTGGTAAACACTTCTGTAGTGGTGTGAGGCCTGCTTAGGACAGACACCTCGCCATGCTTTATTTAAATACCACACTTAAACACTCCTACTTTAAAGGGCCGGGGTACTCGTAAACCTTGACAGACCCTCAGGCCGTGCCGCTGCCTGTAAAACCTGCTGTTTATGGATGCCTGTACCTATCTCCTTCCACCCATAAACACTTGTCTTTGTCCTTGTGGGATATAATGGCTGAAGAGGAGATTCTGTCTTCTTAACCAGGAAGTGTTTTAGGCCATTTCCATGCTAAAGTTTGATTATTTCTTATGTAAAGTTTGCAATCAAATATCTTGAAAAGTTCTGTTTGATTTGTTCATCCACATAGAAGAGAGGGTAATTGAGAAGTGGGTAAAAAAACTTGCAAACTGAGTTTTAATATGCATATCACATGACCATTCACATATATTGGGCATGTGTGACGGTGTAAACAGGAAGCAGGTGTTCTACACACTCCGGTTGGTTTAGTTGCAGAAAATACTGCAGAGGAAGAACGGCACCGGCGAAAGGAGGGACCAGAGATGTCTTAGTTTGAACTGATGATGAGGTCGAACTGTTGATAAGGGCGTGACGAATCAGGGAAGGACACATCAGGACCACTAAGACCCAATCAAGTAGCGAACGCAGGCGTCTATGTCATTGTTTCCAAACTTCTGTCTACGCTCGTCCACGCTACGACGTAACCCTAGTTGTCTAATGTATCCGTCTTGTGTGGACGCTCAGTGTAAACGTAGTGAAAGCTACGCGTTTTAAAATGGAAACGTAGTGGCGTGGAGCTGGCCTTACTCTCCCTTGTCCATGTCCCCTGGGAGCTGCTGCCCTAAGGCTTCCCGTAGCGTCTCCCTGCCTGAATGCAGACGGACTGCATGCCGGCCGCTTGGTGCCATTGTCATTGTTGAGCAAAAGTTCTTTTAATCATTCTGCCGACCCAACCCACTGTGATTTACTAGCCAGACGCATACATAGGCATCCACTCCCAGCCAATTGCATTAAAGGGATAAATAACCGGACCAATAAAAGTGATGTGAGAGGGCCGAATGGGCCCTGGAATGCTCATCGTCCATTTGGTGCAGTAAGCAATGGGGGGAGGGGAGGGTGGGGGCGGGGGTGGGGGGCTTTTAGTGGAAGGTTTTTTAGGGGTGATATTGTAATTGGTGGTGGAGGTGATGTCATGTCATCCATCTTAGGGAGCCACTTCATTAGGCTAATGGAAGGGCTGGACCGCTCACCGTTCGTTCCCTACGTTAATGTCTGTGTGTGTGTGTGTGTGTGTGTGTGGGTGTGTGTGTGTGTGTGTGTGTGTGTGTGTGTGTTTGTCCTTCCATTGATGGCAGCTTCCAAGGCTAAAGTGGTTATGAAGACTAAAGTGATTTTATAGACATAAATGTGTGTGTGTGTGTGTGTGTGTGTGTGTGTGTGTGTGTGTGTGTGTGTGTGTGTGTGTGTGTGTGTGTGTGTGTGTGTGTGTGTGTGTGTGTGTGTGTGTGTGTGTGTGTGGACTTACGGATATTACTTTGTTGGGCCCGGAGACCGGGAGCACACCAACGGTATGGGGCCCTCCTCCCTCGTGGGGCCCAAAATGGTGGGCCCCACACCGATTTTGATTTAAATAAGCTCAGGAGCCTCCCCTGATATGCCTGTTGCTTTTTTTAAACAAGTCCCACAAAGTGCCAAAATATGGAAAAGTGTGTGTAATGTGTGTGTGGAATTCATGCTCTCTTCCGCCCCTGGTGGTATGATGGTGCTGGTGCAGCGGATACACACACTTCCGGTTGTGTGTGTATATTTCCCGCGATTTCCAATCTCGCGAGACTTAAGGTAAAGTCTCATTGAACGGTTCCCGCGAGATCGGGATCTCACGGGATCTCTGTTTTACCAGCCAGGTGCCATGTTGAAACATCTAACCCAGGAACTTCTTCTCTAAGGTAGGTTTACTTTATTTAATATTACTTTGTCAACTTTCTCAACGGAGTGAATACTCGCAAGAACCGGAGGGTTGTTCGTTTAGTGACGAGGGCACTAAACACGTTTAATTCAGCCGGATGTTGCCTCCATGACGAGGTCGGTAAACACGTACCGGTGTCTCAGGCCGTAACGTGAGTTCGCCCGGTAACATGCACTGCCGATAGCACGAATTGCCAGCCTCCCCAAACCTCCGGTATACACGTAAGAAAGCTTTATATGCTTAATGTGTTTTCCGTTTTAATTCGGCGGATGTTGCGGCGATGTCGGTAAACGCGTAGTTTGGTCTCTCAGGCCGAGTTCGCCGTCCGCCCGTTAACATGTATAGCTCATAGCAGGAGCTCTCTCGCTAACCAAAACCTCCGGTATTACATGTAATGAAGCGTTATGTGTTTAATGTGTTTAATGTGTTTTAATTCGACTGGTTGTCAGTGTGTGTTTATAACTATGTGGGTGTGAACGTGGTGCTGGCTCACGGCCGGAGAAGCTACTTCCGGTTTTAGCTGCGCGAGGTAAACAAACACACGGCACGTGAAGCTGACAATGTTAACCAGATAGTGTAATAAGAGTCTATGTCTGAACCGTGAATACATTAAGGGGCTGGACACTCTTCTTACGCAGTTGCTTAGTCAGTAATTGAATGAGCTCTGTGCATGAATTGTTGAATAATATTGCACAAATACTAAGACGTAAAATTAATACGTGAACGTGGTGCTGGCTCACGGCCGGAGAAGCTACTTCCGGTTTTAGCTGCGCGAGGTAAACAAACACACGGCACGTGAAGCTGACAATGTTAACCAGATAGTGTAATAAGAGTCTATGTCTGAACCGTGAATACATTAAGGGGCTGGACACTCTTCTTACGCAGTTGCTTAGTCAGTAATTGAATGAGATCTGTGCATGAATTGTTGAATAATATTGCACAAATACTAAGACGTAAAATTAATACGTGAACGTGGTGCTGGCTCACGGCCGGAGAAGCTACTTCCGGTTTTAGCTGCGCGAGGTAAACAAACACACGGCACGTGAAGCTGACAATGTTAACCAGATAGTGTAATAAGAGTCTATGTCTGAACCGTGAATACATTAAGGGGCTGGACACTCTTCTTACGCAGTTGCTTAGTCAGTAATTGAATGAGCTCTGTGCATGAATTGTTGAATAATATTGCACAAATACTAAGACGTAAAATTAATAATTCAGACTAAAAGGAACAAAGTTGGCGATAAATTGTGTGTGTGAATAGATTTATAATATCACTGCTTCATTTAGAGCACGATACATCTGATTTAACTACAAGTGTATTCTGTTATATGAATCTATTGCAGGTGTATGACATCATATTGGCCTTATTGGTTCAGCTGTAACCCTCACACTGTAAAACAGACTTGGGGTCAAAACGAAAATATATTCATTGATGTGTGTCACCTTCTTGAGCAGTGTGACATGTCGTGTCGTGTCGTGTCTTACAGTCACAGGACTGGATGCAGTGTTACTTTGCTCCGGTTACTTTTTTAATGCTGTGATGATTATAAGCTATGAAAGTAAACTTTCTGACTGCTTTAGAATTATGTTTTCATATTTATTATTTGCCCATAAGTTTTACACAACTGGAATAATACGGTTAACATATTGTCATACACAACACTATAAATACAACTGCAATACATTAACATTTCCTAGTGAAACATTACAGCTAGTGTATCTATGGGTGTCCATGTGATCTTTCAGATCTATATTAGTTTTTGCTTTTTATTTGAATTCCAGGTGACAAACGACCAGGCTCCTGCTGTGGAGGTGGAGAGTAAGACGCCTTTAGTTCTGACTTCCCATGACGAATTGAACACAAATGAAGCTACAGACCAGGTAATGGAGTAATGTACACAGTCAAAGTCAGCTTTATTGTCAATTTTTACATATGTGCAAACATACAAAAGATTGAAAGTACGTTTCTCTTCTGTCCAACAATAAGTGAATAATAATAAAGTGCAAAAAGGTTTAAAGACTATGTGTATGTCAGCAACAGACAGAGTTCAGCAGCATTTAGACGTGTGTCTAAAGAGGACGGAGTGGGAGGGTGGGGAGAGAGTTCAGCTTCCTGACAGCCTGGTGGATGAAGCTGTTGGACAGCCTGGTGGTGCGAGCCCGGAGGCTCCGGTATCTCCTACCGGAGGGCAGGAGGCTGAAGAGACCGTGTGAGGGGTGGCAGGAGTCGCTCACAATCATGGTCACTTTGTGGGTGAGGCGGGTGTCATATATGTCCTGCAGGGAGGGGAGGGGGGGGAGTGAGGCACCAATGATCCGTCCAGCTGCATTCACTATGCACTGCAGGGCTTTCCTGTTGTAGTCTGTGCAGCTTCCGCCCCACACAGTGATGCTGCTGGTCAGGATGCTCTCAATGGTGCCACGGTAGAAGGTGCACATGATGGATGGGGGGCTTCCTGCTTTCCTCAGCTTGCGGAGGAAGTAGAGCCGCCTCTGTGCCTTCTTTGCCAGTGATGACGTGTTGGCTGTCCAGGAGAGGTCCTCGCTGATGTCCACCCCCAGGAATTTGGTGTTGTTGACTCGCTCAATGTCCGCACCGTTGATGGTCAGTGGTGGGTGAGTGTGCCCTTTCCGGAAGTCAACAACAATCTCCTTGGTCTTGCTGTTGTTGAGCAGGAGGTTGTTGTCTCCGCACCACGTGAGCCCCTGAGGGGCCCCTGTACTCAGTGTGATGCTGCTCGAGGTGTTGTTGCCGACACGTACTGCTTGTGGCCTCTCACTGAGGAAGTCCAGCAGCCAGTTACACAGCGAGGCGTTGAGTCCCAGCTGGTCAAGTTTGCAGATGAGTTGTTTTGAGATGATGGTGTTGAATGCTGAACTAAAGTATATGAACAGCATTCTCACATATGAGTCTTTTTTGTCCAGGTGGGTGAGGGCTGGGTGGAGAGCAGAGCAGATTGCATCCTCCGTGAACCGTTTGGGACGATATGCAAACTGGAAGGGTCCAGGGTGGGGGGGAGAATGGATTTGATGTGTGACATGACTAGTCGTTCAAAGCACTTCATGATTATGGGGGTAAGTGCCACTGGATGATAGTCATTGAAGCAGGATGGAGTGGATTTCTTTGGCACAGGTATGATGGTGGTGGCCTTGAAGCACGATGGAACAACAGCTTGTCTCAGAAGTGTTGAAGACATCCGTGAAGACGTCCTTAAGCTCCTCTGCGCAGTCCCTCAACACACGACCAGGGATGTTGTCTGGACCTGTTGCCTTGCGGGTGTTGATAGTGGAGAGAGTCCTCTTCACGCTGGCAGCAGACACGCACAGGACCTGGTCATGGGGAGGGGGCGGAGTCTTGTGTGGACGAGTGCTGTTCTGTGCTTCAAACCGTGCAAAGAAACTGTTGAGGTCGTTAAGCAGAGAGATGTTGCTGTTGCAGGTCTGTGGCGCGGGTTTATAGTCTGTGATGGTCTGAATGCCCTGCCACAGGCTCTGTGTGTCTCTGCTGTCTTTGAAGTGACAGGTTATCTTGTTTGTGTAATCCTGTTTTGCTTTCCTGATGCTGTGGCACAGGTTGGCTCTCGCTGTTCTCAGGTCCATTTCGTCCCCGGCTCTGAAGGCTTTGTTCCTGGCCCTCAGGAGCCGGTGGACTTCCCCTGTCAGCCACGGCTTCTGGTTAGCCCGAGTGGTGATGGTCTTTACGTGGGTCACATCATCAATGCACTTACTAATGTAAGAAGTAACAGTGTCTGTGTACTCCCCAATGTCTGTGTGGTTGTTGTATGTGGCTGCCTGCTTAAACATTTCCCAGTCTGTTGAGCAGAAGCAGTCTTGGCCACACCCGGACCTGCTTCAGAACTGGTCTGGAGACGTTCACTCTGGGTCTGTATGCTGGCATTAGCATGACGGTGATGTGGTCAGAGAGTCCTATGTGGGGGAGGGGGGAGGCCTTGTACGTTCCTTTGTGTGTTGTGTAGACCTGATCCAAAATGTTGTCCCCTCTTGTTGGGAAATCAACATGCTGATGTAGTTTGGGAAGGACAGTCTTGAGATTTGCTTGGTTGAAATCTCCAGCAAAGATGGTGAAGCCGTCTGGGTGAGCCGTCTGTTGTTCAGTGACTCTTAACTCAAGTCGGGAACGGAGAAGCGTTACAGCGGTCTTTACGTGCCGTGCTTTCTGCAGCGCATCAGGCTGCGAGTCCAGCTGCTGCTGTCTGCTCACCTCCACCCCTCCCCCACAGGCCAGCGCGCCACGGAGACATGGTCCGTTTTATACGGCATAACGAACGCACATCAGACCCACGGGACTCATGTGACATATAGGGTTCTGCCTGCCAGCTTCCTGCATTGAGCCCCTCTGCAACAGGGGGCTTTTTTTAGACAAACTGCTAGTCAAGTATCAAGCACCAAGGCAAGTTATTTGCTAGCATTTAAATTAGCAAAAGCCAGCAAGCCTTTCTCTTAAGGGGAGTTTTTGAAAGAATGCATGGTAGAGACAGCAGGTCTCTTGTGTCCAGAGAGCAAAAACAAATTTGAAAAATTGAGTTCATCACGCATGACAGCGTGTAGAACTAATTGACGAAGACTTAGCCAGCAAGTTAAACAAAAAAGCTGAGTCATTTAAGTTATATTCGTTAGTAAGTAATGTAAGTTCTCTTTACTTTTTAGTTATTGGCTTTTACTTATAATTTATATTGGTTCACACAAACACTCTCTATCCATCTGATACTGGCCCGGCCCGTCTGTCAAATTTTAAAAGTCAATGTGGCCCCTGAGCCAAAAAGTTTGCCCACCCCTGATTTACAGAGTATTTTGAATATGAACAAGTGCAGCACCCTACATGTTGTTGTGAGGCATGTTAGACCTCTAGAATAGACCATGCACTCGGTTTTAAGTTATAGGCTGTTTCAAAAATCTTTTTCGCATAAGCTCATTTTTGCAACTTGTGAGTATCTCAACATGCATCATTACTATAATTTCTAAATGTAGTACTTTTTTCCAATCTTAATTCCAGCTGACAAACAATCAGGCTCCTGCAGTGGAGACAGAGACGCCTTTAGATCTGGCTTCCCATGACAAATTGGAAACAAAAGAAGCTAAAGACCAGGTAAGGAGTAATATACACACTGTTGTCACAAGCTATTTATGTTGACCTGTACACAATGTAGTTCTATTGGCAAGATAGGGATGTGTTCACATTGTTTTGATGCAGCGTTTCAGTCAAGTTACTCATTGGGTTATATGATGGACATCAGATTGAGGGATCAGATTTAATCTGAAACGCATATATCCAATCTTGCAGCCATGGAGCCACTTAACCTCACACACACGTTGGTTTCTAGTCTATCCTTATGGGGCCCTTGAGGTAAAAGAACATTCTCCATTGCAGGCGCTAATATGTTTTTGAGAGATAACCTCACACATGTTGGTTTCTAGTCTATCCTTATGGGGCCCTGGGATTTTATTCAAAGCATAAGTGAATTTACATAATTTTAACAACACATTTTAGAGTCTAATCTCCGTTTATTATATATGTAATGTTACACTTTGTTACCTGTTGTGTGTTTAAAGAGGATATTTTGGTTATGAACCAGTCCAGCCCCTTATATGTTGTTGTGAGACATGTTAGACCTCAAGAATAGACCATCCCACTCACTCAGCTTTAAGTTATATGCTGTTTTAGAAACTGTTTTCACATAAGCTAACTTTTGTAACTTGTAAATATCTTCCCAAACACCATTACTATAAATTCTTAATGCATCCTTGTTTCCAATCTTAATTCCAGCTGACAAACAATCAGGCTCCTGCAGTGGAGACAGAGACGCCTTTAGATCTGGCTTCCCATGACAAATTGGAAACAAAAGAAGCTAAAGACCAGGTAAGGAGTAATATACACACTGTTGTCACAAGCTATTTATGTTGACCTGTACACAATGTAGTTCTATTGGCAAGATAGGGATGTGTTCACATTGTTTTGATGCAGCGTTTCAGTCAAGTTACTCATTGGGTTATATGATGGACATCAGATTGAGGGATCAGATTTAATCTGAAACGCATATATCCAATCTTGCAGCCATGGAGCCACTTAACCTCACACACACGTTGGTTTCTAGTCTATCCTTATGGGGCCCTTGAGGTAAAAGAACATTCTCCATTGCAGGCGCTAATATGTTTTTGAGAGATAACCTCACACATGTTGGTTTCTAGTCTATCCTTATGGGGCCCTGGGATTTTATTCAAAGCATAAGTGAATTTACATAATTTTAACAACACATTTTAGAGTCTAATCTCCGTTTATTATATATGTAATGTTACACTTTGTTACCTGTTGTGTGTTTAAAGAGGATATTTTGGTTATGAACCAGTCCAGCCCCTTATATGTTGTTGTGAGACATGTTAGACCTCAAGAATAGACCATCCCACTCACTCAGCTTTAAGTTATATGCTGTTTTAGAAACTGTTTTCACATAAGCTAACTTTTGTAACTTGTAAATATCTTCCCAAACACCATTACTATAAATTCTTAATGCATCCTTGTTTTCAATCTGAATTCCAGGTGACAAACTATCAGGCTGCTGCTGTGGCAATAGAGATGGAGACATTTCCTTCAGATCTGACTTCCCATGAGGAATCACACAGAAGAAGCAACAGCCCAGGTAAAGGAGTGGTGTACACACTGTTTACACCAAGTATTTATGTTGACCTGTAGACTATGTGGTTCTATTATCAACATAGGGATGTGTTCACAATGCTCTTCTGATGCAGTGTGTCAGTCAGGTTACTCGTTGTTATTTGATTGACTTCAGATTGAGGGATCAGACTTAATCTGAAACGCATATATCTAGCATTGTAGCCATAGAGCCAGTTAACCACACACACACATTCTGGTTTTTATATCCTTATGGGGCCCTGTCGTTTTATTTAAACTATAAGTGACTTTACATCATTTTAACAACACATTTTAGAATGTAATCTCAAGGTATTACAAGTGTAATTGTATACCTACTAAGATGGTGCATGTTTAAAAAAGTTATTTTTAACATGCTCCATTGGAGGCCCTAATATGTTGTTAAGAGTTAACAGCCTTACACATGTTGGTTTCTAGTCTATCCTTATGGGGCCCTGGCGTTTTATTCAAACTATAAGTGACTTTATATCATTCAAACAACACATTTCAGGATCCAACCTCAAGTTATTGCAGGTGTAATTGTACACTCACTGAGCTGTTGCATGTATAAAAGAGGTAGTTTGAACATTCCCCATTGCAGGCCCTAATATGTTGTTGATAGATAACCTCACACATGTTGGTTTCTAGTCTATCCTTATGGGGCCCTGGCGTTTTATTCAAACTATAAGTGACTTTATATCATTCAAACAACACATTTCAGGATCCAACCTCAAGTTATTGCAGGTGTAATTGTACACTTACTGAGCTGTTGCATGTTTAAAAGAGGTAGTTTGAACATTCCCCATTGCATGCCCTAATATGTTGTTGATAGATAACCTCACACATGTTGGTTTCTAGTCTATCCTTATGGGGCCCTGGCGTTTTATTCAAAGCATAAGTGAATTTACATAATTTTAACAACCCATTTTAGAGTCTAATCTCCGTTTATTATATATGTAATGTTACACTTTGTTACCTGTTGTGTGTTTAAAGAGGATATTTTGGTTATGAACCAGTCCAGCCCCTTATATGTTGTTGTGAGACATGTTAGACCTCAAGAATAGACCATCCCACTCACTCAGCTTTAAGTTATATGCTGTTTTAGAAACTGTTTTCACATAAGCTAACTTTTGTAACTTGTAAATATCTTCCCAAACACCATTACTATAAATTCTTAATGCATCCTTGTTTTCAATCTGAATTCCAGGTGACAAACTATCAGGCTGCTGCTGTGGCAATAGAGATGGAGACATTTCCTTCAGATCTGACTTCCCATGAGGAATCACACAGAAGAAGCAACAGCCCAGGTAAAGGAGTGGTGTACACACTGTTTACACCAAGTATTTATGTTGACCTGTAGACTATGTGGTTCTATTATCAACATAGGGATGTGTTCACAATGCTCTTCTGATGCAGTGTGTCAGTCAGGTTACTCGTTGTTATTTGATTGACTTCAGATTGAGGGATCAGACTTAATCTGAAACACATATATCTAGCATTGTAGCCATAGAGCCAGTTAACCACACACACACATTCTGGTTTTTATATCCTTATGGGGCCCTGTCGTTTTATTTAAACTATAAGTGACTTTACATCATTTTAACAACACATTTTAGAATGTAATCTCAAGGTATTACAAGTGTAATTGTATACCTACTAAGATGGTGCATGTTTAAAAAAGTTATTTTTAACATGCTCCATTGGAGGCCCTAATATGTTGTTAAGAGTTAACAGCCTTACACATGTTGGTTTCTAGTCTATCCTTATGGGGCCCTGGCGTTTTATTCAAACTATAAGTGACTTTATATCATTCAAACAACACATTTCAGGATCCAACCTCAAGTTATTGCAGGTGTAATTGTACACTTACTGAGCTGTTGCATGTTTAAAAGAGGTAGTTTGAACATTCCCCATTGCATGCCCTAATATGTTGTTGATAGATAACCTCACACATGTTGGTTTCTAGTCTATCCTTATGGGGCCCTGGCGTTTTATTCAAAGCATAAGTGAATTTACATAATTTTAACAACCCATTTTAGAGTCTAATCTCCGTTTATTATATATGTAATGTTACACTTTGTTACCTGTTGTGTGTTTAAAGAGGATATTTTGGTTATGAACCAGTCCAGCCCCTTATATGTTGTTGTGAGACATGTTAGACCTCAAGAATAGACCATCCCACTCACTCAGCTTTAAGTTATATGCTGTTTTAGAAACTGTTTTCACATAAGCTAACTTTTGTAACTTGTAAATATCTTCCCAAACACCATTACTATAAATTCTTAATGCATCCTTGTTTTCAATCTGAATTCCAGGTGACAAACTATCAGGCTGCTGCTGTGGCAATAGAGATGGAGACATTTCCTTCAGATCTGACTTCCCATGAGGAATCACACAGAAGAAGCAACAGCCCAGGTAAAGGAGTGGTGTACACACTGTTTACACCAAGTATTTATGTTGACCTGTAGACTATGTGGTTCTATTATCAACATAGGGATGTGTTCACAATGCTCTTCTGATGCAGCGTGTCAGTCAGGTTACTCGTTGTTATTTGATTGACTTCAGATTGAGGGATCAGACTTAATCTGAAACGCATATATCTAGCATTGTAGCCATAGAGCCAGTTAACCACACACACACACATTCTGGTTTTTATATCCTTATGGGGCCCTGTCGTTTTATTTAAACTGTAAGTGACTTTACATCCTTTTAACAACACATTTTAGAATCTAATCTCAAGTTATTACAAGTGTAATTGTATACCTACTAAGATGGTGCATGTTTAAAAAAAGTTATCTTTAACATGCTCCATTGAAGGCCCTAATATGTTGTTAAGAGTTAACAGCCGTACACATGTTGGTTTCTAGTCTATCCTTAAGGGGCCCTGGCGTTTTAACCTCACACACCCACACAAAGGGGACGTGGCTTATCGCTGTGACTTATCTCTATAACAACAGTTACCATTTCCGCCATCCAGTAAGAAAGAATACATAAATTATCCTTTATTAAGTCCTTTAGGGATATTATTCTCTGCATTTAACCCATCCTATGTAGTTAAGGAGCAGTGTGCTGCCGTGAGGCGCCCCGGGGAGCAACTGGGGGTTCAGTGCTCAACACACTTCAGCCTCCACCATTGAACTAACCACTAGTTCTGCTTTGTACTTGTTGTGGAAGTCCCTCAAACAGTGGATAATCAAACGCCCCCGTGTCTGTGTTCATATAAGAATAATGTATGTATTCTTTCTTTCTGGATCGCGGAAATGGTAACTCATTTTACAGAGATAAGTGACGAGATAAGCCACGCCCCCTTTCCGGTGCAAATTAAGTGAATGCCGCGATTTAACCACATATAGTTTAAATATATATTGAACTAACCACTAGTTCTGCTTTATACTTGTTGTGGAAGTCCCTCAAACGTCGGACCATCAAACTCCCCCGTGTCTGGGTTCATAATATTATCCGAAGTCCCACAACTGCGTCTGAATGACGGCCGCTTCCAGAGCTGCTTCCGCAACGACAGGACAGCAGTGATGTGATTGGTTGACAATGAGGGCGACATCTGATTGGCTACAGATAGGTCCATGTTGAAAAAACGCATTTGTGGATCTGGCGATGTCAGGAGTCTCAAAAAACCCACACACGAATGTGTAGCGATTTACACACGAATGCAGTGCGAGCCACAAATAAATACATACAAATCCACATTTGTGCATTGGAATGTATTTGTAATTCGATCTGTGTGCATTTGTGAGTCACATTTATTTGTCAAATGTATTTGTAAATCCTTCTGTGTGCATTTGTAAATCAAATATATTTGTGAATTGTTCTGTGTGCATTTGTAAATAAAATATATTTGTGAATTGTTCTGTGTGCATTTGTGAATTATGAGACCGATCTGACCCCATAGTCTTTTGCCCAGAACATGTTTATCAAAGTTCTGTCTTTTGCCCAGAACATGTTTATTAAAATGTGTCAATAGACAAATGTTCATGTTTTCTTTGAGGATGAGTGAGGGCTGAAAAACTTTCTTTTTGTATATGTGTGTTATTAAAAAAACAATGGTAAGCATTGTTCCTTCCAGATAGTGTGCCTTGCTAAGATATATAAACTAGAAATGTGTGGCCAGCTAAGATAGAAAACCTTGATATCTAAATGTGTGTGTGAAAATGGACCCCACAAGTTGTGAATGCTAGAAACAAAGCCCCACAAAGTAACAAAAAAACTAGCACAAAAAAAAAAGTTTATAATTTTGGTAAATTCAAGTGATATATATGATATAGATTTTTTTCTTATGCTGCCTGATTTTTTACAGAGGTGTAGAACCACTGGAAAGGGGGGGCCCCACATTTGGGTAAAACAAGTTCAGGTCCCACAAAGGAGGAAGACAAGACTGTGTGTGTGTGTGTGTGTGTGTGTGTGTGTGTGTGTGCCAGTATTTTCCCACAGTGCAGTAAAGACAGTGTTTTTGGTGAGGAGAGATAATACAGTGAGTCTGAGGAGCTTAAACACACCTTATTCTTTTGATGTTTAAACTTCAATCAAGTTCCTTCAATGACAATGAAAATTGTGAAGTGAAGAGCGGATACCCAGCACGCTTTTGGGCAGTGTCAGTGATAGACGTTGATTTGTCACCGACTTAAATGAGTATGTCACTTCAAATGTTCCTCTTGTGACAAGTGAAGAGGACAGGATGGAAACGCTCTTTGAATTTGCTCCGACATTCGGCCTTCTCTCTCTCTCTGAGCTTATTCTTATCATATTGACTCTTTTCTGCCGTTAACTATCCCCAACCTTTTCATTGACTAGCTGCAACGTCCTAGCAACAGGGTTTGGAGACATGTAAACAGTTTCCAACCGGACACCGTCGGCCCAATGACAAAATGACAAATGCAGTGATTCATGCAGGTGAATATAGGGGCAGTCGTAGGTTCAGCTGGGTGATGTGGTCGAGCAGCGAGTTTGCTTCGTTCCACAAGATCTCTTAGCTTTTACAAAATAAAATAAAAATAAACTCAGAAAAAGTCAAGAAAG
This sequence comes from Cottus gobio, assembly GCA_023566465.1. Lineage (NCBI taxonomy): Eukaryota > Metazoa > Chordata > Actinopteri > Perciformes > Cottidae > Cottus > Cottus gobio. The sequence continues at coordinate 9,479,485 of CM042228.1, forward strand.
GACAATTTTGTACACCTATTTTCCTTACTGAAGAGAGAAAATACAACTGTACACCAAGCTTAATTGCCACGTTAACTGATCAACAAACAAAAAACCTTAATACAAACTGAAGAGAAATACTTTCCATTGTTCCAACAATCTCTTTGTTTTGGTCTGTAATTAAATCACAACAGTTGAATGAGTGACGTGTAAGCATCAGAGCTTCCGCTCACAGCCGGAGACGCTCATGGCCTTGACACGGTGCTGACAAAAGGCCATTATCTCTTGCTCAATGCTTTTAAAAACAAGTTAATTATTCCATTACAAACTAATTGTACGTCTGTTTATTGTTACTGTAATGTAGATACATTAACAATAATATCTCAATCCATTGATTTTATACACAATTACTTCCCATTCACAAACCTCACATTAAATTCATCACAAGCAACAACAGGAACGTCTCTCCATTAGCAAATGCTTTCAATCCCCATAATGCCCTCTTGCTTTGTGGCTTTCATGTCTCCTCAGGACATCACATTCATCTGTTTATTAACACCATTTAAACTACAATCTAAGTATAAACATACTATTCTTCCATCTCAACTTGCACAGCGGAGGTGTAAATGAAACACAATAGCCAAGCTGTGCTGGGATGTTTCATTCGAAAGCCACCATTTCCCTGCGGAAAGTAAATCTAGAAAGAAAAAAAATACAATGAAAAAATAAACAGGTTAGGTTCCTTAAACATATGCTCTCTGTTCTCATTAAGATGTGTAAATGAGGGGACGGGACGAGGAGTAGCCTTAGCCATGCGCCGGTATCCCCCACGTATGGACACCTGCTACCAGAGCAAAGGTACACCCGCCAAGCTGTTTCCTATGAATAATAATTAGCTTCTGGAACTGAAGGTCGCAAGCCACCGGGAATAGGAATACAAATATTCCCTGCTTTTTATGTATTATTTGTGACAGCCATTAATTGGATGTCCATGTATGCTCAGTTCTGAGGAATGAACGATGCTCCAGACAACATTTCCAGACGAACGTGCATTAAGGTGGGCATTTCCTTTGAACTCTGACATAACCTTTGATTGGCCCGATGGATTGAAGCAGAGAAAAACATGTCAATGCTTATTGGATTCCTGTCAAATATGTTAGAAATTAGAAGACAGCCTTTCTGCTGCCATCTGTGAGTCAACATTCGTCTGCTTGACGCAACAGGGGACAACATTATTAGGGGACTTTGCTGTCTGGGTGTTATTATCTGATGTAACCTGTGGGTCACAGAGAGATGTGTATTCGATGTGGAACGTTTGCACAGGTTTCTAAAGTTTCAGGTCCTTCTTTTGAGTGATACCGTCAAATACTTATTTATTTTGTGGTGCAATAATGGGTCCTCCGTCTTCGTATACCATACTCAATATGGTATACGACCATGTTTGCTTGTAACATTAGAGAGTGTAAAGGCAATGCGATATGTTAATGAGTCAATCTGCACCCATTTCACATGTCTTCAGACTGGATCCCAGTGTGCTTTCAGAGCTCTGTGTACATGTTGTGTGCCTACAGCCTATTAGTGAACCTTTGCATTTCAAAGTGCAGTGCTTGTTTGGCTTGTGCACACTGCGGTGGCCTTTAACGCTTGTCCCTGGTGCCGATCGATTTTGTGCCTAGCCAGCAGCCCACTGCTAACCTTGAGGTAAGCTGGCGTAATGAGATCGCATCTGACGGCATTGACTCGCACCTGACAGCACTGACACTCTCCTCCCGGCCAGGGAGAGACACAGACAGACACAATAGGAAAGGCTAGGTCCTCTGTGGTCGGCGGTACTGTTGAAAGCTTTGATTCCTTTTCTCTTATTTTTCATTGCCATGTACAGTATATTTCCGCCCTTTCAAGAGGTTGGGGTTCTGAATGGCTAAATGGGTGACACAATATGTCAGTTTTTAATCACATTTATACTTCTGTGTGTTATTGGAAGACTGCACCACTGCAGTCGTCTTGTGTTTTCCCATAATCCCTAATTTATATGAACCATCTCTTGGGAGCGAGATGGTATGTTGGGCATGAGAACGCCAAGACTACTGGGCAAAGATTGTTTGTCACCAACAACACACAAACAACACACAAACACGTGTGCCCCCTTAAAAATATTTAATCAAATTTAAAATAATTTAAAAGTAGCTGGCCATCCTAGCAATCAGTGAGATATACATGTACGGCTGTGACAAGCATAATGAAGCTGATCCTCTGATGCATGCAGGCTACAAATGTATGAGGTGGGACTGGGAAAACCATTATCTGAGTGGTGGTAATTGAAACAATAATGGGCATGTTAACAGCTTGGAAAATAGTATTGATCCTTCATCTAAGATGAGCCCTCTTTGTGCATTAATACCATGACTAAATGCCACAAACTGGTATTGCTCTCGGTCATAGTAAGGTCTACTTGGCTAATTGAAAAGGAAATGAGCAAAAAGAGGCTTTTGTGAGATGTGGAAGATTCTCCCACCTTTCCTCGACAGGGCTTTGAACTCCTCCCACAGCCTGGGATTTCTGGGGAAAGATTAGCCAAAGACATGGCACGTTTTTTTGGCGGAAGTGTGGAATTGGAATTCAATTCCTGTATACCTACGTACAAATGTAGACTAGTGAGCCGGTGGGAGCCAGGTCGATGGGAATGTAACAGCTTTAGCTCCTGTGCAGCTCAGGAGCATCCTCAGCCGGTTACGTCGTTGTCTCGCCCTCGCCGACGCCTTCCTCCACTCCTACTTTCTGCTGCACACTCTGATCTTTACACGTTTCCCTCCACCTGGCATACTGCTTTGCTGAGGTCCAACTTTCACCTGGTCGAAGTGGCACTGAGCTGCGGACTAGCCGACGGACTTTGCGCTGCTGCGCTGGATGAACACATGGAAAATGAGATCACTGACCTACAGCAAAGGTTAGACTTCAGTAAGCATGAGCAGTCACATGATGGCTGGTGTAGGGGTTGGAGGTTTAATAAACTACGGCTGGCCACAAGCCTGTTGTTTTACCTCTCTGCTCGCAACCCCATGTGGATAACCCCGTGTGTGTGTGTGTGTGTGTGTGTGTGTATTGTATTGTGGCTGAAGATGCAGGACTCATTGTGGTTAGCTGTGTTAAGGTGAAATGCTGTTATTGATTACACACAAAGGTTAAAGGTCCAGCTCCAGGTGTGTGTGTGTGTGTGTGTGTGTGTGTGTGTGTGTGTGTGTGTGTGTGTGTGTGTGTGTGTGTGTGTGTGTGTGTGTGTGTGTGTGTGATCATGATTGTGTAATTGAGAGCCACAGCTGTGCTGTCCGTCAGCCTCTGGATTATCCATAGGGGGAAACGGGGGTTGTGGACTAAAGCAGAGGGGAATACCAGAGTGAGGGAACAGAGATTGAGATCATGGTGGCGTAACAAATTAATTGCACTGTGCTATCTTGAAGAACTGGTATTTGGGTGTAACTTGGGTGTTTCCATTTTTAGAGACTGGTCACATCTACTTTCAGAGGGTGATGTTCTTTGACATTTTTTTTTAATTCAGGCTCGATTTATGGTTTTCACATTAACAGTGAGAGTCAATTTTGGCTTCGGAAATCAAATTTGGTAACAAAACAAAACACAGGCATCCAAAATATTTCGCTTAATTAAAAATTTCACACTTTTCTTTCAGTTTCAGCTCTTCATCACTGTTCTGCCGTGGAGGTGGAGGGAATACAAATGCAGCGGGCAAGGAGAGCGTGATTTACATATAATCTGCATACTAAGGGGAGAGCCTCAATCTTCTGAAGCCACATTTCGCTCCAAAGCCTTTGGCATCACCGCACAGCTAGCATATGATTCCTGGGATTGTTTTAATCCACTGAGGATATGCTGAGTCACAACATTTTTATGAAAGTTCAAACATGAAATTGTCCAAACGTCTTTTGATGTGACTTTCACGTAACAATAATCAACAGTGAACTACTTTATATGGTATTAGGAACTTTTTGATCGTATACATATATATATATATATATATATATATATATATATACACTACTTTGGCTATATTGTTACCACTGGTCATACTAACCTAAGTCCTCATACCTCACTCCCTTGCTCCCTTGCTCTTTCTGTCCTTGTCACATGTAATTATAGAGGAACACTTATTCTCCTCCTCGCCTGTGTGCATCTCCACATGTGTGTGTCTGCATGTGTCCAAACAATACCCACAAAAACCACAACATGCACATGCATTCTGCTAGGATATTCTCTTTCACACTGTCTAGCTGCCCTTCCTCTGCAGACACCTGTGGTTAGGAGCACACACACACACACATACAATGCACACACACACACCTGGTGTCTCCCACCTCTTTGCCAGAGTGTGAGTCTCTTTATGAGAGGCCTGCCTGGCGCCCAACTGTGAGGCCCTTTTAATTAGAGCCCTGCTGTTAAGCACAGGCCTCCCCTCGTGGTCTCATCCTCTCCCCTCCACCTCCTCACACCGACACACCCTCTGTCCCTGGCTTGCTCCTCTCGCTCTCTTTGTTCTTATGGCCTGGTTCACACATGTATCGCGATAGTATTTACTGTAGATCCATGTGAAATATCAGAATCAGAGCCATTTATTGCCACATCTGTTTTCACATACAAGGAATTTGTCATGGTGGGTGGTGCATAACATTAAACAATAAGCAGAGTGCAAGAAATGGGAGCATGTTTAAATCTACAATAGAATATATAATTAAAATAAAGTGCACAGGCTAACAGATAACAGTACTTTAAGGTGAAATATAAGTGCATAGATTTTCAAAGGGCCGCTTGGGATCAGACTTTGCTTCCCAGCTTAAACATGTTGAAGTAAACTAAGCTGTGCACTAAATGGTATGACTGTACTGTGATGACACGCGTCAATGCTGGTGTTAATATTGACATTTCTTATCAAATTTATAAAAGAAATGGCCTTTCATGGGTTTAAAATTGGCTCTCGCCATCATGTAAATCAGCCCTAATCTTGCAAGGCCTGTGCTGAGGTAGAGTCGTCCGTGTGGGGCTAATCTACCTCATGAAATAAAAGAATGTTAATGCCCTCTAATCAGCCCCCCTCTATACTAGCATTACAATCACAGCACAGACCGCACACACATTACAAAAGATAGGGGATCCGTGTTAACGATCATCTGGTGATGGCCATGTGCTTCACTACACTGTGACAAAAGTATGTAGATGAAGCATTTAGTTGCTTAATTGTTGTCATAGCTGCTGGATAGTTAGCTCGCTCATCTTGGTTTGCTTATTCCACCACGCTTTCATTCTACATAGCAAAAGAGGAGGGGAGAGCAGGCGGCACAAACCTCCACACAAATGAGAAAGAGAAAGTATGTATCGCACGGCCCTCAGTATGTCTGGCTTTGTGTTTTCTTGTAGTTTCTGTGTATTTTCCTTTTCAAACTGAAGTATAATATTGAAATGTTAGACCTTTCTAAGCATATACAAAAAACTATTTGAGGGAAAACATTAGAAAGCTGCACTTCTATACCTTGAGCTGTCGCCAAAGAGAAAAGCATCTACCTAGACTATTATGATTAGTAGTAATGATAATAACAAGTTAATCTACAGGAGAGTGAACAAAGAAAAATGTAATTGTTTTCAAGGTGAACAGCAATTTTTTTGATGATTTCTTTTCATATTTCCCATTCATTCCCAAGGCAAAATAAGATCTTTGTTTTAGAAAACTGTGTTATATATGAGAAAATAAGATTATGTGCTTATGTCTTAAACTGATATGGAGCCCTGAGATAAATTGGGTTGGAGGGTTATCTGTGTGTGTGGTTGGTGATAAGAAAGAATGACAACACGTGCACGCACATTACACCCTCAGCCTAACTTCTGCACAAAGTATTCCTGGCACTCGAGCTGTTTCCTCGCATTCGGAACCTTCATTCCTCCATTTCCTTTTTTCAAACATGGCCAAACCACCTTGAAAAGAACCACGTCCCTCACATTCATTGATTCTCGTCTGCATCTGCCCGCTATGATCAAAGAGCTATTGTGTTGGGAAGCCTCCTCTCTAAGCTGCTTTCCTAAGGAACTTCCACAAGCAGGGTAAGATGTTAGAAACAATGGCAGGTGGGTTGATAATATGTTGAATCAGGAATTCCGAGCTAAACTTCCCAAAGCTGCTGCAGTGTGTGTGTCACCCGGTCCCTGGCAGGAGAGGAGATTAGAACCAAACAACATACACATGATGCATGCTAACCCTAGTCAGACATCTTAAGGTGGCGGTCGCAGTACAGCTCCGTAACGGTTGTCATCCATTAAGCTCCAGTTCCCAACAGTAAATATTCCCTTAAAATCTACTCCATGTATTTTAAATGAGTTCGGACCAAACGTGTCAGTGTTGCCTGCAACTGTGACTGCTTGTCTTCAGCTTGATGTGGGAAGACAGGTTGTTTAGGACCGTGGGGAATGTCGGATGGAGAAAGAGCAGGGTGGAGGAGGAGGAAGAGGAAGGAGGAGGAGGGAGGAGGGAGGAGGCTGCAGCTGTTGTTGTGCGTAGTTTAGTGTTGGTCTGGTGTGGTTCGGCAGAAATCACAGCAGAGCCCGAGAGAGACACAGCGCCTGTTGTCTCAGTGAAAAGAAGGAAGGAAGGACAGACAAGCAGGCAGACAGGCAGGCAGGCAGGCAGGCAGGCAGGCAGGCAGGCAGGCAGGCAGGCAGGCAGGCAGGCAGGCAGGCAGGCAGGCAGGCAGGCAGGCAGGCAGGCAGGCAGGCAGGCAGGCAGGCAGGCAGGCAGGCAGGCAGGCAGGCAGGCAGGCAGACATGCCGTTTCTCTGCCACTGTCCTTGTCTTCCTTCCCCTTCAGCGTAGCAAATGTTGGTGTACTGAGAATGCTTCCCTGTCTGCGTCTATATCGACCCTTCCTCTTCCTCTTCCTCCGAGGAACAGTCAGCCAACTCCTGCTATGGCCCTTTTCCTTGTGTTCACAGAGCGGGAGTTTTTTTATTATGATTGTTTTTAAAGATTTTCTCTCTCTCTCTCTCTCTGTCTGCCCTGGGTTGCAGATATTGCCGTAAGCAGAGAAGAAGAAAAAAAACAGGGAGGGGAGGAATGAATGAAGAAGAGGAGGAGGAACGAAAGTTATTTTGCTGAAGGACATTTGCAGAAGCAGCTTTTAACACCCTCCCCCCCTCCCCTCCCCCCCTTTCCCTATATCCCTGCTTAAACACACTTTTCCCTTTCCTCCTCTTTAAATATTGAGAATCGTTGCAAATTCCTCTGGCCTCTTCCTTTTGATGCTACTGGCCTCCCAACGGCTCAGCATTAGAAATGCACTTGGAAGGGCTGAAACTGTCAGTATAGCAACAGCAACAATTCCCCCTCTGCAGGACCTCCTTGCTCCCCCCCTGCAGGCCCCAGTAAACGGGTCTGAGCTTTGCTGGTTCCCAAGCTGCACCTCTTCTCCGGCTCCCCGTGTTCTGTAGTCTGAAGGCCAAAGTTCTCCCTCTGGGCTGGCTTTGGCTGCTCATTTTCACTCTAACAGGGGGTGGCTCTCCACAGGCCTGGCTTTTTAACCTACACCAACATGCATGCACGCACACACACAAACACACACACACACACACACACACACACACACACACACACACACACACACATGCAGCTGAATCAGATTGCAAGAGTGACTCGACTGACTCCTGTCACTTTATTCTTTACTTTTTGCCAAGCTCCCGCCCCGACTACACACATGCCGCATACTCATTCCTCCCCGATGCTTTGCCTTTTTTCTTTTATTGCTCACATGGCTGCATTTGAGATGCTATTTAAAATTTAGCTAACTAGTAGGGTGCAGACGCCTCTGTTGTGGGTAGCTCAAGAATAAAACAGAGCCTTTGTTTAGATACAGAACAAGCTCTTTTTTTTCAAAAGGCTGCATTCCTCTTCCTGTGCTGTTTTTGTTCGTGTTTCTCGAACAGGAAAACCGAAAATAGCTGCTAAATAAAGCCAAAGCTGTTCAAGATGCAATGCATCTATAGGCTAGCAAACGGTCAAAACGCGGCTGGAGGATTCTCCCCCGTCGCTTTCATCTAAATCAGGAGAAAGGATCCTGAGCAGAAAGCAAGTGCAGCAGACTGAGATCATAGACGTGTTACTGCTTAACAGCCCACTTTATGGGATCGGCTCTCTTTGTGTTTTAATGAGGAGGCCATGGATGGGTGGAAAGGAGAGGAGAGAGAGAGACAGAGAGAAAGAGAGAGAGAGAGAGAGAGAGAGAGAGAGAGAGAGAAAGAGAGAGATAGAGAGAGAGGGGGTCAGGTCTGATTAGAGCATAAAAAGACTGAGAAAGAATAAAGGATGGAGTGTTAGGAAGAAGTCAGGGAGGTTTAATGTTGCCTTCCCTCATCAGGTCTAATTAGGAGTGAAAGAAGGGGCTGAGGGGTCCTCCTTAAAGTGCTACTTTTAATTTTTCACATTACAGGTACACTTCATGATACACTCTTCTCTTCTCTTCTATTCACTTCTCTTCTCTTCTCCTCTCTCTGCTCAAAGAAAGTATTTTCTTATTTAATTGTAAAACCTCAAGAAATAAATCCACAGTTTCTCTCCAGGATAGTTGAATAGGACATTTATGGCAAACAACTTGTCAGTGTGTGTGTGTGTGTGTGTGTGTGTGTGTGTGTGTGCTGCTAAAAGGGAGGAAGAAGGAAAGAGTGGAGGTTGGACGCCTCAGGAATGTTTTTTTCGATAACAAGTTCCCCCAGCGCTCTAAAGCGCTATTGTACAGTTTTGTGTGTTTTACTGCACTGTCTACGTATGTTTGTTTGTGTGTGTGTGTGTGTGTGTGTGCTTGTGTGCGTGTGTGTCCTGGGGGAGGGGAGGTTCTGCAGCTTTATTGCTGTATTGTGATTGGCCACAAGTGTATTACACTCTCTGACTCTATTTTTACATTTATCACACTGGAAAAGGAAATGAACAAAATGTCATAATTAGACACATACCGTTGAATTTGTTCTCCATTTTAGATTTCCATTCGAATACAAATCCAAACAACAGTCACAGACACACATTCCTACTTGTGGAGCGTGACTCCAGGTCCCTGCTCATGCCTCGTGTGCACCAACACAGCGTTGTGCAACTCGTACGTCCTTTGCCGTCAGTTTTTCCCATGCCGTCCGTCTGACTCTGTTTCCTCGTCCCCAGTCAACACGGGAGACGGCATCGACTACAGCCAGCAGAAGAGACAGAACATCGGCGACCTGATCCAGGAGACTCTGGAGATGTTTGAGCGCTACGGAGGAGAGGATTCCTTCATAAACATCAAATACATGGTGCCCACCTACCAGTCCTGCATGATCAGCTGAGGCGGGGGTCTCCCCCTGATGTTACACAGACTCTTGACTTTCACCGTGTGTCTGTCAGTATATCTGCACCCAACTCTTATCTTATCCTTTCTTTATCCTGGCCCTGTCCTAATCTCAGCGTCCCTCTATTCCTTCTCTCTCTGTTTCTGGTCTGCTCCACTTTGCCGAGCTCAAAGCCCCTCCTCCCTCTTCTTTTCAATCTTCTTTTAAACCCCTATTAAATTCATCGCAATTCAAACTTTGTGTATCTGTGTATTTATTACTATCACTTGTTAATAAAAAGGCAAGCTTGACAGAGCATATTTGCCTCATTGAAATACAGGGATTGTGGATTTTTCTTTTTATTGCTTTAATGATTTATTTAGCCAGCTGATGAGGAATCCTTGATGCGCGGTGACTTTATTTCAAACAGCGACATGCATCCGATGAACAATGTAACACTTTCACAATGTATGAAAATGTAGATTTGAAAATGTTATTGATTTAAATGTGAAACGTTGCGTAATGCTGACTGTTGACTGTAAAAAGTAGTTTGCTCCTTCACAGGAACAGCAGCTTAAAGGCATGTCGACTTCCGTAGACTCCACTGAATGGTGACACGATTTCAAGGCGGAAAAAGTGTCACGTCCACAGAAAACTTCCCAAACTACTCCTGCAACATTGTTTGCATTTCGCAGCCGCCCTCCGAGCCGACGGGGTGTGAGCGCCACTCAAAAGACACATTAGTTTCACTTAGATAATATGTGGTGTTCTGCACTCCGAGGGTGTTCCAGTGAGGCAGGCCTGTCTGTTCTCAGTCCATGAAGCGGTGCTGTACATCTGCACCGTCTCTTGTCCTGCTCCACAACGGCTTTTGTTGTGTTACCACTGTACCCGTTCTGTCACAAACCCAGCTGGAGACGGAGCCTGTCTCAACATGCAGGCAGAGACGCTATAGGAATGACGACTGACAGCATTCCTCCAGATAAGACACACACACACACACACACACACACACACACATACACTCGCTGCGTAGCCATCCTTTTAACTCAAATACCTCCCAGTGATCAGTGCATGTGTGTTTTTTCTTAACATGTGTGCTTTTTGTATTGTTTAACTCGACCAGCCAGCTCCTCAGTAGGCATCTTAAACCAACTATGTGTTTGCACCGTGCAGTTGAAGGCGATCTCTCCTGCTCGGCGCTCTGCTGCTCTAAAGTCACAGTGGAAACTTCTTCCTTGACACAATGGAAGCTTTGGCAACCGTTTTTCCTCCATACACACACAGAGACACACACTTGCGCATGCGACCTACGGGGGAAACATAGCGTAATTGATTTCTGACTCTCACAAGGACACTTGCACCATCTCTTACTGTACGTCTTGTCTGCAGCAAAAGCAACTTTACAGGCCTGCGGAGGAATCTATTCTCAACCAGAAGCCATAATGCTCATATTTCAACCTCAGAGCTTCATGAAAAGAATGTTACTGAATAGCTGTTCCACGCTGCTGAACTCGGCCGAGCTGCTCTCGGCCTGCTGCCTGATCTGTGCAGTGAAAGACGAAAAGCAGTGCGGAGCGGTGCCCTTTCATCACAAAACACATAATTCAGCTTAATCACTGCGGCTGCGTAATAAAACAGATAAAACAACTTTGCAGGCACATGAACTGCGTTTAAAGGGAGGTACAATTTCACCTCTGTTCTCGCTTGATGAGCTGATCGAACTCTGAACAGCCTGCGGTTCTGTCGAACTGTATCAGTGACGCCCCGCCGTCGCGCTTCACCTGTCCAATCTTACTGAGCCACAGGCTAGCAGCTGGCCAGCAAAGGAGGGGGAGCTTAGAGAGGACAACTCGGGGGGAAAAGGACAGAGTGCAACACGAACATTTTTGTTAAGCTCTTTTTCATAGAATGCTTCAAATATTGTTTCTCAGAACTCGTCGGAAATTGTACTCTGAGCTCTCCATCTGTTCATCAAAGTCTTTTGCTTCAAGCCAATGTCATACAAGCTATAATATACAGAAATTGCCCAGAATTCACTTCACTTCTTCGCACTTAAAGGGCCAGGCAGTCTGATTGCTTTGGCTCAATTAGGTCACATCACAAGCACTAATGGGCATTAAATGCTAAATGGTGTCCGTTTCGACCTCCTTCGAAACCCACTGAAGCTCATTAGGAAAGGTGACAGTCTGGAAAGGAACATCGGAGAATATGGTGTCCAATCAAAAGCTGCGCACACACAAGCACATGGCCTAAGCACACAGACACACACACAATAATGGCAAACAATACCAGACAACAACACCGCGCTGTAATTGCTCATGCAAGTAATAGAGTGAACTGTGACATGAACAGGAATGGAGGCAGCCAATGAGGTTATTTGGTCAATCAAAGGCATCAACGCATGACCGGCCCAGACGTAGAGGCCTGAAAGACCAAGCATGACATTACTCGAATATCGCCCTTATCTCGCTCTGTTCTCCGACAAGAAAAAAATACTTGAAAAACAAATGTAGCATAGCAGAAATTGTCCTGATCATCATATTCTAACCCTTTCCCCTTAGTCATAATGAGCAATTGATCATTTTGTGACTGCGGGTGCCCTAACATACACAAGGAAATAAATTGCTTTGCATTCAGAGTATTTCCTCCAGTCATAGAGCACAGGTTATAACAGCATGCTCTACTTGCCAACAGCAGATAGTATCTGTCGCATGATAACGCCACATTATTATTTTCAGTTGAGAGGATTTCCGAGTTGTGTTTTTTATTCCTGATGGGATGAGCATCTGTGTTCATTTCTCAGCCCGGATAAGTGCTGACGAGATCAGAGGTCCCGTATTGTAAAAAGTGTGATGTGGATCATGTATGTCTTTTTTTTATTAAGTAGGTCTAAGTGCTACATAACTTTGAAAGTATGGACATGCTCAATCCAGAGAGAAATACATACAGCATTTATTTAAAAAAAACTTGCCTTTAAACCAGTTGTCAGGATTTCCTTAGGGTTGTAACATCATTAACAATACAATATATAAACCATTTCACATTTTTAAACATAAGCGTTCTTAAAGTTACAGTGTATGTGAATGACACCAGCTAACAGTAAACATGGACCCAAGCTGTCTAACAATGCAATCTCTGTTACCGTTTAGAAACAAGCTAAAAAGTAACAATTCAAACCAGGTGGAGAAAGAGAGATTTAAAAAGAATTTCTTTTTTTTAACATTGAAGTAATATAAACCTGGAAATGAACATAATATGTCTCCTTTAAACAAATCCTGGCTTCACTAAACATGCCTCAGGTCAGAATTCCAGGTAAAGATCCTTCCTTGTGTGTGTTCCAATGTGTTTGTACTAGCACACTCACTGCCAGCTGGATTTAGGAAAGACATATCATGTACCAAACGGTCAAGCGTCCGTGCTTCCAAAGTGTTGCCCTCCAGGTCCTACGACCCCGGCATTACCCACCGAGAGCGTAGCGTTCCTGCACACCTGCCTTCGTCCCTACATGGGTGAAATAACGTTCTCTAATCCACAACCTGGCCTAATCCTCACTCTCCGCTGCAACTTGACTCCGAGGGTCGACCCCAGACGATGTGGGGCCTGTGGACACTCACTCAGCTCCGCGGTTATTATTAGCCGAGTTAGCTCAGCCCCCCACAACAGCTGCCACTGCAGTGCAGCCAGCAATAACTCCCACTGAGGAACACATGCGAGCCATTCCACTGATGGAAACACGCATTGCACCGACACGGGACGATTCATACACAATTCACACCGCCTCGCAGATCAACGCAGTCGACTCCGTAGACGAGTGTTTACACGTGTCTGGATCGCCCCCACCAGCTACACCAGCCATCAGGTTGTGCCGCGATCTGCGAATGAACGTTGACTTTCTGAAAGCCGGTACCACGGAGTTTGTCCTTGTGCATCTCTGTCTCACCACATCACAGTGGTGGCAGGCCAACAAAGGCTTTTGTACTGCGGTGAGCTGCACAACAAAAGCTACACAAACACGCCGATAGCGTTCTGTTGACGGAAGGGAAAAAAGAGATTGAGAAAAGTACAGAAAAGGATAAGACAGAGGAAGGAAGAAAAAGACAATTATGGAGGAGGAAAGGCAGCGTGAAAATGTCTGTGGTGTGTGTGTGTGTGTGTGTGTGTGTGTGTGTGTGTGTGTGTGTGTGAGAGTAAACATGTTGAATAAAGAGGAAGTCAGGGAGATACATCCGGCCTGACATAGACCTGCAAGTCCAAGATGAATCCAGTGCAGAGAGAAATGAAGGGAAGGAGAGACAGTGTGGGCCACGTTGAGATGGATGGATGGAGGGAACTGGGGTGTTGTGTCACCTGGTAGAGAGAGCTGTCTAGCTCCGGCCAGGCCTGAGATTTAGGAGCAGTCAGCTGCAGAAAAAGGAATACGAGACCAAAGAAGAGGTGGTGGTGGTGGTGGGTAATCTGTTGTTGCCTCACAAGAGACAACTGGCACTTAATGATATCATCACGCTCCGTTATCTGAACAAACAAGCTGAATGTACGACGTCTCCCCTGGTTGAAAATCAAATAATTCATCCATGTGGGTCACACTTCAAAGTTGGGTTGAGTGTCGCATGTTTTAATGTGACCCGCGTACAGTGGAGGATTTATTAAGCATTCAGAAAGCCGTCATCTATCTTCCTCTTTATCACTTCCTTCCCTATTTTCCTCCTGTCCCTTCTACTGCTGAGCTGTCTTTCTTATTCCAGTGTTATAGTCTCAAAAGGCAGATTGTTAGGACCAGCAATGAGAGGGATTGTGCCGTGGAAAAGAAATAAATGCCCCCATGGGAATGATTTGTCTTGTTCTCGTCTGCCAGGCGGAGTCCACGCTCGTCCAGGGAGCTACTGAGCATGTGCTAGAAAGGACAGCACAATGGAGATTTATCTGTCTGCCTCTCCATATGCCAGGTGTCTGATTTGCAGGTTTAATTCAAGAATGGAGGAATAATGTAAACATCTTTGAAAGAGGGGCTCCTATTCTTTTTTTTTTACTTCTGAAGTCCTCTTTAAAGTTCCCCTCAAGTGTTAATAACGTCTGCTAAAATCTCAAGTTCGGATCTATTGTAAAGGTTTCTGAGCAATTATTTTATCTCTGTGTGTGTGTGTGTGTGTGTGTGTGTGTGTGTGTGTGTGTTTAGATCCCAGACCACACCACAGGATCAATCCTTCTCTGAACAGATGTGATCAATGAGGATTCTCCCGCTCCCTCTGTCACTCTCCTTCTCCCTGCTCTCTTTTCCTCTTCCTCTTCTTCCTCTCCTACAGGTCTTATCGCTCAGAAACACTCATTTATTTCCCGGCTACGGGCTGGCAGGCGTGCACAAACAGGCGACCGAGCAGGTAAACAAACAGAGGCATCTCCAGTAGGAGCAGGAATGGATCCACACCGTTAACAATTGGTGGGGACAAATGTAGCATCGGCTGGACGTCTTTAAGCTGTATTGACACCAGTGTGTTCTCCACAAGGGACGGAAGGAGGAAGGAGGAGCGGGTGGAACCTGTTTATCCTCAGCCCAGTTTAAGTGTCCCTTACTGTAAAATGGTAAAGCGTGATATGTGGGTCATTTCCGCCTGCTTGATTGATGATTAGCAGCTCTGAGGTGGGACTTTGGAGGTGATGTTTCCCCATCAGAGCCTCCTACCACAAGTGGCTCCAGCTGTCAGCCCCTGCTGGCCCTGTCCTTCTCCTTATCCCCCCCCCCACCCTCCGGTCTGGGCACCAACAGGCAGGCCAACAGGCATTTCCATCACCAGATTGCCAAACCACTGGAGCATCTAGGGTACAACACCCAAGGTGACCTTTAACAAAATAGAGAATGGTGAAAATCTGTGGCAGCGAGAGTGGAGTGGGTTATGGGAAACGCAGCAACATTGCAGCTTCAGATTGAATTGTGATGGATTTTTCCTCACGCCGCTCCACATTGTAGCACTCCTTCAGGTGACACTTCTGTATTGTGTAAATAATATACACTCCTCATGCGTGGTATAATTTGTGAGGTATAAAAAGAAGAAAACAAGCCTGTCTGTGCACACATCCTTTTTGGGAAACCAAGTCACCCTCTCCCATCTCAAAATAACTTTACAAGCACAAATTGGACAAAAATCTGCAGAAAGCTCCTGACGTAGCTCAGGCTAGGTCCAAACTCTGCCAGCTTACTTTGTAACTGCACATTGTTGTAAGTGTTTTGGCCCTCCTTAACCCTGTAATCCAATCGGCAGGTGGGTGGGATGATGGATAGCTGACTCCCTCACCCCCGTCCCGGCCCCTCACTCTCAGCTGCAGGTTTTCGGTAACCAGTTCTACCAACATTTAAGTCTGAATAGTTGTCAGGGAGTTCTCTATCTGCACTAAAACTCCTGAAAGATGGAAAAATGGCTTGATTTCTTCTCTTTTTGTTCTTTGTTGTCACTTCTATCGCTCCATGCGCTCCGTCATCAATGATGTGTTTAAGGACAACCAGTCACAATTAAAGTTCTTGTTTATATATTTTTCTGTTTTGTGTTGTCAGACAACTGAACGAGCATAAAACAGGGATTTGATCTCATAATCGCTACCTGTTTCCTGTGCTGCTGCACTGGGACTTTGATTGATCGTTGAATTGTATTATTCCAAAGTCATCACAATAAACATAGATGCAGAGTTAAATGGCAACCACTCTAATGTGTGATCATAATATTGACTTCCTGTCAAATGAGTGCTCGCAAAGTAGAGCCCTTAAAATGTACTGATTTTTAGCAGATGAGACCTCCAACACCACCGAAGTAAAACTTTGAGGGAAAGTGGTTGATTTCATGTCATCCCAGCATGTCCCACCATACTGTCTACAATTCTTGCTTTGTCGAATTTCAAGACAAATAAATAATGTTCAGTCACTGACAATAACAAATGCACACAAATAAGTCTGAGCACAACAGCGCATGAACACAAGCACGAATGGGGCATTTGTCACGCTTATGATACAAGTTAAAATGAATTATAGGTACATTATGTATTTCTCTGTATATGCTCTGTATATGCTGTGGTTGCTAGAAGGACATTTATTTCTGTTGCGCTGTGCTCACACCTTCCTCGAAATGTAAATGACCCAGATTCTGCCAGCGCGTTTCCCCCACAGTCCCCAAACTAGTAAGCCAAAAGAAAAAGGGAAAGATGTTCTTGTTTGTATGTATGCGTGTTATCAGAGCCTGTGGGCCTCTGTTTGCCTCCTCTAGAGCTGCAGACGTTATCACAGACAGCCTCGCCTCGACATTCACCAGCTCCCACTCGCTACCCCGCGGCTGTGGCCCCCGAGGCGGGCTGCAACCGGCTACAGGGCCCCTACCGAGGGCCCATTGTCTCACTCAGCATACTTCCAGTTGAAAACCCACGGCGCACTCCTAGCTCATTGTGAGCGAGCGAACAGCCTCTTTTCAAAATGGGCTAAACGCATGTTCATTAATTATCTGGATCCTCGTTAATTGGATTAATTGTTCAATAGAAACCGTGTTATTAAAAATGACGAAAACACAAGGGCAGGGGGGGAAAAGGGGATTAATATCGTCACTGTTTACTCTCGGGCTGTCAGAAGACAAGCATGCACAGGCTCACACACACATGCTCTGCCTGTCTAACGCTGCGTATCTCTCTAACTCTGCATTTCTATTTCACACACACATCAACACACACAGAAGCCGTATGTGACCCAACTCAGAAGAATGAGCGCTAGGCAAGGTGCAAATTACCATGCACACCGTTGAGATAAGAACTAAACCCATTTTCAAAGCTCAGAGTAAAATGCCAGATTCTTTTTGATGCAAGAAGTCTGTGACTTTTTCCAGCGCTTTAACTCAAATAATAAGGGAGGGGGGAAAAGATATAGAAACATAAAGTCAACACCATGAACAATTCAGCTATCTCCAAGTCACATGAAAAATGGGGTTTCTCATTCCCTCTGCCTATCTACACACTCTTATCCACCAAAATCACTTATCAGTGTTTGACTTCAAGGGATGTTTTATCATCCTTGCTTTAAGATGGCGCGCTGATTTTACCGACCATTTGGATGACGGGACTAATATTACATGTCCTGTTTAACTGGTGGTTTAACTGACAAGCCATTATGCAAAAAACTCTGTTTTGTGACAATGGTAAATACACGACTCCCCAGAAGACATGGTGGATGTGGTAGTGGTGCACTTAAGGTGTTAAGCCGTTAAATCCAATCAAATAACATAATTTTCATGTTGATGCACTGTGGGCAGTTACAGACAAAAGTCCCCAGGTAATTGTCTGAGACTCAACTGAAGTTTGACCATAATTAGATCAAAAACATAGTGTAGTTATACGTACACGCTGGCTGGAGGGCTCAGAAGCAGGATCCACTCTGTTAAGGCAAGTATCTGTCATTTGATGTGGCATCTCCTGTCGCCTGCTGCACTAACAAATGCTGTTATCTGGGATCAGAAAATATTTTTGGGGGGATATGTTTTTTTTTGTGTAAGCAAGTTTACAATCTGTGTACAAGTTTTAAGTCGGTGGCATATTCCACTTACGCTAATGTTACAGAGACATCATTTCAGGCTAATTAAACTTGTCCCAAGACATCATCATGTCTAGTGTTCTTTGATCAATTTATTGGACGTACTGCACTAATACTGAGAGCTTAGATTTAATTTACTATTCTCTATGCTAACACAGTGGCAAGAAACTGCAGCCAGAAGGTCATAGTGCAGCTGTTTGAGCATTCATGCACCCAGCATGGGGACTACTTTTACAAAGACATGAGTGGGTGAGCAGTAAGTGGACAAATTGAATGGTGGCCAAGGTCAGGGCTCAGATTTAGTCGGGCCCCTCTCGGCCAACAGCTGTTAAAATAAAAAACGGACCAGTTGTGGTTTATTTTCACACTAAGCAGGACGTGAGAGAAGGTAGCTTGTTTGTGTGTGCACCATTGATCAGGGATGTTAATCTTCAGAGGATATGTAGAGAGGTCCTCCCAAGGACAGGACAATGAAAAGGCTTTATTGATTACTGGAACGTTGATCAATCGGTCCCAAGATAGATAACAAGATGTACAAGTGTTGAGTCTTGATACCAAAAGGTATCTTGTAAAATACAGATTGCGCGGGATATTTTTTTGGCACCCAAATTTGGAGCATACACATAAAATCCAAAGTCTGATTTGGTTTCGCTTGGCAAATATACCTGTCACACAAACACACACAAAAACACACAGCCACACACACACACACACACACACACACACACACACACACACACACACACACACACACACACACACTGTGTGAAGTAGGAGATTGAACAGACATTCAACCTACAGTACATGTGACTATTCAAACCAGATCCCTAGTCCATACCAGATTAGTAGACCCATACACGTCTTTGCTAAACCATAGCATTACACCAGACCTTGTGAAATCAATGTGACAAATCGGCTGCTGTGCCTTCAATTCATCCCTCACTGGAATGTTGTTTTCACACTGAATGTGCAGCAAGAAGGGCTGTGCTGAAGATTATGTGTAACACAGAGGAGGGTGAGAGGGAAGCAACATAAAAACCAGTTGAACCGGCAAAAAAAGCAGATACACGAAGGGAAAGAGGCCTCTGAGTGTTTTCCAAAGAAATACATGAGAAAGATATGAGAAAGAGGAGGAGGACTCTGTATCTTTAAAGGATTTACTTTGGTGTCCACTTTTCACACTCAGTATGGTCATGGACACTGCCTTTGTTATTTTAAGTTATGAGACAACTGGAGACAGTGCAGGACGATACATTCACAAAAAGATTATCATTGGACACATTTTGAAATGATTTAACGTTAATAAATAAATGTGTGCTGTTTTGTGTTGACAACACTTCAGGTTCCCTATGTGTGCATTCCTGCGCACCGCACTCCATTGGCCCAAATTTCTGTTCATCATTCCAGCAACCACCCTACTCCAGCCTTCTGGCTCCGATCTGAACGCTCATTGGCTCTCCCATTAGTCCGCTGAAGGCCCCACTGGCCAATAGCCATCGAGTAGGATGGACCTTTCCGGTGGATCAGTCTCTCGCGCCCACAGTGGTGGAATCGAAGGTCCCCGAGCGCACACACGGCCTAGAGGAGAGTACGGCGCACGAGTCTCTGGAAGGAAGATAACGGTTTCTTTTTTTGCCCCCTCTCCACTCAAACAACAAGAACAAACCAAATCTGAATTTTTAGGGGGGTTTACAGAGTCTTCTCGTCTTAAGGAGGAGGGAAGCGAGGGATTGGAGCCGCAAGTTTTTTTTTTTTTTTTCGTTTTTTTTCTCGTTTTCCCAAAAGAGGATTCTGTGTTTCACGGTGGTTTGTTCTCCGCTCTCGCCGCAAAGATGATGGTCGGAGAGGTCGAAGTGAAGGAGCGACCGAGGCCGAGTCCCGACTATTTGATGCAATTATTAAACGAGAAGAAGCTCATGACCAGTTTGCCAAATCTCTGCGGCATCTTCACACACCTGGAGAGGCTTCTCGATGAAGGTAAGTGTTCGTCTTGAGCGATGGGGGAAAGAGACGCCGGGGAGGGAAGGGAAGAAAGCGCAACCACGGCGCAGTCCGGTGCCCCTGCTACACACCGGTGGGAGACCAATACTCACAGTTTCAACGGCGACACCGATATTGCGCAATAACTGTTAAAACTTCCCAGAGTCCTAAACAGTGGACCCAGCAGTGTCCGGGGACGACAACGAGAGGTGGATGTGAGTTGTGTTGCTAACGTCGGGCTTCCACTGAGTTTGTTGCTCCACTCTCGACTTTTGCGTCGACGAGACGAAAACTTTCTCTCACGCAGTTAGAAATAATATACAGGAACCCGCCTTATCGCCAACGTGTTGACACAAACCGAGCACGGAGCGGGTTTTAGTCCGCCCGTTAGGTTAATTAAAACGCAGGTCTCGTTTAATTGAGGGACGGGGGCCTGATTCCACATGTTCCAACGGCGATTTAGCTCGTGTTAGCCACATTTTTAAGCTAGCGAGCCCGGGTGTCTGCATTCCGTTGAACTCTCCGGGAACCAGAAATGGTCACGTTAACTTGGCTTACGGCTTCAAATACAGACGCAACCAGTCAATAACTGCATGTCAAGACAAAACGTGGAGAAGCGGTAATACATGTTGACTTTCTAAGCTTTCTTTTTTTTTTTTTGCTCAGAGGGGTTTGTGTTAGTTGTTGCCCAGCGGCTGAGCTTAAAAGCACGGAGGAATGTGTGTCTGCTTGTTGCCCAAACAATGGCCAGTTAGTTGCTACTGGGAGGGCGAGAGCATGCAGAGTATTTCCACCCTAGAACTTTTTGCTTTTTAATAAAAGAAGCACAGTCTGTTCGCCCCACTACACTATTTTGTCACCAAGCGAGGAGAAGGGAGTCTCGGTTATATTTCCATGCTGCTGCAGTCGTCGTGTTTTTCGCCAGTCAAAACGTGCTCTACCAAAAAATTGCGTCGCCTCTTTGTCGGCGGCGCCGTCCAGACGGGATTTGTCTGTCTTCGTTTGTTTTTTACGCGTTGTCACAGCTTTATTTTTTGTGGCAGAAGCAGCGGCGCTGCTAAACGAAGCTTATTCACCGTTTATGTGGATAGTATCAATAACATAAACTGGTGTAAGCGGAAGGTTGGACCTCTGCTTTATGTAACGGAGCTGGGGACACTAGAGAGCGCCACAGCCCCCTCGCAGACTGTCCCCGTGCCGCGTGGAGAGTCGGACTGGACACCATACCACTGATACATAAAGATAAAAGACATGCAGATGACTTCACTGGATAAACCAGTGGTGTCTTCACGTAAAGAGCCAGTTTCAGTTGCATGCCTGGATGCGTAGTCTCCGTAGTATGTAGTTGCTAAACCGGTTGGCAAAGATTGTCTCGCTTCCTTGGATGATAAACAAAATACGTAAAGGCGTTAAGTTAGCTGTATGCACACCATTTTACTATTCCAGCGGTGCAAAAATACACGCTTAAAATATTTCTACTCAAATCAAGTTTAAAACTAAGTGTTATTTTGCTGCAGCGAATAGAGTAAATTCTCACTAATCTGCCTCAAGAATGCCACTGACACTATGAGTGATTGTAGAGATAATATTTCCCCCTTCAACTGAAAGAGTGTCACTCCAGTTTCAAGCTGATACCTCCAGGCAAGCAGTTAAACAATAAATAACTATGTTTTGAAAAACAAGGGATACATTTCCTGGAGTGTGACTATTACATTTTCCACACATCTTTGCAACCAGATTTTTTAAAATCATAAATAGTATCAAATTTGAAAACTGTCCACACCCTGTTAACACCTTACTAAAGAGAAATACTGAAAGAAACAATTGCTTTATTGGACTCAATTGGGAATGGTGGGTGTGTTGGAGTTTTCATTTAGGGGAGAGTCAGGAAGGAGGCATATTTTCTTTTTCATAAGATCCCCTTTGGCATTTCCCAGCCCCCCTAGTCACAGACCCTAAAAATCTCCAAACAGTAAAGAAAAGGGATCACGCACACAGTCTGTCTACCTCTCGTTTACTCAGCCGTGGGCACACTGTGTAAGCTGAAAGCAAGACACCATGTTTTCTTCTTCTGTGTGGTCAGTGGTTTAAAAAATAATGTGTAATACATTTACACATCCTGTCTTTTATATTTAGGGAGCTAATGAACAAAACATTTCCAAACTAGATTGGCCAATAGTGTGGCATTAATCTGAGACAGGGATTCATGTTTGTGTTTTTTTGAAACGGACTGTTAACTTAAATCACTAAACTTAAGTTATATCACATTGAAAATGTGAAAAGATTGTTTCTTTGTGACTTCCTTAATATTCTGATGTCCAGAAAGAGCAGACTGTTTATAACACAGCTTCTGTATTTTGTACCCGGTCAAAAGTCACCCTTTTTTTCGTTTTTTGTGTGTCCCCTGCTCATATAAACTATCAAAGCTGTGCGCCAACCGTCGGACTAAAAAGTGGGGAAGGAAACACATTTCACTCCTAGATGTGTGCTGAATGTCGCATAAGGGGACTAAGTGCTTGAAATTTAACATGCAGGTAGAATGTAAATACGGCTGTAGGCCTACTAATTTTGACCTGTGGGGATTTTTGGTTACATATTTATAATTTGATTAATTGGTGAAAATAAATTAAAGGCAACTTTTATGTCGGAAATGAAATGGCGAAACTAATTTGCTTGTTATTCTTTCTTAATAGAAAAGGCTTTTTCGTTTGATGTATTACACCATATGATGTTGTGACTTTGGAAAAACAGTTTTCTTAGGGGTTTAGAAATCAATCTGTAACGCTGGACTGGTCCGACGCGTCTCTGCCGCAACGGATAAACAGCCCCCCTTCTTGTGCGTAACAAATCAAGACTGGGACACTCAAAACTTCCGAGCACCATTCTCGCTCTAAAACCACACACGTCTGAGGTTTACAAGCGTTTCCACAGCACCAGCCTAAACTTTATCCTGCCGCCAAAAATTGCGTGTGTGTGATGAAAGCCACCCCAGCGCAGAGCAGGCCTGTCTGGTTCCCGTTAGGGGCGGTTTGGTTTGCTTTCCTCTTTGAACAGAGCTGAAACTCTAATGCAATATTTGGGGCCAGCCTTCTCCCACTCCCTGTTCCAGACTGGTGAAAACTGACCCCACCCAGGGTAAAACCAAAAACACAATCCAGTCTGTGCAATTTGTATTACTTGAGAATAACAGAAGAAACCGTAAAGAGTGCTCAAACTAATATTCTTTCCCAATCACCTTGTACTTTTAGTAGAACGCTACTAAAAGAAGCTCAGGAAAGTTATTACTTTTTTTTTTAATGGTAGTTGAACTGGATATTTGTGTGATAAACATTTTTATGAGGATCAGTGAAACGTGTTTTCTGATTGTGGTCTTTTGTGATTTACATCACACTTGACTGCAACTTCCAGTCAGACAGGGTAGACTCCAGGCAGGTTTCTTTAACTTATGGTAGTGTGTTGTGAATTACACACACCAAATAGTTTCACAAAATACTTCTGTCAGTTCCATCTCACTGAAAGTGGGTGTCATTTCAGGGTGAGCAGATGCAACATGAAAAAGCAACAAAAAATATTCTCAAGCAGCGGAAGAAACATAACTAGTCCAAGGAGACATATCAAAAATTAGGAGAAAATCCAAAAGAAATATATTAAGGGCGTCCTAACCTGTAAACAAGGCGTCTCCTCTGGGATGAAAGTTTGAATGTGTTTATAAAATTACGACAGCCCTTCTCTTCTGAATAAGTACTGTTTCATGGGCTTGAATGTGCTCGAACATCTTCAATGCGCTCCTTTTTTTGTCAGACATTATTGGGCCTAATGAGAGCAAAAGGATCTAGCGTAGCTTCAAACTCAAATTGTCCATCTCTCAAGAGTATGCCCTTTCGACAGCTGCACGTCTCCCTCGCCCCCCTTCATTTTGTGCATGTCTACACAGCTGTTTCCCCGGCAGAAGAAAGCTGACACCATCCTTGTGTGAGATGACTGCTTCCACCCTGCTTTAGTGGCGTGAGTGCATGGACACCCTTGTTAAGTTCCCAATATGTGTAGTCCCTCAAGGTCACTCTGGCTGATTGACAGGGCCCTTTTGAAATCCCCCTGCGTTGCAGTTGTTCATCTCCCTGAGGTGACACCTGCTATGGAGTTTTTTTTTTTTTTACTTCTCTTTACGATCTGCCAGCCAACAAGCTGCTTCAAATTGCTATATTTTCTCTTGGCAGGAGGAGACAGCCCATATAACATCTAGAGATGCAGCCTAGTAGTGAAGTGCAGGCGCTGTTATAAGTTAGCGGAGCATAGGAGAAAGTGATGTTTTTTTTTTTTTTTTTTTACGTCATGCTGTGTTTTAAGTGTTTCTATGGACAACAGAATAGTTGGATTGATTGAAAGTATGTATTCTAAGCTCTCCATGGCTTTCCTTACAGGCTCATTGTTGGGCTTTGTTTGTATAATAGTTTAAATAGTCCGTCGTTCCGTTGCACGCTGTGTTGCAGAGCCACATGGTGCATTGTACCATTTGTTTCTGGCTGCAGCACCCCCCTTTGCATATACAGTTTTGTATCTGCTTGTTTTGCTCCGTGTGTGCCTTGATTTAACAGGACCTTCCCGGGAGAGCTGTCAGCGGTTGGAGGACAAACTGTCTGCTGTCCACTGTGGTGCCTGCCTGTGTAGGGAACTGGTCCTTTGGGAACTGCTATTTAGAGAACAGATTTTGATAAATGAGAGAATGCTAGATGTCTGTGATTGGTTTTCCACCTGATGTCCCATATTTCAGTCAATCTGATTTCTTTCATTCTGTATCTGGCTGTTGTAGCACTGTTCTTGCCCACTGTAGGTTAACCCTTGGCATTTCTTGGGTCAGGGCTAGTTTTAGACTAACCCCTGACATGCAATCAATTTATTAGCTAACAAGACTGAATTTCGCTGGCAAAATCCGAAACCGCTTAGAACCATGAGCGAGCACAGGAAGAGAGAAATGAGGGTGTTATGCCAGGACTGTTGTCGCATGCTGAAACGTGTTATAACCCCAACCCCTTTTCTTCTCCCCACATTCTCTCCCAAAGCACCACTTATAAGCTGGAATTTAATTAACCGAGAGCCATTCTGTGAGCCGGTTTACTGAGCTGTCGCCACCAGTGAGAAAGCAGAATTGGAGCCTTTGTGCTGTCTTTCTGTGTCTGGCTCTCACTTGCACTCATGTGATCCTTCTTTCTCAGTCTCCTCCCTGGTAATAAATTAGATGGTGGTATAAGTCTGACAGGGTGCTGTGTAGGGGTTGTGGCACGACCCAGTGTTGCCTTTCCTGTCGTCCTTCTGACGTGTCTCTGCCTAGCAGCCCTCCTATCAGAAGCCCCACCACAGTGCCTGTGTGAGCTTCAGTTCATGTTCTAGCTCCAACCCCGGACCCATCTTGCTCCCCTGGCCCCACTCCAGCCGCAGCAATGCCACCCCCCAGCGGGTGCTGTAAGATAAAGTCATCCAGCGACAGCTCCGGGCTCTTATCTCAGGCCTCAATCCCGTGAGTGCTGGGCCTCCTTATCACCGCTGCCTCTGCCTGGCCTCCTGTCTCTGTGCCCTACCCTGACTATCTGGCTCGCTGTCGCCAAAACTGCGTGTCTTCCCTTCTATTACTGCCGGCTGTTAGACAACACATTTCTAGAGGCAGTTTATCTCCCCTTTTCTAATTCCTGGAGCCCTAAAACAGAACAATCACAATAAAATGAATGCCGAACAAAGCAACTAGATGCGTGTGCGTGTGTGTGTGTGTGTGTGGTTATAATTATGTCACAACAGCTTCCTAACACAGACGTGTTCATTAAATGTGGTTGTTTATTCCCTTTTCTGAAACCATGGCGCCTCCCATTGCCCTTGACCCAAGTTATGTCAGCTTCTACCATTTTTGTGTCTCATGCAAAAACATCTGACAGGAAGTAACACCCATTTCAGATAGGAATAGACTATAGAGAGGGTGAATCAGTGGTTTGTTTTTCCTTCAGACAGACAGGGAGAAGGGACAGGGAGGGGTAGAGAGCTGTTTTCTGACTGGTGGAAAAGAAGCCTGCTCTTCTTGTGCCCTCTCCCATAGAGGTGGGTCTGTCTGTTAGCTTTCTTTTGATTTAATTTAGAATAAATCATGATTTAACTCCTCTGCACACTTGTGTGGTGGATATGCAGCACACACAATAATTCTCAGAAGCATGGGCCCCACCCTGTTACATTCTTTGAGTGCTTCGAATAGCTCCTCCACCCCTCTCACTCAGTCATCCCCCTTATTTTCTCGCTCTTTCTCTTTTTTACTTTTTAAGCCTCCATACAGTCACAACAGATGTAACGTCTAACAATTCAGTTTTTCAGGAATCATACCAGCAACATTTGTCATATTTCCCGTATCCTTCCCCATTTCTATCAGAAAAATGAGCTGAATGCTCACTCTGTTCCTCTCTTTGAGTCGCCCACCCTTCTGCATTCATTTTCTCTCTCCTTTCAGAGGAGGAATGGCAAGCGAGCGTTGGCAGCCAGCTCAGGAATGTTACCAGGAGCACAGTCAGAGCACTTAACCTCCAGCCTGGTGTTTGTTTTCCCCACACACTCATAGTGTGTTTTTGCTCAGCTAAATGTGAATGCCATCCAGTGAGGCACAGGAACGTCTACTTGCTTTAAATATCTACAAATGTTGAATCCATAATTTGTCTGTAATTTGATAGTTTTTGTTTCACCGCTGGCATTAGCAATTCCCATTCTACTTGTTTGAACCTATCAAAGTCCCCATATGTTTTCCTAAACCTTCTTAATTTGTGACATAGCCACTTCTTTGTTCATTTTCTCCTCATCCATGTCCAAACTCTCTAGTCCAAGAGGTTTTCTTGCCTCATCCTCCTTTTCAAACACCCTAGTGGCGCAGTCTGCCTGTGGTTTGCAGCCTTTATCTTGGTTTAGTTGCAGGCTAGCCGATAAATCAAGATGAATAATTTACCTGTCCCTCAGCAGCCCGTGTTGTTTCTGTGAGGCTTGGCAAGAGCAGGCGGCACTGCCATAACCTTCCCTTAGGGCCACAGAAAGTGAGGTGGCAAGAGGTAGAGAGATCCTTTGTAGCTTTCTGCCATCAAATATGAAGCACTGGGAACTCCAGACTCAGCTGCCTCACTGACTCTCGGCAGCTTCAACACGTTTTTTTAGTCCTTACATGTCAAAGTCTATGTCATATTATTTCACAATACTCCTGTTGCTCTTTCCTACTCTCTTGATATTCCGCCAAACACAGGGTTTACTGCCATTTTTCAGTCCTACCATTTATCAAAAGCTAATACATATTTCCACCACCATTACCCTTTTTATACAAGAATTCTACAAATGGTATAATACTAGTAATATCATATTTTGTTCAGAAATACTGGGTTTAAACAGAATTAATTCACATGCAAAAAGAAAAAGCTGCGCTGCATTCAAATGTTTACTTTGAATGTCAATGTCATGAATGAAGCTTTGAACTAATTGGTACATCCCTAATCTTTTATTTTGAATCCACTGCCTTCTATACCTACTGAGCTAAACAATTGCTTTAACTCTGTCTTTCTGACACAGTTGCACATGTAGTGGCTGTCTGCCCCGCAATATAACATGATTTGCCTATCGTAATATATGCCCATGTGCTACGCTTTCAACTCAAACTGATTGTAGCAGCGCATGAATGAAGTCGGAGTTGCACAACTGCAAGTGAAAGTTTTGTGATTGTTCTGTTTGTTTGTATGCCCCTGTTTGTGGGGTGGCTTAAGTCTGTCTGTCCTTATCAGTTCAGTGGTTAGGAGGAGATTACAGAACAGAGACAATGGTTGGTTTTGTATGATTAGACTTTAATTGGTGAAACAAAGTCCCTCTCTAGCACTGTGTGTGGCATAGGAAAGACTGGCATAAAACCCCACAGATAACTGGCAGGAAAGAATGTGCTGTGTATATGAAAGGGATAGTGAGCATGAGCCTCGTCCCTGCTCAGTTGATTGATTGTGTTCACTGAAAGGAAAAAGGCGTGCAAGGCTGCCGAGAGGGGAGGATGGTGAATGTGATAAAGAACAGTGGGGGGAGACAGAGGATTCCTATGTGCTGTGAATGAGGTCATTTGGTTGGTTATGAGGAAGGTCACTGACCCCTCCCTCAGCTCCACACTCCACCCCTCTGTCTCTCCATTCCTCCCCCTCACCTAATGATGCACAATGGCTTTTTGTGCTTTAATGGGCCAGACGCATACACTGGGTCAATCCTACCAGTTCACATAGAAGTGTGCACACAAGTCTGTCTGTCTGTAAAACAAGCCTGATACATTGCAATGCATTTTTACATATTGCATTTATCACTTTATTATCTTAGCTCCATGCACAGTGCTGAAGGTGCTGTTCTTTACGTTTCTGACTCTGAGTGATGTGGTTCATGCAATCCAAGACCCTCCCATCTGTATTGTTGCTCTTACAGTTAAATTGTGATAGAACATTTGGCGCATGTTGAAAAACGGCTGTCATATTTTCTTATAATTTTGTTTAGATAAATTTAGTCATCGTAGAAAAGCCATTTCCAGTGTCATACATGATGTAAACAAATATTGTGTGTGTGGATCGGTAACCATGTCCTTTTGAATCAAGCACCACACCATTTCCTCACAATTCCCTATATCCTGCCCTATATGCTAAACATCCTAATTACCCATTACTTGACATTTTATTTTGACATTTTGTGTGCACGTCACAAAACTACTAACTACTAACGTTCTCTCTACCTTGTAGTTGCTACTCACCCTTTGGACTTGACTTTAGCCTTCCCGGCTTTGTGTCATTACATATGAATGTTGCCCACAAACAACTTACGAGGTGTTACTTTGTTGTCATATTGGATAAGATTACAGCTGCTCCGGTCTGGCGTGTATTTTCTCACGGGATGTGCCAGAACACACTCAGTGACACAGAGAACCGCAAATTAAGAAATGCAGTGATTTGACTAAAATTGCGCTAAAGGTTTTGGATTGAATATATGTTTGTGATTTCCTGCAGTGTGTCGGTTAAATAGTTTATTGTAAGCCTTAGTGGTCCTTTAATGGTTAAAGGCAGAGGGATGGACGATGTGTAGATGCACACGGCAGGCAAGACAGGTGTGGGGATGAGGAAGGTGCTATGGTACCAGCTGCTGTTGACACCTTAAGGTGAAGAATAGTCTGCCAGGAGATGGACTTGTCTCTCTCTGTCCCCTCTAATCCCTCTCTCCACTTCCCTGTTCCACCCTTCCTCTCTTCTCCCCGTCTTTGCTTTCTTCGAGAGTATTTGTCTGACATGAGTTTAGGCTGTTTGTGATGGGAGCTCTTCCTGCAACCGTATTTTTATTGAGCATCTGACACTTTTGATGAACCAGCCCGTGGTTCTATCTCTGCTCCTCCTCCCTCATCACCATATATACAATCCTATTCTCTACACGCACACGCACACGCACACACGCACACGCACACACACACAGAGTTTGCGTTGCTTTCTTATTGTTATCACTGCCTTTATGTCTTAACCATGTACATGCATGCCCCTCTGTTTATTTTATATTGCCTTATATCATTGTCATAGTGTTTTCCGCAGGAGAAAATCAGTATCCATTCTCCCAAGGGAATGACTCATTTTTCCTGGCTTTGTCTTAAACTATTTATTTTAGCAGAGTGACTCTACTGGTGTTCTCTTTTATCATCTCCTGTTTCCAGATTTCTCTTCTCCTGTTCGATTCTTCCATTTGTTTTCTCCATTGCAGCTTTCCTCTATACTTGTATGTGAGGCAAAAATCCAGCCTTGGGGCTACATTGCCTCTTTCATGTGAGGACCAGTAGTGACATTAAAGGCCTGCTACGTGGTCTGTCGGTTTGCATCAGTGTAGCTCTCACGGTCTGTGCTCAGGACCCAAGTATTTGCTTGACTCTCCATTCAATCACTCCTAGGCTCAACGCTGGTTGGTAGAAAACATGCCTGCACCCACTGGCTGTAATTTTGCACACTTATATGCTCTTGCAGATTTGTTAAGTCCTCACACGGAAGTGCACTGAGGCGGATCGATGTTTAAAGGCTTAAGCGTACTGGAAGCTTGGTTAATGACAGTTGAGTCTCTTTTTCTCCTCCCTTTATGATACTCTGATGCAGTTGTTAAATACCCTCACATGTCTGTGTTTTTTAAATGCTATAAATGGTACATTCAACATGACCTGGCAGACAAAGCAAATTGACTGAAAGATCTCCAGGATCAGACAACCAAACCAAAACACACAGCCAACGAGCAGCTCCTCTGATGATCTGCAGACAGAAGGGAGAAGGTCAGGGGGAGCCTTTTATTCTTTTTTTCCCCCTTGTCTTTCCTTTAAGACAAAGCAAACTTAATATTTCAAAGTGCATCAGACATCGAGTTTTTGAGTCTCTAACCAGTGCTAGGCCTGTCTGTTCTTCATAGAGAAGCAGTCTGTACCAGTTTACATTACATTTCATTTAGCTAATGCTTTTATCCAAAGCGACTTACAGTTTAACGTAAAGCTACCACGATCCATCCATGTATACTTGGCCCAGAACAATTGAAGTTCAGGTGAAGTACCATGTACATCCATCAAGATAGTTAACACATTACTTGGGAGTCTAATTTGTACTGTACCAGAGTAGGCGTTTGAATTGATTCGATTCATATCCTGAAAAAATGTTGTCAGGTTGTGAAGACAATGAAGAGCCGGCACAAAGACACTACGCCTGTGAAGTGATTCTGTGCATCATCACGCCCAGAGACAGGCTGGTTGGATTTATACTTAAGATGCTAGATACAAGCCCCAGCAGGCCCAGTGACTGGGGATAAAACAACAGCTGACGCATACATACACTTTGGGATGTAACCTGTTTGTCTTCCTGTGTTTTTAATTCATGTCTTTTCTGCATAGAGAATTCATGCCTTCCTCAAATTCTGCATTGCATTAAGTACATCACTGCAAAATCACTTCAAGCTGATGTTACACTAGGTAATTTGCACTGGCAACTGAAACCCACCCAAAATAATCTAGATGTATTATTATATGACAAGTCCTAAACCCCTCAACTCTGTGTACCATTTTTTTTTTTGTTTTGTTGAAACTGCTTTAGAGAGAAGACTTAGAGAGGACGTTGTGGCTATTTTGAAAGATGTAGCTTGTGGCACTGTTGAATTGTTTTAGTTTTAGACATCGTTACTTCAATCCTGGCGTACCTAATAAGCTGACAATGAGCGAGTAGGTATCAAAAATGAACAGATGACATTGAACTGTCTTCAGTGTTCAGTGTTTTGTTGTTTGGGGTTGTTTTTTCTTCCATTAAAATGAGCTACAGCATGTGAAGCAAAAAGTTGAATCAATGCCTCTCTATCACAATACGATAAGATGCATTAAGGTGGGAGTTATTGCAGGGCGGTTATATTTGATTGCATCAGATTATACCAATATTTCTTTAAATAATACTCTTAAATTATAGCTAATTTTGTTTAAACACAAGTATTTTAATAACTCCAAATTACAATATTTTAATTATAGAGCCTGGCATTACTGACTGGTAAAGGTAATGTGTAATGTACCTCTTTCTTGTTTGTGTGACAAAAAGAAATACACAACTACATTTATATTTTATTTTATAGCATGCATGTCTGAACTATGGAAAAACAGAGTAAAAAGATACATGGATAAGTATGTAAATATCATAATTAATATAATGAACACTATAATACCAATACAAACAAATAATGAATTAATATTAAAGCCAGGGGAAGCTCCCCCCTATACAGTGTAGTAAAGGCAGGGGTTTCCATGGAGCTTTGAACAGGTCAGCAGGGCCTCCTCATTGCTCCCCCACATCACATCAGGGGTTTTCACTTTGTAGTATTTGTTTGAAAAAAGAAAAGGAAAAAAAAAGCAATTTGAGTATTTGTTTTTTGACTGATCTTTCCAGCTTTGGGTCGCCCCTAGACCCTTGTAGGGGGGCTTTTAATAGGGATTGGCAATCAAGGGATTCAGTCGATAGATGTCAACGCAGCTTTCCTTCCCCATGTCATACCAAATCAGAGAAATCCATTGCGTGCCCTGAATGGAGCTCCAGCTGCCAGGGACAGGGGATAACAATAATCATAATATAATTAAAAACAATACTGCGTGCATGCGTGTATTTATTTATTTTGACTAAATTCAGTTTCAGCAAGTTATGAGGTGTTGGTGGTACCATCTTTGTCTAATTTTGATCCAGGAAAAACCCTCTTGTAAAGACATAGTCAGAAATCATTTTTTTTTTAACAGAATGGTGGGCGGTATAAAAAATGATCCTCTCTCCATTCTTCCTCATGTTGTGAGTGCTGTGGTCTCCTTAGTTACAGGGGTGGGGTCAGGAAGCACTGAGAATGTTATCTTCTCTAGTCACATTGACAGCCTTCCAACCTCTTCCTGTCTTGTTTCCTCTTCTGACAGCTGGACCTTTCCTGCCATTGTTGCAGGAAGAAGGGGTCAGCTGTGTGCAGGGGTAGATACACTTAAGATGTGTTTAATAGATGAATAATGCTCTGCATTTTTAGATCATTGGAATATTAGTCGACAGAAGTGGCTAACTCGTCAGTCCCCCTGTGAGGCATAGCCTTTTTTCAAATCCTAACAAACGTCACTCTTTTTGGGCCACTCTGCAACATGGGGCCAAGGACTGTTCTTCCAATCCACAGACATGCATCCTGACTCTTCATCCTGTTATTCTTCCTTTTCCTTATCTTGTTTTCTCACATCGTGTGTGTGTGTGTGTGTGTGTGTGTGTGTGTGTGTGTGTGTGTGTGTGTGTGTGTGTGTGTGTGTGTGTGTGTGTGTGTGTGTGTGTGTGTGTGTGTGTGTGTGTGTGTGTGTGTGTGTGTGTGTGTGTGTGTGTGTGTGTGTGTGTGTGTGTGTGTGTGTGTGTGTGTGTGTGTGTGTGTGTGTGTGTGTGTGTGTGTGTGTGTGTGTGTGTGTGTGTGTGTGTGTGTGTGTGTGTGTGTGTGTGTGTGTGTGTGTGTGTGTGTGTGTGTGTGTGTGTGTGTGTGTGTGTGTGTGTGTGTGTGTGTGTGTGTGTGTGTGTGTGGCCTTAGTGGATAAAACATTTGTGTTTCTAGATGTCTAAGTTGCACGTGTACATCCCCGAAACACTAAAAGTAGAGGCAAATGGGTTAAAGCGAAGTGAGAGAGGGATTCTTGAACAGCGCGGCTTAGGTCTTGCTTTTGTTTGTCTGCCTTATTTTACTGGCAGGTAAGGTCTGTGAAATGAGATCCCACGAGATGCAGAAAAAACAACAATCTGCTTGGCTGTTTATGCACATGCTTTTTTTATGCTGTGTGTGATTTTGTGTTCACACTAATTAATCCACTGGTTTTGGTTTTGACTGCTCCTGTAGGCATTGCTTTTAGTATAAATGGAATATAGTTTATATCATGGAAGTAAAAGGTGGGATTTCTCCTTGTATTGTAGCTTACTTGAAGCAGGCTATTTCCTTTTCGACCAAGTATATCCCCCTCAAATTTGTGAAACCATTTTCAGCTCATGAGGCTTCTCTCTTAAAGCCAGCCTGTTAAATGACTATTGCTGTGACTTCCAATTTAACGCTACATATCGCTCCCACTTTTAGATGGCAAAAGCAGCAGTAAAATAGCCTTTCTTTGCTTGGTATTTTAGAGGGAGCCTGAGTTTGCATTTGTGTGCATTAGGTTGGCGGTTTCAGCTGAGCTAGGGTATTGGGCTACTTTAAAGGGTGAACTGAGGAGAGAGGAAGTATTAGCACAGAACTCTAGCTCGTGCTGTGCTGGATTAGAATATTTCTGCAATCGTTGATAAATTAGCAATATTATAAAATTACCGTAATCAGCGTTAAGCTTTCTGTTAACTACCACACTAACACTTGCTGGTGCCTCCTGTAAGGAATATATATTTTTCGTCGTTGTGTGAAGGAAAGAAAACCGTTTCTGTAGCTTTTCATCTTGCTCATGTGCCTTGCGCTGCCTCCCCCAAGTTTAAGTGTGTGTGAGCGTGCATGCACTCACGAGTCTCACCCCAGGATCCTGTTAAAGTCCCCCCACGCAGTGAGTAATGAACGTTGGCCCCTTGCGGCAACCATTAAGAGTAAGCCATTATGGTTCTGTATCGAGCCAGCCCTCCCTGCCAGTTTCACCTCACTCTATGGTAGACCCCACTAAGTGCACAAAACTGGCACTCCTATGGCTCATTGAGCTGCTAGCATGCCCCCACCAGCACACAGCCCCATAAAGCAGTTCCACATCATCAAATGTGATGATCCCTTATTCTAATTTTAGTCTGAGGTCTTAATAGCTCTGCAGATACAGTCTGAACCACTCAATTCACAGTTAAGTTTGGAATGGGTTAGCATGGGGGTGTGAGCGAGAAGGGTAAGATTGGTTTCTTTTCCAACTTTTCCTAAGGAATAATGTTGAGCCAAATGTGACATCTTTTTTGAAAATAAGAAAAAGTGATGCTACTGGTAATTATTTTTGGTAAAAATATAGTCAACGTAGCAATTGTTCTGCTTCCATTTTACAATTCTAAAGACAGCTAGTCTTAACCAGTGGCTGAAGTATTTTGTCAACTTCTGAGGAATAGCTTTAGTAATCGTCATTCTGTCATTTCATTTTTCAGACACTTACAAACACTCTTAGAAGATGCCAGTTTTGGGACCACAAGTTTTTCTGTGACTGTTAGTATTTTTTAAAGCTACCTTTTGTAGTCTCTGTTTGTGGGCCACTTGACCGTTGTTTATCATGATCTCAAAATTGTCATCATTACTTCTTTTCAAGCCTCAGTTAACTTGGCCTACTTTTGGGGATGTGTTCTCCAAGACATTCACTGTACCTGGTCAGCTATTTGTTTTATGGTGCTGGAGTTAGTTGACAGCAGTCACTCTAGTCTAACAATATTTATTTTGCAAGCACCTTTTGCTGTTGTGCAAAGGTAAAGACATATCCTCATATGTAACCTAACTTTTTCAAATAGAATTTCCAATACAAGCAAATAAACTAGTGTATTCAGTCCCCTTTGTCCCCCTTCATCACAGTTTCTGCTTCTTTCTTGCCTCCCCTCTGCTCTGCCTATCCTTTGGTCCCTCTCTCCTTGTCTGTTTGCTTTGTTTAATCACCAAACTAACGCGCTATGACACGCTCCTATAGCCCACCGTCACCGTTGCTGCCAGCAGACACAGAAAGCCACATTCAGCTTGGCACTTTTCCCCTTTCCTGCATGCAGTCACAGTGACAGCCCCAGAAAACATTGCATTTGTCACCAGTTATGATTAATGGCTTTGCTGATTGCTGTTCTTGGCCATCGGCACACCTACACATTCTGCTGTTAGAATTTACATATTCTCAGGGGTTGAGCCATAATAAAGGAGAATGTAAACCATGTCATTATTTCTGACGTAATTAAGAATGTAAGAATGGTTTTAACCCATGGTTTGATTGACAAACCGATTAAATAATTTCGAGGGAAATAAACTAAAATCACCCAGTTGTCTTGCTCTTTGTGTTTAGGTGTATATCTGAATACATTATTATTATTATTATTATTATTATTACATTCAATTAAAACCTTTTAAAATCATATTTCAAATGTGTTATGTAGTTGGGTTTTTTAAAAGGTAGACATTTTTGTTTGAGTTTTACAAACTACTTTGTTGGACTGGTTTCCACTGAAAATGATTAAACCAGTAAGAGTTGAGGGAGAATGTGGGGTTGATGTGTAACATGTTCTCCTCTGTCTCTTGGTCAGTAAATATGTGTCAGTGGATGGTAGGCGAGAGAAGAGATGTAGCACCGCTTCCTGCTTGCTTTCTGCTATATTTGTTGCGCAGATTTGTCTCTAATTTCTCTCCTCCTTCTGCGTGGAGTTATTTCTGTGGGTTCACTGTCTCAAGAGAGCCTTGCCTACACACACAAAAGCTCATTAACTCATGTGTTTGTGGACGTTTTTAATAGTTCACTTCTGCCTGTACGTTCAATATGTATTTCATGTTAAGTTTGTGTCGGGGCACACACGTTCCTGTGTATTGTTGGACTAAGGCTAAATGTTGTATCTTCGTGTGTGTTTTGAGGCAGCTTCAGCTCATTATTGATGATCAGAGAGTGGAACGTGCTGTTAGAGGTAGTTGGGTGGGACATAAGGTGCACACATTGCAGTGTATAGCTTTAAAAGAGATTGGTTACTGTGTAAGCATTTTACCAGTGTGGAATGAATCAACCATTCGTTCCCAATTTGGATGAAAGCACAGTTCCTCAATGGCTTGCTTTTTACCCATGAGATGAGTAAGCATGTGTGTATGGGAGTTTTTTCTCCTGTAATTCAATATATTTTGACCTAGCTCGGGGAGAAGAGGATCCTGAAACCTTGTTATGCTAGTCGTTTATTTAGTGGCCCATCTACTTAAAGACCTGACGCTGGAGCTTTTTACCCAGCGTGCCCTAGGAGAATCCCTGACACACAACATAAATCTCTCCCTCTGGCTGCCAGCAATCCACACCATCATTTCTGTCGAGAGCCATTTAGACCCCTCAGCCTGTGGGGCCCAGCGCTTATATCCACATCATGTCAGGGTTCAGGAACTGTGGACGAGTCACTCTAATGCAATGCTGAGATGTATTTTTCTGTACTATTTTGATTTTTGAAATGCATTGAGAGAACATTTACAGTGTAAAATCAATGAATGACTGAATACTATTCAAAGTTTGTCTCACAATACCCATATGCCATATGTACATTGAAAAAGTTGATGGGCGCAAAAATCCTGTGTCCTCATTCTTTACCAAAATGTAGCAAAAGCTGATATGATGCCTCAACAGTCGGGGTTAGTCAAATCAAGTATTTATCCATTTAAGCATTTTTCTTTTTTTCTTTTTCACCTCTTTGTATTACCATCCCTCTGCTTCAGCTCTGCAAGGAAACATTTTAAGGGGAAACACAAACAGGGAATTTAAACTACAAAGACTAGAAGATACTTAATAAGTAATCCAATGAAAATTAAAGACAGCGTCTGCTTTGCCCCAGCTTAATTACAAACCTATTTGGATGTGAATGAACACTATCACAGGGGGCTCAAGCACTTTGTGTTTTCTACACCTGACTATCGTCACATATCCACAGCAATAAACACTCCTATGCTATGCATTATTGCATTTTCTCTCTCTGAGAAAAGGGCTGCTTGGATGCCATGGGGAGAGTGCCTTTTCCCCCAAGTGTGTTATAGATAACCGCAAGCAACACACTTGGGTTATGCTCTTGCAAATGAGTTGGTGTGTTTGATGTATCCATTCCTTAATTGGTTTTAAAAATGTTGATCCACAATCTGATCTACTCCTGATTGTCCAGTGTTGCTATTTACCGTAATGTCCATAGGGTCTTCAAAACTGAAACCAGTCGCATACCAAACGTAAGCATCCTGTACTGGACATATTGCGATTCACATGCTTACTGTCACACTCCTACGATCCGTTGCATTACATTTACAATCTGGTAAATTGTAAACAAAGGCAAGGGAAGGGCTGACCCTCTGGCTACATGATGTTGACATTAAAGTTCATGAATGCAAATGTTCCCTCATGCAATCTCTTGTAACAGGATATTTCAATCCTAGTATTTTCCTTGTAAGAACTGAAATAACTATGCTGTTCTTAACTATGCTGATAGTACAGTATGCTCATTAACCGCACAGGAATAGTTTGTGCAAGAACATCAAAGGAGTGTGCAGTGTTGGTCTACTGTTAAATCAAAGATTAGGAAGTAAAAACTTTTCTCCCCTCACAAAGAGGGAGAGAGGAGGCAGCTGTGAGTTGACGATAAGACCCAGAAATGCATACGTTTTCATGGCTCAGTCACCCCCACCAATGCGCACTATATTTCTGGTCCCTGCTTTAAAAGAAATCTCCGTCGTTCATATGCTTGGCCTGCCAAACCCCTAAACTGTTGAAGTGGAGTGTCGTCTTGGATAAAGTCGTCTGTGCCGTGAATAAAGGGCAGGAATGCATTAAACGCCCAAATCCTTTCGTTTGCAACGGGTACCCAGGCTTTGTGATTGCTAAAGTGCACAGCTTTAAAGTGAAAAGGCTTGTTCCTCGCCTTAGTCTTGTTTCACTCAGCACCGGCACATTTAGGTATATCTGTGATTGCAGTGTTTTTAATTTTTTTGTGACACAAACGACCGCTATGTTTTAAGTCTACATTTGCCTGGGCTTCCTAGATGTTTATTTTCCTCTTACCCTGTTTAAATCATGAATTTGATATGTTCGCTTGTGCAATCAGAAAGGATTGCTGCAGTGTTTTTAACCCCTCTAAACATGCAGGACTAATTTAGACTTATCTGCAGAGTTAACCATTTAATTTTGACTTTAAGATGAATTGGTGCTTTTCTCAGGCAAAGCTTATCCCACTGATTACTCACCCATTGCATTGCTTCTTTACACACACACACACACACACACACACACACACACACACACACACACACTTATATGGACAGAGGTGCTCTGCATGGTCAGAGGGCGTTTTGCTGTGAGATACAGGCTGAGGACAAAGCTGTCATGAAGCAGGTCCTCTAGCAGAGCCGGTCTAGCTGAATGGTCTTCACCAGTCTTAAACCTGATTACAGTATCTATTTCTTGACTACTCCATATTGTTTTAGGTTTATTCTTTCTCTCTCTTGGCTTTGTCTTTGATCTTTGATTCCTCTCCACTCTCCAAGTTTGCCACATGCTGTTTCCATTCATTAGATTATGTTTGAACAGAGGGGCTGCAACCTTAGAAAATATTTCTCCCTCATTTGGCTATTCTTTTGTCTTATGCCTTTCCTGTCCCATATCTCAACCTCCCCTTAAATCTGGGGATTGTGTTTTTGGCATCAGGCTCGGCTGAATAAATGAAAAGCCTCCCTAGTTCCTGGTGGCTGAGTCCGTCAAATTTCACTCGTTCAGATGAGTAGTTGCACTTAAGGAAGTTGTTTTTCTTTGTCCCTTCTGTCTTTTCCTCCCTTGTGCAAATGACTCCCCAGTCTAGGCCTAGTTCTTCCTTGCCCTATCAAGGGGTAATAGTATCTGTGGGTAAAAATCTGACCTTAAAGCAATATTCCACTTTGGCTACCCGGTTCAGTACAAATCGAGACAGTAGTAGGACCAAAGCAAAAACTCTAATTGTGCAGATTATTGGCTTGGTATGCTGCTTTTAAGCTTGATTAAATCAGAACATTATTCTTCAGAGTCACAAAAGATGGGTTTTAGGAATATCTAAATACTAAATATTCACTTATTGATCATATCCTGGTTGATATTCAAGCATCTTCTTCAACTAGATTTTTCTAGAGTGTCCAACAATGTCACATGATGACAATTAAGCTGGCAATCATCTTTTGAGTGACAAATAGTTGTTTTTTCCCCCCAAAGTTTTCCACGGTCTAGAAGCTCTCAAGTTGCAGCCTCTTCCTCTCCCATTATGTTCCTCAGACCACTGCCTCTCAAACTCCATCCGCTCACCATTGTCCTCTCCCATATCCTTCCTTTTGGGTACAACTCTCACCAATAGGTGAGATTAGGAAATTGTCTCTTGTCCTTTGCTTACAAATGGCAGATACATCTGCACCCCCAGCTTCTGACATTTTCTTTTGTCACTGAAGGTTTGAGATGAAAGGGCAGATATTGAGAGAAACAAAAAAAAAAGCAAAGATGTGCTAAAATGTTAACTTACTTTGAGGCAGAAAAGAGCAGTGGGCGTTAAGTGCCTTCTGCTTGCTCAGCACTGTGGTTATATTTCTCCCTGTCTCTGCCTCATCGAACCTTCTTCCACTCTGCCCTCCAACTACTCTCAAGGTTGATTTTTGTTTCTTCCTTAGAAATGTTTGGGTAAAATGCTAAACAGAGCTATTTTAATCTCTTTGTGAGTGAGCTCACTTGGCTGCATATGTGTGAGCACACTTATGCAGCCACCCTCCACAGGTAAATAGACAGCTTTGACAAAAAGTGCTGTTTTGTGTGTGCTTGGCTGAGCCAGGTGTTGAAACACTGGCACTGATTGGTGAGGCGGCTGGAGAGAGGAGTAAGTGGGGATTTGCTATTACCCCTCACATATCGATGTGGAACAAATACATGAAATGCCCCAAAACAATACAAATGTAATATTTGCTAGCCAGCTCGTAACTCTGCTCTTACTCCCGCTCATTGTCTTTCTCCTTTTTCCATTCCTCATAAGATGGTGATCCTTAGTCTCCCTCGCTTCACTTATGTCTTTCCTACAAAAGCCTTTTCTGCCTGGGTGGACAGCTAGACAAATGATTTTGTTGGCTGTGCAAAGCAGGGGGTAATTTGTAGATGAGCGCAGCGCTTCAGAAAAGACTTGCCTCACTGAAATTAGTGGTTGTCAAATGCTGCACGTCCCCACTGATGGCCCAGCACGGCCCCCTTATGTTAATGTGGCATTTCAGCAAGAGGAAATAGAATTAGGAGGAGGGGTGCTGCTGGTGGTTGTTAGGTAGCATTGTCACGTGTGCACACTTTTTTTTTTTCTTCTCTCGCTATCCTTCTGATAGCATCTCTTGGATGAATTGGAGGTTGCAAATGGCACACATTATATTATATATTTGTTCTGCCCATAGCTGTGAGCTATGGGCAGAGAACTGATTTTCTAAACCACAGAATGTCGGCTCTTCTTTACCCGTCATTGATGGCTACTACACGTTAGCTCACCAGTGGTCTGTTAAATGGTTCCTCTCTGTTTATTAACGTTTGCTTGAAGAGGCAGGCACAGCAAGTACCGAGGGGCATTTCCTTTTCATAGAAAAGGTGACCACCTTTTCTAGAAATGCTAACTAAGAGTGATCAGGCTGTGAATAGATTTGCATATCCATCGAGGGGTTAAAGAGATTACATTTATGACCGTGTGGTTAAAATCCTGCCTCTTCAACCACTTGGCCATTATGTTTATGAGTGTTCTTTTGACAAATGACACATAATCATTTGTAGTTTTACGGTTCCTGTTTTTCATATTCCCATTACTCCCTTTGTTATGCTGTCCTGTTTCCTCCCTGTATGATGTGTCACTGCCAAACCCTGCCGCTCATACACAAAGCCTGGATGTGGACTGAAGCCGCTGGTGTTGCTTAGGACTGATGTAATCTGTCTTCTGGGCTAGATATCATGAGGATGAATTCATCTTTAGGGACTACTGGGAGTATCTGCGGACCACAGAGTGCTGAGGTCATGTTATTGGGGAATGAGTCGCTCTGGGCCGAGTCTCCTGGCATGTTTGTACAGGGCCGATGTGTCCCGCAGGTGTTGTCCACACAGCTGCAGGCCAGATGTTTGTGTGTATGCTTGTCAGTGTCCGTGAGCCCATCTATCACACATTTGTCAGTCTGTCATCACCAGTATCAAGAAAAAAAAGGTTCTCAGCTGAACAGGAAATCCCTGCAAACTGGTGCCATGGCTAAATCCATCATTTTGTCTTATTTTTTTAAACCTTCTTTTTGTTTATTGTAAGTGTAGAGGTATTCTAACTTAAAACAAAGACGATAACTAAAACCTAGTTATGCGAGTTTGACCCACCTTATAATTTTGCACCAGGTTAACTATAGATGCCCTCAGAACAGCCTGCATGACCTCGAAGCCTTGAGTGTCAGGTTTCCCAGCTCGAGTTTAATATAGTGCTCCCAACTGCTCATGAGAGTCTCATGAGAGATGGAAATAGTGCTTAACACCCTCCCCGGCTCCACCATACACACGTCATTTCTTGAAGCCTCTACCACTTTGTTTCAGCTGTAAAATAAACTCTTTGTAGATGGCCCTTCGCTGCTGATTAACTTTTTCGTCTTGCAAAGGCATGACTGTATAGTGATGGCATACGTGGGAAGTTACAAAGTGTGACCAGTGAATGTCCTCTATTAACGGGTGTTACAACTGCAAATGTCGATCCGCATTAAACTGTGAAACACTCGCACATATAAAAATGGGAGGGGCAGGATTTTGTCTTAAGTCTGCATAGCACAGCGTTTGACTGCTGTGTGAATTTGTATGTGCTCCGGCGGCAGCCAAAGTTTGGGTGCATGTGAAATAAAGTGTGCGTGTGCACGTGCGCAGAGAGAATAAGAGGTCCATTAGTTTTATCTGACAGAGGGATCAGATCTGAAGGCGTCTCTTCTCTGCACCTGCACAGCCGCTCACACAGGCTGCTCTATTAGGGAACAGCCACAGGGGAGTACCAGGCAGAAAGGAAAGATGCTGGCCTTAACCCCTAAATAATGCAGCGCTTAACTTTTGTCTCCAGCATATAGAAAAACCTGCACACAAACACACATTAACAGATTTTAGTCCAAGCAAAATAAATGCTGTACACTGCAGCTATTGAGAAGCATCCATGCTCAGCTGTCATGTATTTGCAGGTTATGATCATTGTTTTTTGTAGTACTCTCCAAAAACAAACATATTCGGTTGTTTGTCTACAAAAGGCAAACAATACTCAAGGCAATTGAGAAATTTGTTGTTTTTATTTCCTTTTTACAACAGATTTATATGCTACATTAAGCTTTTGCCCAGAAGTAAAAATCAATATGACAGTGAAAGAATGTTTGATGGTGGTGTTCTCTTCAGTTGCTTACCCAATTGTACATTTTTGTGTGTTTCAGAGATCAACAGAGTGCGTAAAGACATGTACAGCGACTCAGTGAATGGCCTTGTGGACAGACACCCCCTGGAGCTGCCTGAGCCTCTTGGACCCATCGTCCACCTGCAGGAAAAACTGTTTGTGCCTGTCAAAGAGTACCCCGATGTAAGTAGATGCTTTACACACCTCACACTATTGCTGATGTATCACAGTACCAATGATATTGATGCTTTTGCCTTAATTGTTTTAGAACTAATATTTACTATTATATTGGAACCATTAAACTTGTCTTGAGAAAAATACAATAAAGAAATAAATGAAATGGCACATAACATCAACAATATTCTATTCTATAGCAATATAAGTTTGCCTTTGTTGTAAGCAACAAGATGCCTTTTCTATTTGTATCAACAGCTAAATCGCCTGTAATACATTCAAAATTCCTATATCTGTGGACACGCACACAAAGCTCGTCCTCTCACCTTTAGCCACGCATCTTTATGGCGTCAGCACTTGAATGACAGCTGCCAATAGTTCAGCAATATGTCACCGCTGAGGACATAGCTATGTTCTTTCATTCTTTATGTTGAACCAACATGTTCACTCCTAAGAGCAGTTCCATCTTAGTTGTATCTCCTTTGTTCTCCTTTTATTTTTATTTTATTTAACTCATGACTATCTTGACTGTTTTGTTAGTTTGTTAAACAGTTGCTTATAACGACTAAGTTGTTAATGGACTACTAAGAAAGCTATTTGAGGTGACAGTCTAAATTGGTCCTGGTCTCAGGAAAACATTGCATGCTTGAGTGTTTATGGGACGACTCAGTTTTAGGTTAGTGCTGAGAGGGACATAAGAGGGGATCCAGAGGAGGGGTGTCATGAAAAGTAAAGTGCAATGCCATAAATATTCAGTTGGAATGATATGGAAATCTTTTAGGCTTACCACTCGCATTGGTTAGAGCTGTGGCGTAGACAGCTTTTTCTGGAATGGAAAGACATACACATTTACATGCACACACACAAAGCTGGCAAAGAAAAGTACACGACGGAGCTATCATGCTGGTTGTAGAGATGAGGAGGATGGTGGCAACATAAGCAAGAGGCGAGTCGGTTAAGCTTTGTCTCAGGAATGATTGATGTGTTTGTGTGTCTATGGCTCCTATATGTAGAGCCATGTAGTGTGTTTGCAAGGTTCTGACCTGTCAGCCACCTTTCTGTCCTCATGCTAATCTTTGGCGCCCACATGAACGGTTGTGTCACGTCTTGAGGAGCAACGTTTCTCATCGTAATCCCAGCAGCTTGCAGTGAGGAAATGAATGGAGGGAGGTGACGAAGGATAAGAGACAGTGTAGAGCAGAGCAAGGCTCAGCCAGGCGTGGATTGCATTTTCCCCCTGACAGAATTGATAAAGGGCACCAGGGACTGGCTGGGATCAGCTTAGC
This sequence comes from Cottus gobio, assembly GCA_023566465.1. Classification (NCBI taxonomy): domain Eukaryota; kingdom Metazoa; phylum Chordata; class Actinopteri; order Perciformes; family Cottidae; genus Cottus; species Cottus gobio. The sequence goes on from CM042228.1 coordinate 9,523,436, forward strand.
TCCAGCTGTCCCTCAGACCAGACCCGGCCTCTGAACTTAAGCTAAATCAACCAACCACAACACAGTCTGTCACCTTTCATCTCTAGTGCCAGGACTTCAGGTCCTTGGGCTGTCCTCTAATTAGTTGTGAGAATCATATATTTCCACTTGGTGTTGCCTTTCTGTGCCAATTGTCTTATTCATATTTGTTGTATTATTTCCATTACCCATGATATTTTTACCAAATATTGGTATTGTATTTCATAGCAAAATTTGATTACCGGTGCAACCATACCTTATTATAAATACATATATTACACTTATGTTCAGGTTTTGTGGTAAATCTGTAAATGGCCATATACAATTTAAAAGAGAGTGAGGGAGATCTGTGAAAATGATGGAGCAGTGAGTGCCACCTGTGGCTGTGAAGACACACTCACACTCTCTGACACACACAGAGTATTAACTGTGGCATCCTCGGGTGACCCCTGTGTTCCCTTTGCTCAATGTGCTATGCTGCTCTATGCTGAGCAGAGCTGCAACTCAGTCTTGTGTTTACGAGCTGCCGTGAAAGCTACTAAATTAATTAGGCATCGCCCTGGTGGCCGAGATGACTCACTGATGACCTTAGACACTAATTTATACACACACTACAATACACATTCATGGTGATGTAAAATGGCACATATTTCACTTGGACATTTTTCTACTCTCTTTAGGTGCACACATACACACCCTTTACACCAAGTGTGGTCATTAAGTCTGCTGGAAAAGGAAAATGCCAGATAGCTTTGTTATATATGGATGTGCTGATTGGAACCAGGGGAAATCAAAAGCAGGTCTAAATTGAATTATTTTTTTACATCCCTACATCTAGGACAAGATTAACTGTGAAACTGTTATTACATACACAATTAAATGCATGTTATGTTCATTTTAGAACTATATTTACCTTATTCCAAGTCCAATTCTATCAGTGTAACTTCTAATAATTAGTGCAGGGATGCCTTTTTCCCTACTACTTTCCATTTTTACTGCTGTTCTCACTGCCCTTTGGAATTTAAAGCTATTGGGGTTGGCAGAGTTAAACATGAAACTTAGAATTGTATCATTTGAGCAGCAGATAAAGTGTTACTGTGTGTTAAATAGACTTCCACAGAGAAACAAATGCAGCCCGATAAACAGTATCCAGTTTTAAAAGAGGATTTTAGAAGAGGATTTTTTCAGTGTGAAAGGGAAGCGAGGAAAGAACTGATGAAGGAAGAGAAGAAAATTGTAACATCCTATCCCCATCTGCCCACTGCTAAAGGGATAGGAAACTGTAATGATGATTATTAGACCGGGGAATATTTCCCCCCCCTCTCCCATTTCCGTCTGATTTCCCAGATACCCCGCATCGAAAAAAGGCTTATGCATGTGTGTGCGCTTGTGGGTTTGTGTGTCTTGGTGACGCAATTCTAGGTTCTTCCAAGAAAGCAGGGAATGATGGTCCAAGCCTCAGTTTTGTTTTCTTGGCAACATCTCAATTTGTCACCATTCAAACTATGTCTCCATCTTTCCACTATTGCGTTAAAATACTCGTATTCGTTTTCAATTGCCGATACCAAGAACCGATACCACTCAACAGTATTTCGCTACAACAAACTGGTCGCGCTTTGATTTGTTGTCCTACCTGACTTCAACGTCTAGGGCAGGGGTCGGCAACCCGTGGCTCCAGAGCCGCATGCGGCTCTTTCGTCGCTCTCTTGCGGCTCTTGCAGCAAGGTGTGTAGAGTTATGGTGCGTTCACACCGAACGCGACGGAAAATTACTGCCGTCCTGCCGGTTTGAATCAAACTGTTGCTGGTCCACCAGAAGTAGCGCTGGCAGCGGCCTCATTCAGACGCTGTTGTGCGGCTACGGATGATATTATTGTAGCCGAGTGTCTGTTGTGTGTCTATATTTGTAATTCTAATAAAATGAAAACACGCTGCAGGGTAACTTGAACCACTTTTTTATCTCCTTCACACACGTATATCCCACAATTCCACTCCTCTTTTCCTTTCCGTTTCTCCCTCCACAATAAAAGCACCGGAAACATAACTTGGAACACAGCTTCCTATATAATTGCTCGATCCCTAATATTATCGCTTACATTATGAACCCGGACACGGGGGCGTTTTATGGTCCGACATTAGAGGGACTTCCACAAGAAGTTTAAAGCTTGGGATAGCCTTCTGTTAATTTTGTACTATAGGCTTGACATAATCTGCAGAGGATAAAATAAACTCTGCCTCCAAATTAATTGCACTTTCATGGAGACCAAATCTAAGAAGTATCGGTATCGGTACTCGGTATCGGCAAGTACACAAATAAACATACTCGTATCGGTTTGTAAAAAGTGGTATCGTTGCATCCCTAGTGTTTGTGTGTCTCTATCATTCTGTCTGCCTGGGTGTCTGTCTCCCCTCTCCCTCACCGGTCTTCAAACTCAGCCGTTTCCTGATGTCGTCAGTGGTGCAGAGCGCTCTGAAGCGTCAACGTGGTGACTGCATCTTGACTGACAGCTGAGTCGCAGGCTATCTGATAACTTCAACCTTCAATTAAATTCTATCTATGGCTTTGCGTCTTTCCCAAGCTCACGCTCTCTCTCTCACACGCACACACAAACGCGCACGCACACATTGATAGGCAGCTGACTGACACCTCTGCATGTCATTTCTGTTGACCTTCAGGCATCCGATAGGATGTGTGACATGTCTTTTAAGTGCGTCTCTGTCTCTATTTTATCCCTTGTGTATTTGTATTTACCCACTGTTAAACGCTCGTGTGGGTTGTGGGCAGGTCACTGGGTAGTAAGAAATGCTTAGGAGTGAAAATACACACATGGACCCACAGACACCCCTTTTGCTGTGCTGACTTTATGAAATGGGAACCTCAGCTTAAAAGGGCCTGACAGAAAGGAATGATCACGTATATGGATAAGTCCGATAAGCTGTGCAATACATTTCTGCTGTTTCTGGGGCATTATTGTTTGTCTGGTGTTTCGGGGGTTAACAGAACACAGTCTGGTTTTTTTTTTAATGCTCTATGCAAGTCTACACTTTTTGAAGATTGGTTTCTTTTGTTGTTCATCAATTTTGCCTTGTCTCCTACATTTAAAACGGTGCCTTTCTGTAGGTATAACATGCTTTACAGAAGAAAACACTGAAATTAATTGTACATTTAGAATGAGATTATATGACGAGGTAAACTAGAACTGATATTATAAACTAATATTAAATATTTGCTTAAATTTTGTATCAGAATTCATAAACAATGAACACTTGCAGTATAAAATCTAAATAATTCAACATTATGTTTGTGTGCTTACTGTTGGCATTAAATTCAGTTTGCCTATCAGTAGTCTTGCTGAACAGACCTCCACAGCGCTATATCAGCAGCAAAGAAAGGTCTGGCTCCGCACATTATCATTCTGGCTTATTTGTATTTCTTTAAACCCATCCTGGTATGTGCTAAGCACAGGATGCAGCGACGGTGCCCTTGTAAAATGGATAGCAGAGCTTCATTACCCGGTGATGCTTCACTTTGACCGCAATGCCCAGATTCGAGAAAACTCAAAAAGAGGCTCTGATGATTTGAGCAGGCACGATGTCCTGGACATTTCTTTTTCACTGCAGAAAAATGGCCTGGACCAAATCAGCCAGTTCCCTGCACAGGGAAATTCATTAAGCTTGTTCCCATGAGGGTGTCATCACTTATCATGCCAGCTCCTGATATCCTTCTGACCCCCTTAAGTCATTACCAGAGTCCTGGAAATGTACCGCCCCACACCTCGCCTCACCTCACTGATAGAGCGGCAGAGTGGAGGATTTTTATATCTCTTGCTATCCAGCCATGCATGATGATGATAATTTGATGAACGGATGGTCTTCTAGTTAGATATTTGATGAGGAGGGCAATTACAGTGATAATTTAAACAGAGATGACTCTATTTGTTGTAATCAGTTAACATGATGAAGGGCAACAGGGTAAACTGTTCGATGTGTTTAACTGCTCTAATGCCAGTGATTGCTTGCACATTACAAAACTTTAAGTACGCTTTAAGTAGTGCTTCTTGGGTCTGTTGGTCTCTCAGTCGTTAGACTGAGAGGCGGAGAGAGGTGAAAACAGTATGCAGGACAAAGGAAGCAGTTTTACCACACAGGAATCAAAGGCTGCACCAGGGACGTAGTGTTAGCACATACAGCATCTGTCTGCACAAACAACATCCCACTGATGCAGGATTTATTTTGGATCAATAGCAATGTTTTTGAGTTTTAAAAGTATCATACTAAGTATATACATTAGTATTGATTCTTATATTCCTGGAAAATATCTCCCCAAGGCTATTAAAAAGTAGTGATGAAGACAGGTGTAGGAATTATTTTACAGTTGAACTGTAACATTAGCATGCATAAAGCACTGCCATAGTTGAATAATTGGGACAATGTTCAGGTTGGAAAGGTCTTATTGTATACCTGTATGAATCTGTTTGACTGTCAGTTAGCTGGTGTATGAGCCAAAGTTGGTGACGCATAGCTTATGACTGAACAGTTGAAGCATGTGCGACTTTGTTGCTTCACATGAACTAATGCAATTCTCAATCAGAAAGATCAGGAAGTGGCCAGGCGGGAAAAATCAAAAGTAGATATTGTTTTCCTCCCTTCTCTAGGTGAGATTGTTGCAGATAAGGTAGCACAGCATGGCTAGCATTGGTCCACCGCTTTCTCAGCTGTCAAAGGGCAGTCTTCTATTCACTTGTGATTACCTCACACTCAAACAAACACTGAGGGAGAGACAGAATTGTATTGCGCGTCTCCCGAGTCATGTTTTTCTTTCTGCAGCTGGCTTATACAAAAGTTCACAAACTTTGCTCTGTGCTTCCTCCACTCATGTCTTCCAAACTTCCAGCCGACATCAATCATTACGCTTTCCATCTCTCCGTCTTCCCTCCTCTGTATTTTCACCCTGCCTCCAACCCCAAAATAAACCCAAACAGAATTATCAAAGGAGCCATGATTTAGGCGCTAAATGCTGGATGTGCTGAATAGAGCGCTTTGAAGTCTATAGGGCTTTGAGGCGAAAATGTCACCATTGGAATCTAAGTCTAATTTTGACTCCTTCATCGCCCCAGCTTCACCTCCTCCGTCCCTCCTTTAGTGAAAGCATGCTAACTGCTGTAGGTTAGGCACCTGTCTGCTCCTTCCAGCTCCCTTTCCTTCTGTCCGTTTAGTGTGTGGAAAAGGTATGTAGTGCTGCTCTTTGTGTATGAATGTTCTGTTGTGGGGATCAGGCCACAAAGTGAAGGTAAGTAAGATGGATTAATTGACAGATTAAACATTTCCACCCGATGAATGAGTGATGAAAGATAGCCAGCCGGCTGGTGGCTAAGGAGGTTGTGTGTAGACAGAGAGAAACATTGATTTGTGCTATTGGAGGCCCATGCACATAGGACGACCTATACACAGAAGAGGAAAGGCAAGATCCTGTGTACTAAGACAAAAAAGAAAAGTAAGCCTGCTCAGTTTCCAGACACTCTGAATGGATACAGTAAGGAGGTGTGAAAGTAGCAATGTTTAACTCTATGCCCTCTTTGAACCCTCCAAATACTGTAACTTGAAGTGAAATGACACGGAACGTATCCTAGGTATGAGGAAAAGGGGAGTCTTGCTGTGATAAATGGTGAGCCATTACTTTGGTATGAGCTGTTTCTCAACAATTCCTGTAACATTATGGGAGGGTTAGAATCAAGTGAGTGGGAGGAACAGGAGAAAGATGGCGGTGCCTGGTATAACCACACATTCCAACTTGCTTTGATACATTGAACTGAATGAACTGTTCCTCATTTCCATGAGCCCAGCGAGGCCGGCTAATAAGTGATTGGTATTCTTCTCCTGGCCTGGCCCCGCTCTGCGCACACATAGTCGGAGCCCTTAGCATGATCTCATTTCCTGTCTTCCCACCACCACAAACAAACGCTGTCAAAGGCATAATTGTTCTGCTTTCCTGAGTATTGTTGGAGAAACTGTTGTTGTTTCTCAGTTGTTGCACACAAAAACAAACCACAATGCAACGTGCACACAAACCCATGCGACAATCAGTTCTAGGTGTTGAGGATGTCTGCAGTAGTTCACTCCATACATTGTGCTTTCACACACACGCGTGTGCGTGTGTATGTGTTCTCACAAACACACAGTGGCATAGACGTAGATATGCTCACAACAAAATCCGCCTGTGGAGTAGCGATAACTGGGGCTAAACAAAGGCCCTTTAATGTCAGTGTAAGCCCTTGTCCTGGAGGGGGCTTTGTGTGTGTGCATCTGTGTTTGCACACAAACTATGTTTGTATATAATGTGATTCTCTGTATTTGTGAATTTGTTTGGAAAAAATACTTGACACAGAGAAGTAAGGAAAATAGTCTGTACACCAAAGGTTCCAGAGTCTCTTATTTTAGACGATTAGAGTGCAGCTAAGATACAGAAAGTAAACTAGACTGAGAGTTTCCTCGTCAGTGAAACACAGTGTTAGCATTTATTCTGTTCAGATGAGGGCTGACAGTAGCGCCTGATTAAACGGAGCTCGGTGACATACATACTTTTTTTGCTACTGTGTTGTTGAACCCCAGAATGACGCTTATTGCTCTCGGTCTTGGGGAATCAAGCAGCAGTGGGGGGGGGAAACAACCATTGATGATGATTGTCACAATTTCACTTTTTCATTTTTAAAATGAAAAAAAAAACATGGTGGTTCAAGACATCAGTTCAAGACATCAGTCCTGGGAGACAGTGGAGTTGATGTAGCAGCAGAAATAAAGAAAAAAAAACAAGCTTTTTTTTAGCAAGTGCGTAGGGTGCTAGATAGTTTAGCAAGAGGAGGTGACGAGCGGATAGTGTATTTGGCAGAGAGGGCACTGTATCCATTCTACTCCTCAAGCTGTACTGAGTGGAGTTTCTGGCAGGCTCAATGGCCCTGCACCCTTCTGATAACTCACCCTCTTGGCTCTCCATTGTCTCTACATTCCAGTGGCTTTAAATGGAGGTCACCTTTTCTAACAGCACATCAACGTCCTTGAGAATGTCCGAGGGTTTCAGTGCAGGGCAGGAAGACGGGGAGCAGAGAGGGCCATCTAGACGCATTTTAAACATTGAGCATTATTTCATCACTGAGATTATTTTGGCGTCACTTTCTTTAGTGATGAGATTGTTTCTTGTTGCAGTGCCAGATTGTGGTGAGATGCTTGAAGCACAAACATAGTCATTTGATTTGGTGTGTGTTAAAATGTAGCATGAGTGATGTTTGTGAGTATAAGTTGTGTCTGGCCAAGCTGTTACCACAACGCCTCCTGTGTGTCAAACCCTCCCATGTGTTTTGTTTTTGGAGTTGTGCACATGTCATTAATACACACCCATGTGGTCATAAAACCTGCTCCACAGGCACGCCTAACCTAATCCTTTATCCCTGAGCGACCTCTCGGATGAAGTTCAGTTCTACATCTAGAGAAGGAAAACTATGAGAATGTTGTGGCAGTGTTGGCCCTCCTCGCCCATAATGGCTCCCCCAGTACTGGAAAAACAAGACATTTGTGACCTTCGCCCCCTGCTCTTGTGGCATCATCTCGCTAACCTTTTTATCTCTTTTTTTTCTCTCTCTTTATTTCTCTCAGCTTTCCTCCATCAGGCCCCCTGCTCACTGTCGAGTGCAATTGCCATCAACATATTCATGTCCACAGAAATGCATTCCACTGTCAGAGAGGGTGATATTAGCCACAAAGTGAGGGCAGAGAATAAAAAATACGTCTTCCCTTAGTCTTGTTTATTTGACTAATGCTGTAATTTATCTACTGTATGTATTTCATATATTTATATTGTGTAAATCTGATAAGATTTGGACTAATGGAAGATTTTGTAGGCTGCTGTGAACTGTCACATGTCATACCTGCACAGACGCTGACGTATAAATATAGATCATTTTAAAACTGTGCAGGTATATATACAATTTTTCAAATATGGTACAACAGTTGCTAGCAGAGCAGGCTGTATAACTACACCCAGGACATTTCCAGTGTAGCTTGTGTGTAATAGGTTAAAGGCTGTGTGTGTGCTTGTTTTGAATGTGTGTGTTGTGTGGGAATACCACAGCACCACCATAATGCCCACAGCTTGGGGTTCACCCTTGTCTGCAATGGGTGCTGTGATGCAGACAGACAGCTCTCTCCTGTGCTCCTTGAGGGGGTGTGTGTGTGTGTGTGTGTGTGTGTGTGTGTGTGTGTGTGTGTGTGTGTGTGTGTGTGTGTGTGTGTGTGTGTGTGTGTGTGTGTGTGTGTGTGTGTGTGTGTGTGTGTGTGTGTGTGTGTGTGTGTGTGTGTGTGTGTGTGTGTGTGTGTGTGTGTGTGTGTGTGTGTGTGTGTGTGTGTGTGTGTGTGTGTGTGTGTGTGTGTGTGTGTGTGTGTGTGTGTGTGTGTGTGTGTGTGTCAGAAGCAAGCCACCCTGCATCGTTGGTGACTGACCTCAGAGGACAGGTGCCCCTACATCCTTCAGTAGGCGCACACACTCACAAATAGCCCCTGCACCAGTTTCCTTTATTCGAGTTAACCAACCAGACAGTTGCCTTGTGACAGAGACACACACACACACGAGCCTGTGTAGCAGCATGCTACAGGGAGACTCCAGCATCTCTCCAGCCATAGGGTGTGTCTTTCCTGCATGAGACAGGCTGCGATAGCAGGCAAGCCCAGTGACGTAGTTTAGGGGAAATACACCAACATCGAGTCAACTTTGTGATCCCTATGTAATCAAATGGTACTGCTCTGTTGGCCTTTTGGATTTGTGTAGAGGTGGTGTGCAAAAGCACATGTGACTGTTTAAGAATTTAAAGCAGCTGTGTCACGGTTTATTTAAACACTTCAAAAGATGAACAGTTGTGCTTCTTGTTAAGGAAACCTATTTCAGTTGGCATTTGCGTAATTCAGTTTTGAAAATATACTTAAGTAAAAACATCCCATTTTAACAGTGCAAACAACCTTACCTTTAGTGGGGGAGGGGGTTGTTTACTTTGTGTCACTGTGCTCCCACCTCTCCCCAGCTCTCCACCTCTCCTTCTGTTTTTATTTTGGCTGAATATTGTGTTGGATTATTTCAACACATTTTCCCTTTATCCCGTTGGAAGCCAGTTTCAAGTGGAGAGGATTATGACGGTAAATACGTTTCCGTTTGGTACAAAGCTCCAAAGCCACTCACCAGTAAAAGGGGGCCTTGATAAGAAAATTGTGTCAAGCACACTACCTCACCTCACAACTCGCCTCCCCTTCATCACCCTTCCTACTCCATTTCCCAATTGCTTTCTTCTTCCCTTTCCCACCCAAAATAATTCCCAGTAGTTAATTTTCTATTTTTGTTCAAGAGTATTTTGATGGCTAGCGGGCACAGTAAAGTAAGCACAAGCCAACCCCAGTGTAGCCCGTGGTTGGAAATTGAGTCGGGCAGGTAAACACAAAGTTCTGGAAAGTGGAATCTTTGTGTGTGTGTACACACAATGTGTCCATTATCCCGTGTTGAGCAAATGCAAAATGGACTTGACCATTTGTATTCAGCCCCTGTTATTGATAGCCTTTCTCCTTTGTGGTCTGATTTCATATACTGACGTCTTGTTAAATCCTACTCCATATTCACCCTTCGACTCACTGGTTTGTTTCTCTCTCTGTATCTGCAGTATAACTTTGTGGGGAGAATCCTTGGCCCTCGTGGACTCACAGCCAAGCAGTTGGAGGCAGAGACGGGATGCAAAATCATGGTGCGAGGCAAGAGCTCCATGAGAGACAAGAAGAAGGTAAGCTCATCAGTATGGCAGAGTGCCCTGTGTGTTTAATGTGTGGCGTTTTATTTCTTTATTAATCTTACTCAGTAGATTCCACCCACACACAAGTCCTACATTTATTTTACTAAAGCAAAACACATTAAAGCCTTTTTCTTTCTCCACAAGGATTCTTGAGATATGAAACCATAACGTGAAACTTACTGGGACTGCTGTCACACAAAAACATCCCACTTGCAGTGTAGAGACTTGAGACACTCGCTCAGTTCATGCCTGGTGGCTGCGCTCTGACATCTGATATGGCCGTTTGCGAAACGCTGTGCAGTGGAAAGTACAGATGGCAGTAGTAAGTCAGACATCTAAGGCCAGGGGCAGCCTCTATTTCTGGACCTAATGAGCTGAGGTTGGACACTTAAAAGGTTAATGTTTTGTGTGTACATATACTTAGACCCGAGGGGTGAACTAAGGCCAAAGCCTTTTTGTGTTTTTTTTACCTCCATTTGCAGAATAATTGCAAAGTATTCAGTAGTGTGTATTGTCTTTAAAGCAACACCAACGTGCATGCATATCCTCATGGGATTCTAAAGTGTGCTTCATTTGATGTATTTCAAAGTTACCGTGAGGACAAATTAACAGTTATGATTGCCCATGGGCTTCAGTCGCGTTATAATGGCTGCTTTCGGGTGTTTTTTGTTTTGTTCTTCATTCAATGACACCTTTTTAAAGTTGCATCTCTGTTTTTAAATCTCTCCCTTTTCCCCCTAGTTGCTCTGATTTGCAGGCAGTGGTGCTGTATTAAAGTGCATTTCAGAAGAAGTGTATTTCATCCCTCTTGATATGGGAATCACCTTCTCTACACACACTCACACATAGTCTGCAGCACATACCAACAGAAACAGGATTCATACACAGATGTACACAGATTTTCAGCTGAGTCATAATCTTGGAAGCTCCAGTTTGCTGCAGGGGCAGCGTTTTCTTCCCTTTTTTTGTCTCCTCCATTCGCTTTATACATTTGTATCTCTTATCTTTTCCCTCGGAGTGTATTCATTATCACAGCACAAAATTAAGTCGCTTCTGCTGTGGTTCTTTCTTTTGAATTAGATCCAGAAATAGTTAAGTGCTCGACATGCTCAAGCATGTGCACATTATCACACACACTTCAGGATTTTGTTTTAGCTCATTTCATGAATAACTTTATTAATCTTTTACCATTTTCGTCTTGATGACGAGCAGCAGTTTGTTTGGACAGGACATGTCAAAGGCTCTGCGCAATTATTATCCTAACAAAAGCCCGGTGCAGTTAAACATTAATGCAAAAATACCACTGAGCAGGGTTATGTATTTAATCTGTGTTTTGATTATGAGATTAGGGCAGGGAATAACTAAATATTTTAAATGTTTCATAAACTGTCCTGGCTGGTTGTTTTTTATGAAGTAAACTTTTTTTCTTTTTTTTTTAAGGTAACAGACTGGGTTTTAGTGCATCTATATAATTAAATGATTGTGTCAGCGTTTTACACAAGGCTTTATTTTCTTAATTTTCCTACTTCACTACCTTTCTGTCCCTTACCTTAGACTACTGTGGTGTCTGGTTTAGATAGTTACAGCAACGATGGGTTAAGATGAATGAGGGGAAAATGGGGGAAAAAACATCCAATGGTCAGTCAGTTTTCACATCCTTTGTTCAATCAGATGTCAATAAATCACAAGGACCTCTGTCAGGTTAGCTCTCTGTACCCAAAAAGCTTTCGGGTGGCCAGGCTGTCATAATGGTCTCAGCCCCAGACAAAGCCTCCGACGTAGCCCCACATCGCTGGAGCCTCGTCCTCAGTATTTCCAGCTTGATGCCCTGTGGCAGCAGAGGAAGCCGCGGGAGCAGCTTAGCCAGTGTGTTTATTCAGGATCCATTAGCGGCAGCGTTTTTATGCTCTCAATAATTCAGCTGGTTGCTCCCTCCTGGGCTGCACTGCCTGGCGGGGAGTCGGCTCACTGGAGCTATGCGGTGGGAGAGAGACGAGCAGAGACTGAGGGAGAGCAGCCGAGTAAAATAAAGAACAATGGAGAGAGAAGAAAAGCACATCGAGCATACAATAAGGAGGAACGGAAAGTGAAGAGAAATGCGGTACTTAACAAATATAATGCTTTTAACTGTGTTCTGTTTATATTAGAACAATATGTTATCTAGCATTACTGTGGTTGCTTGTATAAGTTGAGCAGGTCACCATTTTAACAAAGATTAACTACATTTAATGTTTTGTCACCACTTTCGTCATGCGCCTTAGTCACTATAGTCAGAGGAACTTTGTTTTTTAGATGCCAACAAACTGTCTTTAGTCTATATTTAAATGACAAGGTATTCTAAATGTCACTAATATGTGCCTATTTAGTTTAGAATATAGAGAGAAATATACATTTCTTTTATCATCTTAAACCTAGTATGAAAATGTTGAAATCACTAAACTGACTGGTGCATGTGTGTGTGGACGGGACTTGACGTTCAGCTCAAATAATAGGAGGCGATACACAAACGCAGGATAACAACCTGTCTCAAGACTGCACTCTACACTCTGTTCAAACTCAACTAATAACAAGGTGCCTGTGAGTGACTCCATAAGTACAGATACATCCCTGTAATGTCTCTAGATTGAGACTTTTGGACACCCTTTTTTGACGCATTTGTTGAGACCGGATGGATCACACACTATTTCCATGGATACTTCTTTGAAGGCGTTTATGACAGCACTACACTCAGTCCTCTTCCAGTCTCTTCTGTTGGGGCCTTTTTCTTTGTTGTTAAATCTTGTAACGTCTTTAGTTACTGCCCAAAGGGATGGAGCTTTTTTGATGATTATTGTCTAAACGGCTGGAAGGGAAAGGACTCTTCCTAGGGCCTTATTTCAATCAAACTTTTATATCACCTGGCAGCTTGAGTCCCCGCGGTTTTCACTCCTACAGTCACGCTTAATACAAAACAACAGCAATTAAATTACAGTTATGTTATATCGACCAATGCAGTCGTAGAATAGGGATTTCCCTCCCTTTTGCAAAAACAATTCCCTAGATCTATTTTAGCTACTACACAGTGTGAGATTACAGTTAGCACCAACGACCAGCTGGTTACATCAAGCCAAACTAAGTGTCCTTCAGACCTGCACATTGAGGAAAGCTTTACATCAAATGAAATACCCTTATAACACTCTTAATTAGTTTGTTTTTTCTGTTGATTGTCCTGGCAAATAAAATGTGGTATCAGCACGGTCACTGGCAGAACAGAATAGGCCTCAGGTTTGGTTCTTCAAACCCTGCCAGAAAATAGACTAACATGTGACATTGCCAATCGATATGTTGAACTTGATTGGCCTGCTGGCACTGCAGCACACCCACTTCTATTGTTTAAAGTTTAAGCTGACTTTGTTGTTTTCTTTCTTATCGCCTGGGCTCTGATTACTTGACCCAGTGCAACTGAAAGCTAATGTTGTATTCAAGAGTTTATAGAAAGCTATTATATTAATGTGAAAAGAAAAGAGAAAGTCCTAGTTGTTTCTCTTGATGCCTCAGGGTTTAGTGGCTGGACATTTCTTTGATAGAAGTTAATGGCTAAGGACACATAGATGGAAATTAGCACCAGTTTAGTGTCCCCGGACCTTTGTTTTTCACACAGAGCAAGGGTCTAACATTTAGTTGACAATTCCAGGATTGCCCTCTGGAGAGCTCCATCTCTCCCCTTTATACTTTTTGATTTAGACTTTTCACTTAGTGATATATTTTATAACACGAGATCTGGCCCAAAGCAATCAATAAAGTAGAACAAAGTCATCGAGCATCAATAATAAGTCGTAATTTATTTCAATTTAGTTAATCTTTAAGCATTTATAGGCAGTTTATCATACTTGAAAGTCAAGTAGAAATAATTTTAGAAAGTTAACATAAAGTTAATATATTATTTAATATTCCTTTGTCATTATCATTCTTCTACAACTGCACTCTCTTGTCGTTTCATGCCCCTGCAGCTCCCTTCTGCACCTGTTTGGTGTGCTGGCATTTAGCCTCAGTTACATTGACCCCCACTGGGAATGTCTTTTACGATCAAAGGAGAAGGGACTATTCAGAGCAGGAGAGCTGACACAGTCCAAATGGTTTTATTAGTTTCAAGTGAAATATTGCCAGGACAAAATTGTAGCGCCACATTGTACAAAATTCTATTTAGACTCTGATTTTCATTCATAACACTGATAATGAAAAGCGCACCCTGTTATGTGTATTTAAGCACAGGAATGGATCTCTTCCAGTTTCAAAGGTGTGCCTGACCCTGTGTGTGTGCGTGTGTGCGCGTGTGTGTGTGTGTGTGTGAGAAAACAGGTGCTGTACAGATGATGGACGTCTGGCAACATAGCTGACGAGCAGTCTTTCCCTCAGAGCCTATTCTTAGATGTTGTCTCTAGACGCAGTGTACGTGCTATTTATTCATTGTACATATTTTACCAAAACTGATTACCATCCACTATGTGGTTATAGCCATGGCATTTGATGTGGGCCAGCATGGACATTCTCTTCAAAGGCCTTCCCAGAATTCCCTTTAGTGATCTTCTCCCCTCCCTTCTCTGTTCTCCCCCTCCACCCTTCCTCCTGTTTGTCATGCTGTCACTTTCTCTCAGAGGGCACAGAGTGACCTTGTTCACAGGAAGGTGTGTGTGTTCCCGGATCTCGTTGCCCACAAACATAACTAAATCAAAACCTGCCAGAGCTTTGGCATGCACACTTTACATACACACTGACATGTGATCTTGTTGTGGGTCCAACTTGGCAACAATCTGTCAATATAGTGCATTTATATATCTACGATGTACAGTGCCCTGCTTTCAGAGTTGTGGTCTGTCTGAGTCCCCTCTAGAAAATGCTGAGTCACCTTTTTGTCCCCATGTCCCCTAATAGGCCATAAGCAAACAGCCATTGTGAAATAATGGCCTGACTGCTGAAACTAGGCTCTCCCCCCTGTGTGGAAAAGGGGAAAACGAGAGTGGAATATTGAACTTTCTTAACTGTGTGTGTGTGTGTTGTAAAGAGCAGTGCCATGGCAACAGGTCTCTGTGGAGTAGAGAGCAGGAGGGTGGCACTCAGCTCAAGCTCTAAAGTGTGTGTGTGTTCCCCTTTTACTCTGTGGGGCGGGTTGAGTGTATTGAAATCATGTCAGGTGGACCTCCTGCAGAGCACCGCTATGCATTGCTAATTAGACACTCTCACTCTGGCTCACTACTCACAAAAGAGCAGTGATCTGAAGTTAGGGTTGTTGGAATGGGTGGGGGTAAACAACAGTGTTCATCAACAGTCTGAACAAACCTGCAGGAGGGGAGAAAACTGGGATGCAGTTGACTGCTTGAGACTCTGACCTCCTTTTGGAAAAATAATCACAGTTCTGATTGAACTGTGTTTTAGTTGCATTCATTTTTACATCATTTTTTTGTCTTTATCAAATCTTTCAAATGTTATCATGGTAACAATATCTTGTCTTGATTTTTTAATGTGGTGTCACACATCTGAGAATCAGAGGTTGTCTGTTTAGGTGACCTAGACCTCAACTCCTCACCTCAGGGGGAAGTAGTCAGCTTTCAAACCGCTGACTTTCATGGTTGTTCAGTGACATGCGATACAACCTCAAAGGCTTTTTAGAGCGCTCTTAGTGTCTGCTCACTGCATTTACTGTCAGTGGGGAAACCTGAACAGAGGAACATATCTATGCTAAATGGAGGAGCGCGTCTAAAAAAAATGCAAATGTGATGCTACTGCATATTTCTCTACATATCCCTTTTTACCTTTCCACAAAAGAGTCAGATTTTGACTGGGCTTTACATGGATGTACTTAAAAAGATGTAAAATGTGCACTATTTCCCAACCTCAGCCTTCCCAATTCAAATCTAGAAACAGATTGAAAGGCTATCAAGTGTTTTTGAATACAGCCCATTTTGCCTTTCAGGGACTGCTAACACTACAATTTGGCACCCTCTGAGTGCTTTGGTGCAGCCTCTTCAGGTGGGAAAACGACTCCCCCAGGGAGCTTTTGTTACCTGAACAGTATTGTCCATACAAACACGAGTCGGAGACAGAGGCACGCGCTTCTGCACCTTCACACACAATCCTACGGCACTTTGAACTGTATCATAATGGCATGCATACTATTAAGTTGGCGTGGATTAAAAAAATCACCATCCATCTCACTCTGATCCCTACACCCATCCATCTTTTCACTGATATTAATTGCTGCAGGGCTAGCTGTCGTCTTTGTCTCTGTGAAGCCAGGGATCTATTAAGGAAGAGTGTCCTTTCAAAGTTAAAGCTAAATAGCTGACTAAAGGACCACTCCTGTCATTTGCTTCTCTTCACAGCGCTCCATCGTCCTCTGTGTATGCCTGCCTCTCGCCTCCTCTTCCTCTGATATGCTGTGTTACGGCACTGGTGCTACAACACACCCACACTGTCACATTCACTCACCATCTCTCTCTCTCTCTCTCTCTCTCTCTCTCTCTCTCTCTCTCTCTGTCCAGGAGGAGCAGAACAGAGGGAAGCCAAACTGGGAACACTTAAACGAAGACCTTCATGTCCTGATCACAGTGGAAGACACGCAGGGCAGAGCTGAGATCAAGATGAGGAGAGCGGTGGAGGAGGTCAAGAAGCTCCTCGTACCTGCTGTAAGTGCATACCCCACACACACTTGTATACACAAATCATGCAAAATGGTAGCTGCTTATGGCCTTGTAAGTTATTTAATGCTCTCAAAAAGTAAAGTCGTCTGAGTTTCAAAGGAAGTTGACACAAAAGACGTAGTTTATCTCAGATTTATAGGTGCTGAGAGGCGCTTTCTATGCTCCATGATCTTAGTCCAAACAACAACATATTTGGGCTACATATGGAACACCACTGCTATCCCACTGTCAGCATCCTGTTTACTTCCATATATAGACCAGGAGAACAGGTTGGCGTACCCCCAGTGGAGTGGAAAAACATAGCTACCCGTACATGCATCCGGTGACTGCCACATTTCATCTCTGCCTGCCCCCCTGCCTCAACTTCCTCTTGCACTGTGCCACTAGTGATAGCTGCAGATAGCTTTTTGGCATGCAATTTGTATTTCCCCTGTTAACTGTGGTGACCAGGTGGACAGGGCAGCTGAAGGCCCAGATATGCCATCAGGTGGCAATGCACAGGGCTTGGTGGTCTGCGGAAATGGGGCCAGCCAATGCCCAGCATGCAAGGTTATACAAGAGATGCAGTGTCACTTGAACCGCAATGTTATTAAGCTGCTTTCCTTCATGCCCCTTATCCCATTTAATACAAAATTATGTTTACACATGTACTTCATTTACATTCTAAAAAAAATTAAATAAACATTAGCAAAGACAATGTTTGCACTCGATGTAGCTGTATTACAATTTATCAGCATATCACTTTTTAGGAGTAGAATTATGATGCAAACACTGGGTAAGTGACACCTCAAGGAAGATGACCTCTTTTAATCATAAACAAATACACAAAGCACAGAGGAGGCAGTAACGTTGTGAAATGATAGCACATTTATATGCAAACTATCTAAGAGTTGAATCTGATAATGTCTAAAAAGAATACACTGTTTCAGGTTTACTTTCGCTATATCTAGAGCCATGACCTGTAACTTTTTGTTTAGCTCATCAGAACTGCACTGGTTATGGATGTAAGATCTGACACAAGAGGTGCCATCAAGCTGGGATATCCTGTCTAGTAGGATCGTTGCTCTGTCTGTCTTATGGTGTGTTCACACCGAACGCGACGCGAAATTTCGCGTCGCGTTACTCGCGTGAGTTTACTCGCTCGACTTTATTGGTGTGTTCACACCGAACGCGACGCGAAATTTCGCGTCGCGTTACTCGAGTGAGTTTACTCGCTCGAGTTTATGTGGTTAATTTCCGTCAACGCAAATTCGCTTTAACGCGGGCGGGGCTTATCTCCGTGGCTTATCTCCGTAAAAACAGTACCGTTTCCGCCATCCACCATTAAACTAACCACTAGTTCTGCTTTAACCTTCTTGTGGAAGTCCCTCTAATGTCGGACCATCAAACGCCCCCGTGTCCGGGTTCATAATATTATCCGTAGCCGCACAACAGCGTCTGAATGACGGCCGCTGCCAGCGATACTTCAGGTGGATCAGCAACTGTTTGATTCAAACCGGCAGGACGGCGGTGATGACGCGCAGAGCTTCTCAACGCTGATTGGCTTTCGCGACGCGAATTTTCGCCCGAGTTGGAAAATTTCAACTCACGCGAATTTCGCGTCAAACGCGCCGCGCCAAACGCGCCGCGCCAAACGCGTCTAACGCGCCGCCCGGCGAAATTTCGCGTCTGTCGCAACCAAACGCGTCTGTGCATTGACTTTACATGTAATCTGGTCGCGCGAAAAATTCGCGTCGCGTTCGGTGTGAACACACCATTAGCGAGGCCTTAGCCCAGCCTGACAGTGTGGAGAGGACTTCAATTCATGTTGTCTTGTTTTAAGGATTGCTCGTCTATTAATTCTGCCTGTCACACCTTTGAGAGCAGGAGTGTTTCAGAGGATGTTGACACGTAAATGCACACACAACTATGTGCATGCACACACAAACTTGGGGATGAAGCCATCTCTGGGAGCAGCAGAATGAGTCACTGTTACCACGTGTGTGCGCACGCACACACACACACACACACACACACACACACACACACACACACACACACACACACACACACACCAAAACCTCTTTCGGCATACTTTTATGTCAATGACAGCTCTTGGCGAACACTCATCAGAATGGAGTGCCACAAAAATAGCGTCCTCACCTTCTTGAAATTTTGCAGCCTGACAAGTGCTTCAAAGATGGTCTGGTGATTCAGTACCTGAACCATTTATTGGGTTAAGGAGAAGCTTTCTTTTATTTTTCACACATAAGAAAGCAGCTTCAAGCTCTTTTGAGACAGTAATACAATCTTTCTGATAACAAGTTTCACTCTACCCTTAATTCAAACGAGAGGTTTTATAGAGATAATTAATGAACCATTGCAATCCACCAGTGGCTATTTTCCTTCAAGCATTCTTTGTTCATTTTAATGTAATGAAAAGATCCTTCCATTAGATAGACAATGTGTATTCTGAGCCTATCAAATTCACCTGTAAATGCTTCAATTATTTAGGCATTAGGAGCAACAAGTGCACATGTCTCTGGTTATATGTATTCCAAACATTAAAACCGTTTACTCCTAGTACATGTTCAATTAATAATTGCTTTTGAACATATTTTGGTTCTTGCTCCAATAGCTCATAATTTAATATTGATCTTAAAAATAAAACATGTTTAGTTTTGTAGATCTGACCTTTCATTCTGCTGGAATCAGAGGCCGCACTCTTAATCGATTACCTCAATGGCCGTGCACGGATTTAGGGTATGACAAATAAATGTCACTAGAAGTGACATAGTGTCAGTAGAGAATAACTGTAATCCCGTCCCTGAATGCTGGTGCGTTATCCAACCATGAACCCCTTAAGGCACTATTTTCTTCATGTTGCGTGCATGTGCATGCACACATGAGTGGGTGGGCAGTAGAGCTGGCTGGCAGTAATGCCCATTATCATGCTAAACTAGATGGGATTAAACTATGGACACGCTGGAAACACACGTTATAATGAAGGGCATCTTCTCCACATTTGGCAGTGTAAAATCGCCTTTATTAAATTGCACAGGAAACAAAAGCGAGGATATGCTTTTTATTCCCTTTCAAGGAACAGGCTTTACTTGTCATTGAGGAGGACTCAGCTGCAGCAATTAAACAAAGAGGGGAAATTCAACGATAACCAATAGGTTTACTCTACAAAGCTTGTGGTAAATTGAAGTTAAAGGCTTTATAATGATATCATTCATTCTCTTGGGACTAGGAGCCAGGATCTCTGACATGGAAAAACCTATATTCAACAGTTAGGTGCATAGTTTTTATTTTTTAATTTGTTGAGAGAATTGTATTGTATTACAATACTGTTCCGTAGTAATTGCAATAGCAATACACTTATTACACCTAAACAATGTTTCAAACGGACCTGGATGCACACTGTCAAGACATGATGGTGTGTATGTTGTAGGTTGAGAAAATATTGACTATTGTATAACGTCCCGTCAATTATATGGTTGCTACTTACTCGCAGATTGATTGGCAGTTGGAAGAGGTGCTGATGGGAAGTGTAAAGGTTCACAGTCGTTCCTCTTTGCCCTCTGTAGCGCTCTTGTGCTCCCTAGTCTTGTGAACTCTTCAACTCACCATGAACTGGGGGCAGGGGAGCATCGGCGAGATGAGAGAGACGGAAAGAGGGAGAGAGAGAGATGGTTAGGAGAGCCTGATTGAGCTACTCTTTCAAGTGTGGATTTACTCCACTGATCCTGCCCTAGTACATACACACACTGAATAGCACACATGCCCAGAAAAACACTTCTACATGCATGCACGTACACTTGCATACACACTCACTACGATGCTCTGCTCATCCCTTGAGTCTGTGGTTAAGGCCCTCAAACGGAGCCGGCAGCAGAGCCCCACTGCACTTTAGGTAACCTTCGCTCACGTCCTTGCAGAGCTGTAAGCATAAACCCTGACTGGCCCGCAATACTTCCCCTTCCGGTCCCTAGAAGGACGAGAGAGCAAGAACAATTGACCTGTAGTCAGATATTGTCCTTTGATAAACAGCAGCCCCAGACCAATTGTGAGTGAATCAGAAAACCTGATTTGTGTCTATGCCATGATGATATACAATGATGTCAACATCACAAATAAGAAGCAGCTCACTGCTGACTTTAAAAAAAAAAGAAACCCACTTAAGTCCAATTCATCCGAATTACCTCCATATGTTATTAATGATCTTCTGCTGAGTTGTACTCCCCAAATGTCAAACAACTTTTGGATGGTGAACACATAAATTCCTCTGTTATGCAATAAGACTTGGGCTGCACAAAGGGAATCACATATATACAACTTTGTATCATGCTGGCCTTAGGCTGTTAAGCAGTTTTAGTGTAATTAATCATCAATCAAGGCCAAACATGTAACATGAAATACAGCAGAGGCACAGAGAGTGAACACTTTAATTGGGGAAAATCCAGCCAGAATATGTTGGACAACCGCTGCCGTGGTCCTATATGGGTTTAAACATGTGAGCATGTTGCAGCTTAGGCCATTCAATTGTCGAAGCAGGTATTTTTAATTCCTGCATTGACATTATTGATTGGAATGTGGCCAAAAGTATAACATTCATTCATGTTTCACCACCAGCTGTTTTTTGAGTGATGTAGTGTAAATTAACTTTTTAATTGGCAATAATTATGTCAGCCGAGAGATGCCACAAAATTATATCAAATACCATTTAAATGCACAGAATGTTATACGGAGTGGTGGAGAACGAATTTTAGTAGCCTTTAAATTTTTTTAGGAACCTGACAATCTGGCTTCATATACTGGTTAACAGGCATAATTCAATCAAACTCTGCTACCTTTGCCCATCCTGTATACTTTTTATTTTTTTACACAAAGCAGTTAAGATGTTGTTGGTCTTCTGGTGTCATTGTGTAGGAGATGAGTAGCAATGTGATCACTCAGTGTGACGGCTTATTTAGATCTATCAAAATCCTCTCCCTGCCGGAAGGTATTGACAGGTGTGACGATGGATAGATGGCACTGAGCTTGTGTTTGGGTCCTCGCACACATTTGGCTCTATTTGGGTGCATTTCCATTTTTGTGTGCCTTTTTGTGTATATTGCATTCAAGCTCATTTTGTGTGTGTTTGATTGATGTGTGTACACACCGGACATTGTTATGGATATGATGCATTCTCATTGGTCCCCTCTGGTCACTGCACTGTATAAAGGGCTTATGGGAAAATGACAAGCAGACAATTGGACACGGCCATCTGAGACCAGACAAAGGCCTTGTCCAGAGGCACCTTTTCCTATTGGATATTAAGTGTGTTTGTATTTTGCTTTTTAGGTACTTTTAAATCTCACCCAAGAATAGATGGATGCAGTTTCTTTTTGTGATAAATTAAGTCCTTAGATTTGTATCTAATTGAATTGTCAGTGAACCATCGCTTTGACCGTTGCATTATTTTCAGTTAAAATGTTGCTGGTCTAGAAAAAGATGCATGTAATTCTGTTGCATTGCAAGATGTAAAATAAATCCCAAGCAGGCTAAATACTAAAACATGAATGTAAACACATTGACCTGCAAATTACCACCCAGTACTGAACCTCATGAGTTCTGAAAGATTTCATTTTTATTATGATCTGTGGTGATACGTCAGCTACAAATAGGATTTTTACTCTGAGGTCTTTTCTGGCGATCCTGGTCTTTTGTGAATGTTATAAATGTATCTGAAGGGGCTGTAGATGTTCCTCACGTTATAGCAAGAACTGAAGTCACGTCATGCTATTTAAGTTATGGGAGATTTCCTGATAAAGGAAGCTTCAGACAATGCTCTCTACATTTGATTCAGTGCAGTGACGGCAGGCACTTGCCGCAAGGTATATACAATACATGAATCGAGGCGCACATGCGCCGCACACACACGTGCACAGAGCACCTGAGAAGCAGGAAAGGTTAGGTTTGAAAGGAGAACAGCACACAGGGAAAGAAAGAGCTAGTTGGTGCAGGGGCACTTTGGCCCTGGAGAGCCAAGGCTCGCTGAATGAAACTGTCATTGCTGAGAACAAAGTGAGCGTGGTGGCAGACCAGCAGCCTGGAGCACCACTCCGTTTGCAACACGTTGGGAGCCCAGTCCTGCAGTCTTGCTCATGCAAACTGCTCCCTGTTGTGCTCCATCTCTCATGTTCCCCCAAGTCCTTCTATTGCCCCCTTTTTTAAGTTCTATTTTTTTGGTATTTCTTTTCACTTATGTAGTTCTAGTGCACATTATGATAATTATGAGAAGGTTTCATCACTCCACTTTTGTTTTCATTTTTATAAATGCCTTGGCAGTGCATAACAAAGTGAGAGCCCTCCATCCTTTTCCGTGTTTGGCTAACCAGGCTCATTGTAGTACTTCTCGGCCAGCATAAAGTTTCTCTTTTAGGCAAACCTGTACGCCGGCCCCTTTTTGTTCTTATTCCTGTCTCTTGCTCCCTTGAGCCTTTTGTGTCTCTTCATTTCTTTAATTTTCTCTCCTTTTACTTTGCTGTGGACCACCTTCATGGACGAACATACACTAGATGGTGTTTTTGTAAAAGCAAGACAGATGGACCTTAATGGTCGCCAAGTTTGGCGATCTGCGGGGTGTTGCGTCTGTACTTGCCAGTATGCATCCGGCTTGGCAGAGTGCTACAATGGTACAACTATCAGAACCACTCAGACAGGAAAGGCACAGAGAGAAGATGATGCAGAACAAGCAAAGCTGGATTTAAACAGTGGAAGTCTGTTCTAGGCAGCAGTGTGCCGACTTTGCAATCAATAAACACCTCTTTTTGGTTTTCTTTGCTTTTTAGCTCTCACTCTGTCCTCCCCTCTCTCTGTCAGCAGTGTATGACAAATGAGTACAAAACCCCATCTGGCTGCATCATCCTTGTGTGCCTCCCCAATTAATGATGTTTATTCTCTGGTATGCCTACCTATCACTACCATTCTCCTTTTATTTACTCCTATTTACACCCCCCAACCCACGTCCTCTGTCAGGCATAATATCCAGCCATATCTATAAGAACAGAAGCTCACAATTTTCATTGAACCTCATCCGTTAGTGCATGCCATTGTCTGTGCTTGATGCACATTATGTTAGTGCTTCTAAAGGCAATAGTCAAAAACAGATGTTTCTGAGATTACGTATCTTTGGTTAATGAAAAGAAAGAAAAGTTGACTTCATGAAACTAGCTTGTGTGTTTCTTTCATCCCGGTAAATCTCACCACCATATTGTTTATTGCCTGTAACTGAGCTGCAAGGCCTGCAGTACAGCTGCAGAGCTAAAGCTGTGATGAAGGCTATGTGTTCTTATCCCATGCACTGTACATGCGTGCACATGTGATTAATGACAAACATAGCTATTATGTCGCATGCCATCCATTTCAAATAGGCTTTGGGACCTTTCAGGTAGGCAGTAGATGGGTAGCTTTTCGCAAACCTTGCAGCCTCTCCGTCCCTGTAGGCTGTTATTACCTTCATCAGGCTAATGAAGGAGTTGGATTGGATCATATTAACCTTCTGGTTTCCAACTCCCAGGACACCACAGTTCCAACAGACTGGACTGTGCTGTTCATTGCACTCTCTCACTGTGTGTGTGTGTGTGTGTGTGTGTGTGTGTGTGTGTGTGTGTGTGTGTGTGTGTGTGTGTGTGTGTGTGTGTGTGTGTGTGTGTGTGTGTGTGTGTGTGTGTGTGTGTGTGTGTGTGTGTGTGTGTGTGTGTGTGTGTGTGTGTGTGTGTGTGTGTGTGTGTGTGTGTGTGTGTGTGTGTGTGTGTGTGTGTGTGTGTGTGTGTGTGTGTGTGTGTGTGTGTGTGTGTGTGTGTGTGTGTGTGTGTGTGTGTGTGTGTGTGTGTGTGTGTGTGTGTGTGTGTGTGTGTGTGTGTGTGTGTGTGTGTGTGTGTGTGTGTGTGATCCCACCGGCACGTAGACACTGCATCTTCCGTGTGCATGTTAATCATCTTTTTAATTGGCTTCCTTGACTTAGTGACCTCTACTTGAGACTGCAAGCCTGCATCAGTGTGCTCCTCCTTCAATGCTGTTCTGCTGTTTTCTTACTTTCTCTACAGTGTGTGTCTGTGTGTAGTATTTTAGCTTCCATTCACTCCCAAGCAGTAGAGAAAGGAGCTGGCCTGGAGGCAGCGCGGCCTTTGACTCCCAGCTATCCTCGTCCTGTCCTCCACTTTCATCATTATCCATCTTCAAATCCTCATAGTCGTTGTACTCATTTATCCAGCCTTTTGGTCCTTGTATGCCCCGCTAACACATTTGAGGCAGGTACTTCACACACATCTAGTGAAACTGTAACCAGGAGAGCAGACACTAAAACTGTGGTGTCTAAATCGCTTCTAATTAATGATCTAGAGGTGATAAGTGGATAATTAGAATTGACCACTCAAACCGTTTTACCACAGGAAACAGATGCGGCTTTTCCGACACTTATGTCAATAATGATTTCTGCTGCATGTTATTTGATTGGTTAGTGTGTGATAAGTGACTATGATTGACCCTGTCGGGTGAAACCATATACACTCGAGCATGTCTACATTTGTACACAGCTTTTTTTTCCTAATTAACTTATTGGTAACATAAATAACAAGAGAGCTCAAGTCCATCAACCACTCTTAAACTACACTCCAGACACAAATACAACGCTTAATTCCTCGGGCCTGAATGTTGGCATTAATTCAAAACACCTGAAAGAAGGCTCAAGCATGACCCTGGCTGGCTTCCCAGTACAGAATGTGAACACACATTGAATTAGTCATAAAAATAATGTTGCGGTAGAATCTGGGAGCTTTTTTTACATCTGTCTTCCCTATGAGAGGATGAAAGAGAATATTTTGTATTTACCAGCTCACAAATGTGCAGGAAGGGAAACCCCATCCAACTCTTCTGTCAATCACATTAAAGACACGGTCTGACATATATCATTTCTATTGCACTTATTTTGTTTATCTACCACCTTTTTTTTCACCTACAGTGTCAGGCCAAGTAAAGGTGTACAATTAATTTAGTGTCTGGCTTTTTCTTCTCTGTATTTCTCCGGCTTTCTTGTGTTTGTCCTTTTTCATTTTATTTGTTTTCGATGTGTATTTGCCCTTTCTCCTGCTGTCTGCTGCTCTTATTTTCTCTCTGGGTGATTGAGAGGGACAAGCCATTCACCACTCTCTTCCATTACTGTATCTGCAGTGGCCTGAAGGCCACCACATCCTGTTGACAGCACAGGTTACAAACCACAGAGCAGGCTGGAGCCAGTCACATAAAAATATGCCAGTCACTGACGCATTATAAAACTAGAACAATGCATTTCCCATTTATTGTGTGGAGAGGATGTGCCACAAAAGCCTCTTGTTGGTCCAAGTTTGCACCTAATTTTAATGACTCCCAAGTCGCACACATTCCTCCAGTCTTTGAATTGCTGTACCACATAGAGTAGCCTGTGAGCTTCTTTCCATGTGTGCCAAGTCCTTCCGTTCAGCTCAAACCCAACAGGAGGGACGTGGTCATGTGTTGGCCCAAGGGTTCCTCCCCTGCCGTCCCTCCCCTCCACATCTCCATCTGCCCATCTCTCCTCATCTCCAGCTCTATGGCTCTCCTGGGGGGCAGGCAGGTGGTTCTAACCCTAAAGAAACAGTCCCCTGCAGGGATCAACCTGCCTATGCCTGGCCACCTTCCCTCGTCTTTTCCTCCTCCGGTTTAATTTCCTGGCCCCCAACTGAAATTTGGGCAGACTTCTGCAGCCAATCTCAGAGACTTGGCCGGCCCCTCTATATGTAGCTATATAGTTACATGCCATTTAAATAAATACAATTTAACGCGTTCCCACAAAAAACAGTTGATTTCCATGACATGTCATCATGTGAGTAATTGTGTTTAATTTAGATTTAATTTCTTGTATATGTGTATCTCCCCAGGGGCAGCCCTATAGTATGCTCATTAGTTGTGGGGTTTGTGTCTCAGAAATGTGTGCTTGCACATGGTGACAGAACAATGCAGCAATGAAAACAAGAACAAGGAAAGAGGCAGTGTGACTTTGAATTCCACTCTGCTCGCTGTGCCCCTCATCATCAGGAGTCTGCTCACGGCGCCAGCCACAAGAAATGGTAAAATGTCTAAAGCGGGGAAAAGATTCCGATTGCAATAACATTTGTGCTGAATGGCACCTTTCATCACCTTTCCTCGCTTGTTTTATATCTGTCATTCACCAACTCACTGGTGTGAAAAATCAGGCAAGGAATGGAGAAGCATGGTAACCTGCATATGCATTGCCCTAAATAATGTAATTTGTCACTGTAAGCTGCAACTTTTATGTTGCGGTATCTGCTTGAGGCACACATGCTGCAGTTATGCCAAAAATATATAACAGTTTAGAACAAGTGCAGCCGCTGAAATTATCTGCACATATGGAACCAATGTATCATGGAGGGAAGGCTTTTTGAATCCATCAAATTCTTAACGGTGATAGATCATTCAACTATTAATCGCTTATACAAACACATGGTTAAGTCTGGCTGGTTGAACAAGCCTAAATCTCATTCTAGAATAATGAAGACTGGTGCCAAGTCACTTCTTGTTGGTGGTAGCTCTTTGTCCTTAGTTTTGAAAATCTGTCGTCCATTATTGTCCTGAACCAAACCTCAGCTTCATCCCACTGCAATTAGCACTTTTACTTTAACACTATCTCTTGGGTTCTTTGTTACCTTATTCCTCCTTGAAACAACATCCTGTTTCTAATCCATCTCTTTCATTTCTTCTCTCTTCTGGGAATCAATCCTGTTTCTTCTCCTGTTTCGTTCATTTAGATTTTGAAGTCAACCAAGATCCCCAGTGACTATGTACACAGGCCCTCTGCACCACTTACAAAATTGCAATGCCCACTTGTGCTGTCCTGCTTTTGATTTCAGTTCTCGCACATACACGTGCACTTTGGTCTCTAGCCACCCAGGTCCCTGACATCATTGTAAAATAGCCTGCTTCCTAATCCACCTGGTTGAGGCTGCTCCAGGGGGTTTTCAAGTGTCTTAATACAGTGTGTAGGAAAAGGAGGCGGCTAACAAGGCATGCTGAGAAGCCCAGGCAGTTTTAATCTGCCCTGGTCCCCCAGTGGCATGGCGTGGGACCCTACAGGCCCCTGGCCAATCTCTCTGCCTCTCTTTGAAGGTCTCCTTAATCCCTTTACAAAGTGGCAAGGCAATGCAGATGTGTGTGTTGCTGTGTGGAAGTTTTCATGTGTGCATAAGCTTGTGGGTCGCTTTGTAGGGGAGCTGCGGTTAGGACCCTGCGTCTCCAAAGGTCTTCTGCTGATTGAGACTTGTGCACATTGTCTTTCTGCCGCTCCGCGCCTTTGTCTCTCACGCTCCGCTTTATACATTGTCCACCCACTGTAGTTTCTGAACTTCCCTAGGGGCGCTACTAGGGCCAAGCTTCATCTGCAAAGTGAGAACACACATTCACTCTCTCACACACACACACAGTGCTTTCATCTCTGTTTCTCATGCGACTCTGCGTCCCAGTGTTTAGGCAGGAAAATAGGATTGTGTAGAGCTCAGCGTTTAGAGAGCCCAAAGGCCGCACGTCAAATTCAGCCCCTACAGTCTGTGATGCTTTGCTTTGCCAGCTGTTGCTGAAGTAATTTCAAACTCTCATGCTCTGTCCCATCATCCAACTCCGGACGGATGGCTTTCTTTGCCTCCTCCATGGTGTCTCAAGTGTAGGAGCTTTTTTTGGGGGGTCTTACTTGGGTTCATTTGGTTTGTTTATCACAGTCCCTCTTTTCTTTCACACTGTTATTGTTTGTTAGCAGTGATGTTTACAATACTTCACTTGCCGTCTACGGCGCTGACTGGTTTTCCCATGGTGGAACTTGGGTTCTGTTCACTGGGGCACGACAAAACTAAAACCAACCCTCTCTTCTTTTCTGTTTAAAAAAAAAAAGCTCTGTTTAAATCCCAATGTATTTTTTTTTCTTTCTTGCCAGCTAAGGCATGCAGCATCTATATAACACTATCATACAAAGAAAATAGAATATCCAGCAATGCATTGTAGGGAACTGAGTTGGCCTTCAAGCTTAGTCAGTGATCCAATTTATCAAAAGAATCCTAGTGAAAGTTTTCTTTTTGGTGACATATTTTTGCATTGTAGAGACAATTCATTTTTTTGTGAACTAATGGACTTCCAGATTTCTCGCATAATCAGCCTTGCATTAATTGAAGGATGTATTAATGATGTTTTTGTCAGGTTGCATGGAGCCAGATAGGCAGAGGACACCAAAGGAAAGAGTCTAAAATATAAAAAGTCAAAATAAAAGTATTCGTGGGCTGACTTCATATGTCCATAGATGCATTCAAAGGTTCCAGGTTTGAATCCACGTCTAGCAGGAGGTGCTCAGATCCCTGTTTTAGGGGTGATGCAAATCCCCTAGCAGTATTTAAAGCTCTGAAATCATCCCGGGCCAAATCCCTTCAAGATATTCCCTGCTCGATTGGATGGCATTAAAGGATCGCAGTGACAGAACAATACACCGTCTGGCAGCCTGGTGCAATGAGGTATAAACGGAGGGGAGGTGAGGGAAAGCGGAAGGAGAAAAAGAATAGGGGTGGATGAATAAAGTAGACACTGAGATTACAAATTGTGAATATGGGCTGGGAGGACTGAGGAAGGAGAGTGAATGTTATTGGTAGGCAGGGAACACATGATGAGAGAAAGGAGACAAGAGAAACAGACAGCTGTTTATCGGGCTGTACAACATGGAGGGACTGAATGAGCACTCCTGCTCTTCGCCTGTAACGTCTCATCGGTTTTTCAAATCCGGTGCAGACCAACAAGCTTTAATGATACATCTAAATCTTGTTGTTAAATCTGTATGTATTTTTCTAGGTTATTTATATGAAGATTAATCCGCTCTTAATGCTGTTATGTTACATGGAATAACAGCCCAGTTTGAGGATAAACAAGATCACTCAGAATTTCTGCACAGCTTTTCCCCTTGTACTGCTAGAAATGCTTTTGATGGGAGAGGAACAACTTCTCCTTTTTTTTTCTTTCTCCTCCCCCCTTTCAGTTCAAGAGAGTGCCCTGAGCTGGTAGGAAAAACTGATTTTCACTCCTCTTTTTCCTCTCCTTTCTCCTGTCAGTGGCACTGAGTCTATGGATGTGTGTGTCAGTTGATATTGATGGGACTAGCACAGAGAACCAAGGCTGCCCACTTCACCCCTTTCATCATAATAAAAAGCGATTATAAGCCCCATAGATCCAAAAGCCGGTGCCAGGGCCCAGGCTGCGTCCGCCAACCATACTTACTTTGCATGTAATGGATAATCCCAGAGAAGCTGTGGAAGTAAACTAGACTCTACCAATTAAATTATACTTCTCTGCAACATATAGTAACACCCCGAGCACCAGCCAACGCGACAGCAGAAAGAGCACTTTTACTCTGAGGTCTTGGCACTTATGAGCTTTGTTATGATGCAGAAAATTAAGTATTAACAGAAGAGTTAGTTCCTGACTTTGTAATATGCCACTTTCAACTGTACCTCAGTAAGCTGTAAGATTGACAGTAATGGGGCGGAGCAGCCATGATGAGTTTGTAATAATCTGACTGGAGTCAGGTTCACTTCTATGCTAATGAGCTAGTGTTTTGGTGGTTTAGCATGACTAATGGCGCACATCGCTAACAGAGCTGTCTGGGAGTGAGGAGGGGCGCAAAGGAGGAAAGGAGAAATAAAGCTGCTTTGCTGGGGTGTTGTGAAGGTATAAGACAGTCGGAGAGGAGAGTTGCAGGAGATTGCGTTTTTAGTCTTTGGGGGAAAGGAAATACAGTTGAGGTCTGATGCCCTTGGCAGATATGTTCACAAAAGCCGAAGAGCAAGGCAGAGGAAAGAAAATTGCCTTTGAAAGTGCAGTAGTGAATTTGAGAAAGGACATGCAGCACTTACTCCACATTCTTTAAAAGTGCCTTTTATGGAAGATAAATGGAAAAAGGTTATATCTGTTTGTTTAGTCTCCTCTAGTTGATTCATGTAGTCAAAAAAGGGTTGTTTTTATGTTTTGTAAGTATATAGTGTTTACTTTCTTTTAGTATTTGATTGGTGCATGGTTTTCCATAAGAAATAAAAATGTCTTTGGCATATATATGTATTTTAAAGATTTTAGCTGGAGTAGTTTTTTGATTGGTGGTCCTGTTGTTGAAAACATGGGAATCAGGTTTGCTGCACATGTGTTATCATTTCTTACCCAACCCAACTTCCATGTTGGCTTTAGCCGACTTGAATTGATTAAACCTTCGTGTCACTTATTTATTTAATGTGTAGAAGTTTTGCAGCTTGTTACAAGTACTCATTCCTTCCTCTTTTCTAACCTTACACTTCTGGAGTGTGGAATTGTTGATAAGTCGTCTTGGCAGCAGGGCGAGAGTAATCATTTTCCTCCAGATGTTAGAGTTTGGGATGGAACCAAAAAGGAAGCGAGAGAGGGAGGGTTACAGGAGAAAAACCAGCTGCTGAGACTACCAGTTCCACCCTCTACATGAAGTCATCTACTCCTCCCTCCCCAAGGCGCCTAATACCACCTCCTCCATTCTGCGGGATTTCTTTCTCCCTCCCGTTCTCAGTTCTACACATTCTGCCTCTCTGTATCCCAGGAGGCACCCAGGGCAGGCTGTGTTTACTGCTGAGGTAATTGGAGTAGTTGGGAAGGAGCCTGACCCTGGCCTCTGCTAAGGCCCAAGGTGTGTGTGTGTGTGTGTGTGTGTGTGTGTGTGTGTGTGTGTGTGTGTGTGTGTGTGTGTGTGTGTGTGTGTGTGTGTGTGTGTGTGTGTGTGTGTGTGTGTGTGTGTGTGTGTGTGTGTGTGTGTGTGTGTGTGTGTGTGTGTGTGTGTGTGTGTGTGTGTGTGTGTGTGTGTGTGTGTGTGTGTGTGTGTGTGTGTGTGTGTGTGTGTGTGTGTGTGTGTGTGTGTGTGTGTGTGTGTGTGTGTGTGTGTGTGTGTGTGTGTGTGTGTGTGTGTGTGTGCGCGCGCGCATTACGCCCGTTTGTGATGACTGGCAGTGAGGCCAGGGAAGGAAAGCAGGCCTTAGCCAGTGTCAGCCCTCTCGGGAGCAGACAAATTGGTTTTCACTACGCTGTCTGTCTTTTCTTGTCTCTTATTCTCCCAGCATCCCTTTCTTCTCCTTGCATATTTTTCCACCAACTCAAAGATGTATTCACACTTTCTCTTGTACTTGGTCTGCAGCACTTTTTCTCCCCATGGTGCTATTTTGTTCCACCTCTCATTCTATCTGTTTCCGCTCATCATTTCATCTTACCAAGCTGAGCTGTTAGTTGAGCTGAGCTGCATAGACAGTGGCTCTTGCCAGATATGAGCAAACACTCCCCCTCAGTTGCAGCCATAGACATGAGCAAATTCATCCAACCTAATCCAGGCGCCTGTTGTGTTTATCTGTGGGTGAGATTGATAGGAAAGGGCCTGTAGTCGGGGATGCTGCGGAGTGTGAGGGTGCAGCCTTATAAACACTCTGACAGCTGCTCAACTTTTGCTAATTGTTGTCCACATGCAATGTAGCATTGAACATGAACTCTTTTGTCTGGATCAATTGGCTTTAGCTACAGTTTGTTTGTCATCAACTTATAACCGCAAGCTTTGATCAGGAGAGAGGCAGAAGAGGGTGCAGCATGACAGTGATTTAGCATGCATCTAGTGACCTCATCGCAGAGTTGTCGGTTAGTGGCAGTGGGACACGGCTCACCTACTTTAGCTCATCGCACTACCGTCTCCCTTTTCCTCCCTCCTGCTCCTCTTCTCTCCTTCCCTCATCCCTCTGACTTGCTCCTCCCTGATAGCTTTTACCGCTCTGCTGATTTCACAAATAGGACTCATTGATTGAATCTGATTCTTGTGGATAGAGCAGCTTTATTGAGTGGCTTTTCCGCTGATGGACAGGAGCGTGTCGGTATGTGTGCTTGTTACTCGCATGTGTGCGTGTTGGGGATGATAAAGGAAAACTTCCTTTCCACATCCCTGTCATTTTATAATTCGGCAGCTCTCTCGGGAATTCCAGCAGCCAGCTCATTACAGATGCAAACATGCAGCATGCTTACACACACACACACACACACAGCCCTAGTGATGGCTACGTCTGAGTGAACGTTTTATTATGGGTGGTGCATTCTGACTGAGAAATCTGTTAATTGTGGCAACCCCTTGAAGTGTTAACTGCTCTCCCTGGCGCTGTTCATCAAACATTCATCTAAGCTGAGCTTCTGCAGTAGGAAGCTGGCCCACTCCACCCAGGGCAACATGACTTAAGTCGGTGCAAGCCCATTGCAGCTGTATCACCTGCATTCTCTTCCGGTTTATCCTGATCTATTGTGTAGCTCAAACCAGGTTGCTAAAACTGCCAGCACTTCCCGAAGTCCGTCAGAGAAGCAGCACACACCTCATCATAGCAGCCGCATCTGTGCTCTTCCCTTCTCGCTGCCCGGCCCTCTATTTCGTGTCACTCTCATTACATTACATTTAGCTTTTATCCAAAGTGACTTACAAGCTATACAGTAGACCGTAGACACAGCAACAGTGAGCAATTAGGGTTAAGTGTCTTGCTCAAGGACACATCGACATGGACTAGCGGAGCCAGGGATCAAACCGCCGATCCTCTGATTGACCGACTCTCCTCTCAACTGACAGTTTGCCAGCTATGCAGACTTGGATGGATGATGGCACCCTCTTGCTCCGTGCTCATTTAACTCTCGCGGCCCTGCAGATGCATCATCATACAACACACACAAACAGCCCTAACACAACTCGGCATGCAATTGTCTTGAGCTGCAGCCGAGCTACCCACCTCTATCAACGCCTGAATGTGCTCATTATTTTTCTCTGAATTTTTAAAGATTACGTCACAAAGTATTTTAAAGATTTTTCAAAGATTGGTTTCAGCAGAGTAGATGGTGTTTATACAGCTCTCCATACAGTGACAATAGTGCAATAGACAAAGAGCAAAGACAAATGTTGGATTTATTGTTGCCACAAGCGTGAGCTTTGAAAACACGTCATGGAGCCCCCTCCATGATTTGCATCTGGTGAAGTTATGTTCTTATTTTGTAAGTCTTTTTCTCTTTCCTTCCTCACTTCTCTGTTTTGTCAGCTTGGCCCACTTCCAAAGAGCCAGAGAGTTTCTTTCGAGACATGTATACACACACACACTCACACTGAAGGAAAAAACATCTGTTTTTATTCATAAAAGCAAAGTACAGACTTTTATTTAGCTTTTTTAAAGGTGTAGATGTCAACATCGGATTTTAATTTTGGACAAGGATTTTACAAAGAGTTTGGAAGAAATTGGATATTGGATTCAATAGTGTTTACTTTGCTCTCTTTCAGGTGTGATGGGCAGTCATTTCAGGGCGTGTTTACATAGACATTGCATCTAATTAGTTGTGATTTTGGCTCTCCATTGAGTCTGGTTTACTTGCCACTATTAGCTAGGCTAGCTATTGACCTGGGCCATGTTCAATTAGCCTGGTCTGGTTATCATTGCTGATGTAAAGTGGCCCTCTCTTCACCTCTAAGGTTTAATGAGGGAACAAAATGGGGCTTGGCAAATATTTTACAAGCTACTTGGGTGTGTTTGCCTGGTTGTGTTTGGTTTTGACGTTTTTTGTGAAATTTACAATCTTCTGCAAACTGGTTAATTTGGACAACTGATGCTGAGGGTTTGATTTGATATGAAGTACTGTTCACAGTTGTACAACATCATGTTATCTTCAACAGAATTAATTGACAATTAGATTGTAACATGTTTGTAGAGTTTATACTTTTTTATATTAAACTGCATTTTAATTGTAAACATTTTCTCAGCTGCACATAATCAAAACATTAAATACGAGAGATATTGGAATTGTGCAAGTTTCATCTCTAATGTTTTGATAACCGCTTGTCTGTCTTTGCAGGGAATGTATTGTAGCTTGGAATTTTTTGTTATTTTTGAGCTTTGAGTCTTCCCCATTAAAAGAAAAGAGAACCAGAGAACTAGCGAGGGAGAGAAAGCAGTAGAGAGAATTTCCTTGCTTCATTAATTGGCAGCTCTGTGGTACACTAAACATTGCCCACACACACACACACACAGCTGAATGTGTGAGCTGTGACTGCGCTGAAGCCACTGCTTTATATTTAGTCAAGGGAGACCAGGCTCTGTCACTTTTTCTCTTGCCTGACCTCGCGCTTTCTCTTCCTCTCTCTGTGGCCGTGTTGAAGAGGAGTCTCAAGGGAGGGCTTAACTCTGAGCCCTCATTCTTTTTTTTCTTTTCTTTACTTCCCCCTTCTACGTCTTTCTTTCCTTATCATCGTCTGAATAGAGCAGTGTACTGTTGTTAAACTTGGTTCAGGAGACACTCTGTGCAGAGATAGAATAGAGACAGCGAGGATGTTCAGTAACTGCCCTCCTGCTTTTATTACTGCCAACACTAACGGGCTGGTCGGTCTTCCTCTGTGTGCGCATGATGCGTTTACGTGCAGATGCAGAGTGTATATGCGTGAGCCGCCATTCTTTGTACTTGTACTGCATACGTGGAAATGATGAAGCATCCACATTTGCCTTTTGAGCATCAAAAGGCATGAAATTAATAGTTCACTTCAGGTGAAACTGATGTCAGCAAGACTTCTCATGCCTGTCGTCGCACCCTTTCGTTTGGAGAGTCATTTAACATAAGGCCCTGCTGAAATTATGATGTACAACCTGGAAAATCACAGGGGCTTTTGTGTTGTCATGGTTATTGAGTGTTCGGTAGCTTCAGGGGAAATGGAGTTTGGGTGAGGAGGTGCATAGAGCAAAGGGGAGGGATGGATGGGTGCGAGTGGGAGGAGGGGTGCTGTCTTAATTGCTTTCCGTGAATAATTTCAGTCCCCTAATTTGGCGATAATGACAGTGGCTGCAGCTTTTGTATTTATTTATCCAAACATTAATTGACAGGACTGACATTAGCCAGGGCGGTTATTGCGCATTTGATTGCGCACAAGGGAGCAAAGAAAATTACAGTAATTATCATTCTGATATGGATTATGAATATGCATTCTCACACTTAATGTGCCGGTCAGCATTTTAGTAACAAGGCACTCTGCCACGACAACATCATTTTAGCTTATCTCCATCTCTGTTTCCCTAAGCCCAATGCAACCGGTGCTCGTAGAGAACAGACGGCATGTATTGTTGGAATGATTTAGCTTCCCCACTGTACCTTTTTAATAACACCCGGGCATGTAATTTGGTGAAACGGTCGCCATGTGAATTGTTTCAATTGGCCTATAAAGGGGCCTCAGCTTGTGGAATTAATTGGAATTATTGTGTGTTGTGTTATTGTGAATGGACATTAATGTTCCTGTTTTTCCACAGGCCGAGGGAGAAGACAACTTGAAGAAGATGCAGCTGATGGAGCTGGCGATTCTCAATGGGACATACAGAGACAACAACATCAAAACACGTAAGTGAACTTCCATAGACGCACATATACAGTATAGACAATTTACACAATCCATCTGTTTTGCACCATAAACTGATCTTTTAACTTCATTGACCATACTTCATTATATATGATATTTTCTGTATTTCTCATTAACTAATACTGTTTACCTTTTATTTAAATGTGTAGTCAGACTTCCTGTGTACACGCATCATATTATCTGTGACCACTAGCAGACGTCTTTCTCTCAAGCTCTCCAAACAATCCATGTTTACCTACCACCTATCCAACCATGAGTAGGAAATCTTCCATTCTGTTCTATTCCGTATTCCTTTCCTCCCCCATCCTGCAATCCAGACGCCACCACTATGTATCACTTGCTCTTGGCGAACTCTTTCAGCACATTGCTGTATTCCACCTGCTCTTATCTGCATGCATAGTCACTCGCTCACATGTCTATATTGTTTGCTCTGTAATCGATCCCTGTATCATTTGTTCTTTTCATATTCAATAGAGATCCAAACTTGGAATGATGAAAAGAAAAAAAAATCATTATTTTTGTTATTCATTTATGAATCCAACACAAACAGCTTTTTTTCTTCTTACTTTTGATTAAATGCTCAGATTGTTGTCACCAGGATGACTAATTTGTGTCTTGCTCTTGATAAACTAGCAGCAAATACACTTGGGTGATGGCAGTACGTGATCTAATGTAATGGCTATTGGTATAAACATAAATACATTTTTTTAAATATATATATTTTGGAAAATCATTTCAAAAAAGGCTCAATTTACAGCACACCGTGTAGATCATTGTATGCTTGTGTGGGACAGAAATGGAAACAGAACTTCCCTGACAATCCTCAGTTTTTTCGGCTTGCACAAGCATCCAAGTAATTCAGTTGTCGGTACATACCAGGGTACACAGAAAAAAAATTACCCGTTAATAGTCAATTCTGAAAACTTGATTTTCCAAAATGTATAAAGGGGCTCATGTTGCTGCCCATAGTATAACTCATTTTATTCATGGGAACATTATACTTGATGTTTCTTGTAAAAGTTAATCTGGTCACGCAAGGGATTTTCCAAAATGTATATCGATGTTCAAACTCATATTTATTACATTAATGTGCAACACACGAATAAGTCACACAAATCTGACACATTCAATATCAAAAAGAGATTCAGCCTTTTGCCCGTTTTTAAATGTGCCAATTTTGACTTGAACATAAAATCGAAGAACGAAAAGCTTAGTTTTTTCGATTTTGGATTTCCAATTGAATATGAAAAGAACAAATTAAACACAGATTTTAATCACCAAATTCCATTTCTAAATACATAATCATATCTATGATTTGTGTATATAACTAATCATATAAAGCACAAATATTTTGTAAGTCCAGAACTTGTACACTTACTCTCTGGACCCTTGGTTATGTTCTTAATATCATTAAAAATGTAATTTGTTATTGCAACATCAGAAACTGGGTTCTTTGATATACTTGACTCAGATTTATGAAATGAAACTATAGGTGCTTAATTTCACTGTTTCGTTTTTCTTATTTAACATGTATCTGCTAAAATGTTGGCCCACCGTCTAACTCCAGTTACCAAAGCGCTTCATTGACCTGCCTTTTGGGAAGCTTGTGTGGCACAGCTCATGGCACGTGCTGATGCAGAAACACCCTCAAAGAATATTTGTGTTCACCTGTATGTTATCCAACTTAAATAGACTGCTGACTATGTAGGGGATACAAACCTTTTACGTTACTAACAACTTAAACGTTGTCTACCGTGATCATATTCACACCAAAATTCTTGATCAGTCTTTAGTGAAACCTCTTCATTGAGTGTTTCTCCTCTACTGCTAGTCAACAGCTCTGTTTCTGTTGTTATGTGTTGATTACCTCACCTGTGTTATTTCCAGTAGATGAATGTATAGCCGCTGTGGTGATTTGTATGCTTTGAATGCATTGGGATGACGGCAGCATTTTGTGCTTCTTGTGTTTCGGTGTGAGGGGCATTGTTTTTGTTGTTTGGCTATGTTGACTTTTACTTTGCAACAGATTGTGGCTTTTGTGGTTCACCACCATGATCATTGCATGGACTAATTTTCCCTTTTGCCCCCTTCCTCTCCCCTCTCTACTTGCCACTTCCCGTTACCTCTTCTTTTTCCTCCTTTGTATTTTCACCTTTCACTGTTCATCTGTGATTATGATCAACCACACTACACTTTTATCTCTTGTCCTTCTTCTTTCTTTCTACTCCTGTCCTTTGCTCTCTTGCTTATGGCAGCCACCCTTGCATTCTCTCTTGCAGCGGCGGCAGCAGCCGCTCAGGGCCAACGCCTCATAGCGGGCCCCCAAGGTCAGGTGATGCCTCCCCAGGCTCTCCGGCCCCAAACACCAGGTGGGGGCTCCATCATGAACCTCATCCGGTCCCCTCAGATGGCCGCCATGCTGCCCAATGGCACCCCCACCCTGGTGCCTCCCTCACCGGATGGCGGGCTTATCTACACTACCCCTTACGACTACCCTTACGCCCTGGCACCCACCTCCCTGCTGGAGTACCCCATCGAGCACAGTGGGGTTCTAGGTAAGAGAGCCTGGGGAAGCATGGGTCCAGCAGGTACATTGGCCAACTTTGGCCAGCTTGGACATGAGGGAAGCTTGTTTTACCCCGGAGCTGGGGTGCTGGACGCAGCTGCCATGAGCCACAGTCAGGACTTGTTGAAAGGTAAATATGTGGTGTCCACCTGAAGATAAAAAAAACAGACAAACTCACAGAGTGGATGTGCGGGTGAAGGTCTTGGTAATGGGATGACCAGCTATGTGGCTCATATGGACACTGTATTAAAAAGGCAAAGGGGGCCAAAACTTACCTTGTGAGGGCTAGGCTCTTGGAAAGTTTATAATTTAGACTAAGGTTACTTCACTGTTTTAGTTATGTTCTCGCCAAACAATTATGCTCTCAGGTTTAGATTAGTCTCTTTTCTGCAAGGTTCATATAGGAGCACTTGCCTTAGTGTGAATTGAGGCGTGCCGACAGAAACACACTCTCATACACGCAGCCTGCTCTCTAACCCTTTCATGCACTGGCCTGGAGGCATATCCAGTCTGGCGGCAGATCCCCTTGGATTTCTGCAGCTTTTGAAATAATTTCTCTGTGCTGTTCTCTGCAGGCAGGCATTGATGCCTGTAGATAGTCCCTCTCTCACTCCCACTGGGAATGTTCATTAAATTCCTCAATTCTTCCCTTTTTTCTTCTCCCTCCCCTCTCTCCATTGTCTTAGCTTCACCCCCCTTGAACTTGAGCTATGTGCTAATACCTGGCGCTCCCCTTAGTTTCTGCGTCAGGAGTAGAGTTCAATGTTAGGGTCTATATATTCTATTCATTCTCAATGGTGCTTTATGCGCAACACATCTGCTACCAAAGAGATAACTGAACATCTATTGATGAAAAGTCTTATATGAACACCATATGCTTCATTGAGGCTGTGGTTAACAAAAGCAAAGCTATTTTCCAAGTTAAGTCAGTTGCTTTAATATGACACAGTACTCCTCTAATGTTGTTCGCAACAGCAGACACTAGCCTGATTTTAGCTAACCTGTGTATTTGACGTGCCTCTGGGAGTTGTGTCTAGAACAGACAGGGGCAGCTGACTGACTTTTCTCTCTTTAACTTGCAGGGTTACACCAGCTTAGTGCATTTTATTTACTCACATTATCGATTGGTGCCTTCAGCAACACAGGGCCCTGTGTGGGAACACTCACTCTCGTACTCACACACACTCATGCACTTGGTTCGGCTGCCTGCGCTACTGTATCCAGCCACTATTGGCTTCTCTGAGAATAAAGGAACGTGAGGCCATCTGCTTCTTCCGAGTAGTGTAGGTGGTTGCTTAGTCATCAG
Organism: Cottus gobio; assembly: GCA_023566465.1. Lineage (NCBI taxonomy): Eukaryota > Metazoa > Chordata > Actinopteri > Perciformes > Cottidae > Cottus > Cottus gobio. Next base: position 9,563,315 of record CM042228.1, read on the forward strand.
CCAAAACTCACTCTTAACATCTGACAATGCCAGAACAAAATCCTTTTTGAATTTTATAACTTATTTCCCCATGTCCCCTCTTCCTCTGGAAGAACCTGATTTATTTTTCTTAATTCCTGCGCATCACATTTATGTAGTACTTAAACAAACAGTGGCACGCTAACGGCTTGTTTGTGTTACGTACACAAGACAGTGTCGAGCACTGCAGTAGGAAGAAATCAGTTGTGACAAATATAAGAGGAAAATGACAGCCTCTGCCGCCAGTGAACAGATTGACCTGGAGAGAAATGGTGAAAGAGGGAAAGAGAAAATGAGAGAGAGCGAGAGGCAGGTGGTGTCTGGCACTATTCAATTACCATCAGAGCTGTATTGGATTTCCCCACCTTTCAAAATAAAGAGACAAATTTCTCTCAATCCCCCCTCTGTATCCCAGAGGAAGAATCACATTATTTTTTCAGACAGCCCAGAAGCCTTTACCCTTTGCCTGCCCCCCTTTCAAAGAGTCCTCTATAACTCTGAGCACTGTGGAATTTTATTACTTAAGTTATGCATTTTAAATAACAAGTAAAACTCCAAAAAGCCGTATTTTTTTCTACTGCATTTTTCTACACTTAAAAAGAAGCTCTGTGTGGTGTGTGTGTATATGTACTATAATCTGTATTCTGTTGCTTTTCTGTGTATTATTGTATTATCTAAGCATTATAATGATAATGGTTAAAATGTGAATGTTATTACTGTAAAAGATGACTGTTTTTCCCCTGCTCAAAGTGAATGGTTTCTAACCTTGTGGACCTGTTGCAATCTAGGTGCAATGGCTACTAAAGTGAGACGGCATGACACGCGGGTCCATCCTTACCAAAGGATTGTGACCGCTGACAGAGGTCAGTTTAGTCTCTTAGCTACACTCTATTGATTGATGACTTTCAATGATTATTATGCCTATTATGCCTCGATGCCTTAGTTAGGAATCATCTGTATTGTATTTTGTTTTCCTTTCCCCCACTACCTTTCCTACCCCATACATCCACGCACCAGCTAAATGGTTGATTGTGGTATGCACATTTTGTTTACATTTAGTACTTAACATATACAGTGTTCTGTAGATGATGTATATGTCAAAGCTCAGGCAAAAGTGATCCGAACAGCTTTTGGTTAATGCAGCTGTGAAGCCAAGACAGGTAGTACTTTGCAGGCAGTGTTAAAGGTGTATAATGACATTCCTCTGATGTGAGATTAGAGCCTAAAATGGGGCAGGCTTGTTCCCATACATGATTTATCTCCTTGGCTCATACGGAGCAAAGAAAAAGGAATAGCATTTCTATACTGCATCTGAAAGACCTGGTGGGCAGAAGACAAGTTGTCATGCTGCTACCCTCACCATTTCACCTTGAAATTTAAATTTATTTTGCATTTTATTTTTCTATTGAAGAAAGGCACGCACAGACATAAGCTTGCATTCTCTCCAGTATATTGCATATAGATAAAAAATAAAATAAAAAAGAAGCTAAAACACATTTTAAATATTTTCAGTTGTACATGAGGTACTGTCATTTTATATTTGAGCATTTTATATCAAATGTATTTATGGTTCTGGTGTATATTTATATTATATAAAAATATACTGCTAAATAAAGAGAAAGAATCGGAAAACATCGATTCATCTATTCATTGCACATGTAACACTAGTCACAGTTATCCCTCACATAACATTAGTGAGACTCCTTACCACTAATCACACTGTCTGTAACTTGCACTCCAACTTGACAGACACTAAAACACTAGATTTCTGTTGTTCTTATTCTGTTTGTCTGTTCGACCTCTCTTTGCTTCTGTTTTGATTTTGGGGGGCAATGTGCGCTTAAATTAAACCGCCATGCTAGCTGATTCAGGGTGGGGGCTTAGTAGTCGGGATCATGACGTGACAACGTCATGATATGTTGAGATTAGCTGGGTTCATCTCACATTGGCATGGGAATTAGGAGCAGGGGCAACATAAGAGATTGCATTCATTTTATTGTTAAAATGATGTCATTCCAGTCTCTTCTTGCTGACACTAATATCCTTTCTATCTTTTTTTTCTGTTTGTTTTGTTTTTGTTTCTAACCACCTAGCCGCCACCGGCAACTAACACATGACCTTCTGACCTCTGAACTCTTCACCCAATGACGAGCCGCCCCAAGCCTGCCTGCTGATCAGTTAACTGGTAATTGCCTTTTGCTAGCCTCTCGGACGCAAGTGAGAGAGAGAGAGAGGCGCCTGCCCGTACAGTTACCCTAACACGAAAAAAAGTAGAAACCAATGGAGAATCTTCACAGAAACACAACAAAACCCAACCAAATTGTGTAATATCCATTTTTTCCCTCTGTTCATTGAGTTCAGTTCCCATTCTTTCTCTTTCTTTTTCTTCATGAATCATATACTGGGTGGATGTGTTTGTGGTATTACTCATAAATCTGCACTGAATTATATAGCAATAAAGACCCCCACCCCACCCACTCTCCTTTAATCGCTCTAAATTGGTGACCTCACTTGGGTGAATAAAAGTTAAATATCTATTTGACGCAAACTATTTGGTTTCAGAGTAATAACATGATCCCCCTGAAAATAAAACGTAACCTCCGGAGCCCCCTCCCCCCTGTTCCTACCCATTGGGAGAGAAAAAGAAATAGAAGGAAAGAGAACATACACTCACATTAACTTGTTTAATTTCTGTCATTTTTCACATGTAGTGCAGTTGTTGAGCTCTAAAATGTAATTATGAGCTGACGCATTCTGGGTGTGCCCCTCCAAACAGCTTTCTGTCTGTTTAAAAAAAAAAAAAAAAAAAAAAGCATGGCTGAAATTATTGCAAAAAGAGCTTTTTATGATTTATGTGTTTTTTTTCTTCTTTTTTTGGCTTTACTTTTGACTCATTTTCTCCACCTGATTTTGGTTTCTCTGTTCATATTTGACAAATTAGCTTAGCTTAAAATTGATGAGCCAAAATAAGGCAGGTGGTTACCTCTGGAAAACAAAAGCAATCTGGTGTTTGAAGCAGGCTGCAGAAACTAAGGAATGATGAAGGGCAAGATGGGAAGGTCATCGTTTGGGCTGATGGGTCTGTGTGTGTGTGTGTTTTTTAATTAATACTACAATAAAAGTAGGGTGTGCTGAGGCTTCGGGGACATTGGGGCAGTGCTTATTAGCTACTGACCATTGCTATGTCCCCGTCCACACTACATCCATTATACAGTGCCTGATGTATTTAGAAAATTATCTCAATGAGTTAGCCGAGCTGTGATTGAAAAGACAAAAAAAAGTATTAAGTGTGCATATTTAGCCAAAGGGTTTTCCGATGAATTATATATCTGCAATTATGCATCTGTCTCACACAGGGCTCTCTTTGTGATTTTAGAGTTTGAAAGGGTGTGAATTTGTGGTGCCGGCCTTCAACTGGAACAGACAGCCAGTCAGTTAGATTACGTTTGACCCATTAACGCTGCGGAGGTGAAAGCAAGCAATCAACACTAAATCAACACATTACTCAATTACAGCTAGGGAAGGGCACTTTGAAGTTCTGTACATAGATGCTTTTGTCATGAGGTTTCTATATTCGTTCGTTTCATCAGCCACATTGCCAAAATATTTTTTTATGTCTTTTATTTTTGCATCACAACATTTGGCCAATTTTGTTTTTAAGTGTCTTTTTTAGTTTTTTTTAACCCAAGACATCAGGTGGGCATAATCTGACCCTTCCTGCAAATTCGAAAAAGTATATATTTTTTAGCTTTAGTCTCTGTGATTATTTTCGTTATGAAACGTGTATCAACTCATGATGAACCCTCCAAAAGCGCATCCACAATGTGTCACATCTCCCTTTTGATCGCAGTCTAGCTCCTGAGCCCACAATCTTTTGTTCAACTCTCTCAAGAAAAAAATAGGATGTGAAAGCCATGCCTGCCTGTTCAAATTGCTTTATACATACGTCTTGTGTGTATATGTGTATATATTTATATATATAAATATATATATATATACATATATAAAAATGTAGATATCTGTCATTGCATATACGAATACATAAGTGAACAAAAAATAGATAATTTTACAGGGTGCTGGAGAAGATAAAAAAAATTAATAATCTATTTTTGGCAATTTTAGCTTTTGATACTTTACTTGCAGTTACAAAATCTGAAAAAATAAATAAAAAAAAAAGTTTAAAATGGTATAGAGGGAAAACAGAAAAACTGAGTATGTGAAGAAAAAGTGCTGTTACTTGGATATGATTGGAAAGGAAGACGAAGACCAAAACAGTCATAACCTTCGAAAAGTTAGAGAGGATCGGAGCGAGACGATCGCCTCGAGAGTTTTAAAAGGATCAAATCAAAGTGCCTTATCAACAGTGTTTCTGTTTTCTGAGTATTCCAGTTGTGTTCAATAATATCCAGCACCCACCAAGATGGCGCAGAGAGGAATGGCTAGTGTTACATGCTCTGAGTAGTCGAGCAGGGTAGCTCCCACCATATCGTGGCGTTACCGAAGTTATTCTATGCAAAAAGAATAGCAGTCGTTTTGACCAGCTAAAATATGTGCCATGGTTTTGTCTTCCTGAAATTATTTTTGTTTTTGTTTTTCCTTGACTTGATGGCCCTTTACTCTGCTGTATGTGCAGGATTTGTCCTCTTTTTATTTAGATTTTAATGATCATATGAAATATTGTCTTGATTTTTGGTGACTGTGACTAACTTCCTAGAACAAATTGAACTGCCAATAGCAATGCAGTAGTCTGCCGGAACATGTTCTGATCACAAGCTGAGGAAAATACATAACGTTCAAGGTAATGGATATAGGGAAAAGGGGGGGTCGGAGGGGGTCGTCCCCGTTGGCATTAAGCCCATTTGTTTCAATAGCTGTCTACTGAAAGCATCCAGGCCAAGTTTCTCCATGTCAATTTGACAACAAACTATCAATACAATCACCAGATTTAGAATGGGCGAATGAAATGCTGGATAATGAAACGAGCAACGCTATTTCACAGCCAAATGGTTTTCAGTTATTGAAACAACTGACAGTTTTTTGCTGGAAGGTAAAGTATTCTCGTAATATAAAATTGAAGAATTCTTAGATCCCAATATTACCCTTGGCAGTTTGTTTTTCTATTCATAGCTCTTTCATCATGCTGTTACACCGAAAGGTCAATTAATTTTTCTTTCTCAGTGTTATTATTTTAAATTGAAATGCAATATTAAAGTGGAGCAAGTGATGGCTATTCGGCATTTGACAGTATTAAGAAAATTCCTTCTGCAATGTTACAACTTGCTGTGTCATTGTGAACGGCTGGATAAGTCCATCAGGTGAAAGGTTAACTATATACCTACCGTATTCTCTCTGGCCTGCCTACTACATGTATGATAATGTAATTAACAGCCATTGTTACAGGTTTATAATGTATTTTTCTAATCTCATTTTATATGTATATTAATCATGTTTCTGAGTGCATCTTTTTTTTTTTTTTTTTTTATGAAATCCACATGCAACTCCCTCCCTACCCCCAAACGTCCCCCCTCTTCCTCCCCTCCCCATTCTCTTTTACATCTTGAAAACTGTCTCTTGTGGGGAGTGTTGCCTTTTCCCTGTTATATTTGGTTTTGTTTTCTTGCCAATTCCCAGCTCATTAGCTACTTTATTAGTTTTCTTGTCATAAGTATTTTTACATGCTTGCATTTAGTTTTCATGGTGTATGCTGTTATTTTTCTTATTAACCTCTTGGCATTTATTTTAATAAAACATTCTTAGTAAGAATTTTACTAACTTGCTGATATTTTGTCTTGTGTTTTTAACCAGTTTCATGAATGTATTACCTTGGTCTGGTTCACGGACTAACACAATTAAAACTGGTGTCTGGCCACCACTTACACACTACACAAGCACACACACACACACACACTAGTCAATTTTGCACATGCTCCGCACACACTAAACACACACACGCACACACAGCCTAACTGGAAACTGCACGAGTTGATAAACGTCCCTCACTCCCGCTCACGCACTCTCACCTCTGTGCTGGAGAACTCTGCTGACACTCTTCATACTTGCCCTCCCGCTCAGTTCCAGCACTGCTGCTGTGTCCCGTCGTCTGTTGGAGTCAACTCTCCTGTCGGTTGTCCCGTCCTTCTGTGTCACTGACCCCGTGAGGCGGCAGGAAGTGTCTCACTGTCTGTGGGTGGGGTTGTGAGCTGCACGTTATTCGAGGTCACTGGTGAACTTCTGGCTCAGCTGAACAAAGCGCACAAAAGTCAAAAACTCAAATGTCCACCAGTGTCCTCTTTCTTTAAATAGTGGTTAGCGCAGGGCTAGTCATAATCCGTGCAAAAATACTGCATATTCGTCATCTCAAAAGGATTTATTTTACTGTGAATTATGTAGAGGGCACGGGCACACGTTCTAAATGTAATATTTATTTACAGCAGACACATAGATGGCAGCTGTGTGATAGTCTAAAGCTGTCCCCGGTCTCTTTTCTCTCCCGCCGCCTCCCAGGCTTGTTATGCCTGGATAGCAGCATTATAGTTATCGCCAGCTGTTGTCTGTTTGGTGAACACTTCTCCCAATTCAGCTTATTGATATAATGGCTAATACTGGGCCGTTTGGGAGCATCCATAATGCTTAGACACACACCAGTACACCGTGCCTATATGAAGTACTTTGGGATCAAAACAACCGTACTATTCCTTCCGGTGTAAAATGCTGATATGGCTTTCAGAGAGCTAGTAATTCTTGTTTTGTGTCTGAAACACTGCCAGTGTGTGTTGTTCACTCTACTACGGTGCACTTGTCCCCGGGTTCAGTCAGCTCTCTTCTCTCTATTCAGCTTTGTTTCTTCCCCGACTAATTTAAGGTATTGACACTGACACAGAAGCAAAAGATTAATTCATTAATCCTGATTACTTTAACCCACTGAGTGATGCCTCCCAGATTTATTTTCCTTTTTTTTCCTCCTTTTTAAATCTGCGCAACACAAAAACATCTTGGCCTTAACTGTTGCAATTCTCTTCATGTCTCGGCAAGCAAAGAACAAGGGAGGGTTAAGGGTGTCTAACATCAAACTTAACATTTCTTTCCTCTCTGAAATTAACATTTCTGTGTCTTTGATCTGAAAATGGGTGTTTTTGCCTAACACCTGCTTAAACACCAGCAAGTAGAGACAAAGATTGGATTAATGGCAGCCATCCTTAATAGTTTTTTCTCCTTTACTTTTTGTCTCGTCAGCCGTAAGCTTTTTTTTTTCAATTTATTGCTGTCGGATTGGCTGTTAATGTTTTTGTTTGCCATATACAGCTAGAGCTAAAATCCGTCCATTAGCAGTCGATATACTTGCGCTGTCACAAGCGAGTCGCCTTATTTATGTCAGAGGTTTTCAGCCACCAAGCTGATGAAAAATGTGTGGAGTGGCAAGTCTTTTTTCCAGAGCACAATGTATTGCAAACACTGCCTGAAAAATTGCATCTGTGAGTTAAAAGTGCCTTTTTTCCTGCGATTGGGAAATTATTTATTTTTGTAATTTATCATTCAAGTGCCAATGTTCTGTCTTCCTTCATCTCGCCAAGGTTTTGTTTTTTTTGTTAAGCACAAAAACTAAATGTCCACGCTTCCTTTTTTCAGCACAATGAACGCACTCTTTAAAACAAAAACTGGAAAAGTGTGACCACACATGGGGAAAATTGGCCTCAGATTTGTCCCCACCATTAAACTTGGGCTTTAATGGATCATGAGTTGAAACCGATCAACTGAGAATTTGTTTTTCTTGATTGGACCACAGTATGCAGTGAACGGCCGTTTGCATACTGCTGCCATTTCTCAGCGCCTTTCCAACGCCGTCGCAGGGCATTTAGTGCATTTATCTACTAACTACCTTTTCACCTGTCAATCTTTTATTTTTCTTCTGTTCTGTTTAACAAACATTCCTCCAATGAGTTAAACGGCAGGTTAACCAATCAGTAGCACTCAGGTGGTTCAACGGCAAACGCTACTAAAACACAGAATGAGACTTTTTTTTTTTTTTAGCCCCACTGGATTTTTTTGTTTTACTTTATTTTTTGACTGTGATAAGTATGCATAAAAAGTATCATTTTTTCCTAAAATTCTACTAGTATGGTATATTCTGCAAGTTCCTCATCCATATAGTGGTGCACTAAAATCTGTGAGATCTTTTCTTCTTTTTTTTGTGGCATTTACGTTTTTATGTGAAGTAGCTTTTATTTTGTTTTGTGTTACCTTGTTTTTATAGAGGGTTAGACTCAGATCTTTGAATAGGGTGTAAAACATGTAATGCCAGTTTTTGTTGCTCACACCAAAAAAAGAAAAGAAAAAAAGGAAAACAAATGTCATGTGTGCAATAAAGAACCATATTTACAAGCTTTCCTCTGACTGCTTTACCTCGACTGGTCCTTTCACTTCTGCGCTCGTACTTCTTTATCGGTGACATCATTGCTTTGGATTTGCTGTGATTTGGGACGTTTAAAGGTAGGTGTGCCGCATTCGCAGGAAATGAAATGTGAAAGTTCAACGCTGGTGAAACGGCTCTCAAAGCCCTCAAAGTGAGATCAAGCTCTGTCGGTTTTCAGTGTGATTGTGGTAAAATGTTGACCTTCTGCGAGGGTCACAGCAAAAGCTTTGTGTCTGGAGATGATAAGTCAAATCCATTTCTGGCTGATATCTAAACTGACTTTTCACGTCTGAGCCGAGGACAACCGGGAGAAGCAGGGTCGGCGTTTCACTCGGGCCTCGTCCACTCAATCTTTGTGCACCGCCGGCGATCATGCGTGGCAGGTGACATGAAGTGGTGTGGCACCCGGTGAACGCTTCCTCTCCTGCAAACTGAATGCAGACACTATTTAGAGATGGATCTATTTTTACAGCGGCTGCCGATGCACCGCTCTGTGTCAGCCTTGCACACGGGCAACTCACCACAGAGGTCAGCCGCTCGCTAAGAGCTGCACGTCACACTGAATGAGCGGCAGCGTCTGTAAACGCTAATGTTACATTTATTCAATGTCACACTTATGACAAATTTCTAATAGACTGCCATCTCTGAGATTATCATAAAAGGGATTTCCAATTCAAATGTTTCATGCCTCCACCATTATAATAAAACTAATCAATCTCTGATCATTTAACCCTGATATTTTCACTTGAAAATTATTTTGATGAAACATTTAAGTGGGTGCAAAAGAGTAAAATATAATAGATGTCCATGCATTATATCTGAGATTGGTGTTTACTGTTGTGCAGCATTACTTCTCCCAAATAAATATTTTGATTTCTGTCATTGGGGATTTTAATAGCAGTTTTCTTCACAACAGGGAGTTTGCCCTTTCTGGAGTCTATACTTTGTGAATTACTTTTTGATGGACAAAATAATTATATTTGTTAATATTTGTTGTGTGGGTCAATTTAACATAAAATGAAAACATTTCCTTCAAAACAATCATGTCATAAGCTTAATTTGTAGCAAAGGAAATAATTACATCTGCAGACCTATATTCCATGATGTGCATTATAATATAAGTATTTAAGGGAAAAATGATTACAACTATCCTTTTTATGTCAAACAATAAGGGGAAAAACATCTTATTTGTGGTCAAAGTATAGATTAGTACCCAAATAACATCTTGTCAATTAAGAACTCCACACCTATTGTGTTTACCTGAGAATCTTAACCCTGCTGCTGTCGTCTAAACACCATCAAAGTTACATTAATACTGGAAACAGAGGCATGATCTCATTAGCAGAAGGACTGAAGGTATGCATTTATACATACGCTGGTTTCTCTTCATTTTGATTCTGCATAAGCGCCACATGGAAGCAAACTGGTGTTCTTTACTCCGCTTATGGTGGTAAATGCAATGTAGCATAAACAAACATAGGAGTCCCTCCATGTTTCTTCTCTTATTTTGCAGCGTCAGTATAATATGTTTGCTGCAGGCTACCGCACATCCTCCGAGACATTTACCCTAATTATCAAGCACGTCATGTCATCTCTGGGTTACTGGGGGAGTCAGGTGCATGTAAATGTAGCTGCAGAAGCAACAGCATTATTAAACATGCCCTTTCGCTGGTTCATTTTTGCTTTCTCCCATCAAATGAATGAGTCAGTGCTGCAGTATATTCCCCTTTCCACCAGTATGCAACTCCTACGGGCTTCCTGGGGACTTATGACCTGTGAGGAGGTGAGGTGAGCCAGCTGTTGTCACACTGTGAAAGTGAAGTGCAGCAAATGTACAGTTCCAGCTATTCTTAGTCTGATTCCCAGTCCCCAATTTGATGCTGTAATAAAAACAAAGGACTTTGAAGTGGACGTCTCATTACAGCTCAAGCTGGCAACTCAGCAGGAAAGAATCCAAAACGACAGGGACACATCTTCCTCTCTCTGCTTCTCTCATCCTCTTGCTGGAGGACAGAGCTGCTTCTGCTGAATAGGACAGTGGGGAGTAAACGGTTCGTGAGGGGGCTGCTGGAAGTGACTTTAATGTCACGCAGGAAGCGGGGAGCGAGAAAGAGAAGTGGAAGGAGGAGGGTGCTGATGGTGGTTTTGGCCCCCGGGACGATGCATCAAAGAAGCATTTGTCGCAGAGACCAGCTGGGAGTCTATTCAAGGAAAGAGAACTCTGTGTGTGTGTGGGTGTGGGTGGGTGGGTGGAAGGGTGGGTGGAAGGGTTGCATCAGTAGTGACAGATGAACCAGCTTCCTGTGAAATGAATATAGGGCATTCATCAGAGTGCAGCTGTTTCTCTATGTGTTTTTCTGTGTGTGTGTGTGTGTGTGTGTGTGTGTGTGTGTGTGTGTGTGTGTGTGCGTGTGCGAGCGAGAGACAGAGAGAGGAAGACTTGTTTTCGAGTGTGCAGTTGCAGGTTTCAAGCTTAGATTGATGAATGAAACTCAGTAGTTCTTTGGGCACCTGTGCTGAATGACACAGTCTAGCAGCTGGATTTTGTGTGTGTTTGCAGCTGATTGTGAGAGTGAGTGTGTGTGTGTGTGCGCGTGCGTGTGTGTTAGAAAGAATGGGAGAGGGAGTCAGAAAGACAGACAGTAGAAAGAAGAGCAGTGGTTTTATTTATGTGTGGCTATAGAGAGTATTTCTCCTTCAGGAATCAGTAACAGTGTCATTGTGTGAGTCTTTCTGAAATAAATCACTTTGGATTGTAAAGAATATGTGTTTATGTCCTCCGAAGAGTATCTGTCTTTCCAAGAAAAGCTCTTGAGGACTTTTCCTGCTTGTCTTTAGCAGCTGCAAATACTATGGTGGTGGATAATTCATGCACTCTCCACTTTCAGCAAATATTCCTATCAGGGAAAAACTCCTACTTTGACATTTTCTATTTTGATTGGTACACAACCACGTCTGATCAGACAGGGCAGTTGGTGTTTCCCTCGTCCGCCATGTCCCCACTGACACATAAATTTCACCGTAAGAAGTGAAATCGTCGACCCATCACTCCAGCTCGGACAACAAGATGAATCTTCCTCGCCGGTCTAACCGGTCAGCTGCTTTCAACTGTTTCTGTGTTGAGTGATTCAGACGTGTGTGAATACTGCAGGCCCCAATGCTGACAGAGAAAGTCTAACAGGTGTGTGTGTGTGTGTGTGTGTGTGTGTGTGTGTGTGTGTGTGTGTGTGTGTGTGTGTGTGTGTGTGTGTGTGTGTGTGTGTGTGTGTGTGTGTGTGTGTGTGTGTGTGTGTGTGTGTGTGTGTGTGTGTGTGTGTGTGTGTGTGTGTGTGTGTGTGTGTGTGTGCGCGTGTGTGTGTGTGTGCGCGCGCGTGTGTGTGCGCGCGCGTGTGTGTGTGTGTGCGCGTGCGCGTGTGTGTGTGCGCGCGCGCCGTCAGGTCTGTTTTTTTCTGTGGCCACTGTGAATTCAATGGCTGGTTGTGGACCAGCAAATAACAGGTTATGTTGTCCACACTGTGCTAAATACAAACTGTATAAGGGATGTTTGGTGACAGGAACATTTCTGTCTCATCCGACATCAGTCTGAGATATTAAAGATTGGAGTCAATTAAAGTGTCAGCAGATATGTCTTCTGGTCTGAAGCTCTCACCAGGTTATGACCCATCTGGAGCTGTTTACAAGGAGCAACCACCATAACTGACTGTTGAGATTTAGGATGCACTTCCTAAATTGTCCTGGTGGAGACAAGAACATTTGCATCTCAGTCTCACTTAGTAGGAACATTAGCTGTATTATTGCAGCTTTGAGACCACACGGCAATAAAGAGTTTTAAAAAAACTTTTTTTTTGAGTTAGTAAATCACATGTACAGTCACTTTATTGTAGTAATTGATCCCCATCCATAGAGTTCATTGCAACAGTATTTGCTGTTTTACAGATACAAATTATTTGATGCTGCTCTGTAGACCAAAGTAATGTAATAAAAAAAATCTACGATGTTGCCTTTTAGAAATGTCATAAATTAATCTTAATCTTCAATAAGATGTTTTCCAGCACTCGATACTCAGCCATTACATCTTTCATTTCCTCAACCCCACCCGGGCTTCCGCCAGTATTCACAGCAGTCATTTCGACAGCTGTCATGGCTGACAAAGCACAGGTGTAGCTAATAACACTAATCACGTAGTTCCAGTAAGCCATACACCTGTTTACTTTTGCTTTTTCTACTATGACAGTTTACAGTGGCTGCTGTGAGCAAAGCTTTGAGCTTACTTTGCTGTTCCTAGCGTCAAACAATTAGTATTAGCGAGTATTAAACCCAAACCACTATTTTCTTTAAGGTTTTCATAAAATGTAAGCCACTTAGCAACATCATTTAGTCTGAGGTTGAGGAAAAGTCACAGATGCAAACAATCTACTGCTAATGTTTAGCTTGTTAAGATTAAACCTAGACATGTTTCTAGCGCCATTACACTCCATATGATCTATAATACCATATTATCCATAAATTCAATTAGCTTAACATTTTGAACTTTAGCCTCATTGGTGTTGGTATTGTTTTCATGCTAGCAGTGCATATAGCGGTCTGTGTTCTGTCCCAATTTCTGTGATGCTCCTCATATTCAAAATGTTCTAAAATGTCATTTGTGGAGCGACATTAAGCTTGAAGCTAATTAAGCACTGCAAGCTTGCTATAAGTTGAATTGCTAACCTGTTAAGTAGCATGCAAGCTAGCTCTGTACTGCTTTCATCTCTTTCAAAGTATTTTCTATGTGCCTTCTGTGCCTTTTGTGAAGCCTCACTGCACTGGTTCTTGCTGCTTCATGCTATTGTAGTTGCTGCTGCTGTAACAAAGCAGCCCTCTTGAGTTGAAAGTAGACTTCCGGGGTGTGAAGGTGAACATCAGGAAAGGTGGATACCCCAAAGCAAACGCACATGAGCACTCAAAGTTGAAACTGTGTTTCTTTTCATGGACCTCATGGCTCTTTGAAGGGAGTTGACCTTCCTCTCACTGGGCTCCCCTGTGGTTTGAACCCTGTACATGGTCGTCATGTAAACATTATTTCCACACACTCAACAAAAACACAGTCACATAAGGAGCCATAAAAACAACTTCCCTCCGTTTCATTGTGTCTGATACAGGATGACAATCTTTGTCTGGATGCAAGAATAACTCCTAATCCTACTTATCTGGGAAGCGTTAATGTGTGCGTGCATGCACCATAGGCATGCACGCATACTGACTGTGTGTGTGTGTGTGTGTGTGTGTGTGTGTGTGTGTGTGTGCATTCTCATGCATAGCATTTGCTGCTGTGTTTGCATCAGGGCTCACTTTGAAATAGCACAATTCTGCAAGTGTGTGTGTGTGTGTGTGTGTGTGTGTGTTCACCCTCAGAAATGAAAACGCTGACCCAATTTAATACACCTGTGTCTCACTGCACTCTGGCCTAGCACTCAATCTCACACACTCACACACACACACACACATACATAAACACACACCTCAACCTGACTCATGTGGAGTGCAGCTCTCAAACGCCACATAATCCCAGAGTACAGCCGATTCAAATAGAGGAGCTGTTTTTCCCTGCTTTTTATATTTTTTCACTTGAAAGGCAGAAAATAATAATGCTCCAACATTAAGATGTTTATAACTTTTTTTTAAATTAGTTTCACTTTTCTACATTTATTCTTGTAATGCATTCAAATGTACAGTATAAACAAGAGATGTAAATTATTTTAATACTTTCATGTTTGTGTTATATGTCAGCTGTTAAGGTTGCGCCTGCATACTGGGTGTGTTTTCCCCGCAGGCTGAGCTCCCAGCATGCCATTCAGGCCCTGGTGAGCAGCTCTGTGCCGGTGACCTCACACTGAGAGGTAAGGCAGTAATGAACTTCCTGTCATCCGACATCCACACATACACCAAGACATAATCTCATCCACATCCGCAAGGCACGGAGAGATGTCACATTAGCATGGTGCTATCTTTTCTGTGTGTGTGTGTGTCGGTATGTGTGTGTGTGTGTGTTCAGAGAGACAGATGACTACATTGTCCCTGGATGTGTACTTCCTGTGTGTGTCTGTAATTAATCTGGGCATGTGGCTGGTGTAAACATAAGGAAGAACAGTTTTTTTTGTCAGATTAATCTGTCTTGTGAGATCAGCGTCCGCACTAAATCTCAACACACTGGCTTGGCAGGGGACTTCATCAGCCCACTCATACACACACATATACACACAAATTAAGAAGAGATTGGTTGCACATTTGTGTATGTATTTGTTATGTTCTCATTCAAGTTGTCAGTAGCCATGGTTCTATTAAAATGCAAAAAGATTTATCAACTACCTTCATGCAAATACATTCAAGAAGATGGGCCACGATTACACAATTAATTAAGGACTAACTCTGATACATCAACGTATTTCTGTGTGCTTCCCACCTAAGATGCCATCTGTATTTTAGATTGATCAACATGTACTTATAACAGTGTATTATTAGCAGAGCCTATGATTATTAGCCTCTAGTTATAGAGTCTGAAACATGCACCAACCCTGACTATTCTCATTTATTGGGCGCTTTCCTGCATTTAATAGTGAGTGGTAGGATGAGAGAAAAGCTGTTGACATTAAAAGAATCAGAGGGTTTATTCAAAATATGTTCATCATCATACGTTTATGGCATCTTTTCACTCAAGCAAAGCTTTCTTTTACAACTGGCCAAACACTTCATTGTCCATATAGTGGCTCTTCTGAAGCAGTTTGATAATACCACATAATCCTCATCAGCAGATGGAGTTGGCCAGTTGTCACAATATTTTCTGAGCACCTTAAACTTGAGGCAATAAGATGGATGGACATTCTTCATTAAATTGCTGTCTATCCTGTAACAGACCAGTGTAGCTGCATCCTGCAACAGGCTGTGGTTTCAACCCTTTCTCTCATCATTAGTCTCAGTTTTGCTGTAAGCACTTCTCCCCCAGCTTCTACCCTGACCTCCTCACACCAGCCCTCCCCCTCTGGCCTTTCCTCCCCCCTCAGCTGCTGCCCTTCAGCCTGTGTCACAGTATGTCCTCCCTATGAGCCCCATTCTTCGTTTACCCCTTCCCCGGGCCAGTATTACTCCTCTGATCCAAGACATTACATCTCTAATTGAAGCTGACAGCCACATCAATTTTGCGGCCTGGCATCACGTAGCACCAGACTGTCACTGTTACCAGGTGAAACCCTCGTAAGCGAAGGAAAGCTGTATTATCACCCTGTTAATTATTAGGATGCACATCTGGAGTCTTTATCAATACAACTGTAATTGTCACAATAGGGATATATAATTGTGCAGTAATTAGAGAAATTAGGGAATTTGGAGCTTCTCACCTCTCTCTGTTTCAGTATTATTGAAGGTACTGTGGGATTTTGTTTTGATGTTTTTTGTAACTAATACCTGCATGTAAGCAACTGCATTAAATATCATCTGGGAGAGACTTTCAGCAAAGAGAGTTAAAGGTATTACAACGTACATAGATCCAGATGCAATCATGCATGTTTGGAAGCCCGCTGGTTGCAGGGGAAGCAGAAGATGTGGGAGATGATGGACCCATGCAGAGGTGAAGAATACGTGCTGACATGCTTTTTCCGTTCCATCGTTGGAATTACCGGCGGCACGACATTTAAATTATACATTAATAAACTTCACACTCAACATTCGCTCACTCAAATAAAAGGATGTACAATAAATATAGTGCATTATAGTCAATAGGGTGTGATTGCAAACATCCTGTCTCAAAGAGGGATGTTTTGAACCATTTGTGTAATGTTTTTCTAAATGTTCTTTTTTGGCCATATCTGTGAATGCTCAATAGTGTGAACAGTGGATTACATCTTATTTCCCCTTAATTCATTCAGTAATTGAATTGTTTATATTGTAATAACATTTGTATTAATTATTTCCTTGTATTATTTTTTTAGGAATATTTATTGTTGTTAAATTGTTGTATTTATAAATTGTTGTATTCAAGTGCAATGGTTTGTTATAATATTTGCATTTAGGAGAGCTAGTTCCAGTGTTATTGTGCCTGCTGGCTTCCTGGCTGGGACACTTGCACTGAGCCTTAATTTACTAAATTACTTTCAGCTGTGCGTTTCCTTCTATAACGGGTCAAAAGGCCTGCTGCTCCTGCTGCAGGATGTGTCATAATGCTCTGATGATCAGGCAGCAGGTACAAATGATACAGCATGAATCTGATCTGGGGGTAACCCATACATTAGTGTTATTTTGTCAGGCCGAGCACGCCACTGATTTCCACGGCAGGATACTCAAACACCTGTTTCCTCTGACAGTGTCATGATTGTTGAAGGTAAGTCCGGGTTATGTGCTCGTTGGAGACGGAGGCCACAGAGGACCTTGTTCATGTCTGCTCTTATCACAGTCTGCATCTCCCTTCCTCTGTCTGCCTGCCAATATCTGCTCATCCAGCTCTCTTTGTATCTGAGGCGCCTGTACAGCATCTCTCTCTTTCTGCTTCTTTTCTGTTTTCCACCTCTTCACTGCATACCTTTGTCTAATGGCAAGAAGACGGAGAAGGACGGACACAATAATACCTTTTTGAATATGTCTTGCTGTTGTAGGTTATTCTTTCTAATGCCAAGGTTGAGGTATTTCTGTTATGATTAATTGGCTTTTCTCCAAGACGTGTCAACGAGTGTATTTGCATGTGAACTGATCCTGGAGACCAAGGTTGGCTGATTTTATTATCATTTTTATGAAGAGGATGGCGGGCTTGAGAAATTGAAAGCATGAGTCAACCTTTTTTTCAACAAGTGCAGTATTGTCAATACGTTGATCTCATGACGTTATTGGCAAAGTTCTCTGGGTGAAGCCTATATTGTTTACCGTGCCTTTGGTTTGGCATAAAAATACAGAAGAACAATAGAGCACAACTGAGGTGCATTTTTGTTTTTCTGCACAATGTTAGCCATTCCATCCCATAAATTAACTCTACCCGGCGGGGATTCCCTCTGTAACAGCGTTATCTGACTTTGCATTAAGGCTGCATTTTGATACGGAAAATAGAGTTTTTATAAATGGAAAAGGGGATGCTGCACAAACAAGCAAGTTTCAGAACAGAAAACTTAAGAAATATTTGCATTTATTGAACTGAACAAGATCAAATGTGTTTCCAAGGTCATTGGAAACTATGAGATGCAGCCCTAGTGCCGATAAACTGCCCAACATAAACAAGTTTAATTAATTGTATTATGCTTTGATCAAATAACATATGAATAATAAACATATCGGCAGACTTTAAAGGTGTAACATTTTATATTCAGAGATTCAATATAGCGACTATTATACGATGCCTTTTGTTTTCACTGTCAGAGCTGTTAGACTTGTCAGCTGCCATGTTGAGAGCCACTGAGAGGAAATTATGTGACTTCTGTATCACAATCTGTGTTCGTTCCACAAGTCAGCACACGTATGATGAATCCCTAAAATCACAAAGACACAGACCAACACATAAGTAATCATCATTAATACATTCTAAAAATAAACCACAACATATGGACATGACTGCATTGCAAGTCAACAAAAAAAAAACAACAGAAGACAAAAGCATCCACTCTCACAATAGCTGGTTTTCAATGAGCTGTGTTAAGAACAGCTTATCGGCCAATCTTCTTTCTCTCTCTCTCTCTCTCTCACACACACACAGTTACCCACCCAATCATGTAGGCCTGGGGAACTTTTCATTAACGTTGTGGTATTACTTCAAACCCATTAAAATAGGCCTCTGCTAATCTAAATCCAATAATTTGTGCATTTCTTCCTCCCGTCAGTGGCATCATGCTTTCCTCTATCCAACCCAATACTAGAAGAGAAGATTCATTATCTCTTGTTTGGACGAGGATTATGCTGATCGGGGCGGCTTAAGGCAGACGATATAAAGACTCTTAATAAAATTCTTCAGCCGTTGCAGCAATGTGCCATCTAATTTGAAGCAGTCAGAACCCTCAACGCACACAAACACACAAACACACTTCCCTCTCCATCACCTTCCCCTTCTTACATAAATCTCACTACCCTTCTTTTCATCCCCATTCATTTCTCAGATCATCCCTATTTTCTCGTCTTTTGTCACTGAAGCTTATGTTGGGATCTGGCTGGAGGGTGTTTGTTTATTAGCATGAAAATGAAATTATTGATATTAATACAATTATTAACTTCGGTACGATTTTTAACATATATATTATTAACAACGGGACACTGCCCTGGGATCAGAAACCAATAACCAAACTGTGGATTAAGTCATAAAATTCACTCAAAATGTCAATAGTCAAAGTACCATTCCACATTCAGAGTGAACAGTGAAGGGTTAAATCCGAGCGCTGACTATAACATCCAGCTGTTATTCCAATATGTATGCACAAAATAGTCACAGAAAACAATGGCGGCTGTAGACCCATAAAGTGGTTACGTCACACCAGACTTAACAATGGCCGTGATTATTTAATGGGAAAATCAGACACACAATGGAGGCTGTGCTTACACGTCGTGTGTGTGTGTGTGTGTGTGTGTGTGTGTGTGTGTGTGTGTGTGTGTGTGTGTGTGTGTGTGTGTGGGGTTTAGTTTGAAAAGAAGTAGATAAGAAGATGAAAACATTTAACTAATAAAGTGAAGTTTACCAACTTTGCTCCTGGTAGCGGATTTGAACACAAGAAAGCTCAGCAGCGCGGAACAACACTATCACAGCAGCAACAAGCACAACAGTAATGTTACACAACACCGGATGGGACTCGGTGATCCGTAAAATACACAATAACACTTTAACAATACAGTTTCAACAAAACAAACTGTTAAAAACACACAACCTGTCTCCTCCAAAAATCACTTTGAAATCGCTTTGTTGTGGTTGGTGGCAAGTTATCCGTTGCTCCTTCAGGATACAAGTGTGTTCTTGACCACACAACAGTCTGCTGTGTGTTCTTGACCACACAACAGTCTGCTGTGTGTTCTTGACAACACAACAGTCTGCTGTTCAGCCAGTGAAGGACTTTTAATTTGTGTACCGATGTTGTTTTACCTCCTTTTGGCAACGTGAGTCGCATTGCCGGCGTGGGGTGAAGATGTACGCCCGTCTCTATAGCCGCGGTGTCACAGGGACTCCTTGGGGTTCCCGTGGCTCTCGTCCAATGAGGCACCAGTGTTTGAACCAAATCTCACAATCTAGGCTTTCAAAATGACATGCAGGCCTCCATCTGTGTTTCATCCACATGGCAAAGTCCCATCACTTCCATGCAAACGTAAAGGGCCAGACTCATCATCATAACGACTTTCTACATGAGCATAACTGCTCCCATCTAGCTGACGTTCTTTTTTTTTAGGAGCATAGTCTAAACAAGTTTAAGTTTGCTTCTTCTACAAATCTCTGTGATCTGAAAAACAAAAACATGTTAAAGTCTGTTTCAACAGACAGTTGGTGTTGGATGGAGAAAAGCAAAAGTAGAGATTTTTTTCCTCTGAAGTCATTACATAGTTCAGGAGCAGCTGGAGTGCCTTTTCATTAGTTTCTATTCACAGAGGCACCTGAGTACAAGTGTGAGGAATTCAAATGAAGAGTCGTATTTCCAAAAGGAATCAGATCCTTCAGCACTTGAGCAGTCAACTCTTGAAAATGTAGAGCATTCTGGTTATGAACACTTTTTTTACTGTCAGCAGGCGAACATACGTTTAAAAAGTGCCGCAATTTCATGATGTGCAATCAGTCATTTTCCAAGGTTACTGTTACTGTTTTTCATCAGGAGGTGCAGAACAAAACTGCTATTTTTTTTTTCTTCATTATTTTGAAATTGTTGGAAGCAGAGCCCCAGAGCATCCCTGGTTTGCATTTAGATGTAGCCGATTAAGTCATGAGCGCCCGCACAGATGAACCTATTGAGCAGCACAGAGAGGAAATAATGTAATGTTCATCTACATGCAAAACAAGTTATTTAGTTAAAAGAATACTTGCATAAGGCATGTGGACATCTCGGGGCAGGTCTGGAGGCTCTGAGGGGACATAGACAGTCTATCCACCCTCCTCAGTGGGTAAATTATCATAGACCTCACCACATCACAGTCCTTTGCAATTCAAACTTCGTTTCCTGCTGCTGTTTATGTGGCACTGAAGGCAGTTTTTATTAAGGTATCTGTCTTCTTGATGTCACCGCCATCTGACAATTCATTGTCAGCTGAATTGGGCCGTGAGAGTGATGGCAAGCCGCGGTGCTTTCAACGGGAATATTATCCGAGATTTTCTTTTTTTTTTTCTGGTTTACTCTCCCCCTTGCCTTTTGCTTATTTGTTATTTATGCGTAATGCCATTATGGTAAATAATCTGCTCCGCAGTATCTGAGTGCAGTTCAGTTCAGTATCTATTTGGATTTCCTGCATATTTGAATTTGAACTACAGAAAGAAAATGCACATGTGAGCAAACAAAGATGGTCATTTGTAGAGAGGGCTGAGGATGGAGCACCTAACTAGACTGGCTGGTGCAAAGTGATTTGCACACACTCACATGGGAACCTGGTAAACACAAGTCATTTAAAGGCAGCAGTCCACATGTACACACACATGCACACAATTAAGGTTTCTGAGGCCCTTTCTCCAAAACCTGAGAAGCACTGGAGCACAATATCAAAATCTTTAAAACAAATACATAAAATATGACCTGTTCTGAAAGAGAATCAATATTGCATGTTTGTCTGGAGGAAAGCTGCTGATGCATTTGCTGTGCTGACTTTTCCAATTTCTACATCTGAGATTACCATCGCTTTCGAGTACGCTGCTCATTTTAAAAAACAGAATTTCATTCAGTCGCTGCTCTAGCTGTATGCCCCGAGGCTCTGTGAGAGAGGGAAAGTGCATTAATGAAATGAGAGACAGACAGTGTTATTTAAATCACCTCAACAGCATAACCCGAGGCCTAACACACGCTCTCTGCTGCTTTCCAGACCAGGGCCCTGTTTTTCAATATAGCTAAACTAATTCAAGTTAACAAGCAGATATCGGGCTAAACTAATCCTGTTAATTTTCATCCAGATGAGTTGGTTCTTTTCAAGCGGTTTGATTGATTTGTTGATCCTGGGTGAATTTATCTTGGGTAGTTTTTATTTTGAAAAAATAGCTAAATTTGTGAAGAGTTGAAAACATGCAGCCTTCAGTTCTGAGTGCTGAGTGCATGTACTGGGAAAATGCATTCATCCATAATTTCATTTTATATGCCTCCACTATTAAGGCCTTTACACACAGGCAGCAATTGTGTTGTGCGTTTAATTTGCACAATAATGTTTTTTTAACTATTTGTTTTTGTTCACACAGATTTTGAATATTGTGCTGTTAATAAAGTGTATCAACCCATCACGTTTTGCATACACTATATTGCTCCTTGGTCAGAACCTTTCAACCTTGACCAAGGTAATGCATACCAGATCCACTCCTTCCATTCTTACCTTTTTCAAATAAAAAGCTCTAGACACTTTACTGTGTAACTGTTTACCAGAGGAAACTCTATATTTACTCATTTTACGAAAAGGAAACTCAATGAAATAGTTGACCTTTGACCTGTGAGACACTGCTCTGCTTCAAAAAGGTCTTGGTAGTTGGTCTTCTGCTGTTCAAATGTTTTTTTTTTTTTTTTTTTTTTTAAAGTCACAAATTTTTGATGCAAAATATTTGCAAATTAGTTTTTTTTTGTGCATTTTTGTGTTTATTTTTCACACTCCTAGTGTGTAAAAGCTTTTACTGGGGTCATTTTATTTAACATTGTGCTCCACAGTGACTATTACATGCACCAAGTACTCTTTCTTTTGAGCATGCATCTCTACTTCAGCTTTGCAAACTGGTTTGTGTACCACGCACAAAGCGGGCAGGAAACAGGAAAGAAGGTGTGTGTCGGTGCACTTTTTAACATAATGTAAACATATGATGTTGGTGATTAAACGTATGCTGCCTTTCTTCATGGGAGGACAAAAAAGCATAAAACTATTCCTGTAGTTTACAACAAGGAAACCACAACAAACTCCCTATTACTCAACTGTGTTTATAAAGTTCTTACATCTAAAAGCTAATGTTTTCTTTTGTCAACTTAATCACACAAATAAATGGAGTAAATAGAAAAGATTTTACCTCACATTTTACCTAATAATTGTATGTGATAACTCAAAACATGCACGACTTGTGTTGCCATGTTTTATAACAACTTAAAATATCAACTTGGTTATTGTTAACCACATGAGCTTTACAATGACTCAACTGTAGACCGGGACTTCTTTGAAATCTCAACGCGTGTGTGTGTGTGTGTGTGTGTGTGTGTGTGTGTGTGTGTGTGTGTGTGTGTGTGTGTGTGTGTGTAATACCTTCTGCATGCCAAGGCTTCAGAAGCTACCTGTTCTCCCAGAACAATTACGCCAAGCCTCTTTACAGTATCTCCGCTCCAATTAATTTTAATATTTAAACAGCCATGCAGAGACTTCTGAACCCACTAACGCAAGATTAGAGTAAACTCAATTAAATATTGATGGCCATAAATAAACACTCTAATTTGGTGTGCCGCCATGGTGCGCAGTAAATCAAGAGAAAAAATGGTTTCAGCTGAAATGTTATGCTTATTAGATGAGCAAATGTTGAACCGGGGGGTCACGAGAGGAGGTGAGAGGAAGGACAGAGGATTAATGTGGAGGCACGTCACAGGGAGCCAGTGGGAGGAGAAACAGACTGCTGGTGTTTCTGTCCTCACTGAGAAATGATGTCATCTATGCAAATGTATACAATACTGCCTTTTTCTATAAATAGGAATCGATGCCATTTACAGACCACCTGGTAATGTGCATATTGTTTACTGTAATTATAAAGTTGGATGGCATGTGTTTGTAACCACAACGTATAGGAATGCTAAATGTTTCAATACTAAAAATGCCTGTATGTGAAGATTTCAAATCAAGGACATTTTAAAATTGTATTACATCCGTTTATTGCAGTTTATTGCACTATGACTATACAATTCATGAAAGCTTTTTTACAGTAGCTCCCTTATTAAAACTGATATCCAGTACTGTAGGTCTTTCTTGTTAAACAGATGCACAGGAAGAGATTTGCCATACACCAAGGGGAGCAGCAGCATCATTCTGTTTCAGACATTTAAAAAAAGCAAAGAAACAGAAAGGTTTATACTCTTAAAACCTGGAAACGGATCTAAATGCAGTGAGAAATTGCAACGGGCATCTAAGATGTTGCTAAAAATGAGATAACAGTTGAGAGACAGTTTGATGTTTGTAATCCAATTACTTTGTGGTTCTTGTTGCGTCAGTTCTGTGACAGAATATGCAGTAATGATTTCTGTGTCTTTGGAGGTGGATGTATAGATAATCTGACCTAAACGTTTTAGAGGATTGAACTGCAGTACTCATATTCAAGCTTCATTGACCTGCAGCGCACCACGGTGGCGGAGGTTTATCAGAGAAACGTCTTCTATGACATTATGATATCCGACCTTCATCCTTCGAGCCCCCCGGAATAATTGTGTTTTATCTAAAACCGCTGGAAGATGTTACAGAACTTCCAGACAGAAAACAAGTCCTTGAGAGGCCGTCCACGTGCTCGGCTCCGACTGACAGTGAATCATTCATGCAGCGCAGGAAACATGATGAGAGCTTGATTAAGGACAGGGAGAGATGGGCTCCAATGTTAAATCAGTCCAGACTGAAGGCTGATTAGAGGATAACCTTTTACATAAAAATAAAACATGGAGGAACCTGAAAAATCTTCCTTTTGACCGATCGTTGATTCCAACTCCACGAAACTGGCAACGTTCTAAATGTTGAAGGTCATAACGTGCACATATTTATATGCCAGTGCCCTGCAGAACAGTCAAACTTGTACAGGTTGTTTCTCATCATCGCTCATATTAATGTTTCAGTGTCACATGTCACAAAAGCTGTGCCACCCATACACATGTAGAATCAAAGACAAACAGACACACATGCACACACACACATTTACAGAGATTTCTCATCTTCAAGCTGATGAATTCATAAGAGGGTGTGTATGCCGAGCAGAGCTGGCTAACATGACAGCCTCCTGACAGCTCCCATACACAGGCAGCCTGCTATGTGTTTTAGATATACAGTATATTTTGAAAGTTATTCAAGAGTGAGCGTGGGAGGTGGAGGAGCAGAAACACCACATGAATAAATAGAAATCAAACATTCAGCGCCGGTGGTTTTGGCATTTTGAGCGGCGATATGGGGGAAGGTGTCAGAGGGTAAGGCAACAGGGTTTGACAAGGGGGCCACGACGGGCAGCAGCCGCTGTCAGAGCGCCAGGTGGTGATGCGTGAATTGGGGGAAAGGAGACGTGATGCGGTGGACTCCGCTGCTGGTCGCTGGAGAGGACCAGCGGCTGTGGGAGGGGGCCCTCGACACACCGTCCACCTGTCAGAGCTCTGGTCCGGCTTCACACACACTCACATGCATGGTAGAAGACATGGAAGTGCCCCTTTATGTGCATGCAAGAAGTCACAGTCATGTGACAGGCCGTGATTAGGAAGCTGAGGGAAAAGCATGACCTATTATTTGGACATTAAGAAAGGTTATATTCAGACTTTGTAAACTGATACCGGAATTAAAAGGCCAAATATTTAGGGATAGGCTTGAAATGAGATGATTTTATAATAAGAATTGTGCTGCTGTGTGATTGGCAATATTGACTACTATTGAAATAAGTGATCACAGAAGTGACATGGCGGGCTTACGTGATTGTTTTGCCAAAGCACAGATTTCTCCCGTATGCTCTGAAATACCAAGCTGGCATCTTAAGATTACTGGTGCCTACAGCCCAATTGATTTTGATTCAATCATAAAAAAAAAACATAATGCCAGAAAAAATAGATTGAATTCATTATCTTTCATCGAGCATGTATGCTAGATGAAAGCGCATGTGTTTTTCTGCATTTATGCGTACCAGTATTTAATGTGTGCTGTTGTTTTTGATAGTATTAATGAGCTCTCAATATAGTGGTTTTAATTAGTCATAAACAGCATGTTAACTAAACAAAGCACTTCTAAATTACTTTTAGACGTAAATACATGGAGGTTTTAGATTGAAACACTTTTCAACTCAATTTTTTTATTTCATCTCCCTTTACTTCCACACTTTGTGACACATTTTGTATCAATGCACTTTATTTAAACTATGTTGTACTGTACTGTATGTATTTTCCTTTATTTTACACTGTTCTTGCTAATTTAGCTTACAGTGTTAAGTTATTCTTATTCTTGAATTTTGGTAAAAATAAATATGTAAAGGATAAGTAGGCTTTATGTTCAGATGGTAAATAGTAAATATTTACTCCACAAATGTCTCACACATTAGAATATAAGTTTTTATGAGTTTTGTGAGCTCTATATATAATATTGTGTCCTCTCTCTCTCTCTCTCTCTCTCTTTCTCTCTCTCTCTCTCTCGCTCTCGCTCTCTCTCAAATTCAAAGAGGGTTTATTGGCATGAAAGTTGCCAAAGCATCAAAATACAATTTATGCAACTGTTTGGACAGTAATCTCTCTCTCTCTCTCTCTCTCTCTCTCTCTCTCTCTCTCTCTCTCTCTCTCTCTCTCTCTCTCTCTCTCTCTCTCTCTCCCTCTCCATCTGTTTTTTTGCATTTCTTGAGGGAAAAGCCGGACAGCAGCAGAGTGTTTTTTTGGAGCCGGCACGGGAAGCAAAGGAAAAAGGAAAAGAGCTTCCATTCACAGCCCCATAATACTCTATTCATGAAGCCCCATGTGCTTTTATTATTTAAAGCATCCTCCCAGCACAGAGAGCTCCATCCTGTCTCATTGTAAAGCCATCATCTGAAGGTTTATTTCCACAGAAGCAAAAAACTAGTCCTATTTGTGAAATACTGATTATCTAAAATGGGACCCCTGGGCCTCAATGGAAGGGAATACCGGATTCCACACGCTTCCATATCCCACTGGTGGATTATGTATTATTATTTTTTTTCAAGCTCTCCTACCCCTCATCATATCTCTGCTTGATGCCATTACACAAGCCTTGGATACCAACTGTCACAAAATGCAGACTGTAATGCATCACTTGTCAGCGTGAAAATATATAATTATGCTCATCTAACATGTTTTCAAGGCCAAATGGAGGTAATATCTCTTGTGTGGAACAATAATCTTGTAATGCATCAGTGTAATTGAAAACAAATTTGCTACATTTGCTTATTTGTCACCTTCCAGAAAATGTGCTGTGTTGACAGCAAAATTTAAAAAAGAAAGCGCAGAAAGGAAGCCGGTAATTAGTTTTCTGTGGGTGGACTTGTGTAGACGATGTGTGGTTTTGTCCCGCTCATTTGGATTACAGCGTATTGTCTTACCTGCCAGTGTCAGTTGTTGGTTGAATGGTAACATAATCTCATGCACCTTGACACCGAGGCCTATTGTTGCTACAAACGGATCACATAAAAGCCATTCATTGGTGGAAATGCGATGCTTTGACTCTCACCTTCGGCAGCTTCGTCGCACACCGGCGTGGAACGCACGCACGGCGACGTAATACTTTAAACACACGTTGCGAGACACACACTACCGTAGAGATAAAGATGGACAGGTGTCTCTGCATAAAGAGATGAAGTTAGAGCTCAGACATAGACACATACCGTAAGAGAAAGAACTGAAAGGATTAACAGCTACCTGCCACATGTACTGTATGTGCAATCAGGACGATGCTGCTAAATACTGGTAATCAGGGCAGATTCATCAGAGCCTTCTTTTCCTGCCAAGGAAGACGGCACACTATAATTATGTCGGCATCAGCCTCCGCGACAGCCACCCGCGCTAGCTGTAATTTCGCCCAATTTACGTTACAAGGCTTCAAAGGGACTATAATTTGAATCCCTTCAGCTTTATGCTAATGTGTTAGCATTGACTGTCGCACCTTTTGGGCTCACCATAAAATGAGCACATGTGTTAAGTAGCTGCCATTCCAGAGGGACTGAGGGCTCTTTCACACCTTTAGTCGAGTCCATTTGTTCCAGACAAAGAGAAAGCATCCTGTGTTTGCTCTGTTTGGCTTTCCCACCAAACCAGTTGTAGACTGCCACATCACAGTTTGATTGGCAGCTTAACATATACGAAAGTCCGGTACACCCTACACAAGAAGGTGAGGTGTGAAAGCAGAGAGGTGTAGGTAGGTTGAGATACAAACGATGACACAAATCCTATGTAACCTCTGTTCCTCTGCCCTGTGCGCTCACCGTTCTGTCCATATGGTCAATTAGAGTGTGTTAAAGAAAAACACCAAAACACTATTGGCTGAGGTCTTCAGAGGTCATAGGTCAATATAGTCCAGTCAGTGGCATTTAAAAATGTGTTTTAAACATGAAAGAAAAATTGGTGACAGGGAAAAAAAACAGGCTGTTGGGGTCAAAGGTGGCTGTGTTTCAAATTGTGTCTGATCAGGGTTAATAACAAGGCCTTCTCTCATAGACGCTGCTCTTTCCCTTGTCCTTCGTATCTCCTCCCCCCCACCACCCCCCTTCTCTGTAAGGGCTTCTTAATGACTAACCTGTCAGGATTAGCATCTCTCCCTATTTCACACTGTGGTATCCGGCTTCCTCCTCTTCCTCTAATGAACAGCCCCGGCTCCAAGGACAGAGCGGACAGGGGGGAAGCAGATGAAAAACCCAAAAGCCCCACATCACCACCGAGCTTCACATTTCAGGACTCCTCAACACCCGCGACGAGGCGAGCCGGCTCTTTTCCTCTCTTCTCGCTTCCTTTTAATGTTCTCTGCTTCCGACGGTTAGGACAACTTAATTAATCACTGTACGGCTCTAATGAATTGACCAGCCGAGGTGTATTGATCCCTGGGGTATCAACGGCTCGCCTTTGTGAAGTCTAATACCCTCCTCTGAGCTTAGAGATCAAGCATCATGAGAAAAAGTGGGAAGGAATATCATACTGAAACCTCGTTTTTTTCTTTTTTCGCAGAGTGAGAGGAGGTCAGCTGAAAAGACACTGGCTGGAGCCACTTCAGCAAATGTGTGCATTAGGCAGAAAGCAAATCCACGTCCCCCTTCTCTCCTACCCTTTCCTCAGCTTGTGTTACATGTGTCACATTTATAGAAATAACACTTCTTTCATCAAGGGAATTAGTGTTATATTTCAGGTTGTCTTAAATCAGAAGAGGAGCTTACAGCTTATTAAAGTGTCGTCACGGCACCACCACTAAGGATGCTGGGGGATTTGGCAGCCTTCTTCGAGAATGGATCGCTCAGATCTTTTTCTGGGCCGAGGTTAGATTAGGCATTGATCTGAAAGGCTAATTTGATGCCACATTACAGCTGTGAAATTACAGCACTGTACGCCTCCCATTTAGGAATATGAGCCGGACAACTCCCTCTCTACTTCTCAGTAATCAGTTATGTAAATGCACACTGAGTAACGAAGGCTCGGCCATGCACAATTATAGCACCAAAATGGAGGAGCAGAAAAAAAATGTCATTATTAGATGTCAATTGTTAATCTAAAACATGTTCCACACCTGCATATTCCTTTTTTTTAGTTCATTAGGTCAAATTAAAAGTCATAGATTCACTATGTTTTGTACCTCCACACACTGAGGCCCAAACAATGTGTTACTGTAATGTAATGTACTCAGTGTGTTCAGTAGGTTTGGTTAGGCTATAACTACCTGCTGCTCACTAATGGAAAGGGGTTGCACTTCCCCGGTTGATTACTACTCCTTTACCACTTTGCTGATGAGTAATGTATTTGACTGATTGGCTTTACACACTCTCCAACAACATGAACAAATGTGTCAAATTAGAGGTATAGGCATACAAAGTAGCATGATGATGATGATGAGGAAAAAAGAGGGTAAAGTATAACTTCCAGTCTGTTATTACCAGATTATCAGGCAAACACGCACAAACGAGAGCAGAAAACCCCTAAATAATAAATTCAAACCTTTTCCTTTGAAGCATATCAAATAACTTGCTGAGTGTGCACTGACTTTGCATCCCACCTGAAAAGGTGCACATTCAACAAACAAAAGGCAGATAGAGAAATGCAGCTTCTTCAACTTAAAGAGGTTATTTTTCTCCAATACACATGCATATGTATGAAAAGGATGAGAAGCAATGAACCAGCCCTAATGTTGAAAATGTGGCTTTGGTACTTTGTTCATATTTTTCATCATTGCGACCAATTTTTGTTTGACTTTTTGTGGGATTCTTTTGTCCTTTCTTATTTTTCCAGAGTATGATGACCAATACAGATTTCATGGACATGCAGGTGAGTGGATCATTTTAAAAATGTTCATCCAACTCCAAAGCATTATACATGACATTACAGCATTAGAGACTGTCCTCCCAAGACAAACACAATCCCCACCATCCCATTATATTAATTACATGTCATTGAAAAACTTTAAATAATACAGATGTGCAGCTGTGTAAGTGCTCATGTAGACCTGCTGTCGGGTCGTAATTCCTGTCTTTGAGCGTGAGGCGTTCGCAGCATTATTTCACTGCACGGTCGTGTTACACTGTGACTGAGTGAGTGACTGCCTGGCTGGAGATGCCAGCAGATTTAAGCGGAGAGGACACTCTCTCCGTCTCTGATCCCCACACCAGAGAGCCCCAGCACAATGGAGTTAGTCAGTGAAGTCTATCTGCCATAAACTAAATCCCTCTCACTCTCTGCAACTCTCTCCATCCCCTCTCAACTGGCCTGGCCCCCTTCTGTCTCGTGCTCTCTGTCTCTCACACACACACACACACACACACACACACACACACACACACACAATTAAATGCTCTTTAACTTTGCTAAATGCCCAGGCGTAACACCCCCCCCTCCCTCTCATGCTCTCATGCTGATGCATTGGGTGGGATTATGCGCATGGCCTGTGCGCCGTGCCGTCCCCCTGCCGCTCCGGGCCGTGTGCCGCTGGCCCCTGTCTGCATGGCTGACTGTATTAAACATAAGCAGCTTTACTTGATAGGGCTCTATCCAGCTTTAATTACCACAAACTCACAAAGTCTGTGGACAGCACTCCTCGCTCCCGCCACTCTGCAGAACAAACGGGGCAAAAGCCGCTCGACTGTAATTCTGAACGGAAGAATAAGAGGAGAGCGAGACGATGGTGATGTAGGGGGCAATGGCGAGAGCATATGCAACTCACAGACATTCACCATCATTGCAATAATCAACTGTATTACATAATGATGATGATGATGATGATGATGATAAGAAATTAATTATCGCAGTCGTAACAGTGGTGCCGCCTCAAGGTAAGGGTGACCTGGATTTGTTCATTGCATCTGCAACATAAACACTGATACTCAGTCATAATGTGTGCACAGCGTGTTGGAACAGCAACCGCTCCTGTAATATACAGCAGAACTGAGTAACCCTCTGCAGGAAAATTGAATTAGTCTCGGCATACTAAAAGTTTGGATTTTGACCACATAGGACAAAAAAAGAGTGTCAGGATAATTTGATAACATTTCCCAGAGAGTTAATTCAAGTTTTCTCCAACTGACAGCCATGACTGGATCTACCAATAGGGTGTCATGGGTGCCGAGCAAATAATTGCAATCCAGAATTACAAAAAACACAGTTTGTAACCTAAATTTTGACTGTTAAAGTTTTACCAATGATATTGATATCAGATATCAGTCCAATACTGACCGAAACAGCTGGATCGGGTGTTGGTGACTAAAGGCTGATCTGGTGATGAGTACATTATTTTTTATTAAATAACAATTCAGTTAATTTGTATCTCTGTATTTCTTTTTGTATTTGTTATACAATAATGATCCCATTCTCTTCCAGTGAGAAATATTAATATCATTTTAATCAAACTCTGGTATCGGATCGGTCTCAAAAGATTATTTTTGAAGCCACTCACACAGGCCTGGTGGAGCACAGGATTGACCTTTCACTCAGCCCCAATTTTTGTATTTTAAATGTCACAAAGCAGTTCAGTTGTTTACATACGATTACTTGGGCAAGCAGCACAACGATGTATCCTTTATTGCTGGTAGTAAAAGATATATTGCACAACAAGACGTTGAGGTGCAAGTCTGCAGGCTTGTACTCGCCACACAGTGAGAAGAGCTCTAATCAGGCAAAGTGAAAACACCTGTGGGGCGTGGCCTGACAGCTCTAACTGTAGCTCTAATGCATAACCCAATGTGCCAAAACAGAAGAGAATGAACAGCTTGCGTTAAGTCCCTGAAGTAACAGCCTAGTTACTATTTGTTGGTTTGTGTGACACAAATGTTTATGGTTTTTAATCTTGAATAATATGTAATGCAGTTGAGAGACATACATGTGTTTTTTGTTAATCTCTGAGCAGCATTGGCGTGTTGTTATGATGTTTTTCTTTTCTTTGCTTCTGTCATGGTTTATAATGTCTGGTTTTATTAATGTGTTTATTTTTTGGTGTATGAAGAATGTCTTGTGATGTCTTCTGTGGCTTCATGTGATATTAATTTCAAACGGATCTTATGTGTCTGCTGCGTGACGTTGAAGTGTCAGTGGACGTGTTTTGGCAAAGTGGGCTTTCCTTTGACCTTAAACGCCTGCGGGCCTGTAGAGGTCCTGCTGACATCCTGCCTAATGTCCCTGTGAACCCACTTTTCTAAAAGAATTAAGAGAATTTAAGCACCGCCTCCCGACAAGAATAATAAGTTGACCACACACTGTAATTGCTCAAAGAGGACTTTAGGATGACACAGTGCTGTGCCATAAATTAATTATCCTAAAGCGCTTAGTGAAAGTCACTATAATGGCTTTCACTGAATGAGAATGGAGGTGACTGTGCAGCCGTGACTACGAGGGGAAAAACTTGAGCTACTGTAAATTCATATTGTCGTTATGAGTCTCATCAAGGCAGCAAGCAAGGGCAAGAGTTATGGCCTGCTCTGAGAATAGTGTATGAGCAGCTGTCTCGGCCAAAATTTCAGTATTTCACTTGCACATACATATATACCTACACTAAGCGCTTGCATGTACAGAAATGTGTGTGTGTGTGTGTGTGTGTGTGTGTGTGTGTGTGTCTTTTCAAATGAAGTATTCCTCTCTGTGCCCTGACAGTGGCTTGTACTATCTTTCCGAATGCCTTAAGAAGAACCAGAGCCTTATTGTCTCGTTTTATAAAAAAGAAAATCCCGTCCTCCCCCCGCCACACACACACACATTAAAGTCAGCTGGTAGGAAACAAACAGAAAGGAAAGGGAGGTTGGGTTTGAAGTCTGGTGGAAGGTAGCTTGTGTGTGAGGTTGTCACAGTAGCCCTGCAGCCCCCTGGGGTTGACCTGGCTGATGGAAATCCTCCATCTTTCTTCTTAAATTCTCTGCCTCTCTTTTATGCAGTCCTTTGTCTCTTTTCTCCTTGTTTTTTATTTTAATTGATTTTTCCACATAATGATACATCATTGCCTAGACTGTTCATTTTACCACACTAAGACACAATTCCACATTTAGAAAGAATTTAAAGTGAATTGTTTGAATATTTAAGCAATATGCCACTTCAGTTATTTACAGCTACATACAGCTAAACAGCTGCATACACCTGGCAAGGTTTCATAAGATAAACTCAAAGGAACTGAAAAATGCAATAATATTATTGATAACAAAAATCATTCTGTAGCAATTTAGATTACAGCTTGCACTTCATAATTACTCCGGAGTAACAGTATAATTATTTGTAAAGGTTCAACTACTACATTATTTAGCAATACATATATGTCTATATAGGTGTATGAGGAACAAGATGTGAATTCACGGTAACAATTTGAGATCTTACGCTGCTTCTTTTTTTCTTTTAGTCCCACAGTACATATATATAGATTGATGCATTCTGTCCTTGTACACCGTATACTGTATGTTGTGGGCTATAATTGTGCCGTTCTCATGTTGCCTCTAATGAGGCATGCAGAAAGCCAGCAGCAACGTTTTGATCCTTTTATCCAAAGTGCTTGAGATGACGCTCTCCTGCCGCGCCAGCTGTGACTAAGTAACCAAACCTGCACGAGGATGATGAAGTTGCGATAATTCAGCAGTAAGCCTCACTGACTAAACTAAACAAAGTGAAAATGAAATAAAATGTCTTTCGTGCACTGTAAATCCTCACAGTTGCTCACGACCTTTCAGCCGAATGTTGTGACGTCCTAGAAAAAGCTCTAAAGCTCTAAACTGTCTTTGCCATATATTTAATGTAGACTGATATTTATGGAAGAGTGTAAATATATCTGCTGGCTGCGTTTTGGTTATTTCTCGTCACATGACATGCTGTGCGTCCTGCAGCGTTCCATAAGCTGCACTGTTTTTTTATCTCGGGGAGCAGCCGTTGCACCCTTAATAAATAGGTGTTGGCTTGAGTTCTGCCCCGGTGTCGCTCTCGCTACCTTCCACGTTTTTGACAGCAATGGCGCGTGAAAGCGCTACCGATGATTCTTCTGCCCAGAAATGTAGTTCTTCAATGACATTTAGCAGAATGACACACAGACAAAGCGACACACAGACACAGTGGAAAACATGCTCGAACATTGGGGTGATTAATAACAATCACAGGAGTTTGATTCTGCATTGTGATCCCCTATGGGCGCTCTATACCTGAGGAGAAAGATACAAAGGTTTTCTGCATGTTGCCTTTAGGCTACATTATGACCACATATATGTATCCGCTCTAGCTGCTGGGACCTGTCAGCGATATCAGTTATTTGCTTAGTAACACGCTTACACTGGAACACAAATTCTATTGCTAGCATTTAAAAGCTGGAGAAAAGCGAGCGTGATATAAAAATATAGTCATGCATGCCAGCTAAAGTTACATGGTCATGTTCAATCGTTGGTGGATTTGACAACTTCCCTGAGTTCCCTGGCTGCTCAAAAATAAATCTCCGTATATGCACTCCTTGTTTCTTTAGCATCTTTGTGTTTTTGTGAGCGGCTTATCATTCTGACTGTCCTCGTGCAGGCGGTATGATCAGGTTTGAAAATAACGAATGGACCACATGCTCTGTTTAACCGTCCTGGCGGCTTTGTGCCATTACTTTACCAGCTCTTCAATTTCTCTCTCGTTATTTTCAGCGTGTCTCCTTTCTTTCTTTTTCTAAATCTTAATTATACATCCTGTCAATCTCTACCAACCACTTATCCACGCTTAGCCCAACAAGTAAATCACAATTCGCAGCTAAATCTGGGGCGACTGTGGCTCAGTGGTTAGCAAGTCAGTCTTTCAACCAGAGGGTTGGTGGTTCAAACCCCGCCTCAGCCACTCCATGTCGTTGTGTCCCTGAGCAAGACACTTAACCCTCATTGCTCACCGTTGCTGTGTCTACGGTCTACTGTATATCATGTAAGTCGCTTTGGATAAAAGCGTCAGCTAAATGAAATGTAATGTAAATCTGACATTTTGAGACAAAAGGTGACCATTTGGTGCAGTCATACTTTTGTAATGCGGTCGCAGCTCTGTATTTTATGAAGTATTTAAGAATGGGAAACAATTCGCTTTATAATAAATGGATTCTAAAGCTGAGCTTTGTGGTGAAGGACACTTGAGCTTTGTATTTGCAGAGATCAAACCTGTGACACAACCGTCTCTGTTATCACTTGACAGCGCTCTTCAGTGTTTAAATAGTTGGTGTCCTCCCCTCACTTCTAAGATGTTTCTGCTTTTCAAGGCTGTTGCCTTAATTTGCCTTCACGCAGCGGGCTGTGGGGCCATGGGAGTGTTTGTGTTGTTTGATGTAACAAGCTGACCTAATTACCCACTGACAAGTTACATTGAAGCACAGCTGAGTACCAACATCCACTCCAACATTATCGGTCCCGCTCACTTCCACTTATGAGTGTTCCCTGTGATTGGCTGTTGCTAGGTTACCTGGAATCGTAATGACATTCTTTTCAGTACTAATTGGTATTGCCGATTTGGAGAAATTGTTTTGCAAGTCCAACTCGCAGTTGAGGTCTTTTCAAAAGAGTAAACATAGTATTAGTGATGACCACAGCATACACCAAATATTTGATATAATTGATTGTTTACTGTGTTTTCAAAATTTGAATAAACTCCAAAACCTCCAACAGAATCCAAAGTATGAGGTAACATACTGAAATGTCTGGCATATCAAACATACAAAATCATTGTATTGAGTATTTGAAAAATGGATGACTTAATATATCAGCTAATGATTTGTGGCATCTTCTCTTGCAATGTTTTGGGCATATCCCCATTCATTGTTTAATATTTAAATGTTGATGATGGTATTTTAATCTCTTGTAAGTCAATATTTCAACAGCTCTCTTTTCTGGTGCATTATGGGTAAAACATGGCAACAGACTCCCTGAGCCAGCATCATTAATGTGAAGGGTTATACTTAGGTTTTACAATAAAAAAGACTAATCTAATCATTGTTTTTATACAACAAAAAATTGCATTAAAATATATAATGTATTTTCTGATGAAAAAGAACCTTCTGCACGTTTGATAACTTTCTTTACAAGAATAATCAACCCCATTTAATTCAACTTTCTGAGCTGCTTCAATAAGGAGACAGGTAAGTGGAGTCTGACCAGCCGAAATCCCACATTATGACGTGTGCATGAGGAGGGAATACTCAGAGCAAAAGTCAAATGTGCGGTCCAGGATTTGACCAGATATGAAGCTTTTGCCAAACAAATCTGAGAGCAGGGAGAGAGGAAAAGATTTCCCATCATGTCTGAGTTATTGATGAGCCTCAGAGTGAAGCACGCTCGCTCAGGCAAAGGCTTCCCATGCTTCCTATCTTTACTTCCCCCATTCATTCTCAATTGTGCACCCATGCTCCCCCCTCTATGTCCTTTACCTGTGACAGTTTTATCTTTATGTTGTCAAATGTCGTCTCCCAGGTCTTATGCAGTCTTACATAAAGTATAACTTTCTTTGCTGATATCGAACTGATGTGCTCATTTGATGCACTTCGTTATCCGGAAACTTTAAAGATTCAGTTTCTTAATGGACACAGTCTGCACAAGTCAAATATTGTAAAAGAAATAATAAAATTGAGACTGAGCAAATCCACTCAATGGGATAGGGATTCACAGACAGAACACACACACAGCAGGTCTCTGGGGTATGAAGCCCAGCGCAGTGGAGCTCATCCCATCTTTTTTCTTCCTCCACGTGCTCTCATCCCCTTTCTCCCTCAGGATTTCCTGACCCCGCCATTCCTTCAACTCCTCTCTCCCCTTCCCAGTCAGAATGCTCCATTTATCCATTCCCCCCCCCTCGTTCTACCTCGTCTTTCAGAATCAATCACAAGAAATGTTTCAATCTTATTCCACAGTTTATCTATTTTCTCCCACTTTCTCCTGCAGACCCCGCCACCTCTATTTCCCCGGTGAGGTTTTGTTCTTCATGAACTGCCGCCTCACAACTTTTGCATCCTGCCCTCAGATGCCTCATCTTCATCACCTTCAGAGAATAGAGAAATTCAATATGAATTGCTGTCATTATTGCAAGGACAGGGGGAAAGAGAGAACACGAGAGACAGACAGAGATAAATAGACCAGAAAGCGGAAAAAAAGAGGTGGGAGGTGGGGAGGATAAAATCTATATTCACTCCCTTTAACGTGCCAGCAATAACCACAGAGGCCAAGCTCCTCTTTTCAAAGCTGTCTAAACGAGGGCGCGACTAAAAGCCCTGATAGCCTTTCAGCCAGGTCTCGCCACAGCTCGCCTGTCAATACAGTATGGCCACTGGCTCAGGGAGTAAAATGGAAGAAGAAAAAAACACTCTTGAGGCCAAGCGTAAGTCTGACATACAGTTTCTGTATTTTCCCGTCGTGTCCATCACTGATTACGCAATTACAGACACACTTGAGTAATCAAAGCATTGGAAAAAGAAGAAATACAGGAGTGTTTAGAGGGCAGTTTATTTCTAAAATTACACACATACAGAAGGGAAATGATAGTGATGTAGAGGGACACATGCTTTAGTGCAGTTTGTGAGTATGTGGAAAAGTAAAAAAAGGTGAAATTATAGCTATGGTTGGAAAATAGTGCTTCAAAGAGATTATGTCCTGTATATTCTGTATTAAATGAGGACATTTGTTGGAGATTCAGTGAGTTGTAAGCGGTCTGTTAACACAGAGATCTGCCTTTCTGTAGCTCTGCAGTATTAAAATAAGTCCGGAGCTTGAATTTCACAAAAAATGAAAATGCCTTTAGCAAATATTTTGCCTCAGTATTGCATTTATATTGTTTTGTTGTCATTAATAATGTAAGGGGGAGAGGGCTTTCCAACACAGACAACAGACTGTAAATTTTATCAATATAGGAGAATTAGATGAAAATGTATTTTTTTTGCACTTTGGTCCTATTTAAATATAATAATCTCACTATCATATACAGTCAGACACAATTTAAATACAAAAGTCAATAATACAATAAGATCATTATAAATCTATTACTATTCAAAGCACTTAAATTCATATTGTCTGCAAAACTGGTAACAAATCATAGAAAACACCATCTAGCAATTCAATTCAAAGGCCATTTTGCGCTGAGAATCCGAAAAAATATGATGATCATTGGGGTTATTGCGTGTTGGGTATGGAGACAAAAAACAGCAAATCTGTGTCACAAACTGCAGACCTGGAGTTTGATTGGGGCATTTTCCAGAAAGGGAGGGTGTACATGTGACAAAGAGACACTATAGAGATGCATCATGGGAAGTGTTGGATCCAGAGTTTTGGAGCTGGATACTAAAAGTTGGGTCTCTCATCTAAACGTGTGCAGCAGAGACTAAGTCTTTCTCTTGCATGTCCCCCAACTTTATGTGAATATGAAATGATAAATGACTGCAGTACCCTTCAAAGCCGTGAGAGATCAACAGTTAAATGGCAGATTTGATCCAGACAATGCAACGTGAGGCCAAAGTGCTTTAGATTTATAGAAATAAAAAGAAATGGCGCGCTAGCTCAGTTTTGAATCAAGCTTCCACGATATCTTACACCAGCATATTCTTGACTTTCTTTTGATGTGCATAAATATGCCAGCATGTGAGTTTATCACAATATTACACGATACGGAGACTTTTTAGTATTTAAAATCTTTTAGAAACCAGCTTTATATGAACATTTATCCCCTTGAAAATGGACCCTTGACATTCAAGAAATGAAAGAGCAACATTATCTAAGAAGGTTTCTAAGAATGATCTAAGAATTCCAGGTTTTCAACATAATTTATTCAGTATCTTGATCAACCGCATTTTGAAATATGTAAATTACTTGTTGATATTGTTGTTAATAATCATATTGACTGAGTGAATACAGCAGAAATGCAATCAAAGGTGACTCTGTGCTGAAGGCGCTATCATACATCCCACACAACAAACAGGAGCCAACACACTGCAGTGATCACTGGGGAACCGAGCGGATCAATAACAAGTAAATGATGAACTCCAGCTGGTTTGAGCTTGAGCATTACTGTATATTTACTGTTGGCATTACACCGAATGCCTCGTGAGCCGCTTGCAATAAGGTGCATATGGCTGCTGTGCCTTTAAAAACAATATTGTGACAGGGCAGCTGGGCTATGGGTCAGTGGTTCTGTGATGCTGCTTCGATCTACAACAGCTGGGCCCTGCAGCAGCGCTGAAAATCCCCTGATGCCCCCACAAAAACAACACTGAACTCTCTGCCTCCATTTTACATCCAGGAACTGTGTTTATTTGAATAACTCCTCCAAACCCATTATCTAATGACATGACTCAATGAGTCACTATCCCCCAGATACTGCTGAGGGAGAAACATTGGGTCTTTGGCAGAGAGCGATCCGAATGCAGTGGAAGAAGGAGAGTTTCAAATTAATTTCAGAGAAGCAGAATATTGGAATGATTACAGCACATAAAATCTGCATATCTACTGGGAAAATATGCGTCTGTGTGAGAATTACCTTGACACAGTAACTGCCAAGGCTTTTCTCAACAGTACTCACTTTTCTGCACAAGGATTTGGAAAAGTTTACTGATTTTTTTATTTATTTTTACCCAAAAGTTCCTGGGACCAGAGCTCACATACAGTTTATCAGCACCAATGCTTCATGCTCAACGAACCCTGACCGCATCCGGTTGGAATTTGCCTTGAACTCACCAGAGAGAGTGTAACTGTTGAACAAGGCCCTCTGGGGGCCTATGAACAAGCAGATGTGTCGGTGGGAGCGCCTAATGAGAAGACAAGGTTGAAACAATGGACTAAGTGTGACTGAGATTTGTACTCTGAGTTGCAGTTCAGCGTTGATGCGGAAACATATAAAAACATATATTTAAAGGGGACCTACTGCCATGTCGGTTTGTCTTGTTTCCTGTTTTATTTTGAAGTCCTGTCTTGTGTGTCCCTGCACTTCCTGACCCTACGATTGTCTACTCATTGTTCCCTGCTGTTTCCAATCACCCGCCCCTTTCCCTTTTTTAAACCCTGTTTGTCTCTTGTCCCCTTGTCGGGTTTTTCTTCGTCGTAACTGGTTGTACCGCGTCTTGTTCTTCGTCTTACATGTGAGCAGTTCGTCTCCGTTTTTGTTCGAGAGATTTGAAGCCTTGTGCTGCCATTTTTGTTATAATAAATTTACTTTTAACTGTTGCATTGGTGCATGGGTCCTCTCACACCTGCAGGCGCCTGAAGGTCCCCTTTAGTAGCTGTATGTGTTGCAACATGCTTTCAAGTAACTCAAATGTACGTCCTCTGGCAGCATGAGTTGATGGTAAGAGCACATGATAAAGGGCTGGTGGGAATCTAACCAGGAAACGTCTGTTTGTGTCACGTGCAAAACATAGTAAACGTTGACTTCTGTGGGAATGTGTTGCCATCTATAACAATTTGGGGACTTTGAGCCTCTAAACAGGTAATTTGGGTGCCGGACAAGTCTGGCAACCTTGGGTCAGTGCGCTATCCAAACATTATGCATAAGCCAATACACAAAGATGAATAACCTAATGTATTCACAAACCTTGGACCCCTTTAGTCTACTGAGTCTCATTTTACCGCATTAGAATGAGTTTATTGTTTGTAAAAAGCCAATTGATGCTCCGACCCACAATGCCACAGTGCCATCTGTTAAACATAGGAAATCTGAATGGTAACAGGCTGCTGTGTTCTTGCAGCCATTAGGTCCATTCATAACTCAGCAGGGTCACATAATAAAGCACTGTGATGGCTTTTTATGTGACCAGATGCACCCTAAGGTGTGAACACTGTTCCTTCATGATATTCCCCATATTCCAAGATGATAATTACTCCATACACAGTTACACAACACCAGGATGATGTTAAGCAATGCACATTGACCCACAATCTGTATATTTGTGAATCTTTATGAAAGCGCAGTATAAAATGTGACGCTAATTTTCTTAAACCCTCAAAGAAATAAAGGCTTTCCTTTCCCGACCCTGTGTTTTCATCAAAGCACTTCCATGAAACACACTTAAGGTTAGGAGAGAATAAGTGTGTTTGAGGTGACTTTAAATACGTATGAAATGTTAAGCATTTAAATAGAGAGAGATACAGAGGCTCAGCGGATAGCGCCTACTATTTCTTATCATGACATTTAAAACTACTTGATGGTGCATTAAAAACTGTCCCTTTTTGCTTTTCAGTCACGTCTCGTTGACCATTTTTGCGAAAAGAACAGGAAACGGGTGGCATTTGAAGAGATTTGTTTCCTGTATTCATTTTCCCCCCTTTTCTTTTCAGTTCAGTTGGGGGCAAGATTGAAAAATCCATGTCGGGATAAAACAGAGAATTCATCTAGAGCCCAACATGTTGTGTGGACATGGCACCTTGACCTCCCAAGAACAAAACTGCTACCTTCGTCCTGAGATTAGTCATTTTCGGTGGGAAGGGGGGCAGTACATGTTTCAATCGATGAAAATGTCATCAGGGACAAACCTATTTTCCTCGGCTCTGTTGTAGATAAATATTGTCCAATCCTCAACTGTCAATCCCCTTCTACTTTCAAATGGAGGCCCCCTCTCTGCTGCACACATGGATACACACAAAGACACATATCACATCATGGATTTCATCAAGAGTGAAACACAAAAATACAAGGAAGGTGTAGCTGCTGGGGATGGTGTTTGTGTCAGATATGGATTTGTCAAGTGCTGATGAATTACATGTTTCTGAAACGATCACCCCTATCAATCTTCTCAGTCCATGCTTTTGGTAAACCCGACAGACCAGACGCATGCTGAACACACACAAAATCGATTAGACACACACACACACACACACACACACACCAAAAAGAGGGGGGCATAGATGGATATAAAGAGAGAAAGATATTTGGTGTATTCCTGCCCACCCTCGACCCATTCAGCAACCTATTGTATAATAACTGATCAGCAATAGTAGCAATAATAGACGCCCCCCCCCCCCCCCCCCCTCCCCTCCCGTGCCCCCAAACGAGCAGGCAAAGTATAAAGACTGATTTCAAGACTCTGAAACATCCAAACAACTTGACATTTTGCGCTGAATGAAAATGTAGACTCGGCACATGTAGCTACTCATTGGAGTATCGCATGATTAGCGTTCACCGGTGAAAATGAAGCAAGTGTTGCGGGTAATGAGGGCTGTGAGATAGAGGCACTTATACCTCTATTCATTGGTTGACAGCGGTGGTGTCAGGTTTGTCGTCTTGCAGGTTGTGTTTATTAATCGTTGGTCTCGCAAAAGTCTGATTACAAGAATCTTCTCATCAAAGACGGCTGGATTTGTCTTTCGGCATCAGAGTAAAACGAAGATGTTTTTCCATCAAGCGTTGCTGAAGAAATGGCTAAAGTCAAAGCAATCAAATGAGTTTCAATCAAGTGAGTTTTCTCAGTTTCCACTGTTAGATTTATCGGGTGTGTGTGTGAGAGATTACAATTTCTTGATTTAGACTCATGGTGCATTGTAAGGGTGGACATCTGTTATACTAGCGCCACACAATGACATAAATGTAGGGCCTCAGCTGTAGCAAGCTTTTCAATGGGGCCATATCACTCACACAGTCCAGCCATGACAAC
This sequence comes from Cottus gobio, assembly GCA_023566465.1. Lineage (NCBI taxonomy): Eukaryota > Metazoa > Chordata > Actinopteri > Perciformes > Cottidae > Cottus > Cottus gobio. The sequence goes on from CM042228.1 coordinate 9,605,832, forward strand.
AGTGTGTGTGTGTGTGTGTGTGTGTGTGTGTGTGTGTGTGTGTGTGTGTGTGTGACATCAATTGAGAAATTGAAAAAGAGTTAGGCATGGATGTGTGTGTATGCAGCTTGCATGATTCTCTCTCTCTCTCTGTGTGTGTGTGTGTGTGTGTGTGTGTGTGTGTGTGTGACATCAATTGAGAAATTGAAAAAGAGTTAGGCATGGATGTGTGTGTATGCAGCTTGCATGATTCTCTCTCTCTCTGTGTGTGTGTGTGTGTGTGTGTGTGTGTGTGTGTGTGTGTGTGTGTGACATCAATTGAGAAATTGAAAAAGAGTTAGGCATGGATGTGTGTGTATGCAGCTTGCATGATTCTCTCTCTCTCTGTGTGTGTGTGTGTGTGTGTGTGTGTGTGTGTGTGTGTGTAAATCGGGCAGGTGGCCATCACTGGCAGAGTCTCTCTGAGGAAGTCTCTGGATCCAGAGGGCCGTTGTTAATGGAGGGTCTGTCTCTCTGTTCTCCACATCTGAGGGTCCATACAGACCTCCACAGGCGCCCGCTTCACAGTGCGTGTTGGCAAGACATTCAGTCCCATCACCCTGGGACTCTCTTCCTGTCGAACACCAGGGTGTCGGAGCTTTTCACGCCACAGATCAGAGTCCAAGCCAAGAAGAAGAATAGGAGGAGGTCAGAGGGGTGTGTAGACGGAGGAAATGGTATTAGGATAATGGCTGCACGGAAGAACAAAACATCAGGGTTTTCAAAAAGTGGAAATACTGTGCAAATTGGGAGGTGAGCTGCGGTGAATCAGCACTGATTATCCCTTACAGCTTGTTACCCCCCACTGCTACAGTATTTGGATGATTGGACCTTTCTGAATCATAGTTTTATTGGAAAGAGAACAGAAAGTCAAAGCACATAGTACATCAAAAACAATGCATGTTTTCAATTATTCTGTGAGTCAGATCAAGTCAGCTCCAGGAAGGTTAAGACTTTTGTAATGCCACAGAAACTGTGTTATTATTTTGTAGTTGTTAGTGGTTGTAGCTGTCTCCATGTCAGACGGTATACTCATCTTTTCCACTTCACTAGCACTATCCGAGAAAGTGTGTCAGTCCAGAAACACTCTTTGGTCTAAAGGTGCAAAAAGCCAGGCTCTTCCATAAATGGACAGCACACCAGTTTTAAATAGTTTTATTTCAGAATCCCTGGCATGAAACCGTGTTAAACTGGGCTCCTGAGTTGAAGCGGTATTATTTAGATATTCAAAGCAACACATACCAGTGCACTCTGGGTAGTCTGGCCAGGGACTGTGTACAGAAACATATTTGAATATTAACAATGGCAGCCACATGGTACCTTAATTTGAAAACTTGTAAGCAAGTTAGTTTACCAGACCACGTAGAAAAAACTGCTCCCTCAGGCCGGATTTTTAATTAAGAAGCTTGCCAGAGGGGTTATTGTTTTCACTGTGTGGCTGAAAATAAGTTGAAACTTTTCCATGTTCCCGTCATTATGCCAACCTTCTGAACCCGTTTGTAAATTGCTCTGAAACGCTTTTCTGCAGCAATTTGGAGCATCAGATTGAGTTAACAATATGCCCATAAGATTTGGCGAGGAGGGTTTGAGTTCCTCAGTGGGATGATGAAAGAGCATTGTGATCCAGGGAGCTGACAAGGTCTCTTAACATTGGTTATTATTCATGAAGATTGCTGTTTATACATGTAATTATGATTTACACCAAGATGAATCAATGAGGAAATGGCACACACACAGATACTGTTATGTTACAAATATGTAGGCCTGTTCTACTCTTTAGACAAATTATGATCAAACTGAAATTAAAACTCATGATTAATAATAAATCTGTATTATTTACAGTACATATTGTTTTTGTTGTGTGTACTTACTTGCCAAAAATAACATAAGTGAAAATGGAAGCTGGCAAGCTATGCTAAGCAGCTTTGACTTTCAAGTGAAACACAAACATATCAGCAAAATTGTCTTCCAAAATATTAAAGTGGCAGATGCTTCTAATCGCTCATAGTACATGACCACTGCTCGATGGGGATAACGAGGGGTAAACGTCTTGTACCACAGGCTACACGGTGCAGGGAAGTACACACCCTTACGCTGGCTCTCAGATGTCGGTCAGCGGCTACCTGTAACACCCTGTTAGTTCAATGTGTGTCTCCCCAGTGTCTCCTGATTGTTCATTCCCTACACCAGGGGTATTCAACTAAAGTTCTGCGAGGTCCAGTTCGAGAGAATTTCCTCATGCAAAGGTCCGGAACATCACAATAATGTCAAATTTGTGCCATATGTATTGAAGTAGCCAACAGTTGTATTAACGTCTATATGTAGTCAACAACTGACTGTAAAATAAATATAAAGTTCAATTAATTAACATCTAAACAATATTTAATATTACAGATTTCCTTGAATAATTATAAATAATACATACATTATCATCTCTTATTTCAAGGCAAATAAAGGCTGGATTTAAAACAGAAAGCTTTTGAAAAACGTGACTATATAAATTAAATGAATAAATTAAATAAATCATGTTAGAAAGATTAATTTAACTGAATTGTCTTGCAGCTTCAAATTCAGTTTATTCGGGCATCTAGTGATGTCAATCCAAAGAGCCAAGATATATCAAGTTCAAGTTCAAGTTCAAGTTCAAGTTTATTGTCATGTGCATATTAGTACAAGTACCACAGCAATGAAATACAATGTGCCATAGCACTCTCTCAACACCAATCATAATTTAATTAAAAACATTTAAACCATCCGGACACCGTAAACATGATAACTATGCCTCAACTCTCCTTCCTCTTCCATTATCATTCATTAACCTTATAACCTGTGGGTAAAAACTGTCTCTAAAACGTGATGTGCGTGTGAGAATGCTCTGCAACCGTCTCCCTGATGGAAGCATGGAGAATAGATAATGTGCGGGATGACTGACATCCTGCGTAATACTTAATGCTTTCTTAATACTCCGTTTCAAATAAATACTTTGAAGCGGTTGCAGTGGAACCCCAATAATTTTTGATGCAGTTTTAACCACTTTTGTAAGTAGGTTCAATTCAAGTAAAGTAGCCCTGCCAAACCATACTGTGATATTGCCTGCCAATATACTCTCAATTGTACAGCGATAAAAATTTTGTAAAATGTTTGATGACATACCATATTTCTTAAGACACCTCAAAAAATAAAGCCTCTGATGTGCCTTCTTAATGGCACAGTTGATATGGAAAGACCATGAAAGAGAGTCTGAAATATGGATGCCTAAAAATTTAAAAGTATTTACAATTTCAACTGCAGAGTTGTTGATGTAGACAGGTGTATGTGTAGTTATATTCCTTCTAAAATCTATGATGACTTCTCTAGTTTTCACCACATTAAGGGATAAATTATTTCTTTCGCACCATATAATCAAATTTTTTACCTCATCCCTATAGGCAGTTTCGTTATTGCTGTCAATCAGTCCTACCACAGTAGTGTCGTCCGCAAATTTAACAATACTATTTGTGGGATGTTTTGAAATGCAGTCATAAGTGTATAGAATATATAGTAGAGGACTTAGACAGCAACCTTGAGGTGCTCCGGTATTTAAGGCTATAGAGGCTGAGTATGTAGTGCCGATTCTAACTGTTTGGGGACGGCCTGTTAAAAAGTCCTGAATCCACCTACAGATGAAATTAGAGAGTATATTAGAGAGAATATATCCTTGTTTTCTAAAAAGAGAAATGTGTGTGCATGGACTTCATCTGTGGTTATTAACCCACTTGTTTCAGCTCATTTCTCCTCTCTGTTAACATAATTCATGTGTCAGGGTTCTGATCATATTGGCCTTTTAGGTTTATTTTTCTGGGCCTTAATCTCTGATGTGAGTCGTTCCGTTTGCTCTAAAGATCTGAGCTTTGTCTCGTGATGTCTTCACATCGCTGCTTTTAATGTCACTGAACATGAGACATACCGCTCTTGAACTGGTTGTGGGAATAACAAACATATAAGTCTGTCCATTGTTCAAGGCTCTGGTTAAGATGTCCACATTTCTCTTTTGGAGCACCAAGTGAAATAACTTCTCTGACTCACGTACTTTTCAAACTATCAGGTCTCTCCCGTCGCTCCCGTGTGTGCGAACGTCTTACTCGAGTCGAGGGCGGGGCTTAACGCAATACACACATGTGATTGGTCGAGTAGGATCAAGTGACAGGATTTTCAAGGCGTGTGATTGGTCGGAGTGTTTCCTGGACCGCTGAATGAGAGCCGTAGAGGCAGGAAAAGCTGCACCGGTGAAATAGAAGCGATCCACCAACAGTTAATAATTCGGTAATAATAATTGGTTTTCGGTCCAGGGTCCAGAGACAACGGCGTCTGGGTCCGGACCCGGACCGCGGTCCGCCAGTTAGTGACCCATGCCCTACACCTTGTTTTCCTGTGTGTGTGTGTGTGTGTGTGTGTGTGTGTGTGTGTGTGTATACACTCCCCTGCTTTCCCTTGTCGCCTGCCAGATTGTCTTCGTATACCCATGTGTTTGCATCGCCTTCGAGCTGTAGTTGTATTTGTTTCCATGACCAGTCTTTTCCCTTGTTTTGTACTTTGATAAGTAAAATACTTTTAGATTTCTCCTCAACGTGACTCCTGCCATTTCCCTTTGCACCTGAGTCTGGTCGTGACACTGCCATGAGAACAATCCTCCCAGAGGGTTGAAGCTTAAATGCTGTTTCCACAAATATATTATTTTCAATATGTTCTTTAGCTCTATAACATATACTTTGTATTTCTGACACAAAAAGTGAAGAGAAATTAAATTTCACTTGGACTTAACCATTCAGTTTAGACCATGGTCTATACTTTCTAAAGTGTACATGCTTTATGATATCTGTGGAGCATGAGGAAGCCTTAAAATAGTCTTTTTCTAATCCTTTCACTTATTCCATTGAGGCATTCTCACGTGATGTGTGTAACGTTATGCACTTACCCCCGACCTCACCTCCTCTGACCATTTCTCCTCATTAAATGTTGCTCCCATTTCACTGACAGTTTGTTGTGCACTTGTCTGACTACTCACAATCTCCCACTGTTTGAATGAGGTTTAACAATGTTATGCAACATTGTCCCGTAACACTAATCATTAAGTTCAATTGATTGGCACATTAATCAGAGGAGTTAATTGGACTAGCACATGAATGCTAATAAGTGTCTGATTTGACAGAAGCAGAAATCTGTTATTAGATCGTACATCATCATTATCCACAAACGGCTGTAGCCCGTGCAAATACAAAGTGTGATTTCAAGTGTATTTCTCAGAGAGATGGAGTTCCTTATTAGGCTTTAATTGGAAGTGTATCACTGAGAATTAGGGGTGGGAGTAAGTAGGTCAAAGTCAATCTCAGAGAATATGAAATTGGATTGAGTTGAAGGGTAGAGGAAGGTGTGTGATTTTGTTGTTTTCTTTCCTTTGGTCTGCGTCAGCACTTTGTCCAGCCGCCTTTATTTAAGCAGTTAGCGACATCATTAGCGAGAGTCTTGGACAGTGTTTGACCTTTTGCCCTCGCAGAAATAGCACCCTGCATCATTCCCTGCAGGTACCAAGTTTGGTCAAGTCCCTGTGCTATTTTATGAGTTCATTAGTAAGATTATGTGACAATGCAAAACTAAAAACGTCAGAGAATGCAAAAGGAAATAACTTATTTGCTGGTAACTTGTAAAAGTTATCAGCACATAAGTTCCAACAAACAACCGATGAATATGATTATCATCCTGAGTTCAATGTTTTAGCAATAAATTTAACATCACAAATCTAAATATGGCGAGGTCAGTCGTTTGATTGGTCGGTCAGTCCACCAGTTTAGTACAGACCTTCATACAAAGGATGGATTGTAAACACGTCGGTGATCCCGTCACTGTTCATGAGCGATTAAGGATGCACGCCGATATTAGCATTTAGCTCATGGAGCCGCTAGTGAGACTGTAGACTGTCTTGTTGCAGTACATTTAAACATAATTCATCCCCGTTTAATTGGCTCTCTGTAACATTGATAAAGCTCTGTCACATTGCTGGCTCTCTTTATGTCCCCTTGGGTTGTCATACAAAGCAGCAGTGTTGTGCTCCTACAGTTAGACTGATCAGTTCTCCTCCCCAGAGGGCTGGCGCTCTGCCCGATGGTAAACTCCATGCCCTGAAGAAAGAGCTGGATCAATTAGAATAGTTTGTAATTCAAATATTTTTACACTTTTGTTTGACCACCAAGACATTGTGCTGCCTTAAGAAATATCCCTATAGCATATGCAGAAATTTGAACTACGATATGCACAATTCATTCATGTGCCTCGCATTGAATACATTTAATTGATCCATTATTGGTCCGTGACTCCTTCTATTACCCTGTTGATAAACCATGTGTACAAACAAAAGTGTAACCAGAGACCATACTGCGGATGTCATACAGTTAATTTCATTATAAACAGAAAACCTAGTATTATAATCTATACACATTTGCAAAGGCGCTGACTAAAAGAAACATTTAGACAGAAAACACAGGCTTCAGAGCCTCATGTCTAATGACAAGGGATGCCATGCCACCTATTCATCTGGCACTAGTTTTTCTGCAGAGCTAGAGATTGAAAAAATGTACAAAAGAAGTGTTCATTTAAATTTAACTGCACAATATGGAAAAGTAAAAAACTGAGTTATCAGGTAATCTAGGGAAACTTAGGGTACATCTTTGATATACAATATTTGAAATATTTTTGTTGCAAGATTTATTTAGTGCCATCGGTGAGCGCACACCTCTATCTTGACTTGTCACAGCGAGAATACCACAGCTAACCTAGCTAACCTATGATATTTGGAAAGATCAGTGCAATGAGGCTCTCTCCATTGAGCATCCATTCTAAATGTTATCAGAATGGGCGTTAGAAGTTGTTTTCACCATTTTAGTGCTTCAGACGGTAAATGCTTTACTTGGATCTCCCGGAGATCTTCCGCATCCATGGAACCCACAGAGCAAGCGCACTAGCGTGTCCTTTAACCCATCTTGCCAGGGACATTGATTCACCTAAAAAGGAATTATAGGGTCGTTGTCTTGTATTTGTATCGGTGATCAACCATGTGATAAGGCCTTCTGATTATACTAGTAGGTTGGTAACCGCTGATGAGGCTGCTAACCGCCGATAACGGCCATTCAATCTACTGATAACATCTGAAGCGAGTGTGCTCTCTGTGCAGAAAGATGTTGAAAATGTAGGTCGTTTTTTGTCTCTTTTAATTTTGCTTTTCTATCATCAAGTTCCCTGGTGATGCATCCATTTCTGTGTCAGTGTATGTGTGTCAGCCGCTTGATTCACAGCGACGTGTGGCTGACATGACTTTGTTTATTTATGGCAACAAAGCATTGTTCTCATGCTAATGAAAAGATCAAATGCTGTGAAAGTTGAGGCAGGTAGCTGTGTTCAGGGCATTGCACCACCTTAACGAGAGCACGCGGGGAAAAGGAGAGGTGAGACACTTCCAGACAGTCTAGTAGACACCATGTAAACAGCTTTTACAGAGATTGGCTTTTAGCAGAGTGTTTAATGGTGCTGTTGTCTGTTACCACACATGGATATAAAGTACAGCGTATATGTAGACAGAGGCTGGGCACAACTGCAGGTGCTTTAATTAGAAAGTAAATAATGAAACAGAATGGACGAGTGAGCCTAAAGCAGGAAAAAAGGACTGGTGGCCGAACTGAGGAGGGAAGAAATGTTTCTTAATCATAGCTTTGTGCCTCGAAGCGTGGTAAGTTTTAATGAATGATTGAAAACCAATCATAAATGGTGGTACATTAATACTGCAGGATGCCAAATGACCTTTTCCTTTGAACTGAGAAAAAACATTACATTCCAGCTGAAAAACTTGATGCCTTTTTTATTTTTTTTACTTATTATATGTGTTACCCTCATACACAGCCAAACCCTTTAAGAGATTGAAATTAAATTCTCCGACTGAGTTCTTTACTTACTTCCCTTAATCTACCTCTTGGCTTGTGGCAAAGTGTGATTTTGTTTTTTCCCCCGATGTCATTTCCAATTTAATAGAAGTGCATTTGTGTTCGCCTATGTCATGAATTAAAATGGAGTTCTTTATGGGTGGAGGTGCATGCTGCCATGCTTGAGCAGCCCTTCATTCAAACTCTCTGTACCTTGAAGGTGAATAGTCCAGTGCTTATGTGAACTCCATAAATTGAGTTGTAAGAGTTCTCCTTTTGGTGTTGAAGGTAAGGCTCCAGACTTGCCCTTGAGAAGGCGCTTGCACCAGGTGAATTATAGATGCAGTCAGTCTGGATAAGTCAGAGGGTTATATTTTCTCAAGAGACATTAGACTCTCTGTGATGAGTATTATCTCCATTAGGAGAGACAATGTCATGGCCCTTTATGTGATTCATTTTACAAAAATCCCAATGAAACCCTGGAACATTTGATGCAACTGCTCTGGTGATGGTATAAACAAAATAACACAAACATCCTTCACACATCTCATGACTTAAATGTGACTCATGGCAGCTGACGGATCAAACATCTTTTACATTTTCTCAGCGAGGCCTTGTGGTTCTGGGCTTTATATTCTGAGATATTAGAGGCTCTAATGAGGACGGCTCAGAGATCTGTGGACCATGCAACCCACCCTGTCATTGCCCCACAACATGAAAAGATAAGCAGAGAACCGCCTACAACCCATCCCCGAATAAATGATGAAGCTTGTTTTTTTTGGGAAGACCCACCATTCCCTTGGAGACAAGGCAATCTTTCACATCAAAACTAAAAGACATTTTGTTTATGTTGCCCTAAATTATTCTCAGCTGACACACAGCTTGTTCGGCCCTCCCCCTGAAGCTGTCCCTGAGACATTTGGCACGAGGAGAGACGCAGACAGTTACGTAAAAGCTAATGAGGGCCTGGCATTGGACTGACTGAGCCTATGGGTGTTCTCGGCTGTCTTTGTATGCGTAGATGCGCATGTGCATCATTATTATCCTAAATTAGGACATTCATCTGTCAGTCTTCAGGCCTGTGCTGATGGCTTGCTATTCACGGTTGGTTAAACAAGGCTGGTCAGTGAATGTGGGCCTTCGAGTTGCATTCAACCTCGCTTTTAGCCACATCTGCCGATGGCTAACAAGTTGCCACCCTCTGCCGTTGCTGCACCTGTCAAACTTTCCAATTATAGGAAGTTTACAAAGATAAATTATGGTTATTCTAAACTAGAGACCTCTTCTTGTGATTTGATCACATCAGTCACGATGCCAAATCGAGCCAGGGTTGTTAACTGTGTGTGTGTGTGTGTGTGTGTGTGTGTGTGTGTGTGTTTGTGTGTGTGTGTGTGTGTGTGTGTGTGTGTGTGTGTGTGTGTGTGTGTGTGTGTGTGTGTGTGTGTGTGTGTGTGTGTGTGTGTGTGTGTGTGTGTGTGTGTGTGTGTGTGTGTGTGTGTGTGTGTGTGTGTGTGTGCGTGTGCGTGTGCGTGCGGGTGGGCGGGGGGGGGGGGGGGGGGGTTGGTCGGGGGGTCAAAGTCCCCTTCCCACTTCCTACCCTCTTACTTCTGCTGCGCTTGCTTGGACAGCACCATCTTTGTATTTGACCAGTTTTTATCTTAACTACTCACCTATAGTTGCATGGCTGTTCAATTTTAGCCATTATCATCATCATAATCATCAGCGAGTTTCCCTTTAAGAGTCTAAGTGTGTGTCATCATGGCAGCATGTGGTCAGCATGTCCTGTACCAGGAACTACCACAAAAACGGTTTTGAATACTTTACCAGGTGCTTATATGTCTGTGGACAGATTTAGTCAATGCAATAGCATGCAAGATGCACGCATAAAGGGAGAGGGTTGATGGAATCACTCTCCGCCGGCCAAGTTTCTGTACAATTTAGTCAGTTGCTTCATGAGAGAAGCAGCAAAGATGACTTTGTGATTTCTCCTGCAATAATCAGTGAGGGCATTTGAAACCGAAAAACAGGCTGAAGTAAGAATTCCCTGCAAATATACAGCGAAGCAGTTTAGGGGAAAAGAGCAGCATTTCAATTTTACTCATGGAAGATCTGAAGCGGGGAAGCTGGTTTCGGTGAGTTGTAGCCTTGAGAAAAGTTGTTTGCTTGTCTCAGCATCTCTGGTGGCCATACCATCTCAAGGTGCCATGCATCTGCCACTAAATGTGATTTTGTTTCAGCTCCATTTGTTTTGCAAGCATTTCACATTTTTTTCCGGCAACACTCTCGCTATGTTGCATCTATTTGTCACGACAGATATTTGTCTGTCATTACCCAGGTATATATTTGTGGAAGATTAACATTCCCCCTAAACTCGGAGTGCAGCTCAGAACTAAAAGTCTTAAGTGCTATTTTTCTGCCAATATATAGATCACGTACTGACTCTATCACTATATATCACTTGTTTCATTTCTCTTTCTCCTTACTATATATGTTTTTTTTCCTCTTCCATTACTACCGCTGCAGCTTGTATTAGTTAAGGCTCGATCCCTGTGGAATAAATACCAATTTTAGCTTGTGGTTTTAGTGGGAAGAACAGACTCGTGCTGATATTGCACAGATAAAACAAGAAAGACAATCATATTAGCAAAAAGCAAATCCAACTTGGCTGGAGTTTTCTGAAAAACATATAGGACAGATGGCGAACTCTGTTGGGTGATTTTCAAAAGTACAAACGGAGGAGTGAAATAAAGTGAATTTGCTTTGTTCTGAGATACAGAAATACCAGAGTGAAAGGAATGAAGAAATAAATGAAGCATGAAGAAATGAGCGGGAAGGAGGACACGGAGCAAAGGTGGTGCACGAGAGATCAAGATGTTGCATTGAAACTGTGGGAGCTTAGTGTAGTCACAGCGAGAGGCCGGTGGCGGGAAAACCATGTCAGGGAATATCACGCTGTCGCAAATCACATCGCCAACTCCCAGCTGAGATTGATCCGCCAACCTTCTGCTCTCCAGCCTTGACACGCCCTTATTTCTTTACCTCCTCACTATGTAGCGAAGACATTTCTCTGCAAGGAAGCGCTACGTCGTTATGAGCAGGTGACTGTGGCACCAGTGTGGGATCACGAGGTCAGGGCTGTGACTGGAAGTGGTAGGAGAGGATTAGTGGCCCAGCAGAGGGAGAGAGCGGCCTCCCTGCAGTGGAGAAGCAGCTGGTCAGCAGGCCGGCCAGCCCGGCTCCATCTGTCGGTCACCTGCTCGACCCGCTGGGAGTCCTGGTAAATCTCTCCTCCTCCCGTCGCTCCAAGAGATTATGTCACTCGGTTTGGTCATGCCGGACGTCATCGATGATGGAGGGCTCCCAAAAAAGTTGCATGAAAATGAATCTGCAACATGTACTCATTTTAAAACACGTACACACATGCATAGTGGAACATGTTTGGATGTACAAAGGCCTCTTGGCCTGTGGAGTCCTGAAAAGGATGAGGGTGGAGTTTGAAGTAGAGATTAACAGCTGAATATTCCTTTCGATCTTTGCTTCGCGATAGATTTTTAATTACCTGAAAACATTTAAAGTCTTTATATGTTCTCTATAATTCTAACCAGCAAAATCACTTGGGATGATCAATTGTTTCATACGTTTTAACCTCAGCCTTGTTTGACCTTTTTAATGTGCAACGAATGAGATGACATTACTAGAAAGCAATAGGGCGATAGTTGGAATATGAGATAATGGGCCTATGGGCACAATACAGTTTCTCATATAAGGGATACATTTAAATGTATCATGATGTTTTCTTTCTTGTGACATCTTCAAAGTGAATGTTTCAGCCGGACCCTTTGGGCTCTGTTATTGACAGGAATGACTTATCCCTTTGACGACGTTATAAGATCATAAAAGCGACTTCACACAGGGGCTCTGGTTTAGGGCCCCCCTGAGCCCTTGGACCCCGGTAGACGTGCTCAATTATCCACCCATGGCTAGGGTGGACGCCAATCTCCATCAAGAAAAGATAAAAAAGGAGTGGTTCATGTGTGTTTAGCTTATATTAGCTACATTGGTATACCTAAATTTACCAAGAAACAGTGAATTAACAAGGATTTGAAATGGTTCCTAAAAGCACATGCAAGCATATGCTAGCTTCTGACACAGCTGGCTTATTCATCAACTATTTCTTTTGATTTTGCTTAATGATGCTGTTTTGACAAATACGAGTAAATAGCCTGGAAAACATTAAAACACAGCAGCTGGTCCCTTAATACCTTGGTCGTGAAAAAAGTAAAGAAGTCCTAAACCCACAATTGTAACATGTTTTGACGTCGTCTTGATTAATTCCTATTTGTACTTTTCAAACCCTTGCATTGTTTTGCTTTGAAGCATTTATCAAGTGACATCAATTAAGTCTGTGATGGTTCAGGGTTTAGAAATCATTAAATCCCGATGGAGGCAATAGCAAAGTGGTGCCCCCTTGTAGACGCTGGCCCAGCTGGACAGAAAGCCAACCCCGATAACTGTTCTAGGCTTTCCTCAATTAAGTTTTGGCCAATTTGGGCCAATACCTTGAAACAAAGATCTCCCTTGTCCGACACCAGGGCCGGTGCAACAACGTATTGACAAAATGTCCCATCATAATAAGTCCATGTCCATATAGGTAGCTGGTAAACAGAGGAGATTTCCTGGTACCTTGTGCCATATTATACATGTACACTAAACTTTGCCTTTGCACTCTGTTCTGCAGTTCACACTTTGGCAGCTAATACCACCAAAGTTGTCATTGAATGTAAATTCTTTGTAAATCTACTCTGTGAAGGAAAAGCTCCAGCGTGGCTTCTGAGTCAACGAGACTATTTGTTCTGACATCAATATCAATAGAAACTTGAGATGTGTGATATCACCGTTTTCCAAGTGAACCGTGCTACATCACACTTGGCAACAGAGTGTTACATGTATGATCCCATTACAGTGGGTTATAGTATATAGAGGAGGTTGATTAACAGCAGAGGGTTTCAGGGCCTTTTAAGGTTGAAGAGGAATACCTGAGTGCTGTGTAATGTGTGTGTGTTCATGCCTCACAATGAACATGTCCAAACAAAAGACTGGGCCATAGTTAGTGTTGTAAACATCCATCCATTATCCGAACAGCTTATCCTCTTTAGGGTCGCTGGAGCCGATCCCAGCTGTCATTGGGCGAAGGCAGGGTACACCCTGGATAAGTCGCCAGTCTATCCAGGGCTCACATATAGACAGACAACCATTCACACTCACATTCACACCTATGGGCAATTTAGAGTCCAATTAACCTAACATGCATGTCTTTGGACTGTGGGAGGAAGCCGGAGAACCCGGAGAGAACCCACGCTGACACGGGGAGAACATGCAAACTCCACACAGAAGGCCCGCCCAGACCGGGATTGGAACCCCGGCCCCTTTTGCTGTGAGGCAACAGTGCTAGCCACTACGCCACCGTAAACAGACTTTGTTAAAATCCTTTCCATACTGTGTTTAATGTTCAATCCAAAACAGTTGTTTCTGAAATCTTTGAGGACTTCCCAGGAAACGTTATTTCCCAAGCCTTCAATCACCCCAGTTCTGTCATAGCTTCTGCTTCGTATCTCATCCATAACCCCAGTCAGGTACTAAGAAACAAAAGATCTTTTACCCCCTCCCTTCCTATTCGAAACAGTGCTGCATTTTGTTTATACTGCTGAATCCTTCTGACAGCTGTTGTGGGATCCTGTCAAAAAGTGTTGTTTTCTTTCCTTTTTTCATTTCCCAGTCTCAGTCACACTAACAAGGAGTGAATAAACAGAAGGTTGAGCAGAAGAAGCAAAAGCTTTGGAAATGCTTCTGCCCAAGAGAGTCAGCAGAATTCAGGTTAAACTTTCTGACATGATCTTTTGAATTGTTCTATCCTTCATCTGATATACATGCTGAAGTGTCGAGGAAAAATTATACAGTACAGCACGCAGAGTTGGAGTAGCAGTTTTTCGATAATGGCTCAGTTTCGCTCATGTTGCCGCCTTTGTGCTCGACACTGAAAAGCTCCTGTCTCTCCCCAACAATAACAGATGTCAAAATCATGTTCTCCAAAAGTTTATAACTGCTTTGTGCTTATTGCAGCCATCTTAGTACAGAGCCAATTGTATTTGATTGACTGTGACTGTGATTGGCAGAATCTTGGCTCTATTGTTTGGCCACTCGTGTTATCACATTTGAGAAGCCCGGCTAGCCTGTGGCAGTAAAAGCAAGAGGGGGATATTGGCTCCTGAGTAGCTGGCATCGAGCCTCTTTCAGACAGGCAATTCCAGGGGAGCAATTGTCTGGTTTAATTGCTCCAAAAAAGAAAGACGGAGAGGCGGTGAAACTAACAAGCTGTCTACAGAATCACTAATTTACAGGCTCTGTGATAAAAAACGATTTCTATTTTTCTATTTTTTCTCTCTCTCTCTCTCTTTCTTCCTCTTTCTCTCCCTTGCTGTTCCAGTTATTGTAAAATATTCACAGGGCGAGTTATTGGGCTCTTATAATTTGCCGTTGTGATTTGCACAGTGGGACAGACTCACATTTTCACTAACTCTCTGATTGATCTGACGGGTCAGCTGTCTACCGCCTCATCACCTGCCTGGTTTCTGAAGCAGAAAGCATTCAGAAAATGCATACCTTCTGCCAAGACTGCCCAATCATCTACATTTGTTATTTCAAGAAATGTTTTAATTCGTATCTGCATCAAATGGATACACAGGTGCCAGTTTTTTCTCTCTTTGATTAAGTGGAGCAATTTAGGCCCTATTGTGATGTAATAAAATAAATTAACATATTTTAGCCACAGTAGTTTGTTCCTTGGCCCTTATTCATATTTCCATGCAATTCATTGAAATCTGTAAACTTGTTTGTTAGATTTATAACCAGATAACACAGAAACTGGACCAAATAATAACCTCCCTTCCAAAACCTCCTTTTAACTGGCTTTATTGCCTCCTTCATTGGTTCCTTTCACCTTTTGCTTTACTTTCCTCTTAGATTCATTCATCATGTCCTATTATCATGAATTAAAAAAAACAATGATACATATTGAAGAGTTGTGGTAAGACAGGAAGACAATGTGCTTACATATAGTCGTACACATTCTCCCTAAAAAAAAAATAATGATTACAAAAGACAATAGAGGCATATTTTACCCTGTAGTCAGTGACTGTGACATTATGGGTTTCTTTTTGCTCAGAGTTACCTGGATTTGAGCAGCAGCCACAAATGGAGGCAGAAAGCCAGCAGGCACCAGAACGTCGGCTAAATGAAACACAAGCCTTTGATCTTACCACCGATATACCCCTTACCATCTATTGTTGTCACAAAATAGCTTCACTTTTACACAAAATTATTGATTGTCTTTCAGAAAATGAATGACTCATGAAATCTGATCTGAAATCTCGGGCAGTGAACACAGAGGAATACCAAAATAGAGGGGGGGAATGGGTTAAGAGCAAAATGTGTACAGTACTAAAATCAATGTGCCAAGGATACACCCACAATATTGAATAGTCAGGTCAGGGCAAATTCACGCACACACATGATGCCAATATGGAAATGGTCATTAGGAAGCAGCGGCACATTAACAAAAACAAATATGTAGTGTGTAAGGTTGTGGACCATGGCCTGTTCCTTCCCTCTGCAGCAGCCGCCATCCATATTCATTACCTCCCACAGCGATGGGGAAGGAAAGAAGGGGAGGGAAGAAAGGAGTAGAAGGAATGAGGATTCTAGTGTACAAGTTAAAAGGAAAGGAATAAGGAACACAGTAATGTGTGTGTGTGTGTGTGTGTGTGTGTGTGTGTGTGCGTGTGTGCAGATTTGTCATTAGGATATGTTCCTATGATCCCTAACAGTCTTACGTTTGCAAACATGAATAGGAGTGTAAACTAGACGCCATAAACAAGACCACTAATGTCTCTGCTATTATTATAAATCTTTCAAACACACCATTTGCAGCGCACACAAGTTCGACTTTGTGGACTCAGCAACAATATGCAGGATGATTTAACAAGGATAAGGAAACATTTTCCTGTTCATAACCATTAGCATCGCAATTAAAATACAATGGATGTAAAAGCTCATATACGCATGAAGGCCAGATCCAATAATCATCATGGTGGATCCTCCTATTCTGTCTTCCACATGTGTTTCTCTTACAGAAATCACTGATCAATGAAGAGTCAATTAAGTTTTTTTTTTCAGTATAAAAGGAATGAAGGATTGCAAAAAAGCGGAAAATCAGCATTACTTTTACCTGCTGTAAGTTAAATGCGGGTAACATCAGTTTTGAGATCTTTCTAGTGAATGAGAACATAGTCAGCCCTTTTTACAAAAGATCCCAATAGAATAGAAGAGAAGACACGGCTGCCTTGACGTTGTGGATGTGTGAACTATGTCACATTTATCGCTATATTTAAATGATAACCACACCCTTCCCATCCGTACATTATAACACTTTTGCTTTCCGATGTGATCAGGCAACACTTTATAAGGATAAGTGTGCATGTGAAACTGTGAAATAAGGAGATCTCTCACCTACTTCTCATCTCCTTTATTCAGATGATTTTCACACATATCTGTCACACATACACATTTGTGATTTTGTCAAAATCTCCTTCCATCGATTTCTATTTTCACTTAATTAATTTCCTACTCAACCAATTATCGCTTTTCTCTCTTTACCCTGAATCAACATTGTATTTCTTTGAAAGATTGGAGCAACATAAAAGAAAGTGTCATTATCTCAGCTTGATCTCTTGGAATCCTGCTTTTTTTGTTTGGCATTGATTGGTGTTGTGCTAATGTCGCTTGTCATTCTATGCTGAGTGAACAAGTCATCGTGTTTGACTTCAACAGTTATGGGAATTATATGACTCATAGCTGTATAGCAGGCAATTAGCACACACGGACACACAGAGACTCCCTGTGGACCTCTTGATGGGTTGTATAATGTGTTTTCATGTTCAAAGCCTTTTACAGTAGACTTTCTTCAGGGTTTTAAAGCAGACCCGACTGTTACAGCACCCACTTGCCTCATTCTGTGGAGCTTTACTGAGCTCAAGGAGCCCGGGCATCCTCTTCTGCACTGGACAGCAGAAACTCAGACTCATGTGATCCAACGTCCCTGGTTGAATTCTGGTAATGGACTATTGTGGTATGTCTAAATTTCTAAAAGAACCTTTCAATTGTATATAATTTTTGACATGCAATGGTCAAAATGTGTTCTTTCAACTGAAACTGTAATGCACTGGGCAAATCAAACTGAATAACTGAAAGAAAACAAAAAAACAATTGACAGTTTAGAAAGAAAATAAGTTATCAGCAGCCCTAATTACTATCTTATTATGTACATGTTGCTTATACTGTTTTTGTTTTTCCTCGGCTATAGCGATACTTCATACTAAATGAACCAAAATGCATCATTACTACCGAACCATCAAACCAACGTGAGGGAGAAAGTAAAACTGACACTATTTAATTAGTGTATTTATGTAGCTGACACTTCAAGTCGAATGTCCTCAATCACTTTCGGATGGAGAATCCAATTCATGTACAGTATGTTCTCTGCCCACGCCAGCTATTAGCTACCTCCGCCTGCCTAATTACTGTCATTCATCCTTTATCAATGAGAAGTGGTGGGAAGCAGCTGCTACTGGGTGCCTGTGTTCTCACATGCATGCAAATATACATGCGTGTGCACACACACACACACACACACACACACTGCAGAGAAAATGTCACTCTGATAAAAATAACAAGTGATCTTTTGCCAATAGCGGAAATACTTCTGCACGTGTATTTGGTATTCCGAAACTTTCTCCCAGATCACATAGTGTAACTCACATAGTGTAACTCTTTTTTTGGGGGAGGTTATGATGTGCAGGAACACCGTAATGATGGTACATTTTTATTAGCTTTTGCTCAAGAACAGGCGAGAATCTCACCTGAGAACTCAACTGTGACATTGTGAATCCTGAACGTCTTTGTTCCTTCTCGTAAGTCTTTCGATCCCGTTACAGCTCCTTCAAATCATGCTGCCTCCATCTTTACCGCGCCCTACCCTTTCCACGCCTTAATCCGTCTGTCATTCTTACGGATTCAATCCGCCAATCCCTCACACTGCACGGGCCTTCTCGTTACATCTCCCACAACCGGTGCCTGTTATCGGTGAAATAACCCGCCACGCTGTGCCTCTACCCATACAAACAGGCCTCCTCTTATGACAACTGGATAATTAGGTGTCACAGTGGAAAATGAAAGGTAAATGGACGGTAGATACTGTAAAGCCATAAAGCTGTCAAATGTCTCACTTTTGGTACGAGAACTGGAGCTTTGGAAGAAAGGGAGATGAGGTAGATTAGGTGTGTAGGTCAGTAAAAGAGTGAAGAGCATTGAAAGGGCGATGAACGGATGAAGGGATTGGGAGGAATTAGGAGATAGGAGGATTGAAAGGTAGATAAATGCGGGAAAAAAAGAAGAAGATGGAAGAAGAATAGATAGCACGAAGAGGCGTGGGAGGGGAGAAAGTGATGCGAGAGGCAAAGGCCACAGCTGCCGTTCCCTGGCCGCTGATAAAATGCCCCAGTCAGACCTCTTGTATGTACACACATGCATGAGAAAACACACACAAAGGGCAGTTACACTTCCTGATCGATTGAGCCATGGCCTGCTCTGACGTCTCAGCAGACCTCAAGATGAATGAGCTGACCTACGAAGAGAAAGAAGAGAAAAGAGGACAAAACAAATATTTGGCTTGTAAATCTCAGAGGTTTGTGTCTTGTTAAGGTGGGCGCCTTCGGTGTGCTTATCAACACATGCGCCAGCTTCCTTTCCGCTCTTATGTGTGCGAGTGTGTGCCTGTGCTCGTGTATTTTAAAATCTCTCTTTGCGAGGACCAATTTTAGTTTTATGCCTTCAAACGGAGAACCTTTTGGCTGAATGCCACTTCTTCAAAGGCCTGATTGAGGGTTCAGACTTGGTTTTAAAGGTATAATATGCAACAACGTCCAGGCACAGAGAGAGCAGACTGGCCACAGCAGAATGAAGTGTGCCTTTGGCTGCATCCCTTTAGAATCCGGCATCTTCCTGCATGTTTGTGAAGAAGTGTGGATGTGTTCATTTGTGCTGCATTGTGAAACAAGCAGAAGATAATGTTTTATTCTTCTGATTCAGTCTTTTGTAGTCCCTCTTTTTATTCACTCTCTAGCTCACTCGGCCATTCCTCTCTCTCTCTCTCTCTCTCTCTCTCTCTCTTTCTTTCTCTGTCTGTCTCACTCACTTGCTCGTTAAGCCGGAGAGGAGGGTCAAAATTGAAATGCTGTCTTTAACAGCAACCAACAATGTGACTACGTATTATTCAGTCAGTCAGGGAGAAATCGTGATTGGTTTACTATTGAACAAGCTTACTCAAAGCACAAGATTGTATGACTTTTCTTGATTCATAATTATTTAAGCAAAACTCTAATCTTTCCCTAACCAAGTGTTTTATTCTACCATATCTCTCTATCTATCCACCTAAATAACAGGACATGTAACCCGTCACATTCACGTTCTAAAAACTAATCATTTGAGGTGTTTTTTATATGCCATGGCTCAAAAGTGCACACACATTAACTGAGTAAAGTGGAACAGGCTCTTCAAAAACAGCAGATGAAAATATGTGGATGTGTATTTTTGTAGTTGTGTGTGTCTGTGTGTAGTCGACAGTGTACGTCTGTCTCTGTGTCTTAAACTGAGTCATAGCCAGAGACAGATTTGAGCTGCTCCTGTTCATCCCAGCATTTGAGAACCATCCATCACCTCTCAGCTGATGGTGCACAACTGACCGGCCGGTCATTGCCCCTGAGACAAGGCAACACTCACACAGCAGCCAAGAGAATGACTCTTGCGCACTGAAAAGGGCACTTCAACTAATAATTGGAACTGTACCCATACTGAGCTCGAGGCTAATTAACTGTGTATCACCCAACGTGTGACCTCCATACTAATGTAGGTTATTGTGCTTTCAGCTGTTCAAGTTACAGCAGGTAGCTGACATCAGACTCCCCTACCATTCGCATTACCTTTGGTACAATCATGAGACGTTAACATGATATAATCACTCTCACAAATATTCAGTGATGATATTAATTCTTCATTACGGCAATTAGGAAAAGAGCATCCAATCAATCTATCTCATTAGTTTCTTTGAAGTAGTCCGTCTCCCTTCCCTGTGTGGCATACAGTATTTATTGCCATGATGCTCATTTAGTGTCAGTGCTTATTTAAGTCATTGCATAGCTACGAAAATGCCCGCTCACAGATGGCGTTCTATTACATTCCACATAGAACATATATATGAGAATATTATTCAGGTAGATGATGACTTCACTGTTTCATGAGAATGGCTGTAATTTTCTATGCACAGTAATAATGACAATACAATTCCCTGTTTAAGAGAACAGCAGGTACTGTGGCTGACAGTAATTCTGTAGCTGTAACTACATCCATCAATCACATACACACAAGCATGCACACAAAGCACCTGTTTGCTGAACCTGCAGTCCTCGCCACACAAGCCCTGAAACCATCTTTGAAGCAGGTCTGTGAAGACAATCACTGAGACTGCCTCTGGAATCAGAAGGGTTCACAGCAAAGACTGCGCAACGCCAGCAAAACATAACACAATTTGTTTTTCTTTAATTAGTGATATCACTGGTTTATAGCAGTTACTATAACGTGGATTTTACAAATAGCTTAAATGATTCCAATGTCATATCATGTTCATTGGGCAGTTGGTTACCAAAAGAAGACAAATGTGACATCCGGCAGCTAACGTTTTGTATTTGCATGTTGTGTCGTCTCACCTGGCATGCTAACATTAGCCACCGCTGAGCCTCGCGAGTTGGGAATCTTCAGAATTTTGTGAAGATCATTTTTTAACTGGTTGTAAAACTAACCACCAATCACAACAATTATTTATAGATACAATTTAGCTGCTTATTTTCATTTATCTGTGTGCAAGCTGCTCATAACTAAGATTAATAAATAAAACATTGATGGGAGGTGTTCTTTCTGATCACCAGCAGCTTCTTGCCAAAATAAGTCCGATTTTATAGAAGTCTATGAAAAAATGACCCTACTTCTCACTTGATTTATTACCTCAGTAAACATGAGTTTATGGTCTCAATTGCTAGTTTCAAGTGTTGTTAAGAACAGCATAATGTTTATTTGCTAAATGAAAGCCCCATTTAGAGTTGAATAGATGATGAAGGTGGGTTTGCTTTAGGGAGTGGCTACCCTATGGTTGGCATGTCGCTACCACGGCGTTGTCTAGTCCTGGAGTTGTCCGTGTTTTCGTCATTTTTGTCGCCTGAAATGTCTTTACCCTATTGTGTCCCTTCTGGTTGTAATAAGCCAAGAAGTCAACGACCACAATGACAAACTCAAGGCTTTAAAATGGCAATCCAAAAATCAGTATGTGACGTGACTGCGTCCATTTCTTCTTCCAGGTCCAGGTACATAATTAGCGCCAGTAAGAAGCGATGCGGTGAAAGGTTTTACTACAAAGTCACCTCAGGGAGCCTCTATATTAGTCTGAGGGTGCTTAGCATTCAGCACCCCTGTGCCTGCTTCCATTTCCAGACATGCTCGGACGGCAAAAAGACAAACATTACCTGCACACACTCGCTTCATGTACAGCAGCCTCAGGGGAACATCACTCAAACTACTGAAGAGCAGCAGGAGGTGATTACTGTGATCTCGGCGTACTCTCCATGTACTCCAGTAATGGAGCTGACCAGGGTGATGCCTGTTGAGTCGATGTTTTAAGAGCTTTAATGGACTGGCGAGCCACAGATGAGAGCTGGGTTTCTGCTGCTCCATTTTAAAGATGTACTCATTTAAATATACTCTGTGATATGATGTGGGCCAATTAAATAAATATCCTAAATGTAGTGGCCTAAAGACATGGAAGGGTTTTAGCCATGGAAATGAGAGTACAGATACTTTATGGTTAGCAACATTGGTCAGTTCGAAGTACTTTGTTCATAAGGAGCAGCTCTGCCTCTGGGGACCGCTATGCAGTCTTAAATGTTGATTACTGCTCCAGTTACACACAAACATTGCATTTTAGAGTGTTTTTAAAGGCACAATTATGATGTAGTCTGAAGCCTACAATCACATTATCAGAGTTAGAGACAGTTTAAGTGTGCTTTTACAAGCAATGTTCTAAAAGAGCCACGGTTGGTGATTTAGTCTATCTTTCCTCCATCTCTATTATAGATCATGCTGTGTAGCTCTCCCAAGGGCTGCATTAGTAGCTCAGATTCCTTTGTATCTCCTTTAACTTCACAATCCACCT
The DNA here is from genome assembly GCA_023566465.1 of Cottus gobio. Classification (NCBI taxonomy): domain Eukaryota; kingdom Metazoa; phylum Chordata; class Actinopteri; order Perciformes; family Cottidae; genus Cottus; species Cottus gobio. The sequence continues at coordinate 9,628,167 of CM042228.1, forward strand.
CCTCCATACATTTGACTCCTTAAAGTCTAGTATTTTTCTTTTCCCCTCATGTCTTGCTTCCCTCCTTCTTCCCCATTCCCCTCTGTGCCCCAGCCTCGTGTAGCAGATTCAATATTGAAGATATTGTTACTGTAGGTCTTGAATAATCTATCCCTCATCCAATATTCTGATACAAGCAATAAACTGCTGAAGTTAAAGATTCCTTCCACTTACAGCTCACAATCTCCCGAGCAAAGAATTCTGACTGTTGAGATTTAATTTAGTGCTTGTGCTACTATGAACGTACATCCTGGGACATGCAGTTGTTGCAAGGTAATACTGCTTCATTAGATCAAACTGATTTGAAATAGCAACGACTGACTTACAGGTGCAGACAAGTATTCACCAACAGAAGCCATTTCTTAGGCCAATTTGGAAAAAAAAGTTGGAATATATATATTCCAACAGAGATTAATCAGATAAGGCAGTCATGGTCTGACCTTTCATTTATGACACCCCAAGTTCAGACACAGACAGTGGACAAGACAATGCAATAAAGAAGAAAATCATTATATATGTGGCTGAAGTATTTTCTAATTATAATATCAAAGGTGAGAAAAAAAGATGAAAAGAGAATCACTGCAACCTTTTCCTTTATTTTGACTCTTCTGACACTGTGTTATGTTCTTTTTATATATATATATCGTCTCCACTGACATCAATTTGTGTCAAGCCTCTACTTTTGTAAATTGGGGTTTAAACTCAATTTGTGGCCCCCAGAGATGGTTTGCCATAGAGGTGATCCCTGACTGTACCACCTCGAGTATCAGCCATCATCACAGAGGATTATGTGAATGTCGGTCTGCAATACCAATATCACAGTTTGCACTACATCTGCCTCGCATGGAATTTAACTAGATACAAGATACTCTTATGATTGCCTTTTTATTCCCTCAGAGACTGTAAACTGAGTTAAATTTTAATCTTCTGTTGAATCTAAGCACTATGATTTACAGTGTCTAAATTAAATGAAGCGGTCCGCTCCCTCAAAATTGACAGTGAAACAGATCTGGCAGAGGAGTAATTGTGGGAAATTAAACTTGTGCTCTGTGTACCGTGTTGTTTAATGTGTATAAAAGAAATGTAATTACTCACAAAGTACCGAACAAGCAGTGTCGTCCGGCCGCCTGTGGCCTGTAGGCCGACAACAGTTTGGTCGCACAATCAAACAATGGATTGATCACCAGCAATTCCACCATTGCTGATCCTGAGAGACTTGGACTGTACTCAACCACAGCTTCTTTTTTTTTTATCTCTGCCAAACGATTATTAAATAGATTAAAATGCAATAATGGCAGGCTGGTTGTTTGCTCATACTTGTTTATCTGACCGTTAATAGTTTGTTTGTGTTCCCATAATCCTTTGACAACAAGCCGGTGATGAGTGTAATCAGCCTTAATTGTGAATTTGATGAGATTTTGAAATAAGACCAAGAGTAAGCTCAGAAGAGCTCACTGCTCAGGCCACATCCGAATAAGTCTGATTGTTATTGATTGGCTTGAAGCGTTGCGTGATTGTGTTGTGATATTCTGCAACGCAGTGACACACACACACAACCACACCAGAGACAATGTTGTCAGATGAAATGCTAATCATTCCCTTTCCCGCGAGGACTTGAGAAGTAAACAATGCTTATATAAATGTTCTCCTGCACTCCAATACTTGTTAGCACATGTAAATAAGACAACAAGAGGATCAGCTCAAGTAAATGCATGCTCATGGTCGTCCTTTTGTCTTCACATAATTGTAGCCAGTCATGGAGAACATTCAGAGGACAGAGGCAGAAAGAGACTACCCCGTGCCAAATGCGCACACACACACACATGCTGAAACACACACACTTGCACTTCTTCCACAGCCTGGGCAGAGGTCTCAGAGACAGGGGGAGTGTAATGATGGATGCGTTGTATCTGCTTCCTCCAGACCATCGGTCTGCTGTGTGGACAGAGGGACAGGGAAGGCCACTGGTCAACAGACACTTTAGCCCCTCTTTTAAATTGTGTTTGTGTGTGTGTGTGTGTGTGTGTGTGCGACTGCTGTCCTGTCTCTTTCTCTGACCATGGTTCCTCTGGTCGAGGCATTCTCCCTTCCCATCTGCCCCGGCACCGCCTTTTTTGTCCCCCGGCCTGCCATACTGACAGGTGGAGTAGCAACGGTGATGGACGACTGTGCGCTCAGTTTCAGTGTCAGAGTCCTGCCCCTCTGCTACCTGCCGTGTGGGTCCCTGTCAAAGACTTCCTGTCAGGTCAGCTATACTCTGTCTCCTCCTCCCCAACCCCCCCCCCCCCCTCTTTTTATCCAACGCTTCATCTTCCGGCTCTCCCATCCCATCTCTGCTTTATTTAGCTCACTACTGGGACCTATTTCAAAAGTTGGAGCAGAGTGTAAAATTTCCCAGAAATAGGTTGTCAACCTGCTTACTTTTGAAGAGCACAGAACAAAGAGACTGATTGAAGAGACACGCAAATGCTCTGTCACATCATTCAGAGACATTTCCTTTCAATCAGTTAGATTTGTTAAGAGTTTCGACACAAAGCATGTTAATGAATGTTTTTTCCTTCATGGGCTGCATGATGTGAAGTCCCTGCTCCCTTTTCCTCCAATAACTTGTGCATCTTAGTTTGTGGAAGTTTGTGTGTGGCACCTGCATTTGCCAGTGTGCAATTATGTGTTCATTATTCAGCAAGCTTCCTTAAGAGCCACCCCAGTTTTACAGCACGCATTTTAAATACTGGCCCTTTGAAATGAGGTCCATAAGCAAAGCACTCATGAGCTTTGTCTGTGAATGTAATTAGCCAATTAGGCAGTTCTTTATTAGAGACCAGCAGCAGCCATGCGTCTCTGCTACCAGGGACTAGTTAGTGTGTTCTAATGAGCCTTTAGCTTCCAACCAGAAGCCCTGTCAAGCATTATTAATAAAGAGGCTATTTGTTCAGGCCTTCTAGTTTAAACACTGATAATACCAGAGAGCCACACTTATTGAGATTTATCTGCAAGATTCATGAACAAGATGGCACAGTAAAACCAGATCAAAAAAGGTGAAAAAGAAACTCATTCTTCCATTGAGTTAGCTCATTATAGTTTTTATTAATCAAAATTCAACTTTTGTTGTTATATCCATGACTGTGATTTCCAGTAACTATCTCCAAAATTTAACGAGCAGAGACATGTTTTATGCAACATCTACTATTAATGTTCTCAGGCTGTTTTACAATTACTTTCATACCCACATTTTCTCAAACCTTTGTATTACACTATTAAACTGTCAGTGTGAACAAGGGAGAGCATCGACATGTGGAATTACTTATTATTTATGTGGAAAAGAGGAGAATATATTTAGGATTCAATTCTCCGTGCTGGAGTATTGCACTGTAATCATAACAGACTTGATATGCTAATAACAAAAGCAATTTGTGACAGGTTAGTTTTATAGTAATTGGTGTAGGCTTTCTCTGAGCTTTGAATTGATCAAAGAGACAGTGGATGAATAAAGACATAGAAACTGCCGTCACCACGTTTGAAGGAGAGCTTTGAAAATGATTTAAAACACAAATGCCGAGCACCACCACTACACCACAAGCTGCACATTGCACAGGATTGGATGTTTACATGCATCAGTAAGACAGCTAAAATCCGCATTACTATGAATATCATATACATCCTACGTACCACATACTCTGGAGTTCATCCATTATATATATATATACACATATATACATATGTATATTTATATATATATGTGTATATATATATATATGTGTGTGTGTGTGTAAGTATATATATATGTATATATATATATATATATATTGATATATATATATATATATATATATTGATATAGATGAATAAATAGATAAAACGTCATATCATATAATTCTGGGTGTGCTAACACAACATTTCTTCATCCAAAACATAGTCACATTGATGAGTAATTTGATTAATTACACATTAACAAACAGTCCAGTCACAACCTTGTCACAATCTTTATAACATCCTTGAATTATTCAGATGGTGTAAGGCTTTAGCTTTCAGCGCATTCACCACATCCTGGTTCCAGTCTTGCCACAGTGTCTTATTTTATTCTAAGAGGTAAGTCTGACATGCTCAAATTCCACATATGGATGATATGAAGAAATATACCACGAGATGATAAATAGTTCAGATATGTTGTTATTCTGTTTATATTGTGGTTGCTACTATATATCTTAAATATCTCTGCGTTTGTTAGGCTCTTGTGGGCAGGGTTGCAAATCAATGAGAAGGACTGCTTTATGGTAGTATTCGATTTTTATGAAATCATTGCCATAAAATACCTTGATTTTTAACGTATTTAATTTGCTGCACTGACCCAAATCAGACATGCCGGTCTGCTTATTTTATCCACAGTTTCATAATAGATTCCCCCCAAAAATGTATTAAGTCATATAGAGCTACCAATATAAATATACTGAGATAAAACATTTTCCACATGGAGGATTTTTATTAATATCACTCAACATGTTTTTCTTTATCTGCTTTATTGTTCAGTTTGAAATATATCAAGTGGTAGCGAAGCTGCCAGAGTGAACTGGTTGGATGCCGAGCTTTCAGTACAGACGAACCTTGTACGTCCATGGATGTGAGACCACTCGAGTGGTGCCAGCATCCCAGCACAAGTCTTCCAAATGTATGGAAATTCTGCATAACAGCAGTCAAGACCCGAGCTTATCTCAGGCACACAACTGTGTAAACCACCTGGGACTCTTTACAGTCTGAAATGTGACTGCTGCCTCTCATTTTCTCTCCCTCTGCCTCTCCCTCCCCCTCCCCACAGCCGCGTTCCACAACACAGGGATGAGTGATGCTGTCTCTGCCTCGTCTTTGACTGGCAGAATCAACACTGCCACCATAACAGGAATGCTGGGAGACAAACTACAAGCAACAACAGAGGTAGACAGACATGCCACAACTGTGACAGTACACGGCATGAGAGATAAAGCTGTGACGGTGTTAGCAGAAATGGTTTTGTGAGCCCAGCCACGATAACAGAGTTAGGAGGCAGATACACTAGCATGATTGTAAAAGAAGATTCACATGAATATGACAGTGCAGGAGGAGCTCTGGATGGGGAAACTTTGAACAATGTTAGTTGGTAGAGGCAGTGACAATGGGAATGAAGGGTTAACTTCTTAACTAGGGTTTGTGTGATGCTGTTCTGAGCATGTTATTAGTCGGGGAAGATGGGATAGTGAAAGAGATCTTGAGAGCACAGTATGCTAATAGCACACCCTGCCACTCAGGAAAACAAAACTAGCATTAAAGAAACCATTCAACTCCTACCTTGCTCTTTGCTGCCTGTAATTAACACAAGAAAGGGAGATTGAGAAAGAAAGGTAAAGCAGGAAATGGATAAACTGAGGCACAGCGGCGTGATGGTGAGGCTCCCGAACGAAGGATACAAATGAAACACTGGAGGCAAAGCAAGGCACAAGCAGAAGGAAATGTTCACAAGAACTGTAAGGCATGCCAAAAACGCAGCAAAGACAGAAAGACCAAAAGACACAAACAAAAACGTTGGGATAGAAAGGGAAGCAGCAAGAGTCAGCACAAACCGAGCGAGATAAAGAAAGATTGACGGGCCAAAAGGGAGACCACAGAAATGTACATACCGCTGATGTTGTCATTCTGTGCAGCAACCCAGCTCCAATGTGCTGATTATGAGAGCATCATTTGAGACTGACAACCTTGTTCCTATAGTACAGCATGCCAAACACATCCCCAGCCTCCATCTTCCTCTCTCTGTGTTCTCCCTCTGAGCTCACACAATGGCCGACTGATGAAGACTGAATGATTGGAGGGGGGCGAAGTGAATCGTGAAAGAATAACAGAAAAACACACACTTGGAGAGGCTGGTGATGGGAAGAGTGCGAAAAAGAAAAAAAAACAGAGAAAGAAATAATGGAGCAAAGAGGAGGTGTGGAGAACAGGGGCTCAATGCAGCTGCAATTAGGGGAGTGATTTTGTGCCAGGGAATATGCTAATTCCAGCTTTGTGTGAGCAGTTGATTGGCCATTGCACTGCGCACCAGGCGGTGAGGGAAGGGGAATCGGTGGGCTTGGTCTCCTTCACCTGGCACGGCGTCCATCACGGGCCTTATTTAGCTACGACATTACAGTTAGCACCATCGCTTTCTACATCCAAGGGATGAGAACGAGATGCTAGCTCAATTAGCAAGCTCCAGAGAACGAGACTCTGTTCAAAGATACTCATTAGTAGTCACGTATGACCTTTATATGCGAGCTGAGCCTCAATCCACTGAAGTGTGGTTGTAATTTTGGACCTGAGGGATTGTGGGAATATTGGACGAGTTCAGACTGCATGAAGCTCATTTCCAGTGCAGTTAGTTTTGGGAAGACTCAACCAAGAGATGTTTATTATGTTGAGCTTTACAGATACATTTACAATTAGATCGAGTTAATTAGTTGATCAATTAGTATGTATTTCTATCTCCATATTAAAGACAAATTAAACATGACATGGTTATTGCCTGTTAAAACAATACTCTATAAATAATTATTGCTTCCTTTACTGCTGTCATATTCCAATGGGCTCTCTGATTCATGGCCCATAATGTTGCTGAGACGTGTTGTCGTTCAGCATATTGCCTGCACATGCAATTAGACATTTAGACAATTAGACTTTGGAGAGAAGTGGAGGCAAAGCATCACAAGGTAGTGTCAGCCTGTCAGTGTGGCTGGTGATTAGCTCTCCTTGTGTAATTTGTGCACCTGTCCCTATCATATTGCACAGCATGCACATGAACAGTGAAATGATGGGGAAAGTGAGTTGATTTCACTAATGCTGAGCAAACTGTCCTGGCTAATCCAGTTATTTATTCGAACATGTGGCCATGAATCTCTTCCAAAAATGTTTTCACTGTCTCCCCGGTATCAGATGAAATAGCTCTTTTATTTTTTTAGTAGACCTTTTTTTTAAATCAAGCTGATAAAATTGCATTTGGAATACAACAATATAATTAGTTTGAATCTATAATTAATCACTAACACAGGGAACACAAGCCCAAAAAGCACAAAGTTGAATTTAAGATAATTGGCCAAAACCTGATACTGCTACAATATGGGATGGTTTAAGTCCAACGTAAATATCAGATATACAGCTATACCTCAGCATTACCCTACATGCATTACTCATTGTTAGCATTATTTTGCTTTGTCTAGAAACTTGGTTTCAATTCATTTCCTTTTTCTGCATTTACTCATGTCCACACTATTTCTTTTCAATAATGGCAAACTAAATATTTGAAAGACCTCCCAGATTGACTCAATACTATTTAACAGCACCACAAGCTACCTCCAAAAGTATCATTAAAACACCAGCTTCCTTCCATTGTTTCAACAAAAACAGTATGACCATCACAAAGATATGATTTATTGCAGGGCCATGTTTACTATTTATGCTAATTTCTACTTCTACTTCATTAAATCTGAGGCAAATGTTGCACTCTTTACTCCACTACGTTTTTATCGGTCTGACTGCTTTAGTTTCTTTTCAGATTACAATTGTCCATGTACACTTAAAGTCATGTATCTCCAATATGATTTTGGGTATTCATTTTCCTAATAAATTGAACGATGAAGTTCCTTTATGGGCTAAGAAAATTCTCCTTCTTATTAATATAAATAAACTATTCAAAAAGCCTCTTGGATCTGCTGAAAAACCTCATCATTACATGGTTGAAAACAGAGCTGTTTTTCTGAGCTCAAGAGAAGTTGACTTTGTTCTGGTTCTCACAGGACAGTGGCGCTATAAACATCAGATGATCTGATAAGATGTGATGCATTGCATTTAATTAAGCTAGTTTGCAGCATAATTTTTTTTTAAATAACAAAAGTAGCATGCAACATACACATTACATGTACAATTAATCCATACAATCTTAATTAACACAAAATAAGCGAGCCACTATAACAGCAGGGTAAGAAAATGCAATTTTCTACCAAACTCCAGAAACTCTGAGAGCCGGTCGAAAATAACACTGACATCTTATAATGTTCATGTGTGACTACTTTGCCGTGATGAGAGTCCCCCTCGTCCAGGAGAGACATTCAGTTGAGCTGAAGTAACAACAATACAGCCAGCACAAACCTCTGCATCGGGGGTCTGATCCTGGGGCACTGCCCCTACAGGTTGGACCCAGCACCAGCACGCTGTGTCTGAACACCAGGTGCTACAGCTAACCGCTAACTGAACGCCCATCCTCCGGGGGCCACCACCCACCCTCCTGGGGGTGGTGAGAACGAAGTAGAATTAGTTGTTTTTTTATCCAATAAACAAAACAAAAAAATCACATATTAGTAAAACAATGATAGGGAACATTTTTCTGCACTTTTACTCTTGATACTTTATGTAAATTTTACTGAAATGTACAGACTGATACTTCAATGTGGTTTTTGAGTGCAGGACTTTTACTTCTAGTTGAGTATTTTCACAGTGCAGTACTTAAGTATCTGAAACTCCTTCCACCACTGCTTTTAGCAAAGTGTATCTTATACACTGACAACTAATAATACATGAACTATAGTTACTTTTTTAACTTTTGATACACTCTGCCTATTTTGCAGATACTACTTGCATTATTTAAGTAAAATTTGAATGCACAATGTTTTCCCTGTAATGAGATACGTTTACAAGTTCAATTGCTGATCTGAACAATTCCTTGACCACTGACAATAACTTGATGCTGTGTAACCTATAAGTTTTGGTTTTGGTCTCATGAATCAGTTGTTCTCCTAAAGGGACCGCTGAAAAACACTACCACATTAGTCCACAGGGAGCAGCAAAAATCAACACCAAATGACAGTTCCTTGTAGTAACTTTAGGGCCTCAGGGCTTCAACAGTGTAGGCGATCCACAAACACCTTTATGAATGTGCCGGTTGTTCAGAACGGATGCAAATCATCCAGCATAAGCGTATTACATTACATTACATTTAGCTGACGCTTTTATCCAAAGCGACTTACATGATATACAGTAGACCGTATACACAGCAACGGTGAGCAATTAGGGTTAAGTGTCTTGCTCAAGGACACAACAACATGGACTGGCTGAGCCGGGGTTTGAACCACCGACCCTCTGATTGAAAGACTGACTTGCTAACCACTGAGCCACAGTCGCCCCCGCGTATGTATCAGAAATGCTCGTTCTGTCTCTCTGACTCTTTTTGTCTTTGAGTGATGATGTCAGAAACAGTTGGGTGGAGCGACTGGCTCCATCACCATCTGGTCCCCAGAAGAGGGAGGCACAGCAGTGCACTCACGATGGCCACCCACTCACCGGCCCACAGGACACACACACACACACAACTTCACTCCCAAGCAAAAGCCAAGAGCAGTAACACATGGGCTAACACACACACACACACACACACACACACATGCCAGCACACAGACTGGCACCAATAGCAGCGACATGCAGGCTCTACCACCCACACGTTCTACAAGGTGCAGTCCATCTGCTCACTGTACCTCTCTTCATGGATTTAGATGGCAGTGTCTAATATGTGGTATGACTTACCAGCCCATTGCAGTCCCAATACAAACAAGTGTCTGAGGTGCACACCACTAAAACCTGACAAATATCTTAGCACGGCTAAATTTATTGGCAGATTTTAGTTTCTCTCATATACAATGACAAGCTGAGTTTTAGTAAATTGTTACGGACCTTTTTCACTGTTTTCAGATTGTGTTACCCAACTAATCAATTGATTAATCACAATAATAGTTGTCAATCAATAATGAAAGTTATTTGCAACACTACTACTGCACAAATGTCTTGTATTATTCACAACAGAAGGCTTAGTACATATAGTATTTTGGTCACAATTCTTTAATGTCATTAACTGTCAATATGAGTATCGGTCACAAATGAATAGTATCAACTGTACTTTACAAATCATTAGAAAATGAAACAAAAACATCACTTACACTGCATGGAAGACAGTAAATATAGATATTCACCGGAAACAGACAGGCAAGGTTATAAAAATGCCCGAGGCATGTTAGAGAACATACAAACAGCCATGAATAAAATATACCACTGTCTGAACAGGACCTGAGGCACAGACCGTAACATCTACAGCACACATGTGTAAACATCGCTGAGAAAAGGAAGAAAAAAAAAGATTGTTGAATGAAGGATTTTCACATGCACAAAAATGCAAGGGTGTGTGCTAACAGGCAGCACACGGATGCGTGAAACAAACTCTCAGAGCATTTTAACTGTAACAGCCGAACCAAAAGTGACGCTGAAGCCAGTTGAGAGCAGACTAGAGGAGATCAGCGCTCAGGTTGCTTGCTGCAGCTTAAAACATCACTGATGGCTGTTTCACCCTCTGACTCACTAAATTAACTCCAAATCCATTTACCAGCGTTGCAGCTTAAGCCCTCCAGTTTGGTCTTGGTCTTCAGCGGTTTCTTCTAATTGAGTTTCTAGTAATTACCACAAGGCTAATGCATTGTAAGTGCCTTCTAAATCAGGGGTAAAGATTTTGTTTCAGACTACAAGTGCAAACAGTGATCGTACGCAACGGGATGTAAGAGAAGCTTTGGCATGTTTGTGGAAAAACAACACGGATCTATCACAGACCTCTGTGACTAGCAGCTCACATCCCAAAGAGAGGAAGATCGTCTGTCACATGGCCTTGAACCCCCTCCCCCACTTTCCCTTAATCCGTGACTTTGATTCTGAGTGCCAAGCAGAGGTAACCTGGCTGCCACGCTGCACAGCGCTCTTTGATCTGCGCTGGCAAATTTGACAACAATGAGTGGGCTGACGCTGGTTGGAGAAATACACTTGAAGCTGAACAAATGAGATAGTTTCCTCGTGTTACCTGTTTCTCGATTGACTAAAAATACAGGGATAAATCTGAAGACGTTGTCAAATTGTGATGGGATTGTGTGACCGTTCTTCAGGCTTTCATTATTTCTTTTTTAACTTTGTTTTTGTTGATCAGGAGAGAGTGAGGGCGAGCCCGCCAGAGACTTGAGTGAACACACTGCTGCCTTACCCTCATGAAGTTGCCCGAGACCTTCCCTCTCTCCGAAGACTCCTTTAATTAGGCTTTAATTGCCTTATTAGCTCTAACTATCGATAGAGGAGAAGAGGCAGAGGGAGAAAAAGGTCAGGAAGAGAGATGGAGAAGAGGGAAGAAAACAGGGCAAATAAACAAGGGTGGGCAAAAAAGAACTGGAGGACACGGAGAAGCATCCACCCACACAAACATGCATGCAGAAAGCTCATACACACGGGTATGTGGGGCTGCTCCAGGTAAGAGTGAATCGGACTCCTGTGGGAAAGAGTTGTCAGGCGATATAAAACAAAAAGATAAGACGGAGCGCAGATACATGACTTCTCCTTCAAGAACAGGCTCTGTGGTGCGCCCAGGCAATTGACCCCTCACCCTGACCTCCGTACCGCGGGGGAGATGGACGAGGTAGAGGAGAGAGCTGAGTGGGAGGAGAGTGGGGGCGACAAGCAATGATGAATGGGAAGGGGATGGAGCAGGTGGAGGGGGAGTGGCTAAAGCAGGACCAAGAAGAAAAAGAGGAAAAAGGAGAAGGCCGCTGTAAATAGTCCTTAGAGGACTCATGGCACACACTCTGGGTCCCTCAAGTATCCTTTAATGCTGGCAAACAATGGAAATCAAATGACAATAACGTACGATTAATACTTGATACATGTCTGGCTTGTTTTAAATGATGTAAACATTTAAAACTTTTGGATATTTATAATATTTTGAAAACATGTTTTACATGGATGCAGCTCATACCTGCCTTTAAAGAATTCATAGACTGGACCTGCGTTGCTGTTAATTTCATTTTCAATTCGCATTTTGTTGACAGGGATCTTGCGAACATCATAGCTGGCATTTGTTATTTCCATTAGCCTGTGGCTAGTAATTCAACCTGTTTCAACCTTAATTCCTCTGAGACGGAGAACAAAATAACTTCAAAGATGTGAAGCTTAGTGGAGTCAAAGCCCGACACACAACAGTGAAATAAAACCAACATCTGTTATACAGGCCCAACAAGAATAACGGCTGACATTTTTTATCACTGCTGTAGGCTTTACCAATCCATCTGTTGCTATATCCAACTCTAGTGAAGTGATACTATAAAAGGGTGCCAGTGGGAGTGAGGCTCTCACATAGGAGCATCTGCAGAGGCAATACAGCAAGATACCTTTCCACTATTTCCTCTTCATCTGCCACCCACTGCACACACTCAGACACACACAGCAGCAACTGTTACCTGAGCACTGTTTAGTGTGGATTTGCTTGCATCTTCACTGATAGCGTGCTCCCAATGTGATTGCTCACCTTTGCACTGTAACAAGTGTGTTTGTACCTGCGTGTATCCGTCTACGTGTGGGTGATTCAATCCATCAGGGAAGCTGAGCAGTGTTTCTTCCTTTCTTGCACGTCTTTCCCCAGCCTCATTAGAACCCATTCAGTCAATCAAGCATGAATCCCTAACACAATAACATGCAAAGTGCTTTGTCTGGGTGTAATTGGCCTTGCCAGAGCTGTTTTTCTCAAACGGTTAGCTTCACTCGCCTCTTCGCCTCTCAGACCGCAGCCAGGAGCCCTGTCCAAGAAATGCAGCTGGCTAGAAGAGGATGGAGAGATGGAAAAGAAAAAAGGGATCAAGAAAAAGGAGGGTAAGATTTAAAAAGAGCAAGATGGATGTGCGAGTATGAATTATTGTTCTGCTCTGGGTTCATCAAGTAATTTATTTGTGTGTGTGTGTGTGTGTGTGTGTGTGCGTGTGTGTGTGTGTGTGCGTCCGTGTGTGCGCATGCATCAGTCCTGTGTGCGGTCATTCAGAACTCCTGTCTGTCACAACCACACATGTGCCCCATTACCATGACAAACCAGTTGACATCCCATTTCCCCCCACACACACAAACACAGCGCACACACAAGGAGCTGCGCACACAGAGGAAGGCATAGTGGGAGATGGATAAAGCATGGGCACAGAAACGTGGCCCCGTCTGTATCCCCATAGGAGAGGCTGTTTGTTCGCTATGATGGGTGACATGGCTGACTGACACTTTCCTGCATACCAACCCAACAGGCAATCTTCTGAAATTGTGTGGTGACATTGTTGATTAAGCAGTCGTTCAACACACGATGTGTGATGGTTTCAGCGGTGCAGGGAAATGCAGTCTCTGTGTATGTGTGCATGTATGGATGTTTGTATGCACTGTATGTGTGCTACATGTGCATTTCAAGGACATGTGACTGTAAGAATCAAAGTACATTTGACTTTGAACCAGGGCTGTTCAGGGCTTAAGCGAGGCCACAAAACCCCAAACTGCTGAAATAATCAGCAGCAGTCAAGTACTGCCATCTAGTGCCATTAAATAGAGCTTCTTCTGCCAAAAAAAGAAAAAAAAGATACTTTAAATACGCAGTCACAGTTTATGTGTAGACTAAGCTAAAAGCTGAACTTGCAATAAACTTTAATTACTAAAGCAGTTTTAAATGAACACAGCAGGATCACTGTTTCCTTAACAAAAAACAAATTCAATTATTTATCATCCTGCCATGCTTCCTGTATCTTTCTCACTTTCCTGGATCTCTCAGCCTCCCTCAGATCAATAGCTTTGTTTGTTCCAACAACACCTCCCAGTGTTTTCACTTGTCCCTCCCTGCAGGAGGTAAATTGGACGTCCTGTCCTGTGCAGTGGATATGCTGTGAATCAAAAAAGCCAAATTAAATTGCCTAATTGGTTTCCTTGGGATGGGTGAAACAGATTTAAATTGATTACCAGTGATGGCCTTTTGTAGAGCCACATTGGCTTCTGCTGTTTGAGAAGGATTTAGCAAAACTAATTAATTTGCCTCACCTCATATGCGCCCTCCTTCGGTTTCCCTTTGTCTCCGGCTGGGAGCTTTCCCGTCTTTGTGTTTTCCACTTTCTAATGCCGTCCTTCATACTCCCCAAAATATAAGGGATGATGATAATAACGTCACTGGATAACAATCATTCGGGCCTAATAGGCTGAATACTGTCCCATTCCGCTGCTGATAAAATGTTTTTTTCCCCAGGTCTACTGTTACGAGACTGGCCTGACAAGAGATAATTTAAATCTCTCTTTCAATTATGTTGGCTGTGCGTGTTTGATGCCGCTTGCCTCAGCCGAGGGAGGAAAAAGTAAGATGTCAAGGTTACATTTTGTCACACAAGCTGATTAAATCCCCTAATATGTTCTCGCCTTTCGGTATCCCTGCTCCTGTGTTTCTCCACCTCCCGTCAAATATGATCACAACCAGACCTCACTTGACATTTACAATGGGAAAATTACAATCACTTAATGTGATTTAATTAATTACATTGGGGGCAACTGATTTAAAACAGATGTCATCAGGGAAAAGGAGAACATCATCTCTCGCCAAGGACTTTTATAAGCAAAGTCAAGGTGTGTTTTTTTTCCAGCAAATAAAACATAAACAAAATATTCAAAGCCAGATCGAGAAGTCAGCGTCATCTGTTTCTGTTTTGCGACTAAGCAAAGTCAGATTGGTGTTCTGAACTTTCCTAAGCTTCATTGCGTGCAGTTAAATTAAATGCAGTTAGGCTGAATAGCCCATGACAAATTAACAAAAATAAATTAAGCATTGTAAATTTATTTATAGCCGACTTCATGGATTACAGATGAGTGAAGCAACCTTCCTCCGCCTAAGGTCCCATAGAGATGTAAGAATAATGACTTAAGAACCGCTGTTTAGTTGGATTACACGCAAAACCCTTAAGCATTACAAATACTGTTGAAAGAAGAATTTCATTATAGTATTACTTTACATATGATGTGGTTATTACTCATTTTTTATTTAGCACAGTTGGTGTATGTTACCCTGGAAACAATGTGGGGCCCCATCTTGACCTTGATAGGTGAAGTTAATTGGTGTCATCAGAAAGGTCACAAGGATGTTTTGCACCTGAACAGTTATGCATGTGGTCAGAGCAGGGGAAGGTGAACAAAGCAGTTTCTGCAAAACACAATGATGTTGAAACATGTCCGGTTTTACATCAAAATAACAAAACTGAATGTAAAAGAGCCAAATGAACAAAATGGAAGCAGCCCTCACAACCCAGTCCAGGCCGAGAAAATGTGATTTTATTCAGTTATCTGATTCAGTTTGATGGGCATTTTGTGCTGGGGTCAATGCTTATGACTTATTATCTTTAGTATTCCATCAGTGGTTGCGAAAGATGTGGATGAAAAATATATTTCTTTCATTTCATTTCTTTTCATTTCTCATAATCACAGTTTATATGGAAACCGATTATCAAGGATTGGGCGGCTTAAGTGTCACAGTGGGAAGATGGGACAGGAGGAGAGGCTGATCTTGAAAGCAAAAGACGGTAAAAAATATATTGAAGGAATAAAGGCCAAAAAACATACAGTTGAGGTAATTCTCTAAAATCCATAATAGCTTTTTTTGGGCCACATCAGACAAGGATTCAACCACTGAAGTGTATCTTTTCTCTCCCTCCGGCTTCATTTAGTTTCACTATATGTTCACATTTACCACTCAGATCTTCTTTCACTTTTACCTCCCGTTTCTGTAGCTGCGGCCCCACCTGCATATGAAGAATGAATCTGAGATATCCTTTTACAAACTGCAGAGTGGTAAAGAAAGTAAAAGGAGGATAGATAGGCAAGGAAATGCTATCCAACCAAACAAAAAGAACAAAGACGGCATGAGAGACCCAAGAGGAGATGTTCTTTTACCAAAATGTATTTTCCATGTCTGAAGCGCCCCATAGCCCACAGCTTTCATCTTTGGCCCGAGGTTTGCAGGCCAAAGGCCACCGCAGCAGTCAGTACAAAAGGCAGCATCGGACTTTTTGAACAACAGGAACAATTATTTTAGTGAATAATAAACAGGTGTCAGCAATGAATATTATAGATATGCTATAAAGCCCAACGATATCCAAATAAAATCTGCTTTTCGAGACACTTTCTATAGAGGTTCAACTTCTCTGCAAGCAAAGCTCTCAGCCAACTTGATATTCACTGTGCGCATCTGAACATCTAAAGCAAGTGTATTTATAATGTTAAAAGCCGTAAAATTTATTGAACACATGACCGAAGGCAAACTGATGGAACAGGTGCAGTGCAGGGAGCTGAAGCTCATGTACACTGGGAAGCTTGAGGTTGAGATTTGCTCATATATTATTAATCATTTATCATTTTTAGAAATGATTCAGATATATAGTTTGGAAAGTGATTAAGTCATCATGTGTAAGACTCAGTCTGTGCATGTGCATGCTGCTGTAGCAGCCACAGCTACTGCAGAGTTGTTCATACTTGGCATCGGGTCCCACTGTGTTTTGCTTGAGACGCAGATGGAGTTGCAAGAGAGTTTTTTTTTAACTAGTATACTATTGCTAGATATATTTATGGTAAAATCTTACAAAATAACATCTAGAGTTTATATTTGCCTAAAGTTACAAATAATAATTGATTCATAGATCCCTACATGCCACGAAAATAGAATAATGTAACTTGACAAATAAGCAACTACAGTTGTTAAAACCAGAGCTAAAAGATTAAAAAGGGATGTCTTGCTGCAGTGGTGCTTTGAGCTAAACGCCAATCTGCATGCTAACCTGTTCATCAATGTTAACACTGATGTTTAGCAGGTAATGTTAACCACAATCACCATCTTAGTGTAGCGTATTAGCACTCTAGCATGTGTTAATTAGCTCTAAACACAAAGTAAAGCTGAGGCTGATGCAAGTGTTTGTTTTGCAGGCGTTTTGTCATAAACCAAAGTATTGGACAAATGAATATACAAATATCGGCCGGATGGTGACTCTAGATTTTAAGCCGTTATCAAAAAGTAATTTCTAGGGGTACATGACTTTCTGCACCATCTTTGTCTTGGCAATCCATGATAAAGATTAACTTTAATTGTGAAAAACAATGAAGTCTAAGCATCATGTGCTTATTAAGCGCATGCAAACTGTACCGTTTCATGGATGTAGAGACATTTCACACACACAAAAACATCACTCATAGTGGCACAACAATGGGACCAAATTTCATGGCAATCCAACCAATAGTTGTGGAGATTTTTCAATCTGCATCAAAGTGGTGCACCAAACTTTAGATGTAGTACCTTCATAGAGCCCCAAAATACACATCAGTCCTTCTAATATAATGGTGGACAATGAAAAGCAACAAAATAATTAACACAAACATGTTTATTATTAGCCCTGGATAGACTGGCAACTTGTCCAGGGTGTACCCTGCCTTCGCCCAATGACAGCTGGGATCGGCTCCAGCGCCCTGCGACCCCAAAGAGAGGATAAGCGGTTCAGATAATGGATGGATGGATGGATGTTTATTATTTGTATCTCTCACTGTAAAACGACACAAAGTCTTTACATTTTTTTACAATCTTAATCAAACATGAATCCTTTTAAAAGTGCAGACAATCCGACTAATATACAACAACAAAAGGGCTTGTTTCTTTATGAAATTTAAGTAAATGATGTGTCACTTTTCTCCTTACAGAGGAATGTCCTCGACCTGAAAATCCAAAAACAAAAACAACAACCAGTTAACAGACATTAAACTGCAGAGTGCACACACATCATTTCCGGTAGATTTGTGCAGAACACATGTAACTCGTTTCGATATTATTTGGTCATACAGGACGTTTCCTCTCACCTGCTCAGACCAGAGGGTAGCTGGATGCAGTAGCAATGCCACACTGGTTGTGTTTGTTCCTGGTCATCATGATGTAGCCCTTGTCTCCCCATCCAACACCCCAGCTACAGAAACACACACATTACCCAATATTCAGTTGCTCTATGTAGAGAATCATGAGCACAAATATTAGCAGGTAGAGACAACCTAAGCCATATTCAGATAGAGGTGACATCATGGTAACAATTCATAGTAATGAGGTAAGTGAGGAGGTTTACAACATCCTCAGTGAGTTTCAATTTATTTTTGCAGGTATAAATAAAACGTCTTACTGCTGCTTTCTGTCTCCACTGTAATACTGACTGAGTTTTAACAGGAATGCAGTCCGGCCGTTTTAAAGAGCAGCAGGCTTGGTTTTTTACCTGTTCTTGACCAGCCAGTAGTCCTGTTTGTTGTCAGTCCCGTAACCCACAGCCAGAACACCATGGTCCAACTCAGAGCTGCTGCACTCTGGCTCATCATACACTCCTAGAAACACAAAACCACAGATTAGACAGGCATGTGGGTATGTTACAAAAAGAAGATAATGTCCTATTCATTCTTGCATTTGATGATAATATTTTCTGGCAGAAGCAACGCAGTGTTTGAAACTGTTCACCTGATTCATAAAGCTGGAAGGACATTTGAGACGCATCAATGGCAACGGACACGGGTCCGATGGTGGCCACGGCCTCCTTCAGTGCATCCTCGTCTCCTTGTGTCACGTCAACGTAGCCTGTGCATGTGGCACCAATGTTGGCAGGATTGTAACGGCACGTACCATCCTGTTGAGAGAAGAACAATCATCAACAATTTAATCATTGATGTTCAAACTTGTATTTCACGCTGTTTACATCCTGTAAAGCCATTTTTATCATGTTTCATACATGAGTTTCAGAGACCTCTAAAAAATACAATGAAATATTTTTTCTCTACAGTCATTCTGAATATACATGTACCTGGAAAGCAAATTGGATAATGTATTATATTTATAATTTATTTTACTAACATAAAAAATATTTACACGGCTACAGCCATGAATAATAATAATAATAAGCTTGCATGAAATAGGAAGCAAAATGTGAATGGATTGTTAAATCACATCACAAAAGCCTGACTGGGTTGTATTAACTCACAGTTAGAGGTTGGTAGACACTCCAGATGCCCAAATGTATGCGCACGAGCAATGAAAAAAGCTTTCAAGAGTTTTCATGTTGCGACCCTTTTACTGTTTTGACAGATGAACTTATCATGGCCTTGCATTGAAAGTCTGTTGTGGGCCTCTATTAATTTTGTCCACAAGATGGCACTGTTATACATCTCTTATGTAGAGGGCTGTAATTGTAAAACTGTAAAAATAGGTTGATGTCCATCTTCAACTCAGAATTTTAGTATGATAATGACAAATGGATCCTGTAAATGGAAGGATTTCTGTTTACCTCAGCCTCATACGGGTATGAGTCCTCTGTGTCTATCCCTCCGTTGGCTTTAATGTACTTGAAGGCGTTGTCCATCAGGCCTCCATCGCAACCCATGTTGCCATAGTCGCCAGAGCAGTCAACCAGCTGCTGCTCGCTCAGAGACACCAGCTTCGCTGTCTTCCTGAAGGTCTGCCCCTCCAGTGAGCCGGTCTGAAAGGGTTAAGTTGGATTGAAACCAGAAGTGAGTTGTGTGAAGTTCCCCATATTACAAAAGAGAGTTGAAGTAGTACATACTGTACTGAAGGCCCAGCAGGAGCCACACTGCTTCTGATCCTTGACATCGGTGACGTATCCCTTGTCCCTCCAGTCAACAGAGTTGGGCAGATCAGCTCCTTCAGGCAGCCGAAGGTATGCAGAGCCCTGGCGGGGCAGAGATGTATTGAAGGCGCCGAGGCAGCCCTGGGAAATCAGGCGTTTGTACTCTTCGTTTTCCTGGAGAAGAGGGACAAAAGTCAGTGTGTCACTTAATTAGCTCTTCATTCAAAATGTAATTCACTGCATCCTCACAAGCTGACTGTAACCACGTTACATTGATGACAGTTATGGTGTGTTCACACCGAACGCGACGCGAATTTTTCGCGCGACCAGATTACATGTAAAGTCAATGCACAGACGCGTTTGGTTGCGACAGACGCGAAATTTCGCCGGGCGGCGCGTTAGACGCGTTTGGCGCGGCGCGTTTGGCGCGAAATTCGCGTGAGTTGAAATTTTCCAACTCGGGCGAAAATTCGCGTCGCGAAAGCCAATCAGCGTTGAGAAGCTCTGCGCGTCATCACCGCCGTCCTGCCGGTTTGAATCAAACAGCTGCTGATCCACCAGAAGTAGCGCTGGCAGCGGCCGTCATTCAGACGCTGTTGTGCGGCTACGGATAATATTATGAACCCGGACACGGGGGCGTTTGATGGTCCGACATTAGAGGGACTTCCACAAGAAGGTTAAAGCAGAACTAGTGGTTAGTTTAATGGTGGATGGCGGAAACGGTACTGTTTTTACGGAGATAAGCCACGGAGATAAGCCCCGCCCGCGTTAAAGCGAATTTGCGTTGACGGAAATTAACCACATAAAGTCGAGCGAGTAAACTCACGTGAACACACCATTAGTCACAAAGGGAGAAAGTACAACGCTAAATGATGGCAGAAACCACATTTGAGTTGTTCTGTGCATACCATGTCAGCGAAGTAAGTCATGCCGAGGCGGTACGACT
Organism: Cottus gobio; assembly: GCA_023566465.1. Taxonomy (NCBI): domain Eukaryota; kingdom Metazoa; phylum Chordata; class Actinopteri; order Perciformes; family Cottidae; genus Cottus; species Cottus gobio. The sequence goes on from CM042228.1 coordinate 9,648,654, forward strand.
TGATGCCCTGATCAGCCATGATGTTGTGCACCAGCACCAGTTTGCGGTTGCTGAGCCAGATTTCCTTGCGTTGAAGCTCTTCTGCATTAGAGTTGTAGGACCTTGCTGCCAATCAGAGAAAGAAATAATCTGTGATATTTATTAATCAAAGAAATCCATTTCCAGTTTGGAGATCTCCCTTTATTAGCTGACAAACAGATGTAGGCTGTAAACTTCTAAACACATAAACGGATTACAATTACCTAACTTTAAACCTTTAGGTATTGTGTGTTATGTGTGAATGAAATCACAGAAACCTGAACAAGATCTACTATATTTGACAACATAATAGAAAACAGTCTGATCTTACCAAACTTGAGTTTCCAGGCGTGGAACTCCAGGTCCTCCAGAGAAATGCTGACACAGCTGGCCACGGCCAGAGCAGCAGCAGCAACGAGCAACAGCTTCATCCTGACTGACACAGAAGCGGAAAACAGTCAAAAGATCCCTTGTGACTTGTAGGAAACCACACGGGTGGAGACTTTCACTTCAGGTTAGCAAACTGTATCTGCCGTGCACACTGTCACTGTATCAGATCTATTTCCCAGAGTCTTTGAATCTCTGTTTCACCTCTACCTCAAACTCTGTCTGTTTGTTCTTTGCATCGCTGCACTTGCATTACAGGAAATGCCTGCTTGTATGTGTATTAACTGTGTTAACTGTTAAATGTGTATTGTTAAATGTTAAATGTATGCACCTTCCCGCCAGGACAAATTCATTGTATGTGTAAACATACATGGCAATAAATGGTTCTGATTCTGATATGTGTGTCTCTGCAGCTGCTTACCTGCTTCTAGGTTGGTATGATGAGGGTTGGAGGTATGTCCACCTGTGGATGATGCCGGGCTTTGTTAGAGTAGCATTCTTTTATAGCTGCCTTTGTGTTATGGCATGCAGTACATCCTGTCAGGTGGCAGTCAGCCGCTCATAAAGATAAAAGGAAGAGACTCAATCATTGTAAAAGGGGATGGGTGAGTTATGCATTAAAGAAGTGCTTGTAATGCCAGTATTTTTGTAAAAGCACATTGAGGTTATGTGAGGCATGATCAGTTACTCAGCAGTTTGTGGTCTGGGAATTATACATAAGGAAGTGCGTGATGACTTCATGTGAAAAACCACTGTTGGGATTTTTTATACTTTTTTCTTTCTGATTACAGTCACATACAAAAACAGAAAATATATACAATAACATGCATGTGCTAACGTGAGCTTTCGGCCACCGAATTTACTGGAAAGATTACCAACTGAAATCTGGCACGCTGGAAAGTGTGTTATGGAGGTGTTCTTATTTCTTGGATATGTAGGTGGTACTTCCACTATGTTTGTTTGAATGATTTACTTTTTTTTTTAAGTTGTCACCTGATACCTTCCTTGTCAAAATCTAAACATTTCCTGAAATTGGAGCTTTGACAACTTTTTCCCTCAAAATAAAATGTTTTCAGAGGTTTGGGCGATCCTTAAATTCTGTCATCATGACAAATGAATAAATTAAACCCAAATTTCCTTTCAGTTTCCACAGCCTGTTTTTAGCTTAAAATGTGATTCGCTCTGCAAATTTTACCTTTTCGTCATTGTCAGGAACATGAGTAGGCGTATCATTTTCCAGACAAACACACAGAGAGAGAGACCGGATAAAGAAGAAAAAAAGCAGAAATGTACTTCACATAATGGTGTGAATTCTAGGTCTGGTAAACTCTTTATTCATATTATATAAGCAATGCATTTATATTAATTGTTCCATGGTGGTTCACTGCTGTCAGCCTGTCTGTCACAAGGCTTTCAGCTCATGACAATACTTAAGACCATAAAGATGCTGAAAAACTCAGAGCTAAGCTAAAATTTTACAGATGTCATTGAACTCTATCAGCTTGTCTGCTGAGTTTACCTGTTAGTCTGCACTTTCTCAAACATTCAAGTTGTGCTGTTGGTAGTGTTTGTACAAATGCTTGAGATCCTTCATAGACGAGACAAATAATTACCAACAACTGCACAAAACGAAAAAAGATCAGAAACATAGATGCTGCTTTTAATATATTATAACACTTTTTTATGCTATTTAGCTTTCCAAGCCAAAACACAGACGGACACAGAACAACTGACCTATAGTGAAAGAAGTATAAGATAATTTACTTAATACCACAATGTCAAACTACTCCATTGTGAGTAAAACTCCAGCATCAAAGCATTTCTTAAGTAAAAATACAGATGTATCATAAGCAAATTATACTTAAAATATCAAAAATAAAAGTACTTGTTGCGCACAAATGTGTCCATTGGGACTAATATATTTGTATATATGACATATTGATTGATAATACTGATACAACCATGTGCAGGTAGCACAGAATAATACACAAATAATGAAGACAAATGTTGGGAAATGCTCTACAGTATGAAAAGAGCAGCGAGTGGGTTTCATTCTGAGGACAAGCAATCAAGGGCAACTTTATGCACACATAACGTTTGTGATGTGCCTCGCATATACTATAAAGCAACAAAATCAATAAAGAGTCATGAGTCCGCACAACAAATAGGTCAACTTTTTTAAGTCCATAGCTCAAGGTTTCTGTGTTAATGTTTGATTGTCCTCGAGAGGGTGGAGTGAAGCATGTGAGGATGTACACATCTAGATGATAGCATTGTGTGTGTAGAGGCTCATGCATTGTGAATTATGAAAAGGCAAAACAGAAACCCTCTAACTGCACAGTGATTTTCACCACCACTCTCACATTGTTTACCATGTGATTTGATTGCATGTCAATGGGTTTTATTTGCCTCCTTCAGCTTGCACATGACGATTATGACAGCTCTGAATACTATACATTAACTCTCTGAAATGCAGATCAGATATACACAGTTATGCCATCTGTCTAAAGTTGAAACCAGCCGATCAGGTCTTTCATATACAGTCAGTCAACAGGTTGAGAGTCAGGCTTTAACCCTAGAACACTGTTACGGCTGCCACCGTATGTGTATGGAGGATGTGTGTGTGTGTGTGTGTGTGTGCATGAGAGCGTGTGTGGAGAACAGGTGGAGGAAGGAGCGAAGACCGCCTACTTCCGGAGGCTGGTTCCTGGGGGACCAATGGGTTGGTGCCACCTCCAATTCTACATCCGGGGCTTCCGGGTCTTAAAGACGGAAGAGAGGAGAGAAGGGAGAAGAGCAGGAGGGCGTGACGACGTGTACCTGATCCGCCGGAATGCACACGGGGAGTCAGGCTTGTTACATTCTCCGAGTGGTTACCGGAGAGAGGGGTGTGTGGGTGAGAATACCTGTTTGAGGGTGCGACGGGACGGACCAGGTGAGGGCAAGCGATCATACTGATTTGCAACACGTAGTAAGTTGTGTTAGTCCATAGGCCAGTGGGTGCTGTGCTGAGTGTACTTACTTTTATACTCCCGTGCCGGGTTAGTCCCCCTTTTGGGGACTCTCTTTTTGTTACCGTTTTGGTGGGTTTTGTTTCACAGCACCCTCCCCCACCGTCCTTCTCCGTCCTGTGTTGTGTTGATTGTTTGTGGCGCTCGCTTTCATTGAATAAATCACTTGTACACTACTGCAACCGACTTCTGCCTATATGTTACTGACTCTCACCTCCCTGGACAACAGGGAGTCGTAACATAGATGGGGGCTCGTCCGGGATCACTTTCTTAAAGAATCCCAAGTGGTAGAGTGGTTGCGGGAAGTTACTGAGTGAGGATTGAAATGGAGGCGTTCTTAACCCAGCCCTCAGTGGAGCGGCTGGAGGGATGTCGGAAGGATGACCTGCTCCGGCTAGCGGCTCACTTTGGTCTCGCGGTGCCTAGAACCACTCTCAAGAAAGCTTTGAAGTCTTTACTGGTGTCTGCCTTAGTGGAGCAGGGTGTGCTGGTAGCCGCCGGACTGGCTGAGGGGGAGCGCCCGTCGCCATTAGCCGTTTCCGTTGCCCCTGTTGGGAGTACGCCTGCCCCACCAGAGGTGCCGGGACTGGCTAAAGTGGAAGCTAGGTTAGCTACGCCCTACACTCTGCCCAGGTTCGAACCGTCATAAGGTAGCAGCGCACACTCGCTTGGAGAGGCGCGATTAAAGGTTCGACTGGCTAGGTTACAGCTTGAAGATCAGGACCGAGAGCGTCAGATGAGACTCCAACTCGAGGTGCGGAGGATGGAGATCGAGGCTGACCAAGTGGTGAGGTTGCGGACGTTAGAGTTAGAGAGGGGTCACGCATCCAGGGATGAAGTATTAATAGCTCCGGGTAGTGGGACATCTACGCTGCCCCCGTCGAACAGTGCCGACGCTGACAGGCGGGTGTTCGATGTAAGTAAACATATATCCCTGGTGCCTGCCTTTCGGGAAACGGAGGTGGACTCATATTTCTCGGTGTTCGAGCGGATAGCGGTGGCACTAAAATGGCCTCGGGAGGTTTGGGCACTGCTACTACAATGCAAATTGCAAGGCAAAGCCCAGGAAGCTATTGCCGCCCTGTCCCTAGCAGATAGCACAGACTATGAAACAATGAAAGCTGCCATTTTGCGCATTTATGAACTGGTGCCAGAGGCTTATCGGCAGAAGTTTAGAACGCATCGGAAGCCGGCAGCTCAGAGCTACACGGAGTTCGCTCGGGAGAAGAGTACGCTCTTCGATCGGTGGTTGGCGTCGTCGGGAGTAGGTGATTTTTCCTCGCTCAGAGAGTTGTGTTTGGTGGAGGAACTCAAGCGTTGCCTGCCCGAGCGGATTGCAATGTACCTGAATGAGCAGAAGGTGGCTAAGGTAATGGCCGCGGCTACGTTAGCCGATGAGTACCTGTTGATCCACAAACCTGTCTTTCCTTCGGGCGCGTATGGTTCCCCGCGGGAAAGGTCTCCGCCAGCACGCCCACGTTCTCCTCCCAAGCCGAGGAGCGGTAAGGAGGGGGAGAGGCGCTGTTTTTTCTGTGATAGAACAGGCCATGTTATTGCTGATTGCCTGGCGTTGAAACGCAAGGATACATCCTGGCGTGCGCCTCAACCCAAGGGAGTGGGGTTGGTGAGAGGAATGCAGACCCCCACGGTAACCAGCGACCGCCCCAGTGAGGTTGACGCTTGTTTCCGTCCGTTTATGCTGGAGGCTCGTATTTCGTTGAGTGGCTTGCCAGCTGACCAGCGGGTAGTGAAAGTCTTGCGGGACACAGCCTGTTCCCAGTCGATGATACTGGCTTCGGCGCTCCCTTTCTCGGAGGAGTCCGCGTGTGGGTTCTCCTCAGTCCTGAGGGGTATCGAGATGGGGTACGCTCCTAGGCCGGTCCACCGAGTCCATCTCCAGTCAGAGCTGGTAAGTGGATTCTTCCCTGTGGCTGTCTGCGATGAGTTTCCCATCCGGGGAATCGCGTTGCTGCTGGGAAACGACATTGCGGGAGGTAAGGTGACCCCCACATTAGTAGTGTTAGAGCAGCCGGGGAGTATGGAGGGTGGACCCGTAACATCAGCTTGTGTAGTGACTCGTGCCCGAGCACGCCAGTTAGCGGCGGAGACAGAGGTCTCTTTATCTGACACCATCTTCTGTGAGCCCTTTCAGACCTCCACTTCAAGTTCCAGTCCGGCTCCGGGGAGGATGGGAGAAGAGGTTGAGTCCTGTCTACCACTGCCCTGTACTACAGAGCGGCTGGCGGGGGCACAGAGGGAGGATCCGACCCTGCGCGCATGCTTCAAGCAAGTGGTAAGTGACCGCAGCAGAGCAAGGCGGGGAAAAGTAGAATACTGGATAGAGAGTGGGGTGTTGATGCGTGGATGGTCACCAGGGGTAGACGCTGACACCGATTGGCAAGCGGTGGAGCAGATAGTTGTGCCAATGGTCTACCGGCAGCATGTGCTGCCTGTAGCCCACGAGAGCAAATGGTCGGCTCACTTGGGGATCACTAAGACCTACCAGTGTGTGCTGCGCCATTTCTTCTGGCCCGGGCTAAAGAAAGACACGGCTACGTTTATCCGTAGCTGCCATGTCTGCCAAGTAACTGGGAAGCCAAATCAAAAGGCTCCCCCAGTCCCTCTCCATCCCATACCTGTATTAGAAGCCCCGTTTGGCAAAGTGATTGTGGATTGCGTGGGTCCCTTGCCACGGACCAAAAGTGGTAATCAGTACCTGTTCACTATTATGTGTGCAGCTACTTGGTATCCGGAGGCGGTCCCCCTCCGGAATATCACGGCTAAGAGTTTGGTTAAGGCGTTGACTAAATTCTTTTCTACGTTTGGGTTACCTCGGGAGGTGCAGTCAGATCAGGGGACGAACTTCCAGTCCAAAGTGTTTAAGCAAGTTCTCGCGACTTTGGGGATACGCCATGTAGTCTCCTCTGCGTATCACCCGGAGTCCCAGGGCGCCCTAGAGCGGTGGCACCAAACTTTAAAATCCATGCTCAAGAAGCATGGGCAAGATAACGGCACAGACTGGGACGAGAGTGTACCGTTTGTGTTGTTTGCCGCTAGAGACGCCGTACAGGAATCCCTAGGGTTCAGCCCGGCGCAGCTGGTGTTTGGGCATAATCCTCGCGGGCCGCTACAAATGCTACGTGAGAGGTTTCTATCGCTACAGGGTCGTCCTGCACAACAGGTGCTGGACTACGTAAAGCAGTTCCGTGAGAGAATCCTTAGGGCTAACACCCTTGCAAAGAGTAGGTTGGAAGTCGCACAAGGCAGCATGAAACGGAAATATGATAGATCCGCGGTGGACCGTCAGTTCCAAGTGGGAGAGAAAGTACTGGCGTTGCTTCCTACAACGGGTGCGCCGTGGTCAGTCAAATTCGCAGGACCATATGAGGTACAGGAGAAGATACGCGACACAGATTACGTGTTACGCACGCCGGATCGGCGGAAGAAAACTCAAGTGTGCCACATTAATATGTTAAAACTGTACCATAGTAGGGAAAAGGGGATAGAGGCCGGAAGTATTACGACGGGGAAGGCCCAGAATTCCCCTGCTGAGGGCAGTAACGGTCGCCCGTGCGGGGTTGGTAACTGAGGGTGATGGCGTGAGGCTACGCTGTCCTACATACCCAGGGTCTCGGCTCCCCAACACGGAGGCAATTTTGGAGTTGCCTACTAGGCTAAAACATTTGGGAGCCAGCCAACAACAGGAGATCTTAGATCTCGTAGCCCAATTTCCGTCCCTATTCCGTGACACCCCCGGCCGAACTACTATAACTACCCACGATATACAGTTAGTTAGTTGTAGACCGATTAAGCAACATCCGTATAGAGCAAATGCAGTAAAGCGCGAGATGATGAAAGGGGAGGTCGCGTATCTCCTAGAGCATGGCCTTGCCGTGCCCAGCGCTAGTCCTTGGAGTTCGCCATGCTTGGTTGAAAGAAAGTCAGATGGTTCCCCCAGGTTCATCACTGACTTCCGAAAAGTGAATGCTGCCACCATTGGGGATTCCTACCCTCTACCCCGTATAGAGGACTGTGTAGATGCGGTAGGGAGGGCCGTATTCGTGAGTAAGCTAGATTTACTAAAAGGCTATTGGCAGGTCCCTCTGACTAGGCAGGCCTCGGAAATCTCAGCCTTTGTTACCCCGGATGATTTCCTACAGTACACAGTTATGGCCTTTGGAATGTGCAATGCACCTGCCACATTCCAGCGACTGATCAATACCGTATTAAGAGGAGTTAAAGATTGCAAATCGTACCTAGATGACCTTGTCATCTACTCTGAGCGTTGGGAGAACCATCTCTTAACCCTCTCGGAGGTGTTCCGCCGGTTGGCTGAGGCCAACCTCACAGTTAACCTTGCCAAATGTCAGTTCGGTCAGGCGACAGTGACTTACCTGGGCCGACAGGTAGGTCAGGGGCAGGTGAAACCAGTAGAGGCGAAAGTGGAAGCCATTATGGCAAGTCGCGTTCCTGAAACCCGTAAAGCGCTACGCGCCTTTCTGGGCTTGGCGGGATATTACCGGGCATTCTGCCGGAATTTCTCAGCGGTGGTCGAACCGCTCACCAGGATACTAAGTCCCAAGGTGGAATTTACGTGGACACCTGAGTGCCAGGTGGCGTTTGAAAGTGCAAAGGCTCTCCTTTGCCATGCTCCCATTCTGGCAGCATCCGACTTCTCCAGGCCATTCAAACTGGAGGTGGATGCCAGTGCGACAGGAGCCGGGGCCGTGTTGATTCAGGAAGATGGAGAGGGGATAGACCATCCCGTATGCTACTTCTCTCGGAAGTACAACCGCCACCAGGTTAATTATTCAACAATCGAAAAGGAAACCCTTGCTCTGCTGTGGGCCTTGCAACACTTTGAAGTGTATGTGGGTTCCTCTTCGCTGCCACTAGTGGTCTACACGGACCACAATCCGTTGGTATTCCTCGGAAAGATGTTCAACCACAATCAGAGGCTGATGAGGTGGGCGCTTACGTTACAGGAATATCAATTGGAAATCCGGCACAAGAAGGGGTCCGAAAATGTGTTGGCAGATGCGCTATCTAGGTTGCAGGGGTGAGGAAAATGCGTGTGGGAGGGAGTGTAACAGCCCTTGTGAACATCCCTCAGGGAGGGAGTTCGAATTTATGGGGGGGGGGTGTTATGGCTGCCACTGTGTGTGTGTGTGTGTGTGTGTGTATGGAGGATGTGTGTGTGTGTGTGTGTGCATGAGAGCGTGTGTGGAGAACAGGTGGAGGAAGGAGCGAAGACCGCCTACTTCCGGAGGCTGGTTCCTGGGGGACCAATGGGTTGGTGCCACCTCCAATTCTACATCCGGGGCTTCCGGGTCTTAAAGACGGAAGAGAGGAGAGAAGGGAGAAGAGCAGGAGGGCGTGACGACGTGTACCTGATCCGCCGGAATGCACACGGGGAGTCAGGCTTGTTACATTCTCCGAGTGGTTACCGGAGGGAGGGGTGTGTGGGTGAGAATACCTGTTTGAGGGTGCGACGGGACGGACCAGGTGAGGGCAAGCGATCATACTGATTTGCAACACGTAGTAAGTTGTGTTAGTCCATAGGCCAGTGGGTGCTGTGCTGAGTGTACTTACTTTTATACTCCCGTGCCGGGTTAGTCCCCCTTTTGGGGACTCTCTTTTTGTTACCGTTTTGGTGGGTTTTGTTTCACAGCACCCTCCCCCACCGTCCTTCTCCGTCCTGTGTTGTGTTGATTGTTTGTGGCGCTCGCTTTCATTGAATAAATCACTTGTACACTACTGCAACCGACTTCTGCCTATATGTTACTGACTCTCACCTCCCTGGACAACAGGGAGTCGTAACAACACTAACGTCGGGTGATTTTCACCCGAGCGATTATATTTACGTTATTTTCATTGTGTTGCTTTTTTCTGAGTTGCGCGGGTCCTTGTGTAGCTTCCTGCTTCTCACTGACGTTACTGAAAGTGGGCGTGTCTCTCTGCTCCGATCCCTGTTTTTTTCAACAGGCAGGTGTTCGGGTGATTTTCACCCGACGTTAGTGTTAGAGGGTTAAAAGAATTTCGGATGGGTTTTTACATTGACATATGACTTTTCCTTCACAGAACAAGGCTCACATGTCCCAGGAACATGTGGACCAAATAACAACTTCATAGCTCCATTATCTATGTTTTTAATCGTGTTTTATTGACGATTTCCTCATTTTTCACCCGATTTTGAGCCTTTTTTCACGGTCCCACCATGATATCTGTTTTTCATTTTATGAGAAATTATATAGGTTAAAATAATATAAGAGGACTTAAATTTACCTTGTATAATTGTATTTTAAAATGTTTTGATCAGAAGTATTTTTTATCAGGTATTTTATGTCGGGTGAAAATCACCCGATGTTAGTGTGACTATTTTTAACGTTAGTGTTCTAGGGTTTTAAATATACCACAATACATTTCACAGTTATGGAATATCAATAACATGTTTATGATTTCCACATACAATTATTTAAAAGGCAAATATACAATTTGGAGAACATTCATTGCAGTATATTTTTTAAACTGAATGTGATACTGCATTGTGTATCATGTGACTGCAATCGATGATCGGTCACATGACCCACTGTCTATGAGTTAAAATGAGTCATCTTTGGGTTTGCTTCACTGTAACAGGGAACTCCAGCCGATTAAATCAGATTGTTCAGGAAATGCTGTTTAATGTTGGGAATTAATAACACTCACTTCCCTTTATCAACCCTTCTTCTTTATTTTGTTATGAATATAATAAGACTATAATTCTTATACAAAGATTTAATAAGATATTTCCTAACAGAGTGAAACACAAGCTTTTTGTTGAAAAGTGTTTGTGTTGATAAGAACACAACACATACTTACTGACTGTTAATAATCCCATTATAATCAATAATAATAATAATCAATGTAAATTAGGGCTGCAACGAACAACTATTTTTGTTGTCGATTATTCTTAATCTGATGATTATTTTCCGAATTAATGGTTCACTTGTTTTGTCTATAAAATGTTTTATTCCTCTCAACACAACAGCAAACCAAAACCAAAAGCTTGTGTTTGCCTCACTTGCGAGGCAAGATTTAAAAAATGTTTTTACTCAGCTGTGGTGTCATCACTGAGTCCCCTTTTACAGTAAAACAAAACCTAATATGACACATTTTCAACACAGTCACATGATAGGATGCAGGTTCACATTCAGTTACAAAACATGTTTCCCTGATCCCAAGGTGACGTTTTAAATTCTATATTCCCTTCTGTATGACTTAATGCACCATTAATGCACATTACCGTAATTTCCGCCATATAAGCCGCTACTTTTTTTCACACACTTTGAGACTGAGGCTTTTACAACGATGCGGCTAATTGATGGATAAATGTGTTGGCGGCGGGACGCTAACTAGCTTCCGGCGGCGGGAAGCTAACTAGCTTCCGGCGGCGAGCCGCTAACTAGCTTCCGGCGGCGGGAAGCACATTTAAACTCATCATATCAGACCAATGAAATTGCCGAACAGGTAACAGTGGACCAATGAAACTGTTTCGGCAAACTAACTCACACAATCCATTTTGCGCTTCGTGCGCGCACCGTAATCATGGAAAAGAAACGAAGAAATGCATATGATGCAGCTTTCAAGTTAAAAGCGATCCGTCTGGCTGTCGAAGAAGGAAATAGAGCTGCTGCACGTACGCTCGACATCAATGAATCGATGGTGAGACGCTGGAGACGGCAGCATGAAGAACTGACTCGTTGCAAAAAGACGACAAAAGCGCAAACGAAAGAGACCGAGTGCAACGAAGCAATTCTGAGGCTGTTTAATTCCGACACTGAAGAAGAGGACTTCAATGGTTTTAGTGCACAGGAGGACGATGGCGATAGCGATCAATGACTTTTGCTGGTAGGTTCCTATATTTTCGCCGAGAAAATGTGTGACGTAGTAATTACAGGCTGTTCGATTCCGATACTGAAGAAGATAACTTTAGTACTGTTCTGAAAAAAAGCATTTGCGGTATGTATGTTGTTGTGGATGTTACCGGCATTTATTTAATAAAAAGTAAAAAAAAAAACTTTCCTGTAACGTCTTGCCACGTTACTTTCAACGCGGACACTTGCGGCTTATAGACAAGTGCGGTTTATGTATGTACAATTTCTTTCTTTTTTTTTAAATTAGCTGGTGCGGCCTATATATAGGTGCGCTCTATAGTCCGGAATTTACGGTACTTGCTCTGCTCCTTTTCGCCTCACAGGTTTACATCGTGGTTACACCTGGAGCCTGGTCCTGCATCCTGCTGTGGGCCTGCCCAACACATTATCATTGTTATTAGTTGCATTGCAATTAGTATTACCAATACCATTACTGCTTTTATTATTTATTATCACTGTTGCTGTTATTTTTGTAACTTGTAACTTTTTCATCATGCCTACTACTCTCATTATATAATGTCTAACTCTGTTACGTTGTTCATTCTGTACACATTACATCTATTGCTTCTGTCCATCCAGGGAGAGGATCCTCCTCTGCTGCTCTCCCAAAGGTTTCCTGTTAAAGTTTTTTTTTTTTTTTTTCCTGAACCTATGTGAGATCCCGGGACAGAAGATATTGTTTGTGTACCGATTGTAAAGCCCTCTGAGGCAAATTTGTGATTTTGGGCAATATACAATAAATGATATACAACAAACAGCTCGACTGTAAATCATTTTAAATAAAGTTTATTTTGCAAATTCTATAGCAACGCTTTTGCAGTTGCCAGAACCTTCTTTCTCAACTTCAGTGCTTCTGTAGTTCTGCTCTCAGCCTCTGTAGAGCAGTATACCTCACACAGATTCAAGTGTGTCAACAATTAGTCACACGTAAGGTTTTGAAATTCCTCATTCTTTTTCTAGCGGGCTTTTGCAGTGTTGTAAACACACCAGGAGAGGGCAGCATTTCCTTAGGCTTTGCGACCACAGCGTTCCTGTTTAGTCAGTAAACACAGCTCCCACACATTTAATAGTTGGTCAATAATAAAATGAATCTACTTTAGTTGTGCTGCTAACTCTTGTGGAAATTCTGAATCAAATGATCTGTATCACTGTAACAGTGCAGCATCCATAATAATGAAATATGCAGTGATTTTCTTCTATAAACTGTTAGCGTATGATGATTAACAGGGACATGTTTAATGCTGTGTAGAGTTTATCAACATTTAAGTAATATAATGTGACAATAGCTCTGGGTGCATACTAATGGAGTAGATCCTGGAGGATCCGATGGGAAAAGAAAACCCTGAGGCCCAGTGACAATATTAGTGTGAAAAGGCAGTAAAATGCTTGGCATGGGAAACTGAGAGGAACGCTATCCCCAGTAAACTCTTCTAATTTCATTACTCTACATGTATCCTCAGCTTAGATCCAATCACATAGTTGGCTACTCTCTAGTGGGGGGGTCACACATAACAGCCGTTAAATTGTGACAGTGGCCCAGACTGGCATACCTTAGCACATAATCTGATTATCGGATCAATAACACAGCAACATTTGGTGCATAGCTGGAATGGCAGGCTACATCTCTGGTTACACATTGCTGGCATTCACCACTCGTTCCCACTTTATAGGTGACAAACTGTGAATGCAAGCAGGAATTCAAATGGAAGGCCTTTTAAATAAGGCAAGCCACGAAGCGAAACCTTGATCACATCTGGCTCTGCTACTGTCTCTAGGATTCACACAGCTACTAAAATATAAACACTATATATCAGGGTTTAAAATTAGATCTAAAAGCCTCCATCAAGCTCTCATTGACCAAGTGTCTTCTACCAATAATACTGAGATACATTTCTTGAAGATTGAACGTTAGTATTTGGACGTGTTTATTTATATCTGTCCAGCGACACTCTCATCCTTTAAATTAATCAGATATGATTTGTCATGCAAGGAAAACATTTATGAGCTGTGTCATTTTACCATAAAAATATGTATTGACATCACAATCTTCTTGGACAAAAGAACAACCCAGTATTTAGAAAGTCCAATAACATCTAAGAATGATACAGAAAAATAAGGAACCAAAATGGAACACCTTCATCATCCAATTGAAAGATCTCAAAATGTGAGTCTGTTTAGAGCAAACAAAGACTATTTGAACTGAACACATTGTTAATGATTTAAAGAAATTACGTTTATTCTCCACAAAAGATTGCTTCATAGATAGATGAGAAAGTACACCAAAAAAACATGGCATGGTCATCTCCATCGCCTCCCCCTTTAGAAAACACAATCAACTGAATCACAATCATTTCAGATCACTGGCCGAACCAAACATTTGAGAAATGCACATAAACACCAATAAATAGAAACACTTTATTTCAGAGAGCAAAATTAAATAATAACAAAGCATGAAACCACCATAATTTCTGCTCCTGTTTATCGCCACATGCTGCACTTGTGAAATGCAGATAAGTGGATGATGACCACCACTGTACCAACAAAGAGCATGCGACCGAGATAACCAGGGACATTGGAGGGAATCCCTGCTCGCCCGTATTCATCCCCCTGTCCCTCCATTCATCCCTCTATCTCTCCGTCCTCTGCTAAGGTCTGTTGTGATCCTGTCTCTCTCAGTCCAAACAGGTCACTCTGGCTCACACCTTGCCAAGGTCTGTGCTGCACCGGCAACGTTGGGGGAGAGAGTGGGAGAGAGATGGGAAAAGAGAGAGAGAGAGAGAGAGCAACCCACACAGATTATAGACAGTGACACTGTCTCTCTCCCCCCCCCCCCCCCCTCTGTCTCTCTCTCCCTCTCCCTGCTTTATCTCCATGGTGCACACACGTCGACCTGGAGCAAGGCTGTATACTGGCAGGGGAGGCCAGGAGCAGAGAGAAGGGGGTGGGTAGATGGGGATGGAGTGTGTGGGGGGATAAAGGGACACGCTGCTTCAATAGCGGAGCAGGTCCAGGGACTAATTGGATCGGTTAATGGCTGGTCAATGTGACTGAAGGGCTCGTTAGAACCAGTACAGCTCCTTGCCTTTCTTGTGCTGCTGGAGGCCTGAGAAAAAAAAAGACCAGGAAACAATGAGGAGGACAACGGTGAAGAACTGAACACAGGTTGTCATGGAGCCTACTTTTGCTAAACATCCAGTTATAGAGGGAGGAAAGAGAGCTTCTGTGATGATTATAATGTATTGTGTGTGTGCTTGCGTGCGTGTGCGTGTGCGTGTGTGTGTGTGTGTGTGTGTGTGCGTGCGTGCGTGCGTGCGTGCGTGCGTGTGCGTGCGTGTGTATGTTTGTGTATGTTTGTGTTTGTGAGAGAGAGAGCACGCGTGGGAGGGCCTATGGCAGAGCCTAGTCTATTCAACATCACAAATGCATATTCATCTGGGCATGTGTTTCCTAAAGAGGGTATCACAAGGGTTGAAAGTTGATACATATGTATGTGCATGAGTGTGCGTGTGCATGTGTGTTTGTGTGTGTTTTTGAATGTGTGTTTTCTTTTATGTTCATTAAGTGAAAATGAATGTTTAATACCTGAGGTAAAATGTTTTTAGCAATTAATGGCACAAAAAAAGGCAAATCGATACACTGCAAGATTTGAAGCGCGCTCTCATTTGCTCAAGTTGATACAAAAATGTATGTGTTTATCACAGCCATAAACTATCAGAACATGCCATTTACATTTGTCTTCATGAAGTGTGTTTTTGCACTTTCTGATTTTCCTATCTGGTCTGATTAGAGACATAAACTGTAAATAAAGGAACACTTTGTCTGCACAGTATTTGTAAAAGACACAGTTGAGTAGTTACCTGCATCCATGTTGAGTGCCAGCGTCTGGCTGACATCTCCTGGTGGAAGCAAGCCGGGCCAGGAGCCAGTGGGCTCCAGCTTGCTCACGTCATAGTGGCTTGGCAAGGTCAGGGGATGAGGTGGCCTCACCGTGGGCATAAGCAGGGGCCCGTAATGGGGCTCCAAAGCTGACGGTGAATACAGTTCGTGGAGAGGCCGTGGGTGGCCATAGGCTGAGGCCTGGGGATATCCCCAGCTCTCTGGTGGGTGAGGGTGGGAGTGAGGGTGAGCGTGTGGGTGTGGGTGAGGCAGGCCCGGGTGCAATGCTGATGCATATGGGTCCATGGAATAGGAAGGCACACCTGTCTCACAGTGGGAGCGGCTCTGCGGCGAGGAGTAGTTACTGTCCCAGAAGGATGGGGGGAAGCTTCGTCGACTGCTAGGTGAAGGGGTATCTAAAGAGGGAGGACATTTAGGCCGAGTTAAGATTCATATCTTGAATAATAGAGACAAATGGAAAAGGCTGGAGTTGATCCACACGAGCAACTTGTGCTACATAGATCTCACTCACATGACTGCTACTCCCTCTGGCCCAGATATCTTCCCCATTGAATCATACTGTCACACAGCCCAAGCCCCAACAAGACACAGAAATAAACACAACCACGTTCTAGAAGACAGAGGGCGAGCGAGAGAGAGAGAGAGAGAGAGAGAGAGAGAGAGAGACAGAGAGAAACGTAGAAAGAGAGACGTCCCTATATCCTCGGATTCTATATAAGGTATACGCTCTGACCTGGAGGGAGGCCAAGGCTCACAGAGCCTTAAATCACTCTCTGTGGTGACATGTCTCACTCTCATGTCAGCCGAGTACTTCTGAAACACACTTGCACGCACACACACACACACACACACACACACACACACACACACACACACACGCTGTGCTAGCACTCGCTGCCCCTCTCTTCTGTCTCCTGCACCCCCACCTGTTGTTTTCTCTGCTCCCCCCCTCTCCTCGCCCTTGACAGAATGTCAGCGAGCCATTATATGTTTTTAGCAGTATACGTACATATATATATATATATATATATATATAGAGAGAGAGAGAGAGAGAGAGAGAGAGAGAGAGAGAGAGATATTCCTCTGAAAAAAGACACCATGTGGCACCCTGAGAGGTAATGTTTCCCTCTGCCCCTATCACACAGACCACAGCATGTATAAATCTGACCAGCAGGCAGGCAACTGACTGAGCAACCATTGTGGGGCAAGAGCTGGAGCGATCGTCAGAATGGCAGCCACGGAGACGTTTGAAGGGGATACGCCGACGAGGCTGGGCGCTTACGGCCATGTATAAACATAGCATCTGTTGTGAGGCAGGAAGCGTGTGTTAGTGCCGAAACCGACGTCCAAATGAACTAGGAAAGAGACTAACAGTGATAGCGGAGAGAGGAGAGTCTCATAGGCCCTATATGGATATACTAAAAACATATGCAGGCTGCTAGTTCAAAATATTCGAAAATTACTATGTTTGTACTTTCCATGTTGGTGCAATCTACATAAAAGCAAAGAACTAAAAAAACATGTAAGGCTTTTTAGACTAATACTTGTGGAATTTGTGAATGTTTTTGCTTTTAAGAAAATGTACGAAAGCTTAATAACAAGGTTGCCAAAGCCTACCACACATAGAGCCTGGTATCCAAAAGATGCCTCATATCCTTTTTGGATTTCTAAAGTTCCCCAACCTAAACAATATAACACAGTGTGCATGCGTTATCGTGCTCTTCTTTCATCTTTACCCTAACTAGAGCAAAATAAGTCCCTTTGGACACTCAACTGCTACTGACCTTCATGACCTCTGAACCTTACTACCCGACCTCCCCAGGGATGGCATTCCCAACAAGCAGCTTTTCAGTCCTGTCACCTGATCACATCACCTGTTTGGCGCTCTGCAGAACTGTCCACTCACCCTGTGTGGCCTCAAAAACCAGCGCAAGACAACTGTGGCCCCGGCGCTCACATAAATAAATGGACATTTTGAGACCACAGGGATGTAGTATTTTTTTTTTTTTTTTTTTTAAATTAGCATGACTCCTCATGAAATAAATGTGTTGTTAACATTGCAGTGAGTTAGATTAACTTGTGCAAAAACATTCAGATTGGGCCCTAATTAATTTCATGTAAAGATAATTGATTAATGATTTTGCAAAATACAATGGTGGTTGTTCTTCATATTCAGACACTTGACAAGAAGAAGAGATTACTGGAGTTTGTGTTTTCCATGGAGAGTAGCCAAACCAACCCTGTTGTTTTGTTGAATCTCGCCATTACAACTAAATGACACCATACTGTTCTGTGATTATGGACATGAAAAGTACTTTATATGTCCATTATCACTACATTTAAGTAGGTTTTGCATTATAAGTAGACAGTTGTGTGCACCTTCATTTGACTTTTACAACTAGTCTTCACAAGTTAGTATAAGTATACCTGTGCCCTGTTGGTCTGATGCCCGCCGTTTGCCCTCCCCGTCCATGTAGGAGCTGAGGGCTCTGGAGAAGTGCTCGTCCACCACGCTGCTGATGTCTCCATGGTAGTAGCTGAAGAGAACACAGCGAGAAGTCAGGTACTCTGCCTCGGGGGCCTCCTGCTTCTCCTTGGGGCCCTCCTCAGGCCTTAAAGCTGCAGGCGTGTAGGAGGAAGAGGAAGAGTTGGATGAAGATGAAGATCCTCCAGTGCCTGGGCCCCCAGACATCCCCTCGGGACCCCTGGGAGTGTCCATAAAATCCCGGCAGAGAGAAGTGCTGCTCAGACCTGTGGGAGCCTGTCAGGGGGTGGAGGGGGAGGGGGGGTTAGAGGAGAGGCGGGGGAGGAGTGGGTTAAGACAGGTGTTACACAGGACAGTTCTGGAGCTGTCTGTGACACATTTTGACATAATGTTTTTCTTTGTGTGTGGCAGCGCTGGCATGTGTGTGCGTGTACGCGCACGAGCGTGCGTGTGTCAATACATGAGTTTTGTGGGTGCAGAACAAACAGCACTGCTAATCTTGGAGTTCTTAACTGAGTAATGTAATCAAACGGATACTTACACCACAAACATATAAAACGCTCTAAACGATCCATCGGGTTACTTGCTTTTACGCACGAGCTGCATGCAGTCCTCACCTCAAACACCCCCTAATCAATAACACCCCCTCCCCGCTAATAGTGAACATAAAATGTTTTCTACGTGAACATACAAAGAGGTGCTCATTTCCTACCTGTAAGCTATTGATTAAAGCAGGAACAGTCGTGGCGTACGGTGCGTAATGTCCATAGGCTGGGTACATAACATCCAAACAGCTCATGGTAAATGAGCGGCGTCTTCACTGCTCTGTGGAAACCGACCTTGCTGACAGAGAGAGTGACAACATTCCGGTCCTTGTTGTTTTTTTTTTTTTGCCGCAAAGAAATGAGCTGGGTGATCGCTGATCAGTGTGAAAAAGCCGTTACCGGACTCGACATAATCACCCCAGAAGAAGCGCACCGCTCTGCTCCCTGTGTGCGCCACAACAGCTGCGGCAGCAAAATGTGGTGAGGTTTATGGAGCAAGTATGAGGGTGTCCTGTCCTGTACATCTCTGTGTCAACCCCTCCCACCTTTACCAGCCCTCCACCCCCCACTTCACCAACATCAACACTTCCAATACCAGCAGAGCAAAGTGAATGTTTCCTTTTGATACAAATAATAAAAACTGCAAAACATTTAAATCGTTGAAAGCATATCATAGGTGTGAAAAAGCATGTCAAAGTCAGGGACAGGGACATTTCCATTCAAACATGCACTGGTGTTTTCTAGAAAAGTTGAAAACAACCTGTGACAAATAATGGCTCCACAACTTCTTAATCCTGGCTAAAATAAAGGTTAAATAGAATGTCATCCAGTTCCACAAATAGAGTTGCATGAAGTCATTGAGCTTTATAACCAGCCACACAACAATGAGCACATGATACATGTGATTAAATTACGTTTTAATTCTTTCCATGTACTGGATACTTAAAAATATTGCACTTAGTCCAAGTTGAAAGTGTATCCGTGGTCTTAAAACAGCCATCGGTTGCCAAGTAAACCTTCAAGTCATCGGAAGTATTTAGTGTGTTCCCAGAATGACACATAAGTGTCAACTATAGGTTGCATACACTGGCCATACTAACATAGAGGAGAAAGGGACTCTGCACAAATCTATGACAAATTATCACCTATCAGCAGTGCAAACAAAAATATATTTTCACACACACACACAAATACACCCAATGACAACAACCAGACCCAGGAGCACAGACTTTATCATGCATCCATGTACAAAATGAATACAACATATTCTGTTTCTATATTATATATATATATTTTTTAAATCATTAACAACAGGTTGGATACATTCTCCAAGAAATGTAGTTATTTGCTCCTGTTTTAAAGGTTTACAGGTGTCTGATGTTTGGGCATGCCAGTCTTTTTGACGAGCACTTCAGAATGCCTGGTAGAATAGTGTGGAAAATTTGCAGAATTCCATGGACGAGTGTCAGATGAGGTGGAATGTCTCTGATGTATGCGAGTGGACGAGCTCCTCTGGAAGTTACATCGCCCCTCTGCTGCGTTCTCTAGATGGAGAACATGACCAACATCTCGCTATGCATACATCACACATAGTATGAATAACTAGTGGCAGGTTATTGGCATGCTAATGAATTGAACATGCTCTTAAATAGCTGTGGATAAAGCAGACATGCAACACTCAAGTTCTCACTTTGAACGAGTCTTGCATCACTGTTTTGATTAAATGGTTTTACAGCTTAGCACTGCAATAAAAGACTGCAAATTGGACCGCATGTTACTGCAATTATCATCAGAGTTTCAGCAGAGGGTGTCTGTTTTTAAATCAAATGAATGAATAGATTGGAATTAAATGTAAATCTGCTTTTCAAACTGATTAGTCTTAACATTGCTGGGCTACTTCAGTCCATTACCCTTGCAGCATGTGCAATATGACTCATTCGATCCATATACATGCAGGGTATCACAGCATTGGAGTCAGGGAGAAAGAGCGTGATGCAATGCTAGAAAGTTCAGTGTTGCACCAGCGTGATCAACAGCTGCAGCTGACAGAGGGAAAGGGAGGCCACTATTATTATTAATGGCTATGACTAAATGTCTCTCTGTGTCTCTGTCTCTCTTTCTGTCTCTGCCACCCCCTCCAACTTGCCTTCCCTAGTGATACACACACCTTTCGATATTTAATCGCCCTGTGTGCCCCATGGAACAGCCACCCACAAGTCAATTGAGTGTGTGTGTGTGTGTGTGTGTGTGTGTGTGGGTGCTACTGTCGGTCCGTGTGCACATACAACAGTTGTCATAGAGTGACCAAACTGGAAAGAGAGCTAGAGAGACAACCAGCTTGCAGAAACATGGCATGGATCCCAAAGTCCATAATTAAGCCAGTCGGTACTTTTGTGCATGTGAAAATCTTCGCATGTAAAGAACAGTATGTGCAAGCGTCTACAGTTGCTGTTGTGTGTGTGTGTGCGTGTGTGTGTGTGTGTGTGTGTGTGTGTGTGTCTGCGAGTGTGCATGAAGGTGTCAGTGTGTCTACATTTACGTGTATATGCTGAAAATAAACACAGGTTACATCACTCCTTGTGACCCTGCAGCACATCAAGCCCCGCCTCTCTTTAAAAGAGGACTGGCCAAGCAAAGTCTCTCATTGGCTGAGATGTTGCAGGGCCTGTTGAGGTAGTAATGGCAACTGGTTTTATTTAGACTACTATTCACATTACAACACCACCATTAATAGTTTAAACTCTATGTTACAAATACCATGAGCACATCAAAGAAAAGAGTGCACATGGGCACTTGTATTAACCCTTTACATTACCAATAGGGTACAGAGTAGCATTTAGGGGGATATTTTTGTTTTTAACCACCTGAAAATCACAATTGTTGTGGTTTATTACCTTAGAATAATATGTTTATGTCTACACGAAGCGGGTCCTCTACCGCCAACATATTTCTACGGTGGCCCAGAACAGACAAACCAAACACTGACTCTAGATCGGGCCATTCGTATTTTTGTATCCTGGTATACTTTTAAAGATAAATTGTAAAAATATTTTTTTTAAAGTGTACAATCATTAATGTAAAGGCAATTCAGGACAATGCAATCAGGAATATTATGGCAGATGTCTGTAAAAATGGGGCCTGCTGAGAACCTGAAACCGCATAAGCTACCTCCTGAAACAACAAGGCCTTTATTAAGGTCCCAGTCTGGCTCGGTCCCAAGGGGGTCGGACCTCAGGATTCCACCGTTGTTTTATATGCCTCAGTGTGTATGTGTCTCTGTGTGTATGTGTGTATATGTCCAAGACAGAGATGTACAGCTGCCCCGTTGTCCACTTCCACACAAACTCATCTCAGCTGTTCAAAATCATCACGTGTCATCGGAAACACAGACACTTTGGCACACCCGCACACAAAGGGCCACATATGGACAGGTCTGGCTCCTTCATCCTTCTACACAAATGTTGGTGATAAATCTTCTGTGATAGAATGAACAAGTGGGCCGCTATTTTCTTCCTAAAACAACTCCCTCATTGTGACCACAAGGATACCAGAGCTCGGAGATCAGTGAAATATGATTAAAGACTTTTAAGGCTCATATTTGTTTTAGCCCATTTATTAGAAACCATGTACACTTTTACATTACTGACAACTATTTCAGCATCCATAGGCCTAGGTTTTTACATTGTTTAATGCTTTTTACTACCTTCTGCAGTCATCAGTATCAGTTCAGGCGAGCATTGTTTGAAATCCACATGACACATGATCACTGAAAATAATAGCGCCAATGTATCTCTATTTTTATGTGAAGATGATATCATGTGTAATTGATAGGTTTTTCCATGGTCTTAAATGTAACATTACAGTTTAGTGGTTGCAGAATTCTTTCTTTTCTCAAATATTTTAAGAGTATTCTGATTAACTCAGATATTTTCTCAAGCAAGTTAATTTTCACGTCGACCTGAAATGAATAATAATAATGCATTTACTTTATAAAGCGCTTTTCATAGTACTCAAAGACACTTTACAAAACGTTTTTTTTAATCATCATAAAAGCTATACAATAAAAACAAATAAATGGAAATAAAAACAATAAGAACGCAGAGCACACAATCACACATTAAAAGCGGTATTGAAGAGGTGGGTTTTGATTTGAGAATAGTTCTCTACAGGATCGTGAAACAACTTTCATGAACCTCAAATGCTTAGAAAAAGGTGAGCAGTAGCTTTATATAATGAATCAGCTTAAACATGCAAATAACATTGTTTTGGTTCTGCTTCTACTGTGTTCTCATGGTTATGGTTATTGTATGGTATCTGTGGAAGATCCAACTTCTCTGACAAAATGTATAATAAACAGAGTTGCAGCACATTGACAGAACCACAAATGACATTAATGTAAGGAAGCAGTTTGGACACTTGAATTCATGTGCACATACAGAGAGAGAGAGAGAGAGAGAGAGAGAGAGAGAGAGAGAGAGCTTGTATGCAGGTGAATAATGACTGTCTATTAAGGGCTAACCCTCTGAAACGGACAGAATGTGAATTAACAGCATCCTCGGAGAGGCTGACAAGTGCTACATTCCTAACATCTTATTACCGAGAGTACCCTGCTGCCATGCTGCCACTGGGTCACTGGAGTTATGCACACACAATCACATATTCACACACAGATATAAAGCCAAAGGAACACGTACAAACACATGAAAGATGCACACCGAAACGCCAATCAGTGCGTGTGGGATTGTCACCTTCCTGCCTGACATTCCCGTGAGCCAGAGGGGGCTGCAGTTAGAAGGGCACTATGGGTGGCTGTGGGTGGAAGGAAAGAGATGTGGAGGGTGGACGAGAGGGCAGAATCACAAATTTGGCATGTCACATGGTCAAACAGAGAAGATTTACGACTGATCAGGTTCCACATCGGCAGCATGGTGTTGTGGCTCCAGAATGTCAGGTATGGGAGTGAGATCAGACTCCGGCTTTAGACTGTACACCCTTTCTGGCAACTGCAGCCAGTGTGACTGGCTGAAGGCGGCAGTGTTATTGGGGTTTGGTGTGGGGAACGTGGTCTCTCGTTCTCTGCTCTTTTACGTCTTCCTTGTTGTATAGATTAGACGTAGCAAAATAGATGGGGAGCACCTACAGATAAAGACATGCAGAAAACTGAGATTCGCCGTGAAAGCGAGAAGCCAAAAGAGCTGTGTAATGTGAAATCAGTTTAACCGAATGAGAAACATGAAACTGTTCAAAATAAAAAAAATACTGCCTTGTTTTCTTTCTCTCATTTTCTTTCTCTCTCTGCAGTCAGGAGCTATGATTTACTCACCGGTGACATCATGGAGACCGCAGCTATTTTTATTGGCTGGTAAATAGCCAGCTCTTCTCCAAGCTATGCCACCTGTCCAATCCGCACCAGTCAACAAGCCCCTGGGAGAAAAAAGAAGTCAAGCACCCAAAAATGATTGAGAGTTGAAAGGTGGAACATTATACATGCATGCCATGCTACTGTTCTAGGCATGTTTCACAAGTCAAATGTCTTGTCACTGCTACTGGTTTGCTATCCCTGATTGCCTGTGTTAGTTGAACTGAGTTTCCTAATTAAACACTCATACAAACTATTTAAAGCTATCCAGTAGGCGTATTTTTCGGTTTCTGTGTGTGTGTGTGTGTGAGTGAGTGTGTGTGTGTGTGTGTGTGTGTGTGTGTGTGTGTGTGTGTGTGTGTGTGTGTGTGTGTGTGTGTGTGTGTGTGTGTGTGTGTGTGTGTGTGTGTGTGTGTGTGTGTGTGACTCCATGGTGGTTATTCCTGGTCTTGCATTGTGTGTTCTGAGGTGCAATTTAGTCACATGCCATCTAAACAACCCTAACCCTGAAAAATGACACTGAAAAAAACCCTGAAAAAAAGTACACTAGAGGGGGGCATCACATACGTAACCACCACTGCCCTGTATGAGTTAGTTAGGTTTAAACTGGTACTAAAGGTACACATACATGACGTGACAGTGTCAATTAGAGAACACATTGAAAAATATGAAAATGTCAAGTGTTGAAAAATAAGTTATCAAAAGTCTGTTAAGAAATACTAGCATCACTGCCTGCTTACAGAACCATACAAAGGTTTGAGACCTCAAAATGAATGAGACTCTGAGAGTCTAATGTATTCTATTTTGATATTTGTAAGGGGTTTTAATGGGCAGGTATATACTTTGTGCATTTATAAAGGATGTTTTACAAAGTGAGACAATATCACACTGTATAGAGACACTTCTAATTAGTGTGAGAACCACCTGAACTTGTATGGACACCAACAAGAGCACTTTACAAATGAGTAGTCTGGAAACCAAAGTGTAACACCCGTGAAAGGATGCGTGAGCGAGTCGAATACATTTCAGTGTGATTCAAAGGAAGAGAAATGGAGGAGTAGTCCTGAATGGTCATGTTTGATAATTGCTCACCACACAGAAGCTTCTCTTGACCAGAGTGCTTTACTTTCATCACAAATTCAAGACAGTAGCTTGGAGGCCACCTTGTGGTAGGGCATGAGATTACCAGTACAGCTCTTTTTTCGAGAGACTTCCAGAAAATTAGGCTTATTCTGTGAAACAACGCTAGTGGGTGCTGAAGGCTTGAAAATAGAGGCAATAGTTAACGTTGACAAAAGCTGACTAAAGCTGCTGTTTTCTTTTATCAAAGAATACCTATTGTGGTAAATAATAGTGTTGTATGTACCTTGAGATCTTAATTATAATATAATCAATTTTGGGGCAAAAAGATAAATATAGCTTCTTTCGGTAGCCAATTAAGAAGAAAGTAATTTAAAGAACTCTTTTATAATTGGCTTTGAATCAAATTAAGTAGAAACATGTTCTCCTTTGAAAGAAAAAAAATAACCATAGCCTGTATTCAACAAGCCAAATTTAAGTGAAGATATGTTATAAAATTGGAAGGGAATACCAGCCAATTTAAGAACTAAACATTATTGTCGAGTTCTTAGTCCTTTAATGTTAAGTGAAGCCCACCTGGCTCCATGTCATGTCACAAATTAATTAACAACTTTAAAAAATGTGTATTTTTCAACCCCAATAAATTACTTTGTGATTCAACCAATTTGTATCACCACTAGTCTGCAGCAGGTCACTTTGAGAACACCAAATTCAACAAAAGTCCATTAGAAACCTTTGGCTGTACGGTAAAGTGCTTATTGGTCATTTCCTTTTATCCATAGGCCTACAGGATGAATAGCTTTTGTAAGTTTTATGACGTATCTAATATTGTCATTATATACATGACATCTACACTGTAACATGCCATAACATCTGAAGATGCAACACAATGTATAACTGTTTGGTATAAACGGACATCATTTCTTCAATAAAATTAATATATTATGAATTATAATATAATAACAATGAGACAGGTTTCAATAAGTAACTATTTCGATCTATTGGATCAATTAGATTAGATATTCCTTTAGTAGTCCCACAGTGGGAACATTTCAGGATTACAGCAGCAAACATGGTGCACACAAGAGACATAGTAAAAAAAATCAAAAACAAGTAATATATATATATATATATATATATATATATATATATATATATGGGGTGGGGTGAGGAGCAAGAGCAAGCTCACTCCACGACCTGTCAAACACAATAATATTAAAATAAATATCAAGTGCATATATGCGTAAATTAGGTAATTAGGTATATATGTATATATATATTTGTATATATATCAAAAAATATCAAATGCATAAATGTATACATTTCTGTATTTGATATTTGAAGTTAAATACTTGTTTCATGAGTCTTTGACAGGTCGCGGGGTGAGGCCTTGCTCCTCCGCGCCGTTAGGGGGCGCCTGTCCGCTGTAGATAAATATCATCGTGGGTTGACGAGGGCCGCCCAGCCATGTTGAGGAGTCTGTCAAGCAAACTGCAGCCCGCCATTGTGTAGAAACCAGGCTCTATAGAGAGATAGGGGCGCTTGGGTGAAACTCTTCTATAGATAGACAGATTCTGCACCCTGCCGCTTTTATTTAGGAGTAAATATAGTAATACAGGCTCCGGGGGGGAAAGACATGTCAGCCAGCAGCCTTCTTGAACAGGTAAAGAGAGGTATTTTCTGAACATTTACGAGGGCCAAATTTCTCAGCATCGCGACGGCTAGCGAGGATAGCTTAGCTCCGAGGCAGCGGCTGTGGCTCAGTAGTGCAGTAGGCCTGACCACCTGCTAAAGGAACTGACTGCTGAAAATATATCTCTTCATCTATTTTTCCCCTTCCTCTCTTCTCATAAATCAAACCTTCATGAATCACCTGGACCCAATCCAGAGACCGAAAGGCCAAGCTAATAAAGGTAAGCACAAATATTGTCCAACGTTATCGACTTTTGGCGTTCAGTGAATGCGGATCTTTTTACGTGCGGTGCTCTTTCAAAAATCTTTACGTGCGCGGATGCGATAGCTATGTCTAGCGAATAGGCCCGTCTGTTTTATAAACTCTACATATATATTGTATTTGATTTGCCTCTGAAACGACACGCGAGACGGCACTGTGTCTTCCGGCGTGCTCTCGGCCCTAAACTCGAGTTTCCTCAACATCCCAGAAGTGAAATGGCACTTGTGAGGTTCTCATAGTTAGCATTAGCTGCGTCCTGACTAGCTAGCGTTACATGGTACACATCAGCATCCTTTTCCTGGTTGCACTTGCAACGCGTTTTGTTGCATTGACAGGTGCGAGGGTGCCCTTTCATTACGCGGCCTCTCTTTATGTCGCTGTCTGCGGACCGTTTTTGCAGCGTTAAGCCACAGGTGCCGTCCTGAGGCGCTGGCCACTCGGCTAATGTTAGCCAAGTCCGTCATGTTGAAAGGACTCTTGGCGCTCGTTAACATGGAGACGCTGCGCAACTCTATGCAGCTAACCGCACACATAGCGGGCTAACGTTAGCTGGCTGCTAAGTTAACCCGAAATGACACGTCTTCCGACATGCGTTCCCCCCTCAGTGTGTCCAAATGGGCCTCGCGCGCGCCAGTCATTGTGCTGGTCAGCCTGTAATGTAATTATTAACCTGTTCGTGTTTATAATTTGACTTTTACATGTCCTGAAAAGCTCGCGAGGAGTCGTATGTCACCGTAACTGTGACAGAGCACCCGGCAACTTATGAAAACAAACAAGAGGACACTGGTCCACTTGCGTTTCGAAATGCGTTAAATCCTCTCAGCTAACATCACTAATGACTTAATTTATCGGCCTAGGGATATTCTGTTGTCTTAACTGCTTTGTGCCAAAATGTAGCCTAATTATGCCAAGTGCATTCAAGTGTTCTCCAGAGCTGGTTCATATGATGTGCAATATTATTATGTGTAATCTGAAGCCCATGACTATAGGATGTGATTCATCATTATGCTCGTTTTAGTGGCATTTCCTGTGTCACTCATTAATAATATCAAGGGATGGTTTGATTATGCAACTAGTGATTCTGATGTGAAATTACCAGATAAGACATCTGTGGACTCTTATCTCTGCGGACACGCACACACATTTATTCTGTTTACATCCGTGTTGTTCTTTTCAGTGCAAAACGGAGCTGTGACCCAAAAGGATACTTTGAATGACGATGAGTTTGAGCCTTACCTGAATAC
Organism: Cottus gobio; assembly: GCA_023566465.1. Lineage (NCBI taxonomy): Eukaryota > Metazoa > Chordata > Actinopteri > Perciformes > Cottidae > Cottus > Cottus gobio. The sequence goes on from CM042228.1 coordinate 9,676,550, forward strand.
TCAGGCCAGACAGGTAAGCTTATATTGACCAGTGTTGCTTTGTCAGTTGAACCCTCTTTTTCTCAGATTGTGATGCAAACCTGAACTCTTGTGGGTTGAGTGTTGGTTTTTACTTTTTGTCTTTGTTCAGTCATTCAAGTGTATTCAAGGAAAAATGGAGCTTAAACTATGAAATAAGTAGCAAGAATATTGAGTCAACAGTAATGAAGGCCTCCTGGGGCAGTGTATAATTGCGTTGATTGATCACGATTCTGACCTTGTAGTTTGGGTCAGAACATCCCTAATATTGACTTGTTACGTGCTACTTGGATATACAGCATTTTTGTGTTGATACTTTGAGAGGTGGCGGTATCAATATTATTAAACAGAAGCCTTGGAAGTTACAAGAGAATAGTTTTTATCATTGGGATGTTTTGGTAACAACTTGAACACATTTCTAACCAGAAGATTATTATACACACTTTTCCCCCCAGTAGCCTTGAGGTCTCTTTTTTTTCATGTGTGAGCACATCATTTATTGTTTGCATTACTGAGCAATACAGGAAGACTCAAAGGATGAGCAGCAGGAATTTGTTGCTTTAGTTGATTATCAACTTTTCAATTGCTTTGGAATTTATTTTCCTCGTGGATGATTTTCCGTGTGTGTGTAGTAACAGGCGCTGCCTGTGAAGTGGGCTGTAGAGAAAAAGAATAGACCCTTTATTTTCCGCCACTCAGTCTCTTTAACAAAAGGGTGGTGCATTCTTCTGATTTAAAAAAAATTATTTATAGGTCAGTGCTATGCATTTACACATCAGGAGAAGGGACACTAAGAAAGTATTATTGTGTGGTGAAGCCTTAGTTTGTGATGATGATGATGATTCAATACATTTCCTCATCTTATATCTTGGTCTGTCTTTTTGGATCTACAAGAATGAGGTGTATACATATCTCCATAAAATGTAGTTAACAATGTATTTTAAGTTTGAATATGTTGGTGAAAAAAATGTATTTATTTTTGACCTTGTCACTAAAACACATTATTTTTTTTCTATGTAGAGCAATGCCTATACGGCCATGTCGGACTCGTACATGCCCAGCTACTACAGCCCCTCCATAGGATTTTCCTACTCCTTGAATGAGGCAGCATGGTCCACAGGTGGGGACCCTCCTATGCCTTACCTGGCCTCCTATGGACAGTTGAGCAATGGGGAGCCCCACTACCTCCCGGACGCTATGTTTGGTCAGCCAGGCCCCCTGGGGAACAATCCATTTCTGGGCCAGCACGGTTTCAACTTCTTCCCCAGTGGCATCGACTTCTCTGCATGGGGCAATAACAGCTCTCAGGCACAGTCGGCGACACCGCAGAGCTCTGGCTACAGCAGCAGCTATGCCTATGCTCCCAGCTCACTTGGGGGTGCCATGATCGATGGACAGTCCCCGTTTGCACCTGCTGCCAACGAGCCCCTGAACAAGGCACCTGGTATGAACAGCCTTGACCAGGGCATGGCCGGGCTTAAGATTGGTGGTGCCGCTCCTGGTGGTAATGGGGACATGGCTCCTAAGGTGGTTGGCTCTGGCATACCTGGTGGGGGTCCCCTTGGCCCTGTATCATCTGTAGGACCTCCAAGCATGCCTCCTGTCTCAATTGCCCCTGCCAAGCCCGCCTCCTGGGCCGATATTGCCAGCAAGCCAGCCAAGCCTCAACCCAAGCTGAAAACCAAGGGTGGCATGGCTGGTGCCAATTTGCCTCCTCCGCCCATTAAACACAACATGGACATAGGCACTTGGGACAACAAGGGCACCATGCCTAAAGCTGCCACCCCTCAGCAGGTGCCCCCTATTCCCAGCAATGGGCAGCCACCCAATCAGGCTTCCCCACAGCCTGGAGCTACTGCTGTAGGGAACCCACAAATGCCCCTCAGCAATGGACAGCTGGTACCACAGGTTTCCCAGATGGGGCAGCATCAGCTTCCACCAGGTGGGCAACCAGGTATGGCTCCGATGCCCCAGCCTCCTCTCTCCCAGGGTCCTCCTCCAAACCAACAACCTTCTCAACCTACTCGTTGGGTCCCTCCACGGAACCGAGCTAATGGATTTGGGGATGGCAGTGGGAGTGGTACAGGCCAGTCACCTCCCACTTCATCAGGTGTGGGTGTGGTTCCTGGAGTCCCCTCTGAGCCACACCCAGTCTTGGAGAAGTTGCGCATGGTCAACAATTATAACCCCAAGGACTTTGACTGGAATCCCAAGCAGGGCAGGGTGTTCATCATCAAGAGCTACTCCGAGGATGACATCCACCGCTCCATCAAGTATAACATCTGGTGCAGCACGGAGCACGGCAACAAGAGGCTTGATGCAGCTTACCGTTCGTTGGGCGGCAAAGGTCCGCTCTATCTTCTGTTCAGTGTCAATGGGAGTGGTCACTTCTGTGGCGTAGCAGAGATGCGCTCGCCCGTGGACTACAACACGTCTGCTGGCGTGTGGTCACAGGACAAGTGGAAGGGTCGTTTTGATGTGCGCTGGATCTTTGTTAAGGACGTTCCCAACAGTCAGCTACGGCACATTCGACTGGAGAACAACGAAAACAAGCCAGTGACCAACTCTCGGGACACACAGGAGGTACCACTGGACAAGGCCAGGCAGGTGCTTAAGATCATCGCTGGATATAAACACACCACATCCATCTTCGATGACTTTTCTCACTACGAGAAGCGTCAGGAGGAGGAAGAGTGTGTGAAAAAGGTAACAAAGTTACTGTTGAATAAAGTGAATGATAAAACAGGTGAATGGGAAAACAACATACGTTGAAATAGGTGCAGAATATGGTTTGGGTGTGCATGTGCATTTGTTTCTTTCAATCTGAGTTCATGTGAAACCTTTCCTTCTGCGTTACAGAGGAATTCAGGAACATCTAAATTATTTACATCTGGATTAATGGCTTTGTCAGAATTCAGTGGTGTTATACACATGAGGATATTTTCTTTTCTTTCTCTTCACATTTTTACTGTGGTGTTTTTTGTTTTATCACTCTGCTTAAAAAGTAATAACAGAACCAAGAATGAACACGAGAAACATTTCGATATTCACTTGACGCCAATATAATGAAATGAAAATATGCAGTGGATTACATGAACATCAAAAATGTATTTCATTGTTTGTGTTGTAATTTGGTTGATTCGGTATCTGTCCCTAGCATCAACACACTGTTGTGTAGCCTCCTGAAGATATGTGAAATGTCTTGTTATGCCTCATGTCTGAACATGCATTTTGGTATTGAGTGGAACATGTTTGGCCTTTTTTGTGTTAAACTGTCATCAACATGAGGAACCAAAAATAGAAGACATGTGTAGTGCAGCTCATTTAATGACATAATAGTTGTTTGCATTTCTTATTGTGAAAAAAGTTCCTGTGTAATTCTTAGGCTTTGGTGTGATGCACGGCTGTATTTCACATTTTATAATTTTTCCTGACAGAGGGACAAATTAAGGGCAAGGTCAATGTTAGCTAACATAATATAGTTTTCCTTTTTTTTTTTTTTTTTTTTTTTTTTAATACAACAGGTCAATTCAATTGGTTGTAGAAAAGCCTGTTTATTCTGTAGATGTATAAATATGGGGTTGGGACCAGAATGGGATTAGTTAGATCTTTATTTTTACTGTATCTTTGTATGCTTGATAAGCGTAACGTACAGCCTGTTAATGCCACACAAATGTGTTTATAGGTTGTTGCTTTTAAAGCATAAATAAGATTTGGAATATTTTAGTTCACATTTCAGACTGTTAGGAACACTTTGCTTGCTTTCTCAGTTATAAGTAAGAAAGACATCTGTACATAATGGAAGCAACTTCATTATTCAGCTACTTAATTATTCAGCTATTGTTTTTTTGTACAGCTGTTCTTTTCAGGTATTATTTCAAGAAATATGTCAAACAATTTTATCACAGTATAGAGACGTATGTACAAAATCGTATTAAGCGAGGACCAGCTGTTTTCCCAAACTAGTGAATGTATGAGTTTTATTATGCACACCCAAACTTAAGAAGCTCAAGTGACTGTTATTGACAACATAGTGGTGCATTATGAGATGAGCTTTGTCTATATATTATGTTGTTGGATTAATAATTTAGTTTTTAGGTTGTTTTAGATTAATCATTTATTAATGTAAAAAGTTAGGTGTTTTTCGATTTGTCATTTGTCCATTAATCGAATACCTCTGATGTCTGTCGGCATAGTCGTAATCTATATTGTAGCTCTTTATCGTGACGTGCTGTGTTTAACGCCAGGCTTGTATCTAACTGCTGTTCCAGAGGATTTACAGGCGTCGAGATTTTAAAAAAGAAATTTGTGCCCAAGATCCAATTTAAGTAAGCTCAGTTTTCCCTCCTCTGTGACAGGTGGAGGTCCAAGGCAGTGAGCCATATCCCAGCAACCCAACCAACAGGAGTCATTACAGGCTTCAGGTAACTGCTTCATCTGTCGCGACATGCACAACCCGTCTATGAATACTGATGGCAATATTCTCAGCCTCGTATCTAGTTTTTGGGAGTCCATGAATGTTAAGACGTCGAGCATCCACTTCTATAGAACTATATCTGAACTGTTCTACATAGTTGGGCATGCGTGGCCCTTTTTTATTACGAGCAAATGTAGGTAAAATAGAATGATTTTAAGGGTGTGTGTCAATTTTAGTTTGAAAATACAAATATTTAGTACGTGTGTAACTTCTTTTTTCTTTGTGTTCTAGGAGCGCCAAGGACGAGTCAAGTAACAGTCGGTGCTTAGGTCAAAAGACTGCAATGGCCCCCCCTAAAGCCCCGTCCACCCCATTACATCCAGATCTCTAAGAAATTCTAATAGGGGTGAAGAATTAACCGAGGACAAAAAACTAAATGAAGACCTTCTTGATTTCTTTTGACTTTAAAGACTTACTTCGAACTTGTAGTAAAAAGAAAAGGAAACGATTATTCATAGGACTACAACTAAATGCATAGCATCTTTAGGTGAAATCTTTTTTGCCCCACCCCATTCCACTACATATGCTTTTCCCTTGTATGCTGCGTTTTCCTTTTTTTCTCTTTTTTTAAATGAAAGGATCATCTCCTGTTTTTATGGTCCAAGAGCAAGTCTGTAATTCTCCAACAAACACACAAATCCAATAGCAATTTGTAGTGTTTGCTTATAATAGTGTCCCGAAGTCAAGAATGGGCAGTTTGTCTCCTGTTCTTTGTAAGCCCCCCTCTCACGCCGCCCCCCCCCGTCTTCTGAGGATGCCCACATCTTCAACCAGGACCCGCTGGAGTTTCCTCCCCAGTGGATTTTCATCGTAGACGGGTGTCAACTACGCTCACAATCTATTTTGTACGTGCTTGCCATGTCTTGTTTGAGAGGACTGCAGATTCAAAACAGCCCTCTATTTTGTTTTCGCATGTGTTGGACGGCGTGCGCGTGTGTGTGTGTGTGTGTGTGTGTGTGTGGGGAAGGTAGGGTGTGGAGGATCTGGAGAGTAGGGAAGGGGGGGGGTCAAGAGTTTGAAAGCAGAAGAAATGTTAAGTTGAGTCTTGCTCAGTGTATCATTTTACGGTCTAAAAAAATTGGAGCCCTCTGTTAACAGTCTTCATTGGACTTTGTTTAACCTATTTTTCTTTCTCTTGGACACGTTTATTCATTGTTGCAATGGCCTGCTTTCTTTTTTTGTTTTTTCTCCTTCCTCCGTTTTCTAAAGACAGTGATGCGAGTGGCTTTGCCCCACTCTTTCTATTAATCAGTTCAAAAGTAATAAATGTGGTATATTCAGCAGAACTGGTGTGCATTCCCCTTGTTTGACTGCAATTTTGTCATGCAGCGTTTCTGTGCATTCTTCATCTGTTTTTCTTTTCCCTGATGGGTTTATGAATTAATGTTTTTTTGTTTTTTTCTTCTAATCTTCATACCCGTCCACTCCCCATCCTGACTTCAATTTCCACTTGCATTTCTTCCCTCTGTTTTCCTAACCCACCATGTCCTCCACGCTCCCATTTCTGACTGCTCAGCCAACTTTGCATACTATGATATCACAATCAGCTTCCACCATTTTCAGAATGTCATTGTTGGTGAGTTAAAAAAAAAAAAAAAAAAAACGCAAGGACCTCTTTCAGAACTACTGGCTTTTATTTGTGGCATAATAAAGATGCTCCACAAAGTGGTGTGTGGGTTCTTCCTCATTAGCGTTTGTTTCTGTAGTCACGTGGGTGGCCTGTTCCTGTCTGCTTGTGACGTGTCCTTTTCCTTAAAGCAGCATGTTTGGGTGTCCTTTACTTGCTGCACTTCATTTGTGTTGTGCAGTGCACGGGGCATTATGGTATGTATTTTACGGTGATATCACGGATACGGTAATTTGTTGTGATGTGAAGGGGAAATGTTCAAATGTCCATCCAAGCATGTATACCAGCGTGTGTAGGCCGACTAATGACTTCGAGAAATGATCTGCAATCCGCCATTTTCTCTCGCCTGTGCATTACGCTGTACTCCACGTGGCGGCCACAAGGGGGCGACACAGCACTGTTTACTGCGGCTCGCTCCCCAGCAGGCTAGAGGACGGGCTCCTCAGCCGGAGGGCGACGTGTTTCCTAAACGGGTCCCATCAGCACCGGGGCCTTCTGTGCATGCAGCGAGTAGTATGGCTCATGTTTTATTTTTGTTTTCAAATATCCCAAACGCTGCCTCTTGTCAGTCTGTTTTAGTATACACACTTACAATTATGTCTTTTTTTTCAATTATTAATACAATTATGTTTTACATTCTTGTCTTGGGTCTGTGTGCCCTTTACGTGCGGGAGTTGGCGATTAAAACACATTGATTACATTTACTGAATTTCGGATTTATCGGAGCCGTACAAGCTCATCCCATAAATATACTGGAAAAACAGCGATATCAACCCAACTACAGTAGTCTATATTTTATTTTAGTTTTAAAAAAAAAACTAAGTAAAGCTTTATTGTGATGTCTTTGTTTGCAAACATTACATATATGTAGATTTATAAATGAATAAGCATCCATCATGCTTTTAAACATGTCACATAATTGGGGATTAAGCTCTGTGTCGTCTGTGAATCTATCAAAAATAATGACTTGCATTCGCACAAAACTGTAAAGCTTACACAGAGGACCGCACTCCTAAAATGCATTTGTCTCGCCCTCTGCCTGGCGCAGCCCACTGTGTGACACTGGCGGAGTTGTAGGCCTACAGTTAACCAGAGCCTGCACCACGATGACCTTAATACAACATGACAGGGTGGAGCATCAGAGGCCTTTTGCCGAAAGGTGTTCGGGTCTGAGCCGCTACACCTTACCTGGTGATGCTGATGGTGCAGCGGCTCAGCATCACTCAGCTGTTTGAGGCTGAAGACGTGCAGCTCTTGGAAAGGGGCGAAGTGTGTGTGTGTCGAGAGAGGGGGGTCGGCGGCACGTGTCGCGTGTGCGTCGAGGCTGCGTGGCACACACGCTGCCTCGAGGGGATCTCCCGTGACCCTTATCTGCGCCTCTCCGGGGACGCCTTCTAGTCCCTCCTGGGATGCAAATGAACGGCCGTGAAAGAGAGGCAGATACAGCCACCGAGACGACGGAGGAGAAGAAAGGGAAATGGGACCATGGGGAGAAAGTGGTGGAGGAGGGGGATTGAAGGCGAGGAAGAGGAGGGAGGAGGTCAGCACTCACATCTCGGAGCGCACATCAAGCTAAAGAGGGAGATGGAGAAACAAAATAAGTTGCCCTGCAGTGGTGACAGGAGAAATTCCTTCCTGCTAGCATGACTGCGCGCGCGCGCGCGCGTGTGTGTGTGTGAGTAATCCTGACGTAATTTTAAATATTATACATAAAAACAATATAAAATGGCTAGTATTCACTGGATATCCTATTTTTTGCATTTACTCATTTAAGAACTATATAACTTGTTCAACATTTCTAATATTACACTCTGTGACCTTGCATTTCTGCAATTAAATAAGGAAAAAAAAATGCAATATTTATCTATTGTATTTTTTCCTGTAGCATTGTTCAGTCAGAGAGCTGCATATTGGGAGCGCTGTGTCTGTGGGTTGATATCGCACTGCAAGGTCATGCTTCTGCTTTATTTTCCCCTCATTATCATAAGGCATCCATCTCTTTCTTCCATTAGTGACGCTTCACCATGTCGCCAACCCGACCTCTATTTACATGATTAAATTAGATTTCTTCTCTCTTTTCGACCGTTTTGTTTCAGAAACACTGCCTCTACAGAAAAACACAATAAAAATGAAAAATAAAAGTATATGACAATAGCTTTTGACGCTTATTTTGAATAATACAAATATATATGTCACTTCAGCATATTTTACTTGTATTTTACATTTTACTACAAAAACGTATTATAAGTTTTCTGAATGTCACAATCATTGTATATTTATATATATACTTTTATTCTCTTACTTTTCAACATGGACAAAAAGGGCCTCCCCAAATTGGAGGCATATAATTCCACACCTGTCACTAATTTATCAGCATTATTTTTGCAACAATAAAAAGGTTTTTTTTCCTATTTAGGAATCGAAATATGGAATATTTAACCACGTATGGTGGGGTTGTGGGGGGGGGGGGGTCACCTGCTCACCATCACCAGGTGTCCCGCACTGTTGACATATTTAGTATTACCCCCTCATTTCTCCTGGTGTGCCAATTCTATTGAGAGTTTTGAAAATGCATAATGTGTAGACAGGCGAAGGGGCCTGAAAAGAGTTGATGACCTCTGTCTCAACATATGTGGCACGGCGCCCTCTGCACACTCTCATTGTGTGAGATGACAGGCAATAATGAAATCCATCCACTGGTATAATAAAACATAAAGAAGCATACAGAGTTTATATTGATGCGGCTATATAGATGCCTTTTGCGCTTATCTTTAGATCTATCTTTTCAAAATGTTGTACTTCCTATGATGCTATTTTTGTATTTGGGAAGAATGTATTCATTCTTCCTGTAATAAACATATTTTTGAATAGACTATCTTCTTAAACTAAAATGCAGAATTCAAGCTACAACGGGAAGTAAAATACATCAAATGAAATCTGACCAAAAATCCACGATTCTCTTTTTTTTGGTGCATATTCCGCCTCCAACATCTGAAATGTAGGTCAACTTGCATCTCTTGCGCCTACAGCAATTTACAGCTTGTAGCATTTGATGCAGCTCTGTGATTATAGGAGTAGAAATTAAGCTCATGATTTAAATCACATGAAGCGCTTTGGGCCTTCTTACTTTGAAAAGAGACACTAAATAGAACAAACAGAAATGTAGTCCGTGGAATGACTTCTTTATTTAGACTTTTTGCAGAGCATAACAGTATTGAAACCCACAAACAGAAAAAGAAAACAAGAAAAGGTAATTTAATTCACAATTTAAAAGCCGTATTTTCAGACCATGGACTTATTATAAAATAAAGTAGCATGCATGAGAATGCCTTTTATGATAAAAGACAATCTCCTACAATAGCCCATCATGCTATCATAGCATTCTCACCCTGTTTTTCCATCTTCCTCTCAAACAGGGAAGTGTACACTCATGCGTGAAGAGACCTTTGAAGTGGCCCTCTGTCACCACATGGCAAATCCCCCTGGTGTGATCCCTCTGCCCATTTGGCCACAGGACTGACACTGGTAGGCTGTTCTGTCATTATGGAAACCTGTATATTACTTTGACTGGTGCCCAGTGATTCTGGTGTATTGTATGTTTTTTGTTTGCCTCCTAATATTTCTCTGGTTTGCACGAGCTGATCTATTCACATGGCTGAGGTCACGGCTCTGTAACCTCTGTGCCTCCTCTGCTTCTCTGTGACGGTTAATGTCGCTGCGTGTTAATCTCGTAGAATTGTAGCGGACATCCATCCGCTTAGCGGTCCGTGCAGCCACGGTCCCGTCCTGGGGTTTTTTCTCAGGTGACCGAAGACTGTGGCTTCTCTCTTGGCATTCACCGCGTGCCTTAATTGTATTGAAATTAAATCAAGGTCCACTGTGAACACAAAGAGCTCAAACCCAAACTTCCCGAAATGTTCTCAGTTGCTCATCCTCTCCCATTCTCCTCTGTCACTTACCCCGCTTTTAGCCACACTTTCCCTCCTTTGTATTCAGGCTCTAAAGCAATTTTCAACATGAATGAACATTTCTGAATGCTGGCCCTATCTCAATCTTTAAAGTACGTCCTGACGTTGTCTTTTGTCGGTCCATCCTTGTTTGACTTTCTCGTTCCTCTCGCGTCACCTGTGATCTCTCCTCCCTGTGGGGCTCAAAGGCGGCTATGCGGTCCTTTCACACGTCAAAGTACATTGCATGCTAATCCCACACCAGCATGCTTTCTCCCTTTAGCAATGCAGACAGGGTTTCTATACAGGAAAAAAAACACACACACACACATATGATACAAACCAATGACATTGTGATTTCCTCTGACTGAACAGCCCAGAGTGTGTAAATGCATGCGTACGCTTCTGCAAGAAAGGATTTCCAGCAACAGAATGTTAATGAATAAAAAAATACATCTAGTGATCAGCAAAGCAGCATTCATTTTCTGTACACACATAACATCATTTAAAAAAGCACCACAGAGAGGGGAGCGCACAGAGAAACAGGGAGTGAGACAGCGAGAATGCAAAGCTACCTTTGTTGCACCATGAAGAGAGCAGCAGCCCAGCTACCTGATTGCTACCATTCCTGCAGACCATCTTCCCCTCAGAGGAAAACAAAGGATGACGACTAGATTTGTATGAGTACACACCGCGATGCGTCGCTATGCTTCATCCTCACCACAGCACTGCCTCCGCTGTTCCTGGTTAAGAGCTTGGTACGGTTTAATAAGACCAAGCAGTTCTTCATTACAGTTGGTAAAGCTGTGTCGTTATCTCCCCCTTACCCACCCTCTCTCCCTCCCTCCTACTCTCCATCTCTCCTCTACTGTTCTCTCTCTCTCTCTCTCTCTCTCTCTCTCTGTGCACTCTGCGCATGTAACTATGTACGGACTGGAAAACAGGATCTAAATAACAACAATCTCCACCCTCTGATTAATAGCTATATACACTGTATAATAATTAGGCAAATAGTAAATATTGATGGATAGCAAAAAGCGAAAAAGGAAGAATTTAGCTTCTTTTCCATTACAGAAGACTCTTACATCCGGAAAAAATGAATCTATTACATTTAAAACCCCTTTCTTTTTAAACTCTTGAGCGCGCACAATTTCTGTCTATATTTGCCTATAGAATTAAGACTATGTAGCACAAGCAGACTAGGGTTTGCTCAGATCAAATACATCATTCCTCTCTAAAGACAAGGCAAAAAACAGCAGAATCAGAGGAGCTGCAGAGTATTTCCTCCTTCTGGTCCGTGGTCCTGGTTTTGTTGTTATTGTTGCTGTAGTTGTAGCTGACTGCGCAGCTCCATCCTGTGAAGGTCCTTGGGTTGGGAAGAGCAGGGGAGCAGGCACGCGGGGGTTGGTGGGATGGCGGACAAGGGGGCGGAAGGGACGGGAAGCAGGCAGGTGTCAACGCATGCAGTCAGGGGAAAGAGGAGAGAGGGTAGCAGGAAAAATATAATCAGCTAAATTCTACCCGGTCACCACCATTGGAAAAATCCATTTGGATCTGCACAAGACAAAACCAAAAAGGAAGGCAAAAAAAAAGCCCAAGATGTAAAATATACATATATAAGCCGTGAAGGTATATATGTATCAGGATCCAAGGGAGAAGGAGGAGAAGGACAGGAGATAAGGGATGGACGAACGAGGAGGAACAGGCAACTGGCTCACACACAGACACACTGCGCTGAGGCAAAGGCTTGGGCTTCAATTTATGCTTTCTGGTCGACATCACCCCCCACCTCGCACACACACACACACACACACACACACACACACACACACACGCAAACACGCGCATGAAGCGTCCCGCCCCTATCTGCCCCTGTCCCTGTCCTGTCCCGTACTGGATGCGTGGCCCAGCTGATCAGTGCAGAGGGATTAGCCAACGGGGCCAGCTGGCAGGGATTACACAGGCAAAGTGGGGGAGGTGAGTGTGGGGGGAAGGGGAGGGGGGATGAAGGGTGAGGAGAGTAGGCCTAAAACTGGGGGGATGGGAGGACCTGTCTTGTCCTGCACACACACACACACACACACACACACACACACACACACACACACACACACACACACACACACACACACACACACACACACACACACACACACACACACACACACACACACACACAGCTGTGCATGTAGACACGCACATTTGCTCACATGTGCAACACATACAGATTTCCTTCAGATGCACATGTATGTGTCATGCGCCGGTTCCACAATATGAAATGCTTACAAACACGGCTTTGCAGTGAATGCACGGGCTGCAGCGGCGCAGACTGCAGGGGCGGCCAGCCAGTAATGCATGCGCGGCATCCTCCCGCTCGGCGACGCACAGTGTTGATAAATGTATGTAAATGTGCGGGAGGCAGCGGGGGATGGATGGAGGAGGGGGTCGAGATGGGGGGGGGGGGGGGGGAGTCCCACGGGAGAGCGGGGCCAGGCTGACAATGCAAGGCTTTGACCCTTGACCTCTCTCCGCTCCATCATCCGCGGCCATCAGCTGATCCCGGGAAATGGACAGCCGCAGTAACACCCCCTCCTCTTCTCTTTTCGCCCTCTCATACACACATGCACACACACATGCACACACACTCGTTCACTAACAGCGCTGAGTCTACTGGGACCCAAATCACCTTCTTTTTTTTTCACCAATCTTTTTCTATCTTTCGCTCCCTCCAGCCCTCCATTGCTCTTTCCCGTCTCATGCCTCACTTCCCCACTTAGCTCGTCTCTCGTCTCTCGTCTCTATACCTAACCTTTCTCATTATTTTGAAATGTGTTGACATCTACAACTGTCATATCTATGCAGGAAGAGATCCATTCTGTATGAGTGTATTTTTTATGTGTTCATGTTTTGACTGATCCCACTGTATTCAAGATCTTTTGCTTATATTGTCTGTCAGTCTTACCATTTGCCATTTTTTTATCGAACTGTTCAGACCTACAGTATGCCATCGTGCTTCCACACATCTTCACTCCTACATGTAGGAATTGGTGCAATGGGATTTTACAAATTCATATTTGGAATACATTTATGTGCTTGAAAATTAGTGCAGTGATGGTTTTATGAACATGAAAACTCAAAACATATTTTAACAAAGATTCCAGCCGTTGAGGTGATTACCATTTTTTTCAGTAATGTCAAATAGACGAGTATCACTGTGTTTTTGTGTGTTCTGGACAGACTGATTGTGATCATTTTTTATGTTCAGTTTATCTTTAATAAACAGCAATGTTGGAAGTTTGAGTCGTGTGGTTCAGACGCTGCTGGTTGTATGATAAAAACCGTGCAGGCTTAACGGCTGCATGTCTGCCCAGTTGCAATTTGACACACGTTTACTTCCCACCCTTTGATCTCCATTTCAGTAAAAGTGTAAAATATCAATTTCAATATCATGCAGAATTACATACATTGATGGGATAAAATGTCCTAGAATTTGATATATTATTTTGGGTGGAATATACGATCTGTCTCTCGTGTGTCACCGATTCTGCAAAAACTGCCAGGTACAGCAGGATAATTCAGAGACACTTTCACTTAGTATTAGTTGCGTCAAGTGTTATTTTGTGAAAAGCTGAATGTCAAAAGTTTTTGCAGACTGTCAACAGCAGTTTGAGCTACAGTATATAAGACAGAGATGCGGCTTAGTCCAAACACACACAAACACAAAATCATGCATATACACACACACACACACACACACAGAGTGATTTCTGTAAAATCAAAGAGACATTTTGTTCGGCCTCGCAGGCAGAAAACAGCGGCAGGGTTTTATAGTAGCTATATAGAATCGGACATGGTTGATGTGTGACAAATATGACATTAGTTTAGATCTGTTTACATGAAATGCACAATAACATTGCAGCAGAGCTCTGGGGTGGAACAATAAAGACAGCTTGGCCTTCCGTTTCCGAGGGATAGTGAGATATATTTTAAGAGAAAAGGCAGTTTGAATGGAGGGACAGTTAATTCCATTTTCCTTTATCTGTTTTTGAGGAATACACTTGTCCACTCTTTAAAAAAAAAATTGGGTCTTTATCGTGTAGAAGAATGGAGCCTTATTATTTATGGGCATAAATTACATGCCATAAATATTATGCATTCTTTTCTGTGTATGTTCATATGTTTAGAATTAGTTATGTTTAACCTCGTGCAAGAGAGGAAGGAGAGTTGTGACTGCATTTTGATGTCCTGCTTCCCCGTTCTCCATTTTAAAAAGCGCGCACATGCGAGGATGAAAGCGGGCAAACGGGCATGCAACCCTCCCAGCGGACAGCTAGGACGATCACAGAGATCTTTTCTTTTACCATACATTGAAAAACAAGGGAAAGACGCAAGCAGTTATACAAAGAGACAAGCCGGGAGAGACAGACAGGCAGGGAGACAGGATGAGACAAATAGACAGTGCTTGTCCCTAGTTCGGTAATCTGGTGGAGAGATTAGCAAGCAGGCAGCATTTGGGTCGGATTATCGAGTCATTAGAAAAGACTGGTGCTCCAGAGCCTCTCTCATGTGTTAATGTGGCTTTACAGATCCTCAGTGCAGTCTGCGCAGATTGTAGATTGTGTTGAAAGTCTATACAGTATAGTCTCTCAATATGTAAATAGGGCCACATTAACTTAATGCCCCGTACGTTGATTTGTTTTGTGCATTATTTGGGTGACATGTGAAATACACCAATTGTTATGACAGATTTAATATTATTATTTTAATTATAAATAAAAAAACAAAGAAAGTAATTTTCTTTTCCCTTCTTTGGTTGAGGAACGTTCGCATCGCAATACTGCAGAAGTGTTTATAGCAGAATGAAAGTGTATCACACAGAAATGTCTCCTATTCGTCAGTATAAATAATGATTTTTATTTTTGCATCCGTCAAACCTCAACTACATGTTTTTCCTGGGAGAGGTGCTATATTTTGCTCTTAGAATTTGAACATTCACCACATATCATCAGATTATTTTACTACTTGGCATTTTTATTGAAAGTTTTTCTTTTTATTATTTTGTTTTACCCCAAAAATAACATTACCAGAGTGCTCAGCAATGACACACACATTCTGGCTTAGAGGTGTACCTGCAGACAAATGAAGGGGTCTCTGCATCAGCACTGTGGAATAGCCAAATCAAATGTAGTATTTAGCGCTGCAGGTCAGTGGAGAGATATGCGTGGCCTTCGTGCACTTGCAAATCATACAGCTGTGATGTTCAGTGATGACGGGATTTAAACAGGATCAGGAGGAAGCCAGAGAGCTTACGTGTGTGTGGATTTCAGTGCAGGGGAATACATGTATTTACAGTAGGCTATGTGGATGTGAGGTGTGTGTGTGTGTGTGTGTGTGTGTGTGTGTGTGTGTGTGTGTGTGTGTGTGTGTGTGTGTGTGTGTGTCAGAGGTAGGGGGGCAGCTGGGCAGTTCATTGACAGCTGATCAATGCTGCTACACTCTCTGTGTCAAATCTGCTGACAGAGTCCAGTGACCGCAATATCAGTTTCCATTTCACTAGAGCCTCTGATGAGTGTGTATTTCTGTGTAGGGTTTGTAGTATTTACTAAATACCCCCAAACAATAAATAGACGTAACCTACATGATCATGTGTCAGCAAAAATATTTTTTTTGCAATTCCTCACTGACCAAGCATGTTCTTGAATGAGCTTGTAACTTTACTTCCAGGTCGAATCTGAGCACCCACTCGCTCACACACACACACACACACACACACATGCATGCACACTATCTGATCTGCGTTCCCAAAAACCTTCCCTCTGCTGCTGCCTCTGCATACACCATACACCATGCCCCAGATCCCCACCCCCACCCCTTTTTGTCAAATAAATTGCTATGTGACCTACTTCCCATTTTGCACCATTTCTGTCATGTTCCGATATTATTGTTTGAACATGAGTGATTTGCTTTGGGGCATACAGTATCAAAGAAAACACCATGTATATAATATGGGGCATACTGTACTGTAAAATGTAATGAATTAAATGTGTTTTAAAAAATATGGAAACGTTCACATCAGAATTGATTTGGTGTTGCAGCGTGGCAGCTTCTTTTAATCTGTGGGCAACTTGTTTTTTTCAGGGCTTTTGTTTTTTTAAATTGCCCTTGGATGATTTGTAATTAAAATACATGCGTCACGTATTTTTTGATTAACACATATACAACAATATACTTACAGCCCTCATAATAACAGCATATCTTTGTGATGGTCATAGACTGGGGAAAATAAGGTAAATCAAATTTTGCAGCCTAGTTAAGCAGAAAGAGCAGTGGTAATTTTCATAAACAAGCATGGCTAATTCATTGGACACGTTGCATTTATAACCAGGTTAGGTCTGCACTAGTTGGCACCCAGTGTTCTGTCAGGACTTGAGGTGCATTTTTAAAAAGCTCCTCATGATGAAGGCGATCTCGTGGCGCTGCATCCAAAATATGTTTGCAGATTATACGCCGGTCTTAGTGGAGGGCTGCGGTGAATTTGTTTTATATTGTTGTTTATTTTTTGGTGTGTGCTAATTTCATGTATGACACAACTTTTTGGGGGTTCAAAAGATTTTATTTTATTTCAAAATTTAGCAAATGCATTTGCACATATTCCTGCACAAAGTTCCATCTGATCAAAAATGGCATACGGATTGTCCTGTTTCTCATATTTATTGTATGACATTTCCACGTGTATAACATATATGTGTGTATACTTACATACAGATGTGTGTGAGTGTGTGTCGGTCAGATCGAGGCTCCCTCCTGCCTTTTCTCAAGCATGCAGTGATGGCACCGGAGACCATACTGACCCTGATTTATTGGGATCAGAATCCACATGACAGCAATTAATTTACATCCATTAACTACATCGCTCGCTCTCTCTTTCTTGCTCTCTGTGGACATTTTGCTCTCTTGCACAATCACTTTGAACATTCTTCGTTTCGCCCCTCACTCTCCGACTTTTTCCTTTCTCAGCATGTTCTGTCACTTTGTGGCCTTTAATCAGTCACTCTCGCTCTGCCAGTCATTCCTGCATCTCGCTGTTCTTTTTCTTTCTGGGATTCCATATTCCTAATCCAGTTAGAAGATCTTTAGCATCTCGTCCTACCTCTATGCATTAGGGTCGGCTCCATAAACGATAATGTCATCAAGTTCATATTACGAGCGTGTGTGTGTATGTGTGTGTCTCTCTTAAAGGCATGAGGAACCTTCGGCTGACTGGGATTCATTTGACTGAACCCCATAAATAATCATTTGTGTTACATGTACTCCGACTTTTTAATAAGCGAACAGACTATCTGTGTAATCGGAACAAATTAAACAGTGCTCAACAAATTGGCTGAATATGATTGTGCAAGGAATTTGACATTAACATCATAAGCTCAGCATCTTGTGATCATTTCAACAGATCCTCCATGCCGTTTTCTCATTAAAGCACGCAACTCATGCAGGTTCTTATGCTCAAGGGTCTCTCTCTCTCTGCCCCTTACGATAAGACACTTTATTGCTGGCCTACATCTCTTGTGCCTCTCTACCTCTCACTCTCCATTCTACCAGTTTCTGTCTGCCAAGTGCTTTTTTCTGGCTTTTCAACTCAAGAAAGGAGACTTTGCTTGAGGGAGAATTTGCCATTTATTTCCAGAGACAAAAAAAAAATGAAAAGGGGCTTCAGCACTTTGTGTCTTTTCCCCTTTTTGTCTTTATTCTAATGCATCTTTGCTCTCTGCACCATTGTGGAGTCTCTTCATCCAAGCGGGCCTCCGTGCCTTTACTCTGTCCTCGGGGTGAGACGAGGAGAAAGAGCCTGAAAATATACCATTACACCATTGCTTGCCATTATGGCAAGTTCTTATACAGTGTGCACACTTTGTAAGAACAGTCATGTATTACAGCACGCTCATGTGCACACACATACAAGCAAGCATTTGATTTTAGCATAGTGCCTGTGTCTGCCTGATTCTAAATGTATTCTAAAGAGAAAGACAATGCACAAATCCTTTTCTCATATCTCTTAACCAACATAGCTTGGGGACAGGTTCTACCCGTATCTGTTTAAGGATTGGCTGAGGATGTGGTGCGGGAGGAAAAGTTGCAGTTGGCAGCAGGCAGAAAGACACTGCAAAGGGAGCGGGGGTTCACAATAAAGGATTTTAAACCAAAGCCTCTTTGGTAAAGAGGAGGGAGGGAGGAAAGAATGGGGCTGTGGGGGTGGTGGATAGATACAGGATGACACAAGGTCCAGATTAACCCTAATCTCAGGCCTGGTGGTTTAGGTGAGGCTGAGGGACTGAGGAAGCTGTCCCATGCCAGGTGGTCATGAGGAGGTTAAAACTGGGAGAGGGCGTGCGGGGGGGCAGTGGGCGGATGAGGACAGGACAGGATGTCGCTAGGGAAGACAGAGAGAGAAAGAGATGCGTGTCGAAAGAAGTATTTTGATATCTCAGCTTTCAGCGCGCTTTATTCAGATAGAAATAAAACCGAAAATCCAAAGTGACCGACCCCCAAAAAAAAACTGACGCAGGGACGATGTTAGCGATCGTTGCACAGCTAGCAGAACAGCAGGCACTGTGACGGTGGCTGCAGGGTGATTGGCTGGTTGGTGCATGGTGACAGTGGCACATGCCCTGGTGCATGGGATTAGAGGGACAGTCAGTAATCTGCTGTTTAGGCTGTATGTAGGGCAAGAGTGGCTTAGCCCAGCCACTCTTAGCACGGCTGGAGCACCAGAGCGAGAGGGAGAGGAAGTGGACTGGTGTTACATAGCTGCACTTAGCTTGCTCTAATCACCTCTTGTGTTCTTTGTGTTCATCCGTATCTTTCCTCTTTTTCTACCTGCATTGAGCAACCTATGATATGAAATGTTCCGAAATGTATTAAAAAATACTACTAATGTACAAATGACACATGATGGTGATTTGGAATGGCAGAGACAGAAAAAAGTTATTTTAAGGAATTACTTAAAAGTTGGGTGATATATATTGTTGTATATGTTGTATATATTTGTACTAATACTACATAAAAGAAAATATTAAAAATAAAGGGAAAATAAAGAGGAGATTATTTTCAACTAATATGTTAAACTTGTCAGTGGTGCAAAAGTGGAGTGTATGTGCGGTACTTTTACTTTACTTATTTATTCTTACTACATTTTAGAGGGACTTACTTCATTTGACAACAATATAGTTACTAGTTACTTTCCACTAAGATTTTACATGCAAAACATTATGACATTTAATCAGTCGATAAAATATATCGAAGTTAGAGGGTAAACTCCCCAACATATAAAGCTTTAAATTGTTCTTTATCTGGACCAAATAAGACTTTAAATGAATGATGTCCTGTTAATGAGGCAGCAATAATGATCTAGATGTAGGATACATCTAGATCATTCTGCATAATGACTGTTTTTACTTTACATAGGTACATTTTGTTGTAAATTATTACATATTACAAATGTAATTCAGAGCTAATGACGTTGCTTCTTTTACCTCAGCAAATTATCTAAATACTTATTCTGCCTGTTGCTTATGTTTGCAACATCTTCAGAACCTCTGTGGAAAATGATTGGTCTGAAAGCGAAGATGTGTCTGATATTTAACTAAATTAGACAAAATTGGGTAATACAAAAATGGTGTAATTTTCCCAACAATGTAACTGTATATTGAGCTGAAGAGCACGACTCAACAAGTTTATTACATTTTATTGAAGGGACAAACATCCAACAGAGATGCAATATAATACAATCTGAAGAGTGTACGGCGAGGGCTCATGAGAAAGAATCTCAAACACAGCAGATACAAAATAATATTTACAGCAGAGCTTCTATTAGTCTTCAACTGAAAAATATCTATTAAACCTCAAATCTAGTCCTTAACAATCCCTGCAATACTGTTTAAAGCAGGAGCTCTCCAGACTTACACCTTAAGCTCCCCTTACACTGCAAACACTGTACAATGAACCAACATCACTGAACAAAATTAAATCTAATTATTTGAAGCACTAAAATAATAAATCCAATATTTTCAGAAAACAATGTGCTGCTACACAGCGAGACTCAATTGACATGCGATCTCTTCAGCAGTCAGAGGTGCATCCCGCCCGAGTATCTCCTCACCAAATGAGAGGAAGGCACAAAAACAGGAGTGCATAACGTTTGTAATCACTGCTGAACAGGAAATGGTTGAGAAACAGATGCACTTCTTGGTTGAAAGAACACAATATATACTAAACTGTCATGACTAAGAATATTTATGAATAAATGCAATATTTTCTGTTTTGCTACCACATGCTAGACGCGTCTGTGATTATAAGATAACAAAGATATTGAGGCTATAGAGCTTAAAGGATTAATCGATTAGTCGATCGACAGAAAATAAATCTGCAACTATTTAAATAATCACTTGACCTTGAAGTCAGTTTTAAAGCACAAAGGTTCCAGCTTCTAAATTGTGAGTGAATATTTGATGCTTTCTTTGGTCTTAGGAGGGGCAATGAAGTTAATTGCTATTGATTTTGTAGTTTGTGTAAACAAAGTTCATTGAAATGAGAGAGAATGTTATATTGCATGTTACCTGGTATAGCATACCCAGTACTGCTGAACACACTATACACACTGTCGTATACATTCTCACCACTGCACTTCTGTATTACTGTTTACGAATATGTATGTTACAAATATGTATGTACATCAAGAGCAACGACATAACCGAGTCAAATTCCTTGTATGTGGTCACACTTCGCCATGAAGGCGGATTCTGATGGCCTAAGCAGAATGTGCATTTACTTCTCTGTAGAAAGCAACTGAGAGACACAACAACCATCTTGCAAAAGTACCACCATGCAATCCCTTCTCAGCCTTTCATGTCATTCAAACAAACCCCCCATCTCCTCTCTCCATTTTCCAATGAGCCAAGTGATTTATGTCAAGTGAAGTCAAGCATGGGCCAGCATATGAATCAAAATTTGTCAAGTTGGCTTCTCCTACTCAGGTCTATGAATTGATACGGCTCAGTTTTGAATATGAATCCCCAGAGAGCGCCACGTTGCTTTTAACTGACTGGAGCTTCAGCCGAGCAATCAAACCCTTTGTTTTTTCACACCATCCCACAATCCCACCTGCTTCGGCGAGACGACGGAGGGCCCTTTGAAAACAACGAGGCGGCATGATTTATTATTCTAATTAGGCGAAGTGAGACTTTAGCAAAGCCACAATTACACTAAATCGCCAAAACAGTTTTCTGGTTGGCTGGCTCCTGTTTTGTTCAGATGTTAATCAGCGGCAGCTATTGAGTCAAGGTGCAAACTGCTTGTGAGTCACACCATTGCATGGTAATATCTTCCACAAACAAACAAACGCAGGAGTCCTGTATTGAATTACGAACAATCCTTTGGGCTTATTAAATTAAATTGCATTCAACTGTCTAAACATACATCTTTCCAACCGTCCCTCCATCACAGAGGACTCAACGTGCCACGGCACCCGGTTAGAGTCTACTGCGGTGTTTAATTCCAGGTCATTTCATAATCTCTTTGATACTCGCTCACATCTGCACATCTCTTCGCTCTCACTCACTGACAATCAAACAGCTGCAAGCTGGCATACTCACTAAATCCTCCGGTACAACACACACACACACACACACACACACGAACGTATGCAATAACCCACTACATGCGCACACATACACAAGGGCTCATTAGAGAGCACACAATGGTGGCCACAAGCTCATATACTCGCATGCCTACGTGCGCACACGCACCCAGGCGCAAACACTTACGCATGCATACACACACATACTTTTACTCAAACTGCTGCCGCACTCAAGCAAAAACTGATTTTATTCGGCGCAAATATTCTTCTGAATTAAAAGTCCTTAATCCCAGCATGCCGCGGAGACACAGGGGAATACAACATTTATTGATTATTTGTGAAAGGAACTCACATTCACGCACGCACAGGGAGGAAATTATAACACACACTGTAGTTCACATCCGTTCCTGTGTTTCTTATCACCTATTTGTCCCCTCCTCCCCTCTCCCCTCTCCCCTCTCCTCATCCTACATCCCCACACATCACCAAAACACCCCAATCATCCTGCATCAACAGGCATGGGAACCTAGTGTTCGGTTCATCTCTTTCTCTCTCTCTCTCTTTCCCTCCCTCACTCTCTCTCTCTCTCTGCCTGCTCTATTTTCATCTGTGTGCTTCCACTCTCCTAGCTTTCGGGTAATTACCTGGCATTTGCATTGCAAAGTCCCCTGTGCCGCCCTCAGCTCCTCCGCAGGTGATTGAGCTTCATTTCCCCAGCAGATAAGTGAGAGAGAAAGAGGAAGAGAAAGGAAGAGAGAGGGGGAAAGGGGGTATTGCAGCAGGGTGTGATATTATTCTGGCTTGCAGGATATAGGAACAATGCCCTGGATGCTTTGTTGCTGGTAAATTGGATGGTACAAAGAATGCACAAGAAGTTCCAACACGTAAATAATTGCCCTCATTACTATCACATTACTGGTCTGGCTGCTTCTTTAACATAATGTGGAGCATATCTGGCTTTTGACGACTGAGGCACATCCTGGACATCAACGTTTCAACTTGCTTGAAGACTTTGGACTTGCAATTTGCAACTTTTTACACTGGCTTGTGTGCATTTTTACCTCAATGCAGTTGGTCTGCCTTTGAAAATTGAAAATACCATTGACTGATCAGGTAACTCAATGGAAAAATATATTATGTTATTAAAGTGATGAAGTTTTATGACATTTAGCATTTGTCAACAGTTATGACCCAATCAACCTGAAAATCACAAGAAAAGAGCGAAACATCTCCACAAACAAAATGAATGTTTCATCACATCATACAGGTGTAGCTACATATCATCTCACAATAGATATGATCTTACGGTTCAGGTTGAAGTTACAAAAGACAAAGAGACAGCGTGGATCAGCGTGTGGACAAATAGGCTACATAAAAGCTTTATAACCACAATAATATTTTAAGATGTGCAGATATAACTCGTGGTTTAAAAGGGAGAATACATCAAAGTGATGCTCTTAAAAAATACATGTTTAGTATGAGTGGCAGCTATCATATACAGACAGACATTAGCACTTCCTATTTTTTTTCACATTGTAACACACGCGAGGTTTTGTAGCCATTTTGTAGGCTATTACCAGTGGACCCGTGCAGCTGTTACTCTCCAGGATTAACCCTACACACACATTCCTTGCAGTAAAATGAGCCACAAAGCGAGACCCACCCATCCATACGTCCACACGTCCACGCTCCGAGCCCGTGTCCCAGAAGCACCTCCCACCGCCCGAGAGCTCATAATTGGCGCGAGCTCATTTGCATGCGGAACGGCGTGGATATTTATTTCAATTTAATTTCGTTCCCGCACACGGTGCACTGTAGGCTTTTGTGCCAAAGTCATATTAACCCCTTGATTAGTTAATATGCAGCGCACGACGTTGCCCACGCACGATGAATATTCATATCGGTGGCGCTTTCTGCCGCCGTCTCTCCAGCCCTCCCTCCCTCCCTCCCTCCCTCTCTCCGGTGCCCGCCGTGAAACCGATGGAGGCACCCCGGAAGACATTTCCACAGTTGTTCCCACCAACACAAACTGTTTGGTTCCTTCTCGGTTCCGTGTCGCTCGCCGCCGCTCACGCAATGGCCGATAACACTCAGCTGCCAAGCAGAGAGCGCGCTCTGAAGGGGAGGGAGGAGAAAATGGTCGTGGCAGGTAAATAACACGCGGTGACAAGTTGTATCCACATTGATGGAGATGTCCCGAGCTCACAGCTGGTGAACTGTCATAAACACAGGCGCGTGACCTCAGAAGACTTCACGTCAAAGAGCATATACTATAATAGCGATATAATAATATGCAATTGCTGCTGCACTTCAATATTTACGTTAATATGTTCAGTTGTTATTGAGTTGTGATTCCTAATTTCAGATGTACTTGAAATAGCCTCCTCATCTCATGACACATAGCCCACATAATGTATGTGTGTGTGTAGGCCTATGCTATTCATTTATATTGGGAATGATGTTTTATTCAAATGTAATATTTGTATCTGTGTTCAATGTGTGTGTGTAACATAAAGAGACAATAACTCACCAGCACATATTTGGGTTTGCAGGCAATACATTTGTCATGCTACTGGTATTACCTGATTTTAGATTAAGTAGCGCATATACACTGTAGCTTTAGTGACAGAATGATGAACAGTTTACTAACTTTATGAACAGTGATTTCTCACATGAAGTTATGACCATGAGAACTTAATCTAGCTGCATATTTAAGCTTTTGAATCCAAGTATGCCTCAGGCAGTTCTCAGCACTCTTAGAAATACACTGGCGCTCAATGTTTTCAAAATGGTGTCCACAGAAAAGATTGTATTGACATTTGTAAAGTTTCAGCACCTGTTTTTGAGTCCCATTTAATATCATTTCTGATTTTAGCCTTTCATACAGCTTTTATCGTCCTACTTTGAGTATACGATCATGGCGAAGCACGGTACGATTTGAACCTGTACCCAGTTTTCACCTACTCGAACTGAGGCGTCCCCAAAGTGCATTGTGGGAGCTAGGTGTGAGGGCATAGGAGGAAGTGGTGCCGCAGTCCAGGGTCCCATCTGGGCATTATGCGCATGAAGGCTCCGCCCCGTCGTAAGTTCCTGCTCCGTCTGTCGAAGCAGCTCGGAGACGCAGCATGGCAGAAATCTGTTCCTCCCCTTT
Source organism: Cottus gobio (assembly GCA_023566465.1). NCBI lineage: Eukaryota > Metazoa > Chordata > Actinopteri > Perciformes > Cottidae > Cottus > Cottus gobio. The sequence continues at coordinate 9,701,402 of CM042228.1, forward strand.
CACCATGGGGGGCAGCTTAGGTGGGGATGGGGTTGTTCTTGTTTGTGTGTGTGTGTGTGTGTGTTTGTGTGTGTGTGTGTGTGTGTGTGTGTGTGTGTGTGTGTGTGTGTGTGTGTGTGTGTGTGTGTGTGTGTGTGTGTGTTGGAGTAAGCATGAGTAATTTAGGGATTGCAAGGACTCCACATATGCCCTGTGCTGTCCCAGCCTTGTGTGTGTGTGTGTGTGCGTACGAGTGTACACATTTGTCCTCTCGCTACAGGAAGATCACTCATTTTTAAAGTTGCCTCTACCCCTCCAACCTCTTTAAAGAAGCTCCTCGTCCCTTGTTCAGACGCCCCGGTGTCCTGCGTTCCCTCCCTCGCTGCTCTCCGTGTAATGTACTCTATGACCTTGGCGAGAATGATCCAGTGGCAGATTGCTACATGGTAGGGGCACAGTAGCTATTATTTTGAGTCAGTGCAGGATAGACTGCCAATATTTCTTCCAAACAGGATGGGGGAGGTCAGCTGACCAAAATCAATCTCTGTAACATGCTTCACTATAACTCTTCAAAGCAGGTTCATGGTGAAGATATATTTCTGGCATTATTGCTCTGTTGTTTTCCCATCTCCGCTGTTTCAAGATGCCCTTGTTTTTTTTTTGGCTTTTGCAATAAGCTCAGAGGGAAAGAAAATATGTAAGGAATTTGGAAAGCATACAAGCAAACAATCAGTAGACAAAGAGACACATTGCTAAATGACATGTACTGTTTAGTGCAAACATGCCCTGTATTCTTACCCAACCTGAAATGTGTATTGTCTTTGGAACGTGTTAGTCCACCTCATGTTTGCATTGGTTTCTCTCAGCAGTTTTGCCGTCAGTAGCGTGAGTTGGAACCCTGATGAACCCTGAATAGTGTATCCTGCATCTTGCCGATTGCATGCTGAGATTGACTCTAGCCTCCTGCGACACTAGAGCAGTGTTTTTCAAGCTTTTTTGAGCCGCGGCACATTTTCTACAATAAGAAAATCCTGCAGCACACCAACAACCCAAAAAGTTACAAACTGTCACATTGTAGCATAATACAGCAAATATGGTAGGTAATTATTGAGCTACCTACTGGCATGGAATGGTATTTAATTACTATGGCAGACACTTTATTGCAGGCTCAGACGCTCAACAATGGAAAATGATTAGCGGCAACTAAATCATATTTTTTTGGACCGATTAAGTGAAATTGGACATTTTCCCACGGCACACCTGACGATCTCTCACATAGGTGTGCACTGTGGTTGAAAATCACTGCACTAGAGAGTACAAGTGGTATAGAAAATCTGATTTGCTCTGGTATCTCTGCAAATGGAGACTTAAAAGGTTGTTTTCAGTATGATTTCAAAACAAGATTCATGTATTCCTCTGTGCTGGCCAGGTGGATGCCATCCTTGTCTTTCCTCGTCAGAGCGATGTTTGAGTAAAGATATTTGTGCAGGCACCAACAGGATGTGCCTCCATCTTGCTTGCAGGGGATAATGGAGCCGGTCCTATAGTAGGTAGTCTTCTCCATAGCAACTGTTTCCGTTGCTAGGATACAGTATGTATGGAATGCATGGATACCTTCAAAGATGTGCTCTTCAGTCTAGACACCGTTATCCCCCTGAACAGTGGCAGCTATCGATGTATGTAAGTTCTTATTACCGAGTTTGGATGTTTTTAGGCCACGGCAAAAATTATTAATTTTACTTACCTCTTACTGTTTTAAAACATCGACCACCTCCAACCAGCCTTGCCTCTTCCCTCCCCTCCCCACTCCTCCCCTCCTCTCATTTGCCCCACTCTTTCTCACCCCTACCCATGCTCCCATACAGCAGAGGGTAGTTGGCACCAGTATAAAGCTTCAGCCTCCTCCGACAACTCGTGCCTGACTCTCTGCCAACCTGTGTGAAGATAGAAAGCGGAATAGGGAGGGAAGAGGAAGAGAGGGAGAGGATAGATTTTTTGGAAGGAAATAAACTGAGCAGCCTGCAAATCGACCTTTCCGTCGCCAGTTTTGGCATCCAGGGATAGTACCTCTCCCGTGTTTCTGCATGAGGGGGCAGCAGCGCTTGGACTTCAGTTTTACGGGTGAGAGACATATAATCGAAGGGTGACAAAGACTAAATACCAATCCGAAACAGTTCAAACTGGACGTTGTTATCTGCTAAGCAACAGATCGTTGTGCCCTTGACTGATGGTAACCATGATACAAGCAGAGCGGTAGGGTCCGAAGCTTTGGTTCTGGTCCTGCCGCCCACAACCACCATGCTAAAAGCATCAAAAGCTGACCAAAGTATTCCGCTTCAGTCCCGCCGTACTGTATAGCACTGCGCTTTCCAGATATCCTCAAAAACAAAGGCGCACAAAAGAAATTACGCCCATATCTCATCCAAGTTGGGAAAAAAAATCCTTTTCATGAATCCTTCCCCCATATTCAGCCCGTTTTTCTTCTTTTGTAAACTCAGTCAGTAACCCTCCCTGCTTGTTTTTTTGTCGTCCTCTGTTCTTTCTTTTGCTGGCGTAGTGAGGCAGCGTAGTGAGGGTATTCAGCCAGTTCTTTCTCTGTGTTAGGTGGGGTGATTCTGGCAGAATGGGGTGTGGGCGCTGGGCTGGCAGGGGGGGAATGCTGGGCTAGACAGAGTGAAAGGAGCCAGCCTGGCACCACCTGGACCTCTGCCAGCTGCTCCATGGGAGAAATACCCACAGCAGAGGTCGGTGTGCGAGGGATTGTGCGGCTGATTGCGTGCTTGTGTGTGTGCAGGAGGGTGTAGACATGTTTGTGAGTGGAGAGCGAGGGATGCTGGGAAGGTGTTGTGAGGAAGAGAGTGTGAAGCGAAGATGGAGAGCAGCGGAGATAGACGTGAGGGCGGGGGATTGGGGGGGGGACATCGGAGTTGGCTTCTCTGGTCAGCGCTGTGTCGGCGTGTTCTTGGCTGTCTTCATTTTTACCTCTCTTTTTTTTTGTTTGTTTATTTGTTTGCTTGTTTGTTTTCTCTGTGTTCTCTCTTGGATGAAGTGCTCGGTCTTTTTTATACAGCGCCCAAAGGCATGGTGGTCTGAAAGCCAAAAGAATCCTTCACTGCCTCCCTGCTCCCCTCATCTGTTGCTTCTCACTGGCTATTTACTCCTTTTATTGTCTTGGCAGGCGGATCTCTCGTCCTCCCACTCCTCCTCCTCCATCGCACACGTGTCTCTCTCTTACTCTCACTTTTTCTCTCGCCGTCATTTGGCAACTCAGTACTTTTTTATCTCTTTGGCCAAAATAGGCAGGACAAGAGGGTGAGAGCAGAGGATGAAGACTGAACAAATTCACAGAAAGAAGGAAGACGATTTCTCCTGTCCGCCTCGCACCTGAAGTCACTGACACAGAAATACGTTGATTGCAGCTGACTGTGCCTGTGAACATGACCTGGCAGCGTCCGACCCGCTGCTCAAAGACAGAGCTGTCGCTCAACAGGAGGGCAGGAAGTGACTGCCAGAAGGCGGCCCAGGCCTCTGTGACATTTTAAAAGTCATTCATGCTTCTGCATGACTTCTGTCGAGTATCAAAAAGTGTCCTAAAGGTGGCACACCGAGATAGGTGTTATCAGCTCAAGCGCTTTGGTGCTTCTTTTGCTTCCTGTATTCTGCCAAATGTGTGTTAATCTTTAAGGTCAAGGTCAATGCATTGTTTCTTTTCAATGCTTCTGTGCTATCAGTCTGAAATAAACTGCAGGTAACTGGTTTTTACCAGTTATAGATCCTCCGGGCCTATCAAGGAAATGAACTGTTATGACTATCAGATTAGAAATGGTTGGTATTCAGGTCAATGTCACACATCAGCGGCCAGAGAGCAATCACACATCGAACTCAGAGCAAGCATCCATTGTAAGTACGTGCCTAAGCTCTCAGTGTACCCTCTGGCCTGTTTATCTGTAGACTAATATTAGTAGTTGCAGTACAAACCAGCCTTGCTTAGTGGAGATTTGCCCGCTAAATCAACTCAGTCTTCTTAAATCCTAATCTTCCTCACACATCTGTGGGCTGCACGCACACACACACACGCACACACACAACCACACACACGCACTTCCTTTTTAGTGCTCTAATTCCATGCACCACAGTTGGCAGCTGAGTGCCACCCCCTGCCATCTCTCAGCACCCCGGTTTGTTTTACTTATCGGGTATTTTTAACGTAGTGGAGATTAGGGTGGCAGTGGGTCTACTGGAGGCTCGCCCCCGCCCGTGAGGTTACCCCTGAAGCGTCGTCATTGGTTTGCTTTGTGGACACCCAATGGCTTAATACACTCACATTTAAAGGCATATCGGAAATAACTGATAGTGTTTAACTGTGGGCATCGAGGGAGGACAGCAGGGCTAGAATGGCGGTCAAAGCCGTGTAATCTCTTAACTGTCTTCCAGCACAGAAGCCTCAGCCTCTGATCCGCTGGCCTGGGTCATCCTATAATGCACTGCAGACCTGTGAGGCCTAGTCGAGGCCGCCAGTGGGCCCCTGCACACACAGGCTGTGATTTGTGTTGTTGGTGTTAAGATTTGATTTCACATTTGCACACTGTTTCGTTTAACAGATAAACATGCAGCCAATGGGAATCCCACTGTGGAGCCTTTTCCAGAAGGCATGGAGACCATCATGTTTGGTGAGAGTGCCTCATCACACATTTGTGTAATCACAATGAACCCAATATGGAATCCAGTAACCAGTTTGTATTGACACATTTTGATAAAATGTGTGGATGGTAATGTAGACCAGAAGGACTAATGCCGTTGGTGTGTGTTTGCATGCTGTCTTTCTGTGCAGGACTAGGCTGTTTTTGGGGAGCTGAGAAACTTTTCTGGCGCCTTCCGGGAGTCTACAGCACACAGGTGGGCTTCGCCGGCGGCTTCACACCCAACCCCACTTACCACGAGGTCTGCTCAGGTAATCCACTCGGCGGCTCGTGTGCGAATGTGCACATTTTCACGTATGCACGACCTCAACACTTTGATATATGTTACCTGATCGTGCTCCCTCTCCGGGAGGAGGTGAAGTGGGTTGGCAGGACATTTCTCTGTGAAATCAGTCAGGGTTCGAGAGACCAAAAAATTGCAAAGGGGAAATAAAAAGATGCAGAGTCGTGTTTTAAGTACAGCGCTCTCATCCTTTCGCCGCCTTCCCTTCATCTGCAGTCAACTACTCAGAATGCACAGCTCCAGATGGGCTGCCCCGTCCCCACCCCCCCATGACCTACTTGTAAGGATTGGGCTCTGTACTGTGCTGTACTGCGGCGTTTTTTGCCAACAGAGGTTACTGCGTATGAAGCACCACGAACCGGCTTCTTTTCCTGAGACTGCGATATGGCTTGAATTCGGTGAATTTGCTACCAGAGCCCTCTGACTGCGCCCAAAAGTGTTTCCGTTCGCTTTCCTCATTTTGAGATTCAAATAGATTCATGCAGGGCAATATATAATTCAGGGGAAGATGTCTAGCTCGCTCTTATTCGCCGTGCCTGTCTTGTGTATCAGGAGTCGTGAACTGTTAGTTTGGGGCTCCTCCATTTCCGAGGACGCATTATTACACGCAGGCATGGGGTTCAGAAGCAGGTGTAGCGTGGGGGCCATGGAGAAGGGTTGAGACGCTTTGGGCTTCCTATCCGTCTGCCTCTCCCAGTCTCCCTTTCTGTCAGCTTCCCAGCAACAAGATGGCTAGCTATGAAGGCGGCTGGAGATGGAGGCAGATGACAGAAAAAGAGAGAGACTGAGAGCTGCAGCAAGTGAGGAAACGGGTTAAATCTACTTTTGAGGGGAAAGAAAATTTGAGAAAAAAGTGGAAGAGAGAACGGTTGCCTGTCCATCGGCTGAGAGAGCGCAGGCGTCGCTCCAGTGGCCATGACGGAGCAGAACACTGCGACGGCATGAGACCGAGGAGCTGTCAACACAGCCGGGGCAGGACAGACAGCTGGACGGACAGACAGGCGGACAGAAAGAAGGGGCTGATGGAACTGTCAGCAGAGCCAGGGAAGGATGGAAGGACAGGCAGATAGATAGGTGGAGGGCCTGACAGACAGAAATGGGAGAGGTTGAGTTGCAGTCAAATTTGTCTTGGGAGGACAGACAACACAGACAGCTGAGAGACGGATAGAAGGAGACGGTATTACCAATCAGCATATTTTATCTCGACTAACTCACAGTAGAGTCCTCTTTTGCAATATCGAATTAAGAGTTGATTCTGTTACCTTTTGTGCTAAAGCTCTTCAATGCTGCAAATCCAACAATCAACATACCTAATTGGCAAAATGGGTTGCTGAGGACTCTTCATAACAACCCTTATGATCACTCCAAAATGATTCATATCAATGTTTTCTACTCAACTATTGGTTAAGGTTAGGGAACCATCGTGGTCATGGTTAAAAGAAACCACTGTTGCCTGCTTTGTTCACCGCACCATGCTGCTTCTGTCTTTCCCACTGAGAGAGGACAGTAACTGCTCTCACAACCACAAGAGGAGGCTTTTTCTGGTAAATGACGTTCTCTTGATGAGATCAAGTTCCACCGTATCCAGCAGCAGAGAACAATTAAACAAAAAAGCCAACAGGATGTCATGGTGATTTGGAAGGCCACTCTGACCCAGAGGGCTGTTCACCCCGCTAAAGTGTCCTTCAGCAAAACATTGAATCTCGAGCAGCTTTAGTGGCATCACTTCTTCATGCCTTTCACCCCCTTCAGATGGGACAAGCGTGGAAAATCATTGTGCGCTCTGTTTTTTTTTCCCCAGCAGGTCTTGGCTGTCCTTCACCGTGACTGCTTGCCGACAACCCAACTCAACGTTGGCTTTAACCACAGAAAATGTGTTTGCATATGGTGGCAGTCCGTGTATTGTGAAGGCTATACTTGCCAACCTTAATAGTCTATTGGTTGACAGCTCACCTGGGCCTTTAGATGCACATGCTCTTCCTCTTGCCTCTCCCTTCCTACAGCTGAGAGCCACCCTGCTGCCTCCTCATCCACAGCACACCTGCCACACATCCATGCATTACGTTATGGCTAACATCAACATAATGTACATAGTAAAAAAGGTAGACGTACTCTGATAATATACCCTTTTTTATATGTTGCCGTTTTTGTTATTAAAAAAGATGAACAGCTCCAGCAAATACTGACTTATTCATTGTCAGATTCTCGTGACAGACTGCTAGTATCCACTGAAAAGCGTGCCATCCTTGATTTTAGGTAACTGTTAAACTGTGAAATTCCATATTCATTCAGCATGAGATGATCTTTGGTTCGTGCCAAGTGTCATTTAGAGACAGAAAGTGGGTCTCAGGCCAGATGCATGAATTTGGCAGCCCTTCTCCTATTGTCTGCAATGCACCTGATGCATCTATCTGTGTGGGCATGCCTTTATGTGTGTGTGTGTGTGTGTGTGTGTGTGTGTGTGTGTTTTACAACAGTATGAGCTTTTATGTGAAAATGAAATGAAAGCTGATAACAATAGATCACTGTTGTTGTTCAGGTGGGTGCATATGTGTGTGTGTGTTTGTGTACACACACTTGTGCATGTGTCTGTTTAATGTGTGAGAGACAGGAATAGCTATTATTGATACAGTCCCAACACTTCTGTATTTACATTCAACAAAGGTATATATTTGCGTTGAGGTGTGTGAGTATACCTTTTTCTGCCGTGTGTGTGTCTGTGCCCATACACCTGCATGTGAGACCTAAAGCCTCCCCCAGTTGGAGAATGCCTGCAGGCAGTTTGTTGAAGCTTTCGGGTCCTGGCAGCTGCACACAAGAGCGAGTGTCTGTGTGCTTTTGGCTACTTTCACCATAAGCCTTAACCTGTACTCTCTCTCTCTTTTTCTCTCTCTCTCTCTCTCTCTCCTTCTCTCTCTCTCTATTTGTGTCTGCACCTCTCTTTATCTTTCTTTTCTATGACTCTCATTTTGCCATAAGTGCGGTTTCACCTTGAATGTCTTCTACCCGGGCACATGCACTCAATGACTCCTATACCACACATGAATGCTACTGAAAACCTCTGCTTTGCAATCTTCAACAGGCAATATTGCGGTTTGACAAGACATGCAGACATCAAGATTTTGGTGAAAGTCAATTGTTATCAACATTTTTTAAGTGTGTAGATGAGGAGGAGGAGGAGCAGGAGGAGGAGCAGTGAGATTACATTTTATTCAACATGATTTTTAAAAATGGAAGTTTGTGTCTCCTCTAGGTCTGACGGGTCACACCGAGGTGGTGAGGGTGGTCTTCTCCCCTAAAGAGGTTGGCCTCGAGGAACTGTTCAAGACATTTTGGGAAAACCATGATCCTACACAAGGTAGCAACATGCACACGCACACAAACCCAAAACTTCGTCCTCAAACAAGACCCATCCCGAGGGTCACAGGGTGTATTAGAGCAGAAGGATGATGCCCAGACGTGTGCCTGCGTGTGATGGGGGGAGGTCTCATGGGTGTAAGTCAATGCCAGACAGTGTTAATGTGTCTGAGATCCAGCCATCCATGGAGAGGCACACCAGTGTGGTGCATGTTCAAGTCCTAACTGCAAAAAAACCCTGTCTGTGTTCATGGTATGTACTTTATCCAATGTAAACCTTTTGTCATCCACCTCACACAAGAGCTTCCGACTGATGCTACTATGATACTACCTTTGTTCCTTTCTACCCCTTATAGTGTTTTGTTAATATTTAGTTTTATTGTGCATGCGTTTCTTGGGTAGCTTTAATCCCTTGACGGAAATTCACTCCGTACAGTGGGCCGAATCTGTTTAACTTCACCGCCTTTGAACCCTGGTCTCCTCTCTCTCCTCTTCAATGACACACGTCTCTCACGTCTCTTCCCCGCCCGTCTCTCAACCCCCAACATCTCCTTCCAGCGGCGACAAGAACCCCATCCCCCAGAACCCATCACTCCATCTCTTCAAATGTCTTGCTCTCGGGTTTTCTCTGCTCACTGGAGGAGGTGATGTAAGAACATTAATGCACCAAGAGGGCACAGGGATGGTGTGTGTGTGTGTGTGTGTGTGTGTGTGTGTGTGTGTGTGTGTGTGTGTGTGTGTGTGTGTGTGTGTGTGTGTGTGTGTGTGTGTGTGTGTGTGTGTGTGTGTGTGTGTGTGTGTGTGTGTGTGTGTGTGTGTGTGTGTGTGTGTGTGTGTGTGTGTGTGTGTGTGTGTGTGTGTGTGTGTGTGTGTGTGTGTGTGTGTGTATGAACATGATAGAGAAAAGACAAGCAAAGAAGTACTCTGTTCACTCAAATTGAATGTAGGGAGGGGCATGACAAGTCGGGAAGAGATAGATCAAGGATTTATGAGCCCAAACATCAGCCTTAAAACAAGCTTGCACATGCACACACACATGCACACACACATGCACACTTAGTGACGTTGCCCACATCAGTTCTGCCAGTTCTTTTGCATCCGTCATGGTTGTTTTCTTAGACACCGGCCATGTTTGCGCATCTACCACATACAGCTGACAGAACAGCTGTTTGTTTTCATATGTTCTTCACATTCCACTTCCCCTGGTCAACTAGAAGTGGGTTGCCAAAAAAAGAGGCAACAGCAGAAGTAACTATTGGGGTTCATCCCGATCAGTGGAGATGCTCCTGTTCACTGTAGCCAGGAAGAGACACGTCTTACTACAGGCAGAGGTATAGGTCGAGCCAACACGCTACGGGGCAAAGGCAGTGAGGCCAGAAGAGTAGTCATGCATTTCCCCTGACTCACTCCCCTGTCTCATCTCATGTTTTATTAATAACATGCCGCGTACTGACTATGAACAAAAACATTTTTTTTTTTTTGTTACAGTTAAGACCAAGCGACATAATAGCTACAAACTCAAGGATACTTTTCTTTTCTAGGAGTGTTGCTCCTTGTGCGTGACTTAAATGTAAATCCGTGCCGTGTCTCCATCTTTCCCGATTCCGGGTTCACGTGTAGCAGAAATTCCTCTGATTTGACAAATGTGGAGTGGTGGAAAGGGGCCCGCTGGCTGTGCCTTCACGCATGCTTAAGCTGCAATTTATTCTGTCCACCTTCGAGTCTGGCTTAAAAGAGAATGGAGAAATTAAGGAAGTTCGCCCATTTCCCTTTCAACTGCACAGATTCACTAGAGATCATTATATAAGGAGACGAGCCCAGAAACATTACGAATTCTGTTTTCTCCTAACACGATCGACACAGAGCCCATCCTAATTTATATACACACTCTATGTTGGAGTGCTTGCGGAATTATCATGTACAGATGCATATTCAGTTGCATGCAATACTTCCTTTTAATGCGTGTGCGTGGGTATGTGTCTGAAAGTGTGTATGCACATACGTGTGTGTGTGTGTATGTGTTTTGAGATCTGTGCCTCTCTGCTTTGCCTCAGTTCAAAAGGGTTTAGTCCCAACAACGTGATGTCGGGCTGCGTAAACTCCACCAATCCCAGCCTGGATAGCAACATTAGCAGCCAATCAGAAACTCCCAGCAGCCTTTGCTGTGTGCCCTCTTTCCATATTCAGCAACACTAGTCTCAATCTGCTGGCTTCCCTGGGATGTTGCATAAAGACCCCCCATCCAACATGCTCCCATATTATAAGTTTCTTACGTCTGCGACTCTTTAGTAACGCGCCTTCACAGGCGTGTGCACGGGAACACTCGAGCACGGGTGAACTCCAAACAGTCAAAGTGACACCATCATGTCGGAGAGTAACCGAGGGCTCCGTTTCATCGTGGGGCTTGAACACATGATTCGATGTATTTAGAATGATCACTGGTGAGACACAAACACATCTTGCTGTTCTTTCACACTCTGCAGATCAATTGTGCACACATTTCCATACTCGAGCATACTGTTCACTTCACATTATGCACAAGTGCTCATTATGCCTACTCATAGACAGCTTTTCTCCATTTGCGTGTACATGCGAATAGGCAGCACACACACACACACACACTGTGAATGCATTGAAGAGAGTGCACACAGCTTCACATGGCATGTCAGTTGGTTTATTGGATATAGGCCCTGTTTCGCTCCCTCTATCCCTTGTCCCCTTAACTCCCAGCGGAGCATCTTATCTGGCGAATTCTTGTCAACCTGTCAACTCATCCCTCTTTTTTACTCTTCTGCTACTTTCATAGTTGCATTACCATCCTTTTTTGCTCCTTAACCTATTCAAACATAAGGTCACCTCTGCTACTCTTCTCTCTTTTTCTGTGATTTCGTATGCCTCTCTTCTCTTCCGCCTTTCAGTTCTTTCCCACATCCATTTTGCACATTCTTTCCCCAGTTTCCCGCTCTCCTCCTCTCTCATAACCCCCCCCCGTCCCCCCCCCCCCCCGTCCCCCCGTCGTCCCCCCCCCCCCGTCCCCCCGTCGTCGTCTTTGCAGCGAGCAGAGCGAAGGGGCGAGTGAGCGAACGGCCTGGAGCCCGTCAGCACATCCGCAGAGCAGCGCAGTGAGTCGACCGTTCCCCGAGGCCATCCGCTCATCACACAAACACACTCGCATCCACTCACTCCACTTTTATCTCTTAGTCACTCTCTCCTTCCCCCCCCCCCCCCCACACTTCCCCCGTTCTCCCATCTCTTCCTCCGTTCCCCTCCCTGCCACCCTTATTCTTAACCAAGGCTTCCCCCCTCCTCTTTGTTTCCTCCTTTCTTTCCTTCCTCTTACCTCGTTCCTTCCATCCTCTCTATTTTTTGAGGCCATGCAGTATTTATGGTGTGGACTGCTGATGCTGCGTCAGTGAACAGCGATAGACACGAAAACACGAATGCACAGCTAAAATGGCCGAGGCGTCTGTCTGTCCTCATTTGCTAACGTCTTCACGTACATGCACACTCACCCTTGTAGACAGTGGAGTCACACGGTAGAAAAGAGATATATTAAAGTTGTTTTAAGCAGACAAGTGCATTTAAATTAAATCAGTAATGGTGACCGTTTACATCCCCTTAAGCTTTTCTTTTGGGAGCTGTGTTGTCTAGTCGCTGTATAGGGTACCGTCTATACTTTATAGGCTTATCACGCAAACACAGCCGTGGAAATAGTCAAAAATAGACATAGATCAAGCTGTCTTCCATCTGCCAAATCACGCTGGTGGCAGTTACTTTCTGACAATTAAAATTAGCATGAATATTCCCTTATATAATATATATTCACCCCAGCTGGCTGCGACACACGCCAATTCCCTGTTGGGGTACCCCCATGTCCCCCCGTGTCACCACATCCCTCAATTTAGGGTTGCCTCAGCCATCTAAAGCTAAACCCTGCAGGAGGTGACCTTGACCCCTGACCTGTGACCTCTGCCACCCCCACACTTCTAAGCCAACCCCTTCCCTCTGCACTGGTTGGCTGAAAATGGCGTGCTCATTACCAGGTGTCAGTTATTACACCCTCACACACACTGACATTCCTAATTTATGGAGATTGCGGCACGTGTGTGCACGCTGTGGGGGTTGAGTTATGCGTGTCCGTTTGAGGAGGCTGAAGTTATACGTATTAGTTATTCGTATTGTCTTGTTTCATAAGTCTGTTTAGTTTTGTGAAAATTCTCATTTTTTGTGCTCTTATTCACCTTTCATGGAAATAGAAATACTCCCACAGATAAGAGTGTAATTGAAACAATATGGAAGAAATAAAATGGAAAAGGGGTGGGATAGTGATAAGGAAGAAAGAGCAAAATACAAAGATGGTTACAACTTACAACTTAAAACTTAAAACATAATAATGACTGACAACAAATAACACAGACAAATGCAGACAGAGCCTAAATATTTGCAATTAATTTCAGTGTTGGAAAATTGAGTTGCCACAAAAAATCATATTAACTGTAATTAAAATATTTGCTCTGAAATAAGCTGGCAGGATTTGAAAAATCATTACAGTCTTACAAATACTGCCGACAGGGAAATTAAACTGACTCTGGACGTTTTAGTAATAGTGTTATAAAATTTGCAGCAATGCTCATTGGATAATATTTTTTATTTGATGAAGTGACGGGAACATTATGATAGAAACATACATGCAAACATTACATACATTTTCACTGATTTCAAATAAAGGAAAAGTAACTATAAAAGTAAGTATTCTCTCTTCTCTGGACTGATTTGAGTACAACAGTAGAACAAGTTTTGTCTCTTTTTTTCCAGTTTTGTAACTAAAAATAAACAGCGTGAGGGCCAGAGTCATAGCGCTCTGACAACATGCCCAGAACCATGAAGTGATCACGTTAGAGAGCACTGCTGCAGTCGAGAAAATAAAATGGAAGAGATGTAACAGATTTTTTATAAGGCATGACGAAAGTTACTGCAGTAATCTACATGATGTGCGCCTTACAGCTATATCTACACACACATACACGGCACCATCGCCAAGGCAAACACAGCTCCGCTGTTGGTTTAAGGTTCCCTCTGAATGTGTAGTGCCACCATCTGACAGCCAGCAGAGCTTCACTTTGGGTTTTGCTACGTATGTTTGCATGTGTCACATATTCAGGCCCCTTAGTGTGTGTGTGTGTATATATATATATATATATATATCTGTGTGTGTTTGCACGTGCAGGCGAGTGTATGTGTGTGTCCACTGGGGATGCTCTCACCATCCCAACTTCGTACTCTGCCTCTGTCTCCAGCGCGTCAGGAGCAGCTTACATAAGAACAGGGCAAAAATAGCAGCTGAGAGGGGAGAGGAGGAGAGGGCTCTGCTGGCACGCACACAGTCATAACGGGACCGCGGGGTACGGCACAACTCTGAGTACGATCACGCACGCACACACACACACACTGGGAAGATTGCAGTTGTTCTTTTTTTATTTGCTGTGTACTTTCTTTGACAGAATTGTGGAAATAACGGTAGTTTATCAGACTCTATCAGTGTGAAAAACCTCCAAATAACCCTTGATGATGCTTCAGCTCGGGCGCAGGGCAGTGTCGGGGTTCTCCCTCTAGACCTGAAGGGGGTGAACAAGTATCACATTGTGTGATGGTGTAGGGAAATGCAGTTAGGGGGTATAGCCATGAAGAAGTAAAAGAAGAAGAAATCTCCGATTGTTCATTAGCTCGCACTCTGCTGCAGTCTAATTGGCATGCACTGCCAAGTGCAATAATTCTGAAATTAACTTCAAATGTTTCTACTCCTTGTTCAGAAGGATGCAAAAAGTCACCAATTACGTAGAAACATTTCTTAATTGCGGACACTCACAATAGCTTGACTGCTGAAATGTTTATTCTTTCGTCTCTCTAATTAAAAGGGGGGGATTGGCCTCATTTGCAATCTATTCGAGTAATACTGAAATACAGTGCGAGTGAGGGAGCTGAATGGGATAGAGGGAAAGTAGGGACGGTACATAAGGAGGTGGATAGGTGAGGCTAATCTCAGCTCATATGGTTAAAGGATGAAGGATCATTGTGTAAAAAGACACCACGGGAGAATAATCCCGGGTCAGGCCGTCGGTTCTGGAGAAGGACATTACACACATTGGGGCCTGCAACTTCAAATTACAAGCCGGTCTATGCTCGGTGCATCTCCATCCCTTCTTTCACTGCCCCTCGACCACACAGAAGATATATGAACTGGGGTTGAACTTGGTTAATGAGAAAAGGGAATGGAAGGTGGAGGGGAATGGGTGAGGAGGGAATAAGGAAAGAGGCAAAGACAAAAGGTGAATGAGCACAATCTGCTGAAGGAAGGAGTGAAGGTGAAGTGGAGAAATCAGAGGCTTTTATCCTCAACAGCCAGCAGGGACAAACTGAACAGGATTTTTTTGCATGCAAGGGTTAACACTGGAAGAGATTTTACAGTTGCCAGAAAATCTCAGTGGATTTAAACACATCAAGCCCTAAAAGTCTATGCATGTCTCCCTCTGAGACTTGAAATAGCCCACCACCCTCCCATTTGTCTGATTTTGGCTGTTGTTACAAAGGGGCTACTCTTACATTTTTTTTATTTACGAGGGGGGGTATATAGTATAATGCATATTTTTGGGTTTCGTGGGCGTAGGTCAGTGACCCAGAGAGGTGGCGTGTGTATGTGTGTGTGCACGTGTGTGACCCGCAACCCTCCCCTTCTGTCCACCCCCCCATTACCCTCTGCTTTCAGAGGCAAGGCTCTCATGCATAATGCAGAAAGAACAGGGAGGCTCTCATTAATAATTACTGCCGTCTTTGATGGATGGAGAAAATAACGGAGGGGGCTGTTAAAAATGGAGAGAGCAAGAGAGAGACGTTGAAGGCAGGAGGGGGGATTGCTGTTGTAGTTCTTTGAGCACTTTATGCTTTTGGGGATGGATTTGGACTTAGTACAGTCAAAACCTCGGCTGATATTTTGGATAGTGTTAATATTTTGATGAGGGAGTAACTCCTCGTCCGATGGAGGAGGGATCTCTGAAGATTTGATGAATCTTAATTGTCTTTGTGTTGGAAGCAGCTACTACCACTCAAGGGTGTTTGTCTCTTGACTTCTCTTTGATATTCCATATCATTAACCGTTTCTTTGTGATGAAAAGCCTTTGTCGTCTTTACTTTCTTATGTAAGATATTAAATGTCTACCTTTCCTGTAAGATAGGAAATCAATTATATTCTGTTCTGCTAAAATAGCATTAATCAAATTACAACAGTCAAACCATGACATATTTTATGTTATATATTATTTATGCATGTTTCTCTCAAGATGAATGCATGTATTATACATATCATACACAGGTATACACAAGCATGTGTGTGTGTGAGAGAGAGCGAGTGAGAGCTGGTCAGAACCTCTGGGTCAGCATGGAAGGTCATTGGGAGCAGCAAAGCTACAAGACCCCGGCCAGGCAGCCAATCAGAGTAAAGGCTCTGGTGGGAAGCCAATGGCAGAGTGGCTCGTGGCCTTTGATGGAGGGGCCACCATTAGCCTCGTCACTGAACAACAGCGCTGGGGGCAAGATGGCCGACATCCAACACTGCAGAGATGGAGAGAAAGAGGATGACGGTAGAGATGGACGCAGAGGGAGAGGAATAAGAGAGTTCGTTTATTTGTCAATGACACAATAAAGATAGGATGTGTGGAAATAATTTACAGTTGAAAATGTATGTAGTAGAATATGATATCGGGGATGCTTTTTAGCTACACAAGCATAATGGCACTAGGGATGGCAATGTTGGTCTGCAGGTTCAGACTGTAACATCTCAATAGCCAACAATATGCAACTTAAGAACTTGAGGAATTAGGTACATAATAATTGTATAAGTACTTAAAAAATGGTGTTGGGCTGTAAACTGTTTAAAATCTGCAAAGAGAACGGTAGATATTCTCTTTTCCTTTGTTATTTTCTCTTTAAAGTCTTCAAACTTTTCACAACATACAGACTACAAGTTACCAAAGTCATGGAAGATCTGTGATTTTTGGCTATACAAAACAAACTGAACTGAACTGAATTGAACCTTGCTAACACAAAATATTCACGTTCCGTGCATTCTCCCGGTCACACCATCATCGTTGTCGTTTTAGTTTTTACTATAATAAACCCATCCTCAACTCACATAACCCAAACTGGAGGCGAGCTTGTTATTACAACTTTTTAATACTGTGTAGAAACGTTGTGGTCACAAGTCCTGTGGGTGGCACCAATGAAGCATGTTATTGCAACGAGTGTTTACGATGCGCTTCGATGCTTTCATCATTTATGTCTATCATATGTGATACATGGCCTGTAATACAAATGTTAATGGTCAGCTTATCATGCCAGGGCTTGTGGATGTCTCAAGCAACGTGTGCTCAGATAGTAGTAATAATAATAATAATAACAATAGGCCCCATTGATAAGTGATTATTTTATTTGTTGGCTTGTTTTTTTTATAATTGACGTTTGATTAATTAGTATGAATTATTCATGGTAACAATGCCATTCACTTTAAGGTGTCCATTAGCTTTATTCGGAGCAGATTGGAAAGTAAAAATCATTTTTCTGTACAGAGCTTATTCTCTTTAATATCTTCTCTATCAAAAATACAAAGACTAATATGCACACATATGGTTCAACAGGGTAATCTCCACAACACACTGCTTTATCACTTTCAGTGGATCAAATTCTCTGAGGCATTCAGTGTGTGTCGGAGAGCGAGCAACGTCTGCTTGTCTGCTCTGATTTGAATGAAGACCAGATGAATACTTATAGACATTATATCTGAACAGCCTGTCACAGATAGATTGTGACACTCAATGATGAAAGGTAACATGTAATCTAAAGAGAACGCGATATGCTGTGTCAGGGAGACGCCGACATCTTGTGTCAGCGTGTTCAGGGAAAATCTGTTTTCTCCCACAACATAGAACACATTACAGATACTGTAGATATTAACAGGTGCCCTTACAGTCTGTTAGTGGACACAATGTAAAACATGTTAAAGATTATATGAGACCTTTTCTCATGAGGAAATCCTTTGGGGTGGAGCACTACAAATGTGGCGAGGGTAAACTGTGGCATGGCAGATTGGTTATTCATGTTTTTTTGTTCATCATCTGTTCTCATGTCATCTGAGCTTCTTATAGTTAGGCTTGACATCATGCTCTTTCCTGTTAGAGTACAATACGCATTTCATCACACAAACTGACGACCTTAACCACACATTGCAATTTAAAGAGGAACTCTTTTACCAATTTAAAGCACTAATCAACATTTTATCTTTACAATGGATCAAATGATAAGCTGTCGTATGAAAGTGTATCTACAGATCCCCCTCAGCTCTACGAAGCAATGTACCATCTTTCAGCCCATTGTTTTAGTTTTATTTGACAACATATTACCAACATATTTTGGTTCACTCTTACCGCTTTCTGCAACCCAGTTGCAGCAGACTGCTGCTGTCAACCGATAAAACACCGATCTGCCTTGCGGCAAATGGTAGACGCCGTTAGCAACTTGCTGGTGAACATAGCGGAGCATTTAGCTGCCAGATATTTCCCTCATGAGTTGGTGGATACCAAAACTGAATTAAAAGGGTAGTGAACCACTCTTTTTGTTGGACAGAAACACAACTCCAAATTAATGCTAGTGTTGCTCTGTGTCTGATGTGCCATTGTTGTGTTAACAGCTTGTTTCGCTTCTCCCAATTAGCCAAAAATAATTAGGTAATATTGCTTAAGATTTATTTTCTTTACTGGGAAATAAGACACAACAACTATTACAATTACATAACAAAGACACTGCAGACAGAAGCAGAATCGGCTTCTTCATTGATCCAGCCTTTATTGGTCAGTGATTGCCAACGGTCAGTGGTGTATATCAAAGTTTGAGGTGTCTGTTGTTCAAATGAACTAAGGCGCTGTCGCTGCCGGCTGGCTGAAAGACAAAGCTGTAGAAGCCTTTTAAGAAGAACACACACGTGACACAGCCCATTACAGGAGGCCAAAGATTGAGAAGGACAAGGATTTAGAAAAGAAAAGCGAAGAGAAGAGAATGATGCTCTTCAGTAAAGAGAAGAGACAAAGACTCAGTGGGAGAGAGACAGACAGAAGCCTGCATGGACTGGTCCGTGGATGCCAGAGACGCTCAGGATTGTAGGCTCTCAAAAGCACCGGAGCGATGGCAGCTGTCTGGCCTCCTAGTCAAGGGACACTCGGCCTGGGCCTCCTCCAAACACGCTGATGTAAAGCTGATGAAAATGTTGACAGTGCCACCGAGAAAATACACCCACTTACAGGAGCCCATACAGCGACACACCGCAGGCCTCCCTAATGAAAGCCCAAACCTGCGGTGATCTTTAAATTCATTTGGCTTCATGAATTCAAGATGCAGGATGATGACATAATTGTGGAAACCTTTTTACATGCAAATGACACTTTGTCTGTGGTGATTGTGGTACTTGTGCTTATTTGTGCAGTGTCTTATTTATTGTCCCTTTATGTCTGTGTGTTTACGCAGGTATGAGGCAGCAGAATGACCCCGGTACTCAGTATCGTTCGGCCATTTACACGTCCAACCCCACCCAATATGAGCTGGCATTGAAGAGCAAAGTTACTTACCAGCAGGTATAGTACTCACACACACAAGCATTGTGTTGCATCTAACCAGATCAGGTGTAAAGTAACGTTTAGCATCTGTCGAAAAAAAATTGTAAATGATGGTATAATAATGAATAATGCTACATTTTTCATAATATTCTGTTCAGTGTTGAGGTACCAGTCAGCAAACTCCAATGCGCTAGTGCCTCAAAGTGCATTATTTCTGAAAGCCATCAGGGGGAAACTCCTCAGGGGAAGTCCACTTCTCACTTTATTACCTCAGTATGCAGTTTATTCTCTCAATCGCTAGAGTCAAGTCTAGTTCAATACAGTATGATGTTCATTTAGTAAATCATGATCCCATTTAGAGTAAAATAGACTGTAAAGTGGGATATGCATCAGGGCGTGGCTACTTTGTGATTGACAGGTCGCTATCACAACCTTTCTTTCTCATTTTACAACTTTAACCCTTTCACAGTGGGTTTTCAAAATGTTTTTGCAGCATTCAGTTGCACTTGGCTCCACCCTATCGTGTCCCTTTCGGTTTCTAAAAAACTAAAAGGTTTGTGATGGCCAAAAACCAATATGCCGAATTCGAAGGCCTTAAAACTGCAGCCCACAGTGATGTGACGGTGACTACATCCACTTATTATATAGAGTGCGACTGTAACATAAGACACACTGCCCACACTTTACACACATACAGTTTTTTAGGTATTTTCAGTAGTAAATGTTTGTGTTTTCTATCATGTTGGTAATCACATTTTGGGGGGGCGTGAAGCAGCACTAAGCGTAGTTTGGAGTTGTCCCAGTTATTTGAATAAGAATAAAACGTCCGTCTCTGGAGTGGTGACCTCTTAGAGTTGGATGCTGTTTGGTGAAGCACAGCCACCTCTGTTGAGTTGATCTCCATCCAATGAGGGACTCTCTTCCGTAAAGTGAATGAGAGGAAAGGGGTCATTAGGTCATCAAAACTCATTTGAAACGCGTGTCCTTTCAGTGGCACACGCGTCTCCCTTTTGTTCTTCCATCCATCTGTCCGTCCCTCCATCTGTCCGTCCCTCCATCCATTAGTCCATCTATCCGTTGA
This sequence comes from Cottus gobio, assembly GCA_023566465.1. Classification (NCBI taxonomy): domain Eukaryota; kingdom Metazoa; phylum Chordata; class Actinopteri; order Perciformes; family Cottidae; genus Cottus; species Cottus gobio. Next base: position 9,721,457 of record CM042228.1, read on the forward strand.
TCCCTGCATCTCTTTCGTTTGTTCGTCCCTCGCCTCTCGGAATGGGATTCATGGACAAGCTGGCAGGGGGCAGAGGGGAGCAAATTATGATCGTCATGGTTACTTAGGGATCCCGGGGTCAGCAGTCATGGGCCACTGGGCTGTTCATGTTGCCACGGCGACAACCTCCCAACTTTGGCCTTGGGCTGGGGTCAAAGGTGAAAGAGGAGTGGCAGCTGAGACCAGGAAGGTGGTAAATGGAGTGGAAAAAAAAGAAAAAGAGGGAGGCGATCAGATCAGTGGGCCTGACTGACAGGTTATCAACTGACTGACCACACACACACACACACACACACACACACACGCACACATCATCCAGGTTTCATAAGCAATGCTCAATCACAGTCTTTACAAGCAAAATCACAACTGGAGAGGATGATTTAATACATGAGTGTGAATTAAAGAACACACTGACTTCAGAAAATGCATCGCCCAAAATTTGATGGGAAATGTAGGCCTGAAATGTATATATTTATAACGAATTTGAATTATTGAATGTTACAATAATCATGTAATGAACTTTAGGCCAACATGACCAGCAACCAGCAACTAAATGGTCCGTGAGGTGAGATGTCAAAGAAAGACTCCAAAAAATAGTAGCAATCAAATCCATAAACATTTGCTTGGTGTCTTGTTTTTATTAGACCACCGTTAATATTTAACCAAAATACAGCTTACAATGCCCTGAAATCCCTGTTAAACTTTCTCTTGTATCTATCAACTCATGCAGTATAGAAATAAATGCTGTGTGTTGAAAACCTTTTCATGGCACCACTGACAATTGATGTAATTTATTTATTTAGTAACCCAACTTTTTCTGAAAGTAACAATGTACGTCAAAGATATGTAATGGCTACGACATAAATCCTAAATATTGAATAAACTGCTCCGGTTTCAATGGATTCATGTTACCAAAAAAGTCTGATATCAAGCATTATTTTCCTGTCACCTCCGTACCAGAGAAAAGATGAGAACCGTAACCCAGTTTACAGCAGACGCTCAAAAAAAACACCCATTTACGAACATCCAAAGCCGAAACAGCACTCCGACTTTTCCCTCGTTCGCCCCTTCTCTCTCCCCACCGAAGCTGCTGACGCCACCGATCTGTCAACCACTTCAGTGGCACCCCAGTTTCATCGGAGGGCCACTGGGACGCACGTCTTCTCAAAGCAGCTGACGCGCTCTGAACCAAAATGGCAGCTTCCTGCCCTGAAATGGTTGCCTTGCCGCATTGATGCTGAGTCAAAAGAACGCCCTGGCTTGAAAACGGCATCTCCACAGAGGAAGGTCTTGCTGTGTGTCCGTCTGTGCGCGCGAGGTTGTGTGTGTGTGTTTTTTTTTTATCCAAAAAGGCCAGCGCTCTCTTATCAGGAGAAGTAAGTGCATGTTCGGTAGAGTGACAAGAGAGCGTGGGTGGAGGCGATCCAAGACGATTGGAGATAAGACAGGCATCACAAAATCCAGATTCCACCCCATCCAGCCCATGACTCACACACACTCTCGCTCACATGTACGCACAGACACACACACGGAGACGTACATTTGGCACATACAAGCAGAGCCCAATGAATAATTAACCCATATGAAGAGTCTCTTCTGCAGGGCTTTCAGTTTCTTAACTTCGGCATTGGGGGTGGGGGTGTGGGAGAGTGAGGCAGAAAAGCTTGTTTAAGCGCGAGAGCAGAGAGGGGGAGGAGAGAGGGGGGAAAGGGAGGGGGGGAGAGGAGAAGGGGGTTCTCTATAATGAAATTTGAAATTTGCAGAACATCAAAGGCTTCTGTAGTCAAGCCGCTGTGGCAGCAGAGCAGAGAGGAGGAGTGAATCTCTTTCTCTCCCTCTGTCTCCCCCGTCTCTCTCTCCATCTTCCCCCTTTTCTCTTCTCTCTTTTTTCTCCATCCTTCCCTCTCTGCTAAAATGTGTCTCCCCAGAGCTGGGTGAGGGGGGTGGGGGGGGGAGAGAGAAGGGATGGGAAGAGTTGATTAGGAGCAGAGTGCAGGGCGGCGGTGGGGGTCGGTTAGAGATGGGTTAGGGTTTGGAGAGAAAAATGGAGGTACGGGGATTCTATACCTCCATTTTCTCTGTGTGTGTGTGTGTGTGTGTGTGTGTGTGTGTGTGTGTGTGTGTGTGTGTGTGCATGTATGTATGAACAATAGTTTTTATCAAGCCAGCTTGAATATCACGTGTGTGTGTGTGTGTGTGTGTGCACATGCATGTGTGTAGGGCCTTGGAGGGGTGAGTGTGCCCTCTGATAAGGCATCCTAACTTAATGAGCTTGAAAGGGGGGAGCAGGGGGGTGCACAGGGGTGATGGCTGTAAAAGAAAAAGGGGGGGGGGATCGTTTCGGGCTCCAAATCTTGAGGAGGAGCCCCGGGGTTGTTAAAACGGGGCACAGCATCAGCAGGTTTTGTAATCAGGCTTCAAGTCACAGAAGCTCACGTCCTTTCATTTTGGAAAGTCTTCGAAAGTCAGATTTACCCTTCCAGCTATTCCCCAGCTATTCCCCAGCTCCCGCATTTTAAAGTCTGTCTGTGTTTTACACGGAAGTCTTTTTGCCGTTTGCCGAACTGATCGATCGTAACATGACGTTTCTCTCACAAAGCTACGAGGCAGTATTGGCTAAGATGTAACCGTTTAAGAGGTATATTGTTCACAAACTGCTTTTTAATTGCCAGAAGGTAAATGCCCATCCCGGAGTGAGATACTGATCTTGAGATATTGAGTACAGTGCAGCTGAAATCTTTTCACAAGAACGCAGTCTGCATTTTTCCGCCTTCAGATGTTGAGCTACTTGTTGTCTGCCCTTGAAATCAAACGAAACCCCAAAAAAAATAACGATGTGGGAGCACGCGGCGCCTCGCTCGGAGACCAAAGAGCGCGCGTACGCTCACCCTCTCAACATGTAGGAGTGTTGGCTTCCTCGCGCACAAAATGTAGGAGCGCTCACTGAAGATTAGAGCCCAGCTAAAATGGATGCCTGACCCGCGCTGAAAGGAGAACGATGAACAGAGCAGGGCAGAGGAGAAAAAAAACCCTCTTCATCCTCTGTGCAGACGAACACACGGAGGGAACACACATCCTTTAGCTCACCACACACACAGGGATGTACAAGAATGTTTTACATATCTGGCTTTTCACAGAACATCGCAGGAACATGAAGCGCACCGTGCGACTCTTCGTTATCTTGTCTCTGTTTTCTCATCCCCTCACTGCGGTGTGTTTCCATTCAGCCTCTGGATAATCTCCCTTGCTCTCCTCTTCTTCCCTCCATCTCTCCCTGCGCCTCTCTTTCTCTGCCAGTCTGTCTCGCTCCCTCGTCCTCTCTCCATCACTATCGCTCCGTCTATCTCGGGGAGGTCACGGAGGGCAAGCGTGGCGACCAGTCGATAAGTATCATGTCAGCCTCCTTGGTGTGTTTTCAGTCTATCTGGTACCCGCGCAGTCACGCAGAGCAACTTTGCTTCCGGCGGTCCTCAAAGTGTATTTACATTTTTAGGAGGTGGAACGGTGCGTTCAGGTGCGCAGCTCCAGTGGAGGTGACATCGACTCTAGGTCCGTGCGAATTAGAGAAATTATTTTTCTTTTGTCTTTATATTCTAATAATGCTAGTACATTTAAGTTCTAAGTGCTTTATCTAAGTACAACTTTAATTAATGCATTTTATTTTATTTCTACTTTCTGCTCTATTTCATTTCATGGGATATTTTACATAATTGTACATTTTTTTGGCCGATATAGTCGGATCAATATTTGACATGCAATACATGTCATCACCTTATAAAATATGACGCGGTATTCTAGATTAGATCAGTATATAATGTAGTTAAACTATAACACTAAACGCTGTTTACACACTAGTGCATCAGAAAATTATATTCCCCAATAATTCTGTAACTTGACATCTTTATAGGCATCATTCAATTAAAATAATTGTGTTCTTCTAGTCTAGTAAAAATACAAAATAGGACTTAATGTTTGTGATGTAGTATTTTTACATTAAACAATCTCAATACTTCAATATTCCAAGAAAAAAAGAATAAAAGGATAGAAATTGAAGCGGTAACCACATACCAGTAACATGGATGAACTATGGGATGATTAAATATATCACTGAATTGAGGTCATATTGCTCTTCAAATGTCTTCACCATGAGTCATCGGGTGTCACAAACTCTATGTCAATGCGTCTCTTCCCCACCACTCTGCAGCCGAAGGCCTTCCGAGGGGAAAGAAACGGAGAGACAAGACAGTGGAGTAGAACGAGAGGAGGGAGTGCATTTTCTTCTTCCTTCTCTTGCTCCTGCACCTCCACCCTCTCTCTCGGGGTGTCACGTCCTATTTGTGTCCCGAGGCCGTCTCTCTGGCGATGGTGATGGCGAGAGGGGTCTCTCTCGCTTGGCTGGAGAGCGAGGAGGACTTGGTAGGCACGAAGCCGTGGTCTGTGCTGAGAGAGAGAGAGAGAGAGAGAGAGAGATGCACCCGCTCAGCCATGCCTTTGACAGGGGAGTATTTCCGACAGGCGTGAAGAAAGGAAGGGCTGACTGGGCTGAGTGAACTCAGCCCTTAAAAAAACGCACACACACATACACACAAACATGTTTTTGTCACTTAGGAGGACATTGCATTGACTTGCATTCATTCCCCGGCAATTTAACCTTAAGCAGTTCATGACTGATCCCGACGCTAACCGTAACCAAGAAAATCAAGTCTTAACCCCCACAGTGAAACGGTTTACCTCGTGGGGACCCGCTTTTGGTCACTAAATGGAAAGCGACACCCCATGATGTGGCTGTGTGGCGGGATTTGTGTCCCCACAGTGACACTAATATCCACACAAACACACCCTGAACTCTACCTTACGAGTTCTGTATTCGTGACCCTGCGTTTCAATCCTGACACGCACAAACGCAGACACAAACGCAGACACAAACGCAGACACAAACAGAGACACAAACACAGAGGAACGTATTTCTCTCCGTCGTCATCACGAGCATCAAGATGCCCAACTCGAGGACATCCCGTTTGCTCTTGCTCCCTGAAATGTTCTTTCCTCCATCTTTGGCTTTCTTTCACAGTCCACATCCTTACCTCCATCCCTCTGCTGCTGCTGCAGTGGGAGAGAGAGCGAAGCCACATAAGGTTATACACAGCGGTGTGACGCCATGCATTCTGATTTATAGATCTAAAATGGCCGCCGTGTTGTGACTGCTGTAGATGGGGCTGGATGGAGAGCGAGGGAGTTGCGCGGGGCGGGGGGGTGTACGTTTGCTCGGGATAGCAGACCTTTTTCTTGGACATTGTGTTCTCCTCGCGTGGAGCGTCCTCTGCCCCGGAGGGTTTGCTCCCACAGTGGTTCTGTGGCGACGACTGATTAATTAGGCCACGATGTACAAAGATCCCATGCTTGTGCCGGCTGGTTCACTACAATGCCGTTGGATGCAGGCAGGGCAAACGGGCTCCTCTGTGTCAGACTGCACACAGTATGCATGTGAAAAAGGTAAATATGTCCGCACTTGTGAGGTAGCTGCTCTGGCTGCCGTCTGCTTCGCGGACGCCGGCTCCTTTCTGCTCGGAGATTAGAGCCCTCACATTGTAGCGGCAGCCGCTGAGGACTTGGAGGTCAGCCGCTGCCTGCGCCTCTCTGTGGGGCGCGGAGCTTTGATTTACTGACTCCACTGCATCACCTCCAGCACACACACACACACACACACACACACACACACACACACACACACACACACACACACACACACACACACACACACAGGCACACACACACATACAGCTTGTACCACACTGCCTCCATGTGGACAGAATGATACACTGCCTTGCAGCCCTTCACTGACATATTACCTCTTATAAATTAGTATTGATGCTTTTTTAAACATGTCTTCCTCTTGCAATTACAGTAACCTGAGAACTAACTAGACATGTACATCGTTTAATATTCAGCTCAGTTACAGTATCAGTAAAAGATGCGTAACCGGGGCGACTGTGGCTCAGTGGTTAGCAAGTCAGTCTTTCAATCAGAGGGTCGGTGGTTCAAACCCCAGCTCAGCCAGTCCATGTCGTTGTGTCCCTGAGCAAGACACTTAACCCTCATTGCTCACCGTTGCTGTGTCTACGGTCTAATGTATACTGTATATCATGTAAGTCGCTTTGGATAAAAGCGTCAGCTAAATGTAATGTAATGTAACCACACATGTAGATATACGCTCAATTCAGTTTATTTTGTATAGCCCAAAATCACAAATTACCCTCCGAGGGCTTTATAACCTGTACACATACGACATCCCTGTCCCGGGACCTCACATCGGATCAAGAAAAACTCCCCAAAAAATAGTAAAAACCATTTCACTTGGAAAAGGAAGAAACCTTCAGGAGAGCAACAGAGGAGGATCCCTCTCCCCGGATGGACAGAAGCAATAGATGTCATTTCATTTAGCTGACGCTTTTATCCAAAGAGACTTACATGATATACAGTAGACCATAGACACAGCAACGGTGAGCAATTGGGGTTAAGTGTCTTGCTCAAGGACACATCGACATGGACTGGCTGAGCCGGGGATCAAACCACCAATCCTCTGATTGTAAGTCGGACCTGCTAACCACTGAGCCACAGTCGCCCCTGTCATGTGTACAGAATGAACAACGTAACAGCTACAGCACATTCATGAGTTAAAATATAAGCCCATAAAAGGGTATTAGATTAATTGTAAATGAATTGCCCACCATTTTGATGATCAGATAATCAATAAAGTAATTTATCAAGCAAAAAAAACATTCTCTGCTTTCAGCATCTCAAATATGCAAAAATTATGATGAATAGTTTTAGCTATTTTCATTCTTTTTATAGGATGAAAATATTCAACTATCCTAAATGATTGTCCTTAAGTTGCAGCTCGAGGTCGATCAACATTTGAGATGTAAAGCATGAGAAGGTTCATATTTAATAGTTGCAGGTGTGCGACAAATTGTACTTCAAAAACTTGATTAAATAAGTGGATAAACATAATAGTTAATAAAATGGTTTGAAAACTACTACTATGGTATTTGTTGTCACCAGAGCTCAAAACAGGTGAACACCATTGGGAATTTCTGGCTGGTCTTGACAAATACAGTTTATGATGGTATTTCCTGCCATAAAACTTAATTTATATATATAGTTGGAGCAGAATAAACTGTAAATACAACATTGACATGTTATCATTCTATAAAGGTTCAAATGTTAAAAAAAACAGCAGATATGAACATTTGGATTATGAGGAATTGTTTCTGGCAAATATAAGTTATATATGTACACTCCTTTTATTAAATACATATATGGCTAAATGTTCTTCTATATTCACCAAATACTGTATGTGTGTCTCCCATCTGGTGCTGTGCGGGTCGCATATTTTACATGACACACCAGTTGAGTCATTTAATATATAAAATATATGATTAATGTAGCTTTAAAGTGACAGCTCCATATTGGAACATGAGCGTTTCCACAAGTCCTGCATTGTCACATTAAAAACTGTGTCTTTCACAATATCTTACGAGCATGTGATTTTATCTTTCACATGAAGAGGAGTACAGTTCCGCAGTGCAAATTCGGACAATTCTGCAGTATTTTGCTAAGACATTTTGATACTTTTTCCCTGCCTAGAAAATAGCATGGAGCGTGCTGAACCCTGTCAATCGACGCCCCCATAAAGCAAAGCTCCTCAGAGCTGCACACAGTTCTGAGATGTGGCGCTACATGCAAGTTACTTGTTGCCCTCAGACACTGCCAGTGCACCTCAGACTTGTTGTTTTGTCAGCTCCCAGGAGCCCTGATGTAGAGGACTGAGTGCTTGTATTATCAGATAGAGAAAACCACTCGGCTCAGCAGGTATTTGATATATCTGTCAGAGGTATTAATGTGTGTGTGTGTGTGTGTGTGTGTGCTTTTTTTGTTGTCTGTTTGAAGCCTTTTCTCAAAGTGTTTAGAAAAGTGTAAGTATGAAAGTGTCTTAAAGAGTTCTCAAAGAGAGCGGATACTCTTTGATGCTTTGTCCCACAGAGAGAGCCACAGAGGCAAGCTGCACTGCTGAAAGAGAAAGATCTTCCTTTCTTCTGTCACTCAATCACGCTGCTTTCTAGCCGTGGAGCAGAAACTCTTTACTGTATTAGTGAGAGGTATTGCACATCCAATACACTACAGAATAAAACAGCCATTTAAAGAGGCGTCTACATTTTTAGGAAGTTATAGGAAACGGAGAAAGTAGTACTGGATGTATGTCATGTCTGAGGGGTTGGAGCCAGAATCTGAGCATATGAAGATGCTGCATACTGGGAAGGTTTTCCACATGTTTTAGGGATTTCAGCCTTTAGCAGGCTTTAATTAGAATTAGGGTAGGATTAAGGTGGCCAGTAGTTCTGTATCTCCAAGTTAAAGTGAACACACCTTAAATCTAACCTCATAACATCGTCATTTCACTGTGTATGAAACGCAGGGAGAAACTTGATGTTATGTTCTGTATTTTGTCCCTAGGAGCTGGATAAAGAAGGCTCCGGTGGCATCACCACAGAGATCCTGGAGGGGCAGCAGTTTTACTACGCTGAAGACCATCACCAGCAGTATCTGAAGAAAGTCCCAAAGGGCTATTGTGACCACAAGGGAACCGGAGTCTCTTATCCCAATGGAGCCAGGAAGGATGAACTGTGAAGGAATGTGGGGTGAGAAAGAAAAGGATGAGGACTTTTGAAGGTTGTTATTTGGGCATTGATTAATCTTAATCTTTTCTTTTTGATCCACTGGTTACTTATATTACTCAGGGTATGTATTGTCTTCTGACACAATAACATATTAGTCAGATTGTAAATACATTACTAAGCTTTAGCAATCATTTTAATCAAAGCTTCAATATGTATATAAATATAGTGTCAGAATTCACTTTTTTTTAGCCAAGTATATGTTTACATAAAAGGAATTTGCTCTCAAATACAATACAATACAGCTAAAAACAAAGATTAAACATAAACATCGAACTACTATGTACAGATACACATATAAAAACCAACACCAACGACTGCCCCTCAGGGGACCCGTCTGTTAGACTCCTGAAGTTCGCAGACGACACGACGGTCATCGGCCTCATCAGGAACGGTGATGAGTCTGCGTACAGACGGGAGGTTGAACAGCTGGTCCTCTGGTGTGGTCAGAACCACCTGGAGCTGAACAAGTCCAAAACTGTGGAGATGACAGTGGACTTCAGGAAGAGCCCCCCAACACTACCCCCCCCTCACCATCCACATCCTGTTTGTGCGGTGGAGTCCTTCAGGTTTCTGGGAACCACAATCTCACAGGACCTGAAGTGGGCCTCCAACATCAACACCATCCGAAAAAAGGCCCAGCAGAGGTTGTACTTCCTGCGCCAGCTCAGGAAGTACAACCTGCCTCAGGAGCTGCTGATCCTGTTTTACTCCGCCATCATCCAGTCTGTCCTCTGTTCCTCCATCACTGTGTGGTTCGGATCGGCCACTAAACAGGACAGAGGCAGACTACAGCGGATAGTCAGGTCTGCAGAGAGAACTATTGGTTCTAGCCTGCCCTCCATCCTGGACTTGTACACCTCCAGAGTCAGGAAGCGGGCTGGAAAGATCACTGCAGACCCCTCACACCCTGGACACAAGCTGTTTCACCTCCTCCCCTCTGGTAGGCGCTACAGAGCTCTGTACGCCAAAACCACCAGACACAGGAACAGCTTCTTTCCACTGGCCGTCACCCTGATGAACAATTAATCAGACTCCTCCATCTGCACTACCTGCACTAATTGGACTACTTTTTCTTTCTAATGTCTTTTTTTATATTTATCTTGCTTATTGTAAATGTGTATATATGTATAACAAGAGCTATGTGTAACCGGAGTCAAATTCCATGTGAGTGTAAACACACATGGCCAATAAAGCTGATTCTGATTCTGAAAAACAATAATATTTGTAAACTGTAAGACAACTTTCAGACAACTTTCTCTATATAGCACCTGTAAAAAGGAAATACAAATTGCTTTGCATTAGACATAAAATGCATTAAAACCATTTGTTGAAGACAGGAAGGAAAATGAAATGAGATGAATTAAAAGGGAATTAAACTTGAGGTTGCAGTGCAGCTGCTGCAGTCTTGTTGGACTGCAGTAACAATCAGATTCCACAAGGTGGCAATGTTTCTCAAAGAACATAGAGAATAAGCAGAATATTGTTGTTGCATCCACTTTGATGTAATATGTTGTATTCTTCTACCTTGTGAACACCTTTGTCTTCTTAAGTTGGTTGATTGGCATAAAATGAACCAAGTTTAATGGTTTCATTATTCAGCAACCTTTTCATATCCGCCTTAAAAACCAGGACAGAGCCCAGACTTTTCATTCAGGGTGGCAGTACTTTTTCTTATTACTCAAATGCAGAGTTTATTATAATCAGTCGCTTAGTAGAAGTGTAGCACAATAATTCCAGCTCGGATTTAATGCAGTCTTGTTATTTTGATTTTAAAAGTGATTAGCCCATGTAAAATAATTGACACTGCCTTTATTTTGTTAATGTCTCACTTTGGAAATAATAAACAAAACCTCAACCTTTTCATTATGTACCGTGTATGTGCTTGTCTGTGTCTGTGTGTTACAACATGCATGTTTTTGCCCATTCAGCTTTATATTTATTTTAAAGACAACATTAAATGATTTCTCGCTTTTTTTTGCCCGATTTGAGAATGGACCACAGTCGTATGACTGAGTGTGACACAGTTGCATCCATTAAAGCCTCTACTCATTCTAGATTGCAGAATGAGACGCTTGATGCACATAAGTATTCAATATGACTCACACTTTGCTTAAACCCTCACTCCCCTCCCCGCAAAACCCACAATTATGTTAAAAAGTCCTGTCATACATTATATAATTACATATCCGAGAGAACTGGGGAATAATTGTATTATCAAATGCCTGAACGTCTATTTAAAAATGAAAATCACACTCATCATTAGACTCCAAAATACTGAGATGATATCTAGAAAAAGCTTTTTGGTCGACCGCAGCAAGTGTGATTCACCCCGCTCTCGTTTTTCCCCTGCCTCTCTGCTATCTTGCGTTCTCTGTCTGTGTGTATGTGTCACATCCTGACACCTGTGTGTAGGTGTGGACCAGGGCACAGGTGCAGGTGCAACCTCTCAAGGCCTATTTTAGTATTGGGACAGATATTTTTGCATGTGTCTGCATGCAGCAGCCGTGTGTGTGTGCGTGCGTGTGCGTGTGTGTTTGTCAGGGCATGTGAAGCTGTGGCTTACTTGATCGAACTGCTGGTATGTGGTTGGGCCAGCTAGCTGTTCTCCAGCGCCCGCCTATATTTTTGCATGCTGTTGTGTTTTGCCAAGTGAGTGAGAGGAGATAACCTTTTAATAAAGATATCTTCATTTCCTTGGCTTTGAAGAGAGGATGACATTAAAGTTTGAGTTGCACAATGAAACCTGTTTATGTCTTGTCTTCAACAAGAGATGCCAGCCTCACCGAACCACAAAATGATTCTGTTTACTTTTGCCACATTGCAGATAATGATAAGGATGTGAGAACATTACATGCAGTTGCTGTGGAAATTTGACAACACTTAATGCAAACCCATTAGAATGACATTTAGCTGTAGCTGCATACGTAAGTGTATGTTTTCTGTGTATTCCTCTTTGTAATAGCTTAAAATGGGGCATGGAAATGCATGGTACTCTCATATACGCATCCATACACAAACACAGTGAGGCAGGGCAGGACAGGAACCAGGCTGTGTGTGCCCTTCAGACAGAGCCTATTGTCTGCAGATGGGCCTTTAATGGCCCCACAGCTGGCCACAAAGAGCATACCGCTCCAGCTCGCTGCTATGCCTCTCGCTGGCCTATACTCACTCACCCTGAAGAGACGAGGCAGCTCCCAGGCACACCAACCCCACTGTGTACATGCATTTGATATCTCATTCTGTTACACCCTTACAAGCATGCGTTTTACTTCTTGTCAAATTCTCGCCCAGCTACGTGAGAAGGGGCTTGAGAAAGACGAGTGGAACCGTAGTCGGCTGAAATGGAGAAAGAAGTGTTTGTTGTTTATCAGAAGAACTGAGCACTTTTACCCACACACACACACACACACACACACGTATCAACACACGTCCCAACCACTACCTCTAACTCCGTCCTGTACTGCCGCCTAATGCAAAAGGCATCGCCCACGCAAAAAGACACCTTGCAGAGACGTGCACCCACACAAATTTTTTGCACTCTGATATGCTTTCTATTGTGTCCTCCTTTCACAGCTTTTCACTTATCTTCCCCTCGACGGCTTTAATAGATCTTGCCGTATGTATATAAAGTACCGGGTATGTAAACATCATTGGAAATAGCATTGTTTAATATCGTTTCCTCTTTAGCTGCTGTGCCGCTAAATAACTTGTTTCTGTAGACGCCAACACGGCATTGTTTGGTGAGCTATATAAATAGAACAATAGCAGAAAGTGGTGTATTCTGGTGCTGCCCTACCAGCTGGAGAATTGTTGTGACTTCTTGTCCTGTTCCTCACGTAATTACTTTTCTAGATTGTAGAGGTAGTAGGCACACAATTGGATGTGTGTGTGGGTGTGTGCCTCTTCCATTGCATGTGTGATAGCAGCAGACAAAACTGAGCTCGCTTTCCCATACGGCCTTTACATTTCTCTCATGATGATATGAAAGTTGTGTGCAGGGTTTTTGCAGATGCCAGATGTGTTTGCATCCCCTCCCTTGCTCTCCCCTTCCCCTCCCTCTGGTTCCTGCATGGGCGCAGGGTCTCAATCAGAGCATCAGGGCTCCAGAAACCGGAGCACAGCAGTTCCTCTGTGCTGCCCAGAGAAGTGCAGCCTTGTCTGGGTCGATGCATCTGCAGCCTGGGGGTGAGCTGGGGGAAGAGGGTGAACCCTGGTGCCTCTGCATGCTGGTTTCACTCGAGGTCTTCTCCGTTGGCGCAGTCTGACCCCTGAACTCGGGGGGGAGAAAGCTTATTCCAAATACAGTAGAAGTGCACATGACCAGACTCGCATCGGTTTGACAGGTTGATGACAGACAAAAACATTTAGACCAACTGTTTCCTCAAACTGGTTAGTTTGGTGTTTGGTGCAGCAATGGCCTCATAAATAAAACCTACAAAGACATGCTCAAACAAACATAGGCGTGCGTTCTTTGCCATCGAGAAAATGTCACAAGCCTGTTCCTCCTTTCTGCTAGGAATAGCAATGGGTTCAGGGTGGGGGTGGAGGGCAGCACGTGCTGCAGGGCCTAGTTGGCTTGCTAACTGGCCCACTGGCTTTCTGGCTGATGGCCCACACTGTGACACTCTGCACCTGGGAGCCTGTGTGTTGTCAGCCATGCTAGCTAGCTCGAGCTACGACCACATGACACACAGGAAACACAGAAATAACTGCTTAGTGTCTTCAGCAGTAACCACTTAACTGGGGGTGTGCTGCTGACAGAACAGGGCTGAGAGGTTAAAGGGAAGTAGAAGACAGAGGGATACTGGTTGGAATGGGACAGGGGATAGCACACTGGTGTAGAAAAGAAAGCAAGAATAGGAAACTGGAAAACAAAGAAATGCTAAGGCACTTGCACCTGTGCAGTCTGGTGTTAGAGGAGCTCCACTGGCCTTGATTCAGACGCTATATGGACCATGTACGTACTCACTGACAGATGCAGCATATCCTGTTTATCAACTTTTTATAATCAAGCCCCTACAACGATTATTGCGCAACATGGAAGATCGACAATCTACAGCTGAGGCTCTGATGTAACAGTTACATTTCCAAAAACTCTTTCATATCATGTACATTTTCTGGCTTTATCTGCTGTCCATCTGCACCTTGACTCATGTGAGCCTCACCTCGCACAGGTGTGAGAGCAGAGTCAAGTTTTAACGGGACCCACAAGCCCTAGATTAGAGCTCAACGGAGGAAAGTGTTGTGCAATATGTGGACTTTCAGGTGGTGATGAGCTGGTGTGTCACTATTCAGAGGAAAGAGGACAGAAACAGGACAGATTGAATCTTGTTGTGTTCAGTTGTTGGCATGAGATGGAGCATGATGTTGGTATTGTCTCTTTCTGACTGGATATAGGTTTCGGTCTGTGTCAGAGATGTGAAGGAAATGAGTAAACAGAGGAAGAGAAGAGAGATGCGATGCTGGCTGCACCAGGAGGAAGCTGTGTCTGATGCTTCTCCATGCAGCTGCTCCCAAACACCCACACTTCCTGTTGGAGTGTACGTGTGTGTTTACTTTTTGTGTAGCGATTTTGTGCCTTTTTACTTACTTTTTACTGATATACTAAATCTAATGAATGTATATTTAAGTTTGGGCCACTATGCAATCTCTCTGTATTAAGCAATTTCTGAAGAAAAGAAGAAGAAAAGCATTTTAAACCGTGCGCTGTGGAGACAGATCAGTCATCTACGATCAAACAGAAAACCGGCTTAGATCAAAACAAGTTCTAGAAAGGTAGAACTTCAAGTATCCTTCAGAAGACGCATTCTAAAATAGCTGATGCAGGTTTCTCCTGCCTGTCGAAGGCCCTCTGTGTCTTTTCAAAGAAACACTGGCCTCAAAAAACATCCGCTGGTGGAAACGCTGGCCTGCCAGTCAGTGAATGGAAATGTTTGCGGTGAGAGTGTGGCCACATTGAGGTGTGTGATTGTGCGTGTGTGTGTACATGCATTTTTGTGTAGGTATGTGTGGCCTATCTTAAGCTTCCATCACAATGATATGCAAAAGGATTCTTCATCTGGTGCACCTTTGTATCCATTCAGGTTGACCTCTGACATGCATTTTTAGCATCATTAGTATCATCTATTTTTACTCAAATTAAATTCTTTACATTTAAAAAAAGAGCAGTAACACACAATAGAAATATATCGACAATATGATTATTCTTGAGCAAATGCATTTATAATAAAATGTTGTGGGTTGATAATGATATTACATTTTTCTCATGTAATGTAATACTTTTTACAAATAACAAACTAAAGCCAGTTTAAATTGGATTTGTATTATCAGGTAGTCTCTGCTATCAAGCCGACGGCAAACTGAGGCTTTGCTTCACTGTCAGATCAACATAAAGTCAACACATTTAATTGAACTAAACCAAACACACATTTGTCATTCGGATTACATCATCAGCTCAGCTGTTACAGCGTTTCTAAATATGTTGACCATAGCATGCATGTCAAATGATCAAATGTTGCCCAACTTTTGAGATCGGGAGACTGTGAGTATCGGGATACTGTGATGTCTTTGTATTGTTCTTCATGTGCGAGTGCTGCTGGTGCTGAGTACTAAGGAGGATACAGTACATCTGCTTCAGGCTGCGTAATGATGGGGGGACAGCACGTGTTTAGCCCAAAACTGTGTGACAGACTATTCCTCTACAGTGGTGCCACAGTGGATTGCTATTATTGAAGGGAGTCTCTGGCAGATATACAAAACAGGATTTGCTCCAAAATCTTTGGGGTGATTTTTGACTCGGATCACACATTTTGTTAGTAATTCTTGGGTCTGAAAGTAACTCTGTTCCAGAGGTACTTTTATATTTGAAAATGCTTTTAAATGCATTTCCACTGAAGTATTAAGGATAGTAGTTCATATTTAGAATTCATTCTAAACCGTCAGGGCTCAACCATGGGTGATGTCAACAATACTGCTTCAAAGAAATGTGTTGATGGACGTGAAATTAATAATTCTGATGACAGATAATAATGATAATTGTGTTATTTAGCTATTTTCTCTGTCTTATATTCAGTGAACTGAATATTTTGGGGTTGGCTGACTGTTGGTCGGACTAACAAGCCATTCAAAGAAGTCCTCTCGTAGGCTTTAGGAACTTGTGATGACTCATTTTTTTATAAAAACATTATTTTAAGTAAACAATAAACTAATTGGCTGATTAATAAACACGATAATATGTAGTTGTAGCCCTAGTTAAATAGATGACATATATTTTGTATTTGTCTCAGGTCTACACATTTTATTTCACTGTGTTATTGCTGATGGTTGATAGAATTAAGTACCTCTGAACTTCCCCAATATTCAAATGTGAGAATAAAAGTTCATTTTGAGAGATGCTTAAGACATGTTCAGTATATTTTGTGTGTCTATGTTCGAGAGGAACCATGACTGGAGCGCTCAGTGATGGCTACCAGTGCCTACTGACTTCACTAAAGGAAACTCATTTATGGCCATAACCTTTAATGACAAATGCCTCTTCTTCCTCATCAGCCTCCTCTTCTTCTCATCTACTTTTACTTATTCGTCTTTGTCTTGCTCACCTGCTTCTCTGCCTGTCACACTCTTTTGCCCCCTCTTCTCTTGGGGCCGTGTGAGATGAGTACAAGACAGGGGAGAGTCTGAGCTGTGGTGAGCCACAGACCAAAATAACCGGTACTTTTTTTATAAGAACACATGTGCACCCACCAACACATAGAGTCACACGTGTGTGCAAAGTCAGTCACACACACGTGCACAGACAGAGGTCCCTTTTACTGGAGGATCCCTGGAGAGAGGTGTAGGATATATTTTGACCGTACCAGGAGAGATTGAGTTTGTTGATATCCAGTGCTGAAAAATGGACCTCCATGGAGAGTGAAGTAGGCCATGTGTGTGGAGGCTGTTTATGGGCGAAGAAACTATGAGTTTGGTCAACTGGAGTTAAAACTAGAACATAATGTTCAGACATAAAGTAACATAAGTTTCATTATTTCAGTTTGTATCTCCAATCAGCTGCGAGATACTAATCTCTTTCTCACTTTCTCTCTGTTGCCTTCTCTGGTAACAGATCCTGCAGCCTCCCTGTCAAGCTGGCATAGTGGCATCATTCTAAAACTGGTATTAGGCATTTCCTGCTGCGTCCGTTGGCGGGTGTGTGTGTGTGTGTGTGTGTGTGTGTGTGTGTGTGTGTGTGTGTCTCCATATATATGTGTATGTGTGTCTCAGTGTGCGTGTGTCGGGGCGGAACGCACCTGGTCCGCGCAGCTGTGGGGATCCTAGCAGGGGGGAAGAGAGAGAGAAAGATAGAGGAAGGAGAGAAAGAGCAAGGGATGGGAGGAGACGAAAAGGGGGCCCTGTGTGCTGTACTGGGGACCCAACGAGTTCAAATAGAAAGAAGGATGTGGGAAGAAATAGAGAGACAGGATTTGCTAGGCACAGTAGCTTAGCATCCACGGGCTTACAATGTCCACAAAGTTGCAGGAACTGCCCTTTAAAAAAGGTATTATTCTGTTGAAGACAGATTTGTGAGGGAAAGTTTCTGCATCAGCCACATGTGACGGAAGTCAGTGTGCTCTGTTTCCTTTCTCTGGTAAAGGTTTGACAACAATCTTAAACATTCCTTTAAATCTAATAAATCAATCCTGTGTATATAATATTTTTATACAAGACCGTGTCAAATGTTGATATTCA
Organism: Cottus gobio; assembly: GCA_023566465.1. Lineage (NCBI taxonomy): Eukaryota > Metazoa > Chordata > Actinopteri > Perciformes > Cottidae > Cottus > Cottus gobio. Next base: position 9,738,961 of record CM042228.1, read on the forward strand.
TCTCCTCCGGGAAAGGAAATAAAGTGCGCGAAAAACTACGTTTAAGGCATAACCAAATAAATTCTATTCTATAGTTTGATTGCAACTGATTTACATATTTCTGGCTATTGTGACAGTCGCCTCCCACTGATCTTGAGTATCAAATACCTAACTGGAAATTGTGTTTGTCCATACCGGTATGCAGTTCCTCTGTCCTTCTGCAGAGGGGGCAAGGAATCTGGAGGAAATGCAGAATTGGAATTGGAGCAGTGATAGAAATACTTTCTTACAGTGCAGATTTAAATGTGAAGAGGAATCCACGCAGGATCCCACTCCACGAGGACACAAACAAACGCGTCTATCAGGCGTTTTCATTCAAAGTGCACAGAGCTCCTTCAGTATGCCGGGACAGCACAGATGTGCTCACACACACAGTCTATTTCACAGCTGGGCGACCAAGGAGCAGTCAGCACTGGGAAGGTCAGATGACCGGGTCAAAGGTCAAGCCACAGAGACCTGCAATAGGGGAAAGAGGGAGCACAGGGGCATCGCGCACGCCATGCACACACATTTATTAAAGTCATCATCCCCACTGTTGCAACTCCTGAGCCTTTACTCCAGATGGGCAAAGGAGGCTGAGAATGTCTGGCAATTTGGTCCGAAGTAACAGGCTGGACACACGTGCTGACCCCCTTCAGCATGTCGGTCAGATTTGTGGTTATTTGATAGGAAGGCCGTAGATCAGTTCTGAATAGGCGTCCCTTCATTCTTTGGACGTTAAAGATTTAATACCAAACATTTGCCATAGAATATTGTATATCATTTCAAAAAGCTTATTTTATTTTACAGATAATATTTTTGGATGAAACGGTTTTCTGACCTATGCTCAGGCCTACGCCGGCTAATGTTACGGAAGCTATTGCTAGCAAACAATATGTACATTACATTACATTTCATTTAGCTGACGCTTTTATCCAAAGCGACTTACATGATATACAGTAGACCGTAGACACAGCAACGGTGAGCAATTAGGGTTAAGTGTCTTGCTCAAGGACACAACGACACAGACTGCCAGAGCCGGGATTCGAACCACCGACCCTCTGATTGAAAGACCGACTTGCTAACCACTGAGCCACAGTCGCCATGTAAGACTGGCAATACCAAATCACTATGCTGACTGTGAGTTTTATTTAACTTGTGCTACTGTAAAACTGTCTTAGCGTTGACTTGCAGCCACCATGACTAGTGTTCAGCAAAAGTTCCATAGTCTCATTTTAACAAGTGTGTCAGTTGTTGAGAGCTGTATGAACTTCTAACTGTGGCCTTATTCTGTGTTTCCTAATTCTCACAGGAAATCCAGAATAGCTGCTTCTTAATAATATCCAGGAGATGTCGGGTCACAGCAGGTGAAATGAAACAAGTCCTAACAAGTTTGCTAGAAGTGACCGGTCTAATGCATTACACATCAGTGTGTTCTAATTACAGCAAAGTGGATCAAGCAGCCATTTCAAAATGCCCATTTCCTACCTAGTGCGATCTTTGAATACAATACAATGTGTGTGGATTGGATTTGTGTTCTTTGTGTGGCTGTAAAGATAATGTCTATTTAGAGAGTGACACGTATGAAATTGAGCTGCAGAGGAGTTGTGGTCTCTTATATGAGGAAAACAGCCACGGCATAAAGGGGAAAAGTTGCCTGAGAGTTCTTTGTGCGTTTTCATGTGTGTTTTTTTTAGCTTCTTTGTTTATTCCTATGTGACACGGACTTATTCACACTTGCCAGCTCCTTTTGATATATTTGTATGTGTGTGCGTGTTCTGTACTTGTATAAGCTAGGGTTTGGCAACCTGCATCCATTTCCAAACTCACTGTTCTCTCACAAACAACAGCCAGGCAATCACGCTTTGGTCTAATTAAATAGAATCAACATGTTTCAGTTTTATGGCAGCAAACTGAAAGCTGGACTCTTTTCCCGTAACGTAAAGCAATAACACTTGAAACCACTAAACTCACACTTTCCTCCACTTATCTAACACCTACCTTGTTGTTCAGCGTGTTATTTTTACTTCAAATTACCTGTAACACACACACACAAAGACACACACACTGGATCTTATCAGCACATTAAGATATGCTAAGTAACGTGCATGGTCAACGATGCGCGTAGTAACCGCTGAGTTCAATTAGCCCCGGCATGCAGCCTAATTTCACAGTGTGACCCCTGCTGCTGCACTGACACAGATTACAACTCTCTTAAATGTCTATCTGTGTCCGCCGGTGATCAATGCTTGCTTTGAAGGGAAGAACCAGCAAGGCCGCCGAGGGAGGGGGCCGGGTGAGTGAACGCAGGACACAAATGAATGACAGTGAGTGTGGGGGGGAGGAGGAGCCATGCAGTATGAGGACAAGAGTTGAGGAAGGTGACATTGTATCCAGAGTGATGGATGGATGTTCACATATAGAGAGATAGTGTCTTCTGAGGCTAGATGACCCCTGACCTGACCCATAAAGCCGTATGTGAAGACAACAACTTCAACATTTGTTTGGAAATGGACAGTGCGAGAGGTCATGAGGCAGAGATGTGTTTGTGAAGGAGGAGAGACTAGTCACAGCAACAACTAGAGAAAGACACTACCAGCAGGCTGACATTCTGAATATGTTTCTTTATATTGCTGTATCCACTATGTTTACATCACTATTTATGTTCAGATCTTTATTCTCAGACAAACGGCTATTCTGGCAGACAGTTTTAACAAGCTTAAAGTGGTGAAGTGTGTTCTATTTGTAGACTTTTATTTGAACGATCACATGATGTGGTTGTAGTAATGTTTTCTATGAACCACAGAAAGAGGAGCTGTTGTACTGATAGCTAACTGGGGTCCAAATAGATCAACACATACTATATTGAGCACAATATGTTTCCATAGAAAATAATAATTGGCATTCTTTAGTAAGTATTCGTATTCTATTTTGGCAAAAGAAAGAGTGTGTGAAAGAGAGGAGAGAACGAGGAGGTGTGGGGGAGCCCTCTGCCCTCCTTGTCTCCAGCCAGTCTACTTCAACATCTGGACTCACATCAGCTCTCCTCAGAGACTGCCACTGCTGTAGAGAGGGATGAGAGAAGTGACAGCGAAAATAAAAGAAAGAGGAGAGGAATGTGTAGAGGAAAGGAGGTGAGAGAAAGCTAATAAATTAGGCTTAAAAAAAGTAAAAGATTAAGATAAATAAGTTGAGGAGAGAAAACAAGAGGGAAATAATCAGTGCAAAAATAGAGCTGAACAGTAACGTGTTTGTGTTCATGCATCTGTGTTTGTGGTAGGCGGTATGCGTTGTGCTGATGATTTTCCAGTGATCATCTTTAATGCAGAGCAGCGAGAGCATGAACGCTGGTTAGCGAAACACTGTGTGGCAGGAAACAGAACAACTTGTGATCTCTGCAAAAACGCTAATGGAAAATCTCACTCGGATTGTAAATGTGGCTGTGTATGCATAAAGGCACACGAGTGTGTTAATATGCGTGCAATCAAATAACTAAGATATGTGCTCGTTGTTTTTTTAAAGATGAGTAAATGCAACGTATACCTGTGATCTGCAGCAATTAACTCGAGAACCACATACTTTCCTTTAGAGATAACAAGTGGGGCTTCTCTTGGAAATGTGCAAACAAAACAGACGAGACAAACACGAACCTTTTCACGTCATTTCGTAACAGATTTGTTAAACCAGATAAGAGTTGAGCAATATTTGCTTTAACTGCTGATTAGATTTCATTAGATTAGATTTTGTTTGTATTATCAGTGCTGTTGAATCCTCATTTACAGCTCACGTGTTATCAGTTTTGTTGTGGCAAAACAACAAACATTATTAATAACCTGGGTTATTGTGTGCCCATACATTTTTTTTTTTTGGTCGTTTATTAGTGTTACAAATACAAATTGCCCCCATTCTGATCCATCTGGTCTTCGTTGCAGGTTAAAATATTCTTTGAATTACATGGTTTCTTGCACGAGGTGTTACTCCTCTGCTATCTGAACAGAACCTCACTATTAAATGGTCTTGATGACCCGGACTCAGATCAGAGGTGATGGTCATCGGGGACTGATTCAAGCCTCTTGGTCTTTAACTTTAAGATGCCACGATGGCCCGCAGGCTGATTCCTGAGTAACAATTCTTGAGACTTTAGAGCAAATGTTTCACGGTCACTTCCTGTCTTTGTGGAAACGATGTCTTCACTCACACTGGTAGTTAAGACAAGATTTAACTGGGTCAACAGTTAGGAAATCAGGTTAAAACCAAACAATGCAAGAGGTGATAGTGCGTGTGTGTGTGTGTGTGTGTGCGTGTGTGCGTGTGCGTGTGTGTGTGTGCGTGTGTGTGTGTGCGTGTAGGGGTGGGGGTCACAGGGATGTTCTTGACTGTGTCATCTCCAGCAGCTGTTTCCCTCAAACCCTGCCTCGCCCCCTCCTCGCCCTCCCACCACAGCGCCTCACAATGAAACCAATACAAAGGAACAGGAAGTGCCTCCCGTTAACTGGGGCCCAATCAAAGCCAGCATTATTCCCGTGTCAGAATTTTTACAGGAAATAGCTTCTCAGAAAATCTGCCAGCTGTGCAGGGAGTGTGGTATTATTGTCTTATAGGTCTTGTCTGGGGTTTTTTTCACTTATCAGTCACTGCAAACAAAAGGACACATAGACCCGTCTCGACCACGTGCGCGGCACACTGTCACGGCTGTGCGCTCCTAAGGCAAGCCAGGCAGTGTGTTCCCTGGGGCTGGGTGGTTATTGTGCGGCAAGTGAAAAGAGCTCCCCTGCTGTGCCTGCACCGGCTTATTTGGTTCCCATCCTGAACCGAGCAATTGTCTTTTTAAACCCGTGCGAGGGGCGCTGAGCCCAGAGAGCACACAGATGCAGAAGTACATACATGACCGCACACACACACACACACACACACACACACACACACACACACACACACGCACGCACACACAGCTTTGCCTACTGAAGCCGCATCTGTAAGAACGCTGCTCAGATTACAGCATAAACGGTGGGTTCAGGTGAAGCCTAACGTTTGCCAGATGCTGCGATAAAGTCACCAGGAGGTTAGCCTAACATTGGAGTGTTGTTGTTGGTCGGGGAGGGTGGAATCATCTGCCTCCCTAACAAGAGGGGGGCACACATCTGGCTCGAACAGAAAAGTCATTTATGAACATCATCTGAAACGGCCGTGAGCGCTGACGCTGTTGCTTATCTGTGATATTTAAACAGCAGAGTTTGACTTAAATCTCGTGATCGATCGGTTTTTGCAGCCGAGAAGAAAGGTAGCCTCTCCGTTTATCTGATCTCCAGTCTGTCCTCTGTAATCTCTCCGTCTCTCCGAGGCCTCACAGACGACTGGAGGACAATAATTAACTCAGTCACTCTACGCGTTGACACAGGTGAGCACTACTCGGGTTGTTAAACAGTCATTATAGGGCTGCTGTGATGTGAATGAACACACACACATTTGATTGACCACTAACATTGTCATAGCTTGTCTGTCACGTTAGGCTAAAGCCTATTCAGTTACAAAATGCCCCTGTTGACTGTGTTAACACTGATTAGATAAAGGGACTGGCCCATTTGACTGAATCCTCCAAACTCTTATCCTCTGCTGACACTCAACATAAAACCCACAGTGGAAAATGTCTTTCCCCCTTTGCCTCTTGTGAATACAATGCAGAGACGCAGTGATTTCTATCAGTTTAACACTAATTCTCACCTCGCATGAACTGAGCTTTGTCGGGCCTATCTCTTGTTTTGGCCAAAGGAGCTGCTCTGCGTCCTTCACCGTGAAGCTTATCAATGGTGTTTGAAGTGCACGTCTTTATCTGAGCGCACTGTGTTGAGGTCATCAGCCTCACCCAGTGGTCTCTATCTCTATCCTTCACTATTTCTCTGCTTTTAAAAGGTTGATTCATCCAAATGACCAAAATAAATCATTAATAACCCCAAAGGTTTTCTGCCATGCAGCCACATTTGAAGAGATATTTCCAGTGTTCTTGACTTTAATATGATGGTATGACAGTATGCGAACAGAAACGGGAAACAAAGAGAGAGGGTGATGACATATCACAAAGTTTCCTTCCTCAAACTGGGAACGTTGTAGGGGTCTAAGCAGGTGTTTAGCCCGAAAATAGCACTGCGATTAAAAAATGAAAAATATGCGAGAAACTAAAATAGGATCCAGGACTGCCAGATTGAGAAAATACATCTACGAGTTTAATAGCTTATCAGAAGCCAAAAGACTGCCCAGTGTTTAGGTTTATAATACTAACAGAATTGTGCACTTGTAGCTTTGACTGAGTAAAGCTTTGATGCAGGACGTTGCATAGTGTTGAAACAACAAAGTTTCAACATTTTGCAATGTTCAGTTGGTATTATGTTTTTACTCCACTGTCCCCAGTGCGTTGTTGCCCTGGTATTACTGACATGAAATAGGCACATTAATTTTTATTACGCAGTGCTAATGTCGGAACAACTCATCCACCAGGATGTCCTCTCTATGATTACTGCATCCAACCCAATGCAACACATTATAGAGTTTTGTTTATGTTGGTTTATTCTTGCCATACAAATAACATTAAACGTTAGTGCTTTCAGTTTTTCAGAGCTGGCCTCTGCAGACCATATTCCTCTTTTGGCCATTCTAGGGAATTGGAGGAAGCAACATTTTTAGAAATCTTGAGTGACTTTGACCCTCCACTTTGGCCAGACTCTTAACATAGTGGTGCCAGTATATTTTCAGTAAATTACAGAGTAGGCAGAGAATGTTAGCAGGAAGTGTCCATAAAACAATACACACAGACCAGACATGGTTAAACAGATATAGGAATGACTCATGATGCTCTTACTTCAGCTTTTATTCTCAGCAACAATACATAGATTTGCAATGTTTTTTTCTTCTCTTTTTTCTCCATAGAGCTCCTCATAAGCAACAATCACAGCGGTGACCGAAGTGCAATGAGTCACATATTGACGATCTTTTTAACTCTTGGTCATGGCCTAAACTGTTCAGGGGCACAACAAGAACAGCAATACGTTTTAAAACTCCCACAGTGAAAGACAAACACAATAGGCCATTACAACGTAAGTAACGTGATGTGTGTTTAATGGTTTCCCACACACAAAAGCCAATTTAGACTCGCTCCATAAAGCCCAGCTGAATATGGCAATGCATAGCTGACAAGCTGGCAGAGTGTCCATTTTCCCTGAGGCCTTATGACCATCACATGTTGCCGTGAACGTCACACCGGCATGATTAAAAAGCCACTTTGGAGGAAGAGGGTTCATGTTAGTGTTTGGAAAGAGATGAGGGGGGTGGGGAACAGAAAACGTACAATATGAGAATATAAATCACTCTAAATGGAGAAAGCATATAAGCAGACAAGGATATGACAGCCAGACAGAGTGAGAGACAGTCCAGTAGGAAGGCCCGTGTTGTTTTTGATTGGTTACGGAGCTCAGTAGTCTGTGTAAGAGCTTTTAATCAGGTCACTGAGAGCCTAGACCTCTCTGCTCCTACTCTGCCCCCTCCGTCTGGAGGGCTCCTACAGGGGTGACCAAGAGGGGCACCACTGACCCAGATTAGGAAAGGGTAAGTGTGTGTGTGTGTGTGTGTGTGTGTGTGTGTGTGTGTGTGTGTGTGTGTGTGTGTGTGTGTGTGTGTGTGTGTGTGTGTGTGTGTGTGGGAGTGGTGGGAATCTGCTGTGTATCATGTCTCAGTCCCCACTGTTTCAATTCATTAGCAGCACAAGGAGGAGACAAGAGAGATGAGGAGGAGTGGCAAGTGTGGGTGTGTGTGTGTTCATGCATGCTTACATATAATTGTACATGTCTGTGTGTGTGTATGTATGTGTGTGTAGGGGGTGGGGACAGACAAAAGACGAAGTGTTAAAAGAATACAAAGCCAATGACAGAAGGAGAAAGTCACTGCTGCAGCGCATCTTAGATGTCAGGGACCCACTTGACCTAGAAACACATGACACACACACACACACACACACACACACACACACACACACACAGGTGCAGAGATACCCACCAGGGACCTAATGGCCTCTGTCTGTGTGTCTCTGCGCGGCCTGACCAGCTGAACCCCTGCAGCAGCAGCGGCAGTGAGGCTCCTCCACGTCTTTCTCTCAATCCCTCTCTGACTGTGTTCAAAATTGCATGCTAACATACTGCATACTAATGTCGCCAATCAGTATGTAGCACATACCTTCAAAATAAACAATTACCAGCAGATTATCAAGTATACTCAAGCGGTAGGTCTTCTCTGCAGCACATATTGTAGAGTTAAATGTTATATATGTGAGCATCTGTGTTTTTTCTTCCGAACTGTGCCTTGATGTCAATCGCCATCATTTGTAATAATTTTATCCAACTGATAATTATTTAAACCGTATGACTCACAGTCCCCCATTGAACGATGTGATGAGCCACAGCACATCTTTGGGTGGTTGATTATGTCCAGTAAGCTCACGTCTCATACTCTTGCTCATATTCTTGTTTAATCTAGTTCACATCCGGGCATTTCTTTCTCCGTCCACGTCCAGTGCAGTTGGAATGCACCACATACTATTTCCCGTTGTACATAGTGTAAATACAGTATATACTGCTTTGAACAAAGATGTCTCTGTCTCTTTCTCTTTTCTGTTACTCGCACTGTGGCTCAGTGGTTAGCAAGTCAGTCTTTCAACCAGAGGACCGGGGTTCAAACCCCGCCTCAGCCAGTCCATGTCGTTGTGTCCCTGAGCAAGACACTTAACCCCCAGTTGCTCCCCGGGCGCTTCACGAGGCTGCCCACTGCTCCTTAAAGGATGGGTCAAATGCAGAGGGTAAATTTCCCCACTGTGGGACTAAGTGTGGGACTAATAAAGGGGTTTCTTCTTCTTCTTCTTCTCAAGTTTATCCTGCAGTCATTTTCCACACAAATGTCCTTCAACTCTCAGCTGGATCTTCATTGGGCTTCCTGATGATACACATTTCCTGTTTGTATCTCTCCATCTTGCTCCTGCGGCCCACGTCGTCTCCTCACAGGCGCATGAACTTACGTTGTGTGGGGTCTGCGAGCGAATTGAATAGCTGTCTGAGCCTCGATCACCACGATGAGCACAGGCCTGCCAGTTGAACCTGTCACTGCAACGTAATACACAGTTGTTGGCTAATTGGTAAAAAAACAATGGGATTGCTTTTGTTTCGCAGGCTTCTCCTCCTCCTCATCTAGCTTGGGTTTCTCAAACCAACTGCTCAATCTGCAGTCCGAGTGCATACACTTTCTCCCAGCTTTATATTCAAGAGCAGTTTAGCATCCAAAATAGACTTTATTTGGAGGCATGAAAGTGTAAGAAGGAATCTGGATCCCACTCTTAAACACTTTTGGTGTCCTTATGTACAAGCCATGCTCTGTGTGGGGTCTCACAAAAAATTGACCCAGACAATCTATAATTACAAGGTCAGAATTCTAGTTTGGGCGAGTTTAAAGTGTATTCACCACAAATGTCCCACTCACAAAACAACAGTAAGAACAGCAATTACACAAGAGTATTTAATTATCATGCTTATCATCTGGTAGTCATCTGCAAATTGTGGCATGGCCATGATTTGGGTTAACGCTTAAAGATGTAGCTCCATGCTGAAAGCTCAAGACTGGATGAGGATCAGATTCTTTCTTCCCTGGAAATGTGGGGATGACTAGCAGACACTGTGCTGTCCGCAGAAAACTCATTTTTAGTGTTTATCTGCTGGTTTAAAAACAGAGGAATGGTTTTATAAAGGGAACATTAGGGCCAGCAGTGCTTCCATTAATGGTCATCCAGTGGAGGACTACAGCAGCAAGTTCCCTGTCGGCTGTAAATAATCATCCTGAGTCTGACTGCTTGGCAGTCTGTCTGAAGACGGCAGTGATGTCTCTCCTGAATACATCTATTTAGTAATCAATAGTGATCATATACAATTCAGATTCTTAACCTGTTCCACGTTGTTTGAGAGGAATGATGTAAGGTGTTATGACTAATCAGTTCACCATCGCCTCCACCAACCACGATCACCGAGTCTGGCCTTTACTATGCTTACACAAAGCCAGATGTTTATCCTCATTGGTGGGCCGCGGAATAAACGGACTGTTCCAGTCAGGGACGATGAAAACGTCAAAACAATAGTGTGACCAACAGCTGGCAGCCTCTGCCCGCAGCGCTGAACATTACAGTCAGCTTGTTTTGGCCCTTTATGGCCTTCGGTGACCTGCAATGCAGTTGTGTGGCCTCCATGCAGGAATAAATGGAGGTGTTATAACTGTAAAATCACACTCATGGACATAGACAGGCCACCTGACAACGTGATAATGACAACAGCAAAGTGCCCACAATGGGCAGCGCCAGTAGTGGGAAACTATTGCCCTATGCCACTGACTTCTGTAATACTATGGTTTAAGGTGTGTTGTACCTCCAAGCACCACATTACCACATGTACATTATTGCCATTGTTAAGAGTTTAATGGAACATCTACTTTTACACAAATTGATTTTGTTCACTCTACCTGAAATGTTCAAGTGATTACTAATTAGTGGCAAAAAAAAAAAGGTACAGAAGTCTTGGTCACCCTTTCTGTTCACATCCTAACTGTATTTAGATACAGTTGGGACAGACGGTAGTTCACACTTTATATATAAAAAAAAAGCATCCTAAATGAATATCCTGGTGATTTATTTTTTCCATTACCATAACGTTGTCTTGAGATAGAAGCTACATCCTGATTGTTTACTCCTTGGTACGAGTCAAGCTCCAGAAATCCTACAATTCCCATGATGCAACTGTGGAGTATCTCTGTTATAATGTTCCTTGTCTGGCAAAAATACATACCCGTATCTTTCAAACCCTGCTCCTACAGATTGTGATGCAGACTTTCTGGCAAAAATGTGTTGTCCCGAAGCCAAGTCGAGATGACCTTGTTGACATCATGACATCAGCAGGGTTGTTCCTCCAGACGTGACAAAGGGCGTTATGCAAATGTTATTACCGGCTTTGTAGTCCTCCTTGTGACTAGTGACCCATAGGTGTCACAAGTGACCACATGTTTAGGGATTTTGCTACAGCTGCAAAGAAAAATGACACATGTGTTTAAAAATAATAAAAGTGTTATGTTTAGATTTTGTCCACACCAGATTTGAGCTGTTAGATCCCCAAAAGGTTCAAAGTGGTTGTAATGCAATCAATCACACCTGTTTTCAGATCTGGCTCAGCCAAGATACCTTATATTTTAGTGATAACCAAACAGCCACAGCGGCATAGACAGAAAGAGCTTGATTCTGTTGGATAGAGGGCTTCTGAACAGCCACAATGGGCACATATTGTTCTGAGTGAATAAATCCATGAATGAAGTACGTGGGTGAGTTTCTTTCTTAATACATTGGGTGTCCTCTCATCAGAAAACTAGGCAATATCATTATGCAAACGCTTGAACAAGAGACTCAAAGATAAATACCAAGTGACCAGTACAAATCAAAAATGAGCATTAAATGTCATGTCGCCGCCTGGGTCACAGGGACAAACGTTCTGGATCCGTAGGCTGTTCAAAGCCAATGGAGAGGACTGTAGCGTCTTTGATGAAGGGCAGAGTGAAAACAGGGAGCAGAGGAGGAGGAGGAGGAGGAACCCCGCACGACACACACCAGGGATACAAAGAATTAAGTTTCAGTGTGTTTCTCGCCACTTAATTATCCCCGCCAAGATGGGCCTGCACTTGTGGATGAAAAAGATACCCTTCTGTATACAACACTGCCTCTCCACATGGCAGTATGGTGGTTTCCCTCCCTCCTTCTGTCTCATCTCACAAGATGAGCCTCATTACTCTACACTCTGTTCTGTTGTTACCAGAAGTAGAAAGAGGCACTTTGTTTATGTTGAAAGAAGGTGCTTCGAGAGGTAAAGATGAGTGAAAGGGAGAGATCTGGATCCTGTGGAAACGCACTCAGTCGTAGAGGTGAAACAGATGTTTCGGGTTAGAATTATGTGATAGTATTTATTTATTTATTTTACCTTCGTTTTTTTTGCTTGTTACTAAAATATACCGGATTGAGAATGTAATTGAGAGAGAGAGAGAAGTAGAGAAGAGGAGAGAGAAGGGGCGCTGCTAATTATGCATGGCGATTGTTGATGGCTTGATTGTCTGCGTCCAGCTGCACGGAGGAGCAGGGAGAGGGAGAGGGAGGGCGGGGAGAGAGGCAGACTCACTGACGCCAGGCTCGGAATTCTCCCATCCATTGAAAGAGAGACCCGATTGTGTCCGGGGCCTTTCCGACAAGCACCTGATCCTTGCCCAGACACACTACTGCGTGTGTGTGTGAGAGAGACAGAGAGAGCGAGAGAGAGGGAGTGTGTGTGTGTGTGTGTGTGTGTGTGTGTGTGTGTGTGTGTGTGTGTGTGTGTGTGTGAGTGTGTGTGTGTGTCTGTGTGTGTGTGTGTGTGTGTGTGTTACACACAGATTTTACGCACTGAAAACTCTGAATCTGCAGACAAGCGCTGTCATGGGAGGAAAATACTCCATTGCCATTTTTGATATCCTAGAAATAGCTCTTATGGTTCCTAGAAGTAAATCCGGAATCAGGGGCAGTGCTTTCTTTGGATCATCAAAATCAACGACCCCACTACGAGGTCTTTAACCCCAAAACCGATGTGCCATTCAGCCCAGTTTGCTAAATCAGCAAATACGAACAATTATTTTCCCACCAGACCTGGGAAATTTAGTGCAATATTTGACTTCCCCTTGACATATTTAAAAAAGATATTTAAGGTCAAAGTCTTGTTTGGATACTCTGCACCGCTCACACAATATATCTTTAGAATAGCGCTGGTCTGAAGTCCTGTCTCACGGTTCAATATTGTGCTTTGCTCTAAAGTGAGTGACTCGTCATGCAGGGTCAATGGTTGTGGGGGATAAGGGTGGAGGGGGAGTGAAAGGGTGGGGGGGGGGATTGCCAGGAGGAATACAGTGACTTCAACATCTGTTGAACCTCTGTATAATGGGGAGGATATCTCCAGCCGTGCCCATTTGCGTAAAAATGTGCCTAAAATGAAGCTATGAACGCATAATGTGATTGGTCATCGTCTTAAAATAGTGTTTTATATTGAATCCACTCTTTTCGTTGAATGTGAGGTTACATAATATCAAATGTGACATAATTATAATAGCATACCGTTTAACCTAAAATTGATAGTTGCTCAGTTCAGAGTTGGTGAAACGTTGACGGTCTGGTGAACACTGGCCAACAGCCTGGCACCCACTTTATCTAACTACTGTACATATAGGCAACATGACTTCACGGCATAAAGTTAGACATGGATTTGTCTTTAATTATGATCTTGTGTTGACGGCCTTCCTGTTACTTTTCATCACGAGATTCGTCTCCGGGCCATGTTGGCATAGTCATCGTTGCCCAATTGTGTATTTTTAAAGGTTTTTCTCAAACTTTCTCTGAGTACAACTGCAGAAGGGAGGAGGGACTCGAGGGGGCGTAGATCTTTGTCCGTGAGTGACAGCCTCGGTCATCCAATTGGATCTCTGAGCGCCTGTGCTTCTCTCGCCTCTGGTGCTGGACGGGGAGGGCGGGCCGTCTGCCAAAGAGGGGAGTGCGCTTTGGGGTGAATGGATGACGTCGGGAGGCTGGCGCCAGCATGTCTGGGACTGGCGCGTTAGATCAACACAGCTGGGCCGGGATAGGACACACAGCTGGCTCAGGCCTGCATTCCTCTACAAAACAGGATTGTGAGAAAAGGGGAAAATAAGACCCAAATAGGAGCAGAACGGGACGTGCTTTGATGTAAACTAAAACGGAGTAACATTTTTAGTTGTTAAAATATAAATTGCATAAAGCTGTTTCCTCTCAAAAGAAGGTTTGACTTTTGCAGTAGAAGTGACTGCACGGATTAAGTGCACCGTATTAATATTCTTTACGGGTTGAATTATTATTGATCAGACAGATGTGCGCTGTTAGACGGACTATAAACTATCAACACATAAATAATCAGTTAATAAATCCACATTCAATACACGATCATCAGAATAACATTTTCTTATCAATTTACTAATGTAGAAAATAACCGAGCTTTCCACTGACCTTTTACCTATATTATATAAATATCTTATTTTCAACATTTTTATTTGTGGATGCACATAGTGAGTCTTAAAACAAGCACAAGCACTATTGTACAATAGACTATCATAATATCTGTCTAGTTTTGAAGAAGTTTGATGAAGTGTTTTCAGAGTCAGACATGCTGCCAAACTCCATGAAGGATTTACAGCAATCAATACAAATAAGTCATGCATGAGTATCTAACTTGGAACATGATGACAAGTATCTTTATTTGAGCAGACTTGTATTTGTCTAGAATTACGGCTGTTAATAAAAGTAAAAGTAAGATAGAAACTGTTGTAAAATCTAGAATTAAAACATCAAGCTTTCATTGCAATTGCTCCTATAGTTCAATAAGCGTGTTGCAAACTAAAATAAGTCCCTTTTCACTGGAGATTCTTGCAATGTGCCCCACTTTGAGAACTTTTTTCTGTCTATTTTAAACAAATAGCAGCACCTGGAAGAGGCGACTAATTGATTGACAATCGCCTCCAGGCATCCCAGCCCTAATTTCCTCATTCTTTCCAACCCTTCCACAAGGTGATATCGGCCAATGAAAACCGTCCTGCTCTTTTCACGGGCCAATCAGAGCCCGGTGCGAGAAAGGGGCCGTCAGCAGGCGCGCAGCGTATAAAGACCTACGCGCACGTCGCTGTCAGAGCACTGTAGCGTTTCAGGACAGCGAGAAAAGAAGACCCTCAAGAGGAGGAAACCCTAAAAAACCTCTCACTCGATCATCAAGCCGAGTCTTGTTGTTATTGTTTCTGTTTCCACCATGAAAGCCATCAGTCCCGTCCGCTCGGTGAGGAGCTGCTACAAGGCCGTGTGCTGCATTTCGGAGCAGTCTCTCGCCATCAGCCGGAATAAACACTCGTGTCTGGAGGAGCCGGTGGGCGCCCTGTGCGACATGAACGACTGCTACTCCAAGCTGAAGGAGCTGGTGCCGAGCATCCCGCAGAACAAGTCGGTCAGCCAGGTGGAGATCCTGCAACACGTTATCGACTACATCTTCGACCTGCAGATCGCGCTGGAGGCGGAGGACACGGCCACGCCGGAGATGGTTCTGTCAATAAAGGTGAGGGGGGATGCGGGCTGCAGCGTGGACCGACGCGTCAACATCACCAGACACTGGCATTCACTAGCAGCACGGCGTGTGTAGCTCTCCGCATTTACAGATGTATGCATTGCTCTGCAAAAAAAAAAAGCATTTTAATTGAAGTCGATCTTGTCGATCCAGTTGCACCACAACGTGCATCCCCGCTTGCATGCACTATGCTGAGGTTGTATTTTACACTATCACGCTGTAGTAGGAGATGCTCATCTCTGATATGTGATGTCGAGGCAGATGTGTTACACCCCCGCACATACGGTTATTATTGTTTATATGCGATGAGATTAAGAGTATTGCCAGCGTCTAACACTGCTTCATGTTGCTCTCCATTCAGACGGCGGACCTTGCTCGCAATTTCTCCAAAGAAGAAGGGCGGTTGTGCCATTAAGGATGAAGGCAGATCACGGTATGTATTTATTATGTGATAATCAATCTTTATGTCTTCCTTTTATAAATGACTATACTCACAAGATGCATGTGTTTAGACACGGCAAATCTTGGAAACTCTCGCTTTGAATTACAACAGGGTGTTTTTTTTTTTTTACTTTCCAAATGAAATAACTTAAAAATAAAACTTTTAATAGCTGCGAGTATAGTGTCTGCTTTGTTGACTGAGGTCTCCTTGCCCTCCGCATTAACTACGGTCGCCAATTAGGCAGGCCAGTGAATGTGTAGCGGATTCATTGCTATCTGCCTGGGGTTAATGAAAGTTCCATGCTAGGCGCCAGTCTGTCTGCTCCCCTCTGCAGGGAGGGAGGGAGGGAGGGAGGGAGGGAGGAAGGGTGAGAGGGAGAGATCTGACTTCACTTTTCTTCCTTTCTCTCCATGCAGGTGCAGGGAAACACATGTCTCCACTTCACTCCGGGCAAGAGGACAAGAGGGGCAGAAAGGGTGGGATAGGTATTTGGGAAAGAAGGAGAAGAAGGAGGAGGAGGGTTTAAAAGAAGAAAAGACAGGAAAAAGTGGACTGTTTCCTCTGAGTGGGGATCAACAGTGGTGCATGAGCAAGAACACCAAGACTCTTTTGTTGGCCCCTGGACAGACAAATCAACACACCAAAGCAGAAGCCAGGATTGGAAATTGAAAGCAACCGGCTTTGTATACCCTCCTCCAAAAACCTGGGATCCCCTATAGGTAGAAGTAGAAACATTGGTACATTGTTGTTTTTATTTTCCTTTTTTTTTGTGTTGCATTCCAAGCCTACTTTATGTGGGTTGAACTCCACAACCAACCAGAATCCTCTCTACACAAAGTCTCACATCATCTCACATAATGATCCCTGTATATTTCCCCCACATCTAATCTGATTTCTAATGATCTGGAGACTGTTGCAACTTTTTACGAATGTGTACATATCTGCTGTGGGTATGTAAGGTGTGAGTCAATTTGGATGTTGGTATTTTTTCTGAATGGGAGTTTGGGTTTTCTTAGGTATAATCAGAACTCTATACTAGAGTTAATTGTAACTGTTTGTAGGGATTGTGTTATTTCTACAGACAATGTGCTGTGAGTTTCATAAACTCTTAATTATAAAGTTTGCTTTGTATGTATGTTCTTATGTAATGAAATAAAAAAAGATATGAAACATTGGCCTTTGTGGTATACATTCATGAAGATACAAAGGAGTGTGAAAACTCAACGTGTTATTCAGAAAAAGAAGGTGACGCTGACGAGACCTTTTGTCTTTGGATGACAATGAAATGCTGATACAACAGGATGCATTCAGATGAATCTTGAGGTGGCGTGGTTGGAAATCAAACGAAGGGAGTTTCCTTAAAGTGTATTTCATTTTCCAAAGAATGAGTTCCAACCAGTTTACAGCAGTTGAACTTCCTTCATGGTGTAAGAAGAGAGGTTGTTATGTAATGAGAAACCAACTGTTCGATCATTCATAAATCTTGAAAGCATTGAACATTCATGACACCAGAATGTGTTGCCTTGACCTAGGAAGCTAAAGCACATCACCTGTAAAGGAGCATTTATTCAACTCTTCCAATAAGAATACTTTTGCAATACCTCTTATGCCTATGATGTGACAACTTCACTTATGTTATTAATATCAATTAGGCCTACAGAAAGATTACAACTCTCTAAGTGTATGTTACTGTACTTGGAAGGTCTCCAAAGCTGATCAAACTACTACTCATCTGGAAATGCAGGCATTAAATGTTGTCACATATTACCAGGGCCTCATCTGGCTCATTAGCAACAAGAAATCATCTTGCAAGCAACAAAACAATCAGACTCCACAATATGTTGAAGAGTTGCATACATTGACTAGTTCTGACCTTCATACTGCGAATAATAAGGTTGCATCTCCATCTAGTGGTAGAAATGTGTTACTGAATTGAAAGGTTCCAGCTAGTGGAGCACTTAGTACATATTATGGAGACTTTTAGGAAAGTTTAGGCAATTTGAAATAAATACTACGTTTGTGGATATATATCCACCCCTTAATGTGTATTACTATGTATTATTTGTATTACCAATACGTATATGCATTACTCTGCACTCTGCACACTGTATAATGACTGTGTTGAATCTAATCTAATTGTATGTGCTAGATCAGGTGTTGTATTTGCATTATGCTGTAAGGCTTTAACGTTATTTGTACCTCAAGTATGCAAATAAGGGGATCTGATATAGTAGGAACACCCAGTTGATACTCATAACAATTTAAAAAAATGGAAATTGGCACAGAGTAGAATCAACACATAACTTTCCTACATCACTTTTACAAAGGAAGTATTATGAGAGACTTTGCTTCAGATACATTTTGTTAGAATATAGGGATGTATGACCATTTATTTGCAGAGAACCATCAAAAAGAACCAGAAACAACAACCAGGGTTTCAGAGCCCAGTTCACACCACAAGATGGGGCTGTTGGATTAGAATGCAACAACTAATGTCCTCTCACATCACAGGGATTTCAACACTTTGAACACAAGATAAGCTTGTTGCTTTGGATCTCCAAATGAACCTCTGCAGGTCACGGGTGGCTTCGACATAGAAATGCAACCCTTTGACCTTGTAACAAACCCAGATTGGTTCAATATAAGGGAGAGATTACTGAGCATGAAGTGAAAAAACAAAGCAACTCCGGCCTAATTGCAAGCCATATTACTCATCAGCCATTTGAACTACATACAACCAACTCTGAATCGGTGCAGCGGGGTCACGTTTTAGCATCGAAAAGCCCATCATTGTTGTTTTTTATGTTTTGTTGTGATAGCACTTTGTCTGGCCCCAGTGAGCCCTAGTGTGGGGGGTTTCAAACCATACTTACAATGACTTTAAACACACATGACACGTTAACTAAACATTGAACTTGATGGTGTTTAGAAAACAGTATTCCATGACAAGTAATATCATAGAAATAAAAATGATATCATGACTTTTCTGATTTACGTAACCAGTATTGTGTCTTCAGATGTTATCAGTCAGTTAGTTTTAGCCCAATGTATTGTTGGGCGTTGCAGTCTAATAGCCCAAGCTCTGTTAAAAAACAGGGGGAAAGTTCCCTCATCATTTTATTAATATTTTTACGATTTAGGCCACATTAGATTACAAAAAGGGATAAGAAAATCTGAACAACTATGACTGTGGAAAATGCAGCATCTCTAATGTGTGGTACTGTATTGCATGTGAAAGAGGAAGGAACAGAGGGTGGAGGGGATTTAAGTTGCACCATGGATGTACAGTTACAATCTGTATTTCCAGTCTCTAGTTTAATGTTGCAATATCATGTGATATTCACAGCAAATGTATCACCCACAAGACAATTAAAAAGTAAGCAACTGTGTCAGCTTTTTCCCTCACCCTGGATCTGTTATATACATATATATATATATATACATATATATGTATATATATACCCCGCGGCCCTAAAGAGAATAAGCGGTTCAGATAATGGATGGATGGATGTATATATATATATATATATATATATATATATATGATTACGTAATTTGGTGCGATATTGACACAATAAAGCATTATTAACTTAACTTGCTTTCAGAACATTATTTGATTTGAAATTATTTGAAATGATGATGAAAAGTAGTTCGAAACGAAGCATGACAATAGACTTGCTTTGGATGGGAGTCTGCTTTGCCTTGGCCAATGGGGGTCAACTCATATGGCTTGGGTCTGGTATAGCTGTGGGTGGGGGATGGGTTGTTTTCTTTCAATATCTCCTTTGAGCCAATAAGCAAGAGTGGTACTGAATGAATCCAATTATTATCTATAAACCATACAGAGCAACACCTTACACCAGACCCCTATACTTTCATCAAGTGGATGTATGGGTTTCCATGCGCAATGAAAGGGCTCCTTTCTTATTATACAAATGACCCATGAAAATAATGTTCATACATAGTAACATATTATTTATCATTCAAAATCCCCCTTCAATTTAAATTGGAGTGTCTCCGAAGTTAGATTAAGTTCCCCAATATTTGAAAGCTATATGCACTGTATCTGATTGCCCCACTTCTTCAGAGAGGCTAGACTGTGTACATCTTTGATGTAAATCAAGTTACATTTTCAAATATCACGGTGAAATTTTAAAATAAAAATTCTAAATATGTTGTACATAATACTCCTGTAATTTATCATATTATAAATCGAATTGAAGCTTAATATGATGCCATATATGAGTACATCATGGTTCAATGCGTATCATGGCCTGTGATAACCGCACAATGTTCTGTAACAACAAAGTAATAACCCTCTTTTTACATATCATACCGTCTGATTACATAGACTGGACTCATTCAATTCAAAAATAATAAGTGGTCATTGTCTCCAACTCCAGACTGGAAGATAAAAGAACATTTGTCTCGCAAGTATGCTACTGTCCCTTTAAGAAGACCAGTCCCATCCCGCGAACAACTGTTTTATGCAAATATGACAAGCCGAACGTGCCTGGAGCCAATCAGAGGCGAGTCCTAACCGCGGGAGATCTGAA
This sequence comes from Cottus gobio, assembly GCA_023566465.1. Taxonomy (NCBI): domain Eukaryota; kingdom Metazoa; phylum Chordata; class Actinopteri; order Perciformes; family Cottidae; genus Cottus; species Cottus gobio. The sequence goes on from CM042228.1 coordinate 9,759,195, forward strand.
TTTCGCGGGACGAAGTTTGGCGCTAAAAAAGCAGTTCTTCCTCAGCTCTTGTCCTGGAGCGGAACTGCGAGGCGGACGGACAAGAGTCACACACCGGGTCGCATTCTGCATCAGAGGGAGTCACGATACGGAACCTGGTCTCAGAGAGACGTGGAAGCCTACTGGTACTGGACTTTAAAATACTGTAATTTTTGTTAAATATATGATTTATTTAACCAGCAGTTTTTGTAACCTGTGGGGCAAGCTTCCCCTGCACTTTGTTACGGGACAAAGGATAACAACACCGACTCGTCTGCTGTAATTTACTGAGGAATATTCTTAGGAAATACAGCTGAATTGACTGTTCATCCCATGCATTTTGCATTTAATAGATGGATTTCAGCTGTATGAGTTGCTCCTGACTTTCCTTTCTTTACACAAGTTACAATATTCTCAGGGTAGAGACATACACTCACACAAAGCCCATAGCAGCAGCAGCAGCAACTTGCTGCAACAGGGGACGACTAAGCGGAGCATTGATCGGTGTGCTTAGAGACCAGCTTGACCAATCCGGTTACATTTAGTTTACTCGGGAAAATGATGCGGATGCCGAAAGGCGTCTCTCCGGCATCGGGGCGGCCAGCCGCGGGGCTGTCATGCCCTCCGCAGAAGATCAAGATTTTGTCCACCGGAGGAGGGAAGACCGAGTTCTTCAGCACCGGGCTGTCCAGCCCGCCGATGAGCACGGTACCGGCCGGCTACTTCACCCAGATCTGCAACACCGCCGCGGCCGAACAAAGAGCCAACAGCCTGTATTCAACCCCCCACGGACCAGAGGCTAAACCCATCAGATCATCCTCCGGGCGACTGCCGGTACATAATCTAACACACACTGCAAACGAGCGTGCATCACAAATGCACACTTTCTAACCAACTAAATACAAAGTGTGTCCAGTGTGAGTGGCTTGTGGGTGTGGGTGGACTAATGATGGATTCCCATTGGTATGCATGTGTAGCAGCGTTCGGGGCACGTTCAAATATGTTTTGACGTGATAAGCCACAGAGGAGCCACTGTGACTGCTGCTGGACGTGCATGAATGGTGAGGGTCCCTTTGCCTGCCATGTTAAGTGTGACATCTTTTCCCACAGGCCAGCTGGAGCTAGACACCACCAGAGGCTGTGTGTGTTTGATGGTTTTTGTGTGTGTGTGGGGGGGGGGGGGGGGGGGGGGGGCAGGGGGTATCCTTGATAGTGTTAGGGGCCCCTTGCTTATGAAAAGAAAGGATGAGTGGCCTCCACAGTGGGAGATAGCGGAGGGCAGCTTTTACACCATCACCGACTGTGCTGGTGGCAGACATTAATGTAAACACAGCATTTGACTCTCCTATCAACCACTGCGGACCTAAAATCAGCTCTACTTTGACAAGACGTGTTCCCAAGTCACGAGTAACACATTTGGGCAGCCTTTTTTTGACAGCTGCTCCAACTGCACCTGTCACTGAGGCAATGCAGGAGCTGTGCAACCTGTTCACGTCACTGTAGTTAGAGGGTGGAGGTCAGAGGTCATGGCCGCACAACTGGTGGGGCTTCCTACTTATGTGTGTCCGCTAAGATGAAAAGAGCTCGTAGAAACACTAAGCATCATTCTAGACTGCGTGATTTGATTTGTTGCTGTAAGAATTGGTATATGTGTCACGTATAAACAGCACGCTTCCTATCCCTGAATGGGTTAATTGAACAGCTTTATGATCTGAGAGGATTGGATCACACTCAGCAACGTGTTAGTGCTTCACAGCTGCTGGTGCTTGTTATAGTTGGTCTCCTCTCGAACCTGCTGTCTTTTAGAGTTAGTGAATTGTGGGACGGCTGAAGGGGTTAAGGGTTAGGGTGCGTACAGGCCAGGGTCTTCAAATCTCATGTTAACCTTATGCCCTTGGAGCCTGTATTCACTAATAGGCCCTTCAAGATGCTTAGGTGGACATAAGTAAAGTGAGAGATAGGCTACCACCTGGCTTATCATATGCAACGGTGAACTTAATTACAGTTCAAGTCTGTATTTCTGAGGGATTTGTACATGTCACATGTTAGAAGTCTCCATTGTGTTGGCTGACTTGGAAATGTGTTTTTCCCCATTTTAATCCAGCATTAAGACCCGCTCCTGTGACTGGCCCACGCTGATGTAGAGTGTTTGATGTGGGTCGATGGGGTTTATTACACATATGATGCGAGGTCATTATCAGAAGATGGGGACGTGCAGCTGATAGAGAGTCAGACTTGTGTTTCCTCACTGATAATGGGTGTTGTCCATTCTTTCACTCTGCTGCAAGTACAGTACACATACATGCGTTTGCATTTGTTGTGACGACGTTCTTTTAGGATCTTAGTTATTACAGATTACCACAATTCACTCTAGTTAAGGTGTAAATTAGATACCTTTAATTAGATGAACCTAAAAAATAAACCTTCAGTTCTAAGGGAAAAGAACCATAAAGTCTGAAGAACAAATTATGCTGTGAGTAGGTGATGGCCTTGTATCTTGTTATAATAATACTAATAATAAACACTACTTAAATAGTTCAATTTGGTTCCCTTTTCTAAAGGAAGGATATTAAAGTGGTTTTGCTACTTCTACCCTGCCTCACAACATTTAAGGTTTGGCAAGGCTTTATGATCTGGTTTCATATAACCTGTTCACAAATGTTTTTTGTAATTACGCACTTTACATTAGCAGCACATGACAAAACAATAGATGCAAGAATTGGTGATTCAAATAAATAAACTATTTCACTGAACTTGAAGATCGTTGTATCTTTAGAGTCCTCTTCACGTACTTGCTGACACTGCAGCTTCATTTCATGTTCAGTCATGTGTCTTGTGTTTACAGGAAGTGTTGCTTCTTCGTGTAAGGCTCATTTCCTTCAGCTTAAACGGCACTACAGTAACAACTGTCGGCTCAGCATGAGAACCAGCAAGAGTTTGTCGGAGTAAAAAAAAAAATCCTATGCCACAGTCATGCTGAATAATGCCGCACTTCAAAGCTTTCTCGTGGGGATACGCTGTTGAAACCCCAGAGGAAAAGTTAATGTTTGGCTGCATGAAGTAAACTTTAGCTGAACTTTCCTTATTAAGTGAATCAGTGATTGTCATGGGACTTTTAACCAGGGTGTGTAGACTACTGATCATTTTGTGTCGCTCGTGTTTCCTTTCGGATTTGAAGGTGATGTAAATGTGTGACAGGATCCGAGCCTCCCACCAAAGTCCACGGAAGCCCTTTCTGTCTACGACAGCTGCCTTCTATCAAATCTCGTCCTCAAAGCTAACATATGAATGCATTGGTCTGTTTCAGATGAACAAGCTACATTTACCACGGCCAAATGGCAGCAATAAGATGCATCAGCATCAATGTCCGGCAGAAACAATGTCCCACTTATTCCCTGCTTATGTCAAGTGGTGTTCCCAGATTTTCACGGAATGTGCCCAATCTGCCAAAACTGCATCAGCATCGATATCAGCTCCATGAATTACTCTTTCTGTCACTTTGTGGGAAAACAAACTTCCTTCATACAACTTCCAGTGTCGTCTTAAATCCCCAGAGACTCTTCTTGGAGCTCCTCCGATGAGCATCCATTGAGCCATATAGCCAACTATATGCAAAATCTCTCTCTGCTTCTCTATTCCCTCTCATTCACCTTGTTTTACCCTGGCCTCAGGCCAGCGAGGGCCCTGGAGCAAGTTCTCCTCTATATGGGTTTCTTTTTGCATTTCAAAGCAGCCTGCTCCCCCCCCCCCCCCCCTGCCCCCACTCTCTCCACCACTAACCCAAATGTGCAGATCCACCCTTCTCTTTGACCTCTTGAGAGCCACGTTGACAATCAGCAATACAGGCTTGGTTTTTCTTTTGAGTCTCCAAGGGTGTGGTCGTGAGGGGTTTGTGTACAGAGGAGCAGGCGTACTGTAACTTGCCCTTGCAGCCCGACAGACCAGGTCTGTTGGTTTGAACAGAGGCCCAACTGCAGAAGTCCTTCACGTGATGGGAATTTGTGTGTGGAACGCCCCTCTGGCGATTTCACCACAGCAGCGACAGGAATCAGCCAAAGAATGTAGAGCGAACAGAAGAAGCCACGTGCGTTGGTGCGTTGGGTGTAACTGGGCAGGCAGGTCTCAGAGATAAAGAGCTAAAAGGAGTGTATTTGGCACAGGCCTTTCCCATTTCCTCTCACAGCCTTTGACCGAAAAACAGTGGCCTGCTGCACAATAACGACGACTGATTTTGAATTCAGTAACGCGCTAACTATAACAATTGCAAAGCCCACAAGGCCCAGCTTTAGTTTATTGTGTGCTAGCCTGTAAATACACAAACAGCTGGTCTTTCTACTACTATGAAAGGGTGTTTGCGTAATATGGATGACTCACCAGAGAGATCCCTCATGCGGAAAAGGGAGCACCCTGCCCTTACAGCTGCAGGGTGAAACCGTTGGTTCCCCTCTTTCAACATGTCAATGTCACCATGCCTGTGGCTGCGACTCTCAAAGTATAGATCTTCAAGCCTGAGAAATGTAGACACAGAGCAAATTGATATGTACATTCAGGTCATGGAAGTTCACTGTATTTGAATGTCGAGGCGGCTCCTTTTATCACATTAACTGGAACTGACAATCAAGTAAAACCAGACAGATCATTTTCTGTTTAATACAGCTGACTCCTCGTAGACACTCCTCCCAGTATCTGATTCCTCTGTGTGACCCCTGCTGCTTGGCCGCTACTGTCAGGACTGAGCCAACGAAAACACAGCTTTTAATCACATAAACAAATACTAACGGTTGTAGTTTTATTCAGCGTAAGCTGCGCCTCTCTGCCCTAGTGAAGCTACTGTATGCGGCGAGGGTTTAAAGCTGCCCCGCCGGCAGCACATACGCGTGCTCTGCGGCTCCAGATGTCCCCAGTCAACAGGTGGAAGTGTCAGGGAGCACACTGGGACAATGGCACCCTTCATTAGCCACACACTCGCACAGGCGCATCCACACATGGTTACGTCAAGTCGGCATTTTTTTCAGTCTCAGCAAAAGCCCTGCAGTTACTGTTGCCAAGTATTTGTGAGGCGTGTTGGAGGAAAGACGAGTTTGTGAGACAATACAGAGCTGAAGGAATAAGAGAGGACACAATTATACATGACTGAGGTGAGGGCCTAACCAGATGGGGCCAATTACCCAGCAGCCTCAGTAATGCCTTGCTAAAATCCCACTCCTGGATCAGTCTGGATCAGTGTTTTGTGTGATAAATGGATGCCGATTGACTGCAAACTCACTCGTCCACGGTGTTGGACTTAAATGGCTGGAATTCTGCGTGTTAGGTTGTGCAACTTGTCATTTTTAAGACAGTTGGGCATTTCTCAATCCCGTGGGGGAGCCTGGTCATGTGACTTTCGCTTTTGTTACATTGGGCCCATGTAGGTCATTGAAGAAGTAGTTGTCACATGAAGATATTATATTGTGGTCCAAAGGTTGTGTGTGTGTGTGTGTGTGTGCGCACGCGCTTTAGATTGCAGCTGCAAGTTCTAGTGCATGATGCATTGCAGTGATAGTCAAGTAATCATCTGTTTGTGTGCGCTAAGCTGTGGAGGCTACGTAGGGAGGTTTGAGAGGGGGAGGAGAGGTCCTTGAGTAATTCCAGGGATTTTTATTTTGCAGGCGGTGGGTTGAGAGACGATCACCCCCTCACACACACACACACACACACACACACACACACACACACACACACACACACACACACACACACACACACACACACACACACACACACGTATGCAAGATCAGCCCCTCCTGAAGTGCTTGGGAAAGTGTGACGGGGTGCTTTGTTCCTGCACTTGAGGGCTGTTGGCACATTTACAACACTTTTCAACAACCCCCTATTTCTCACTTTTGCCAGCATTGATGTCATTGTTTCATGGATTGGCTCGAAGTGCCTCACACACTTCATTCTCATGATATAACTTGTTGAGTAGGATATAAGTTTGTTTCCAGCAGACCATAATATAGGGAATATATTCACTCTCTATATTATCATAATGACAGAATGATTAGATCATAGGGAATGCTAGGGAACTATAACCCTTCTTCTGTCTTATATTGTATTTGTACTAATGAGGATGCACTCTTTCCTCTCCAGGCGAAGAGGAAGCTGGATCTAGAGGACCCTCTTTACCTGCCTGAGTTCCGCACACCAAAAGGCAAAGGCAGCATTGTAGCCAGGATACCGAGTCCAAGGAGTGAGTACACCAACGACTGATCGGAGGGTGGATGGAGTGAGAGAGGTGGTGTAACGTAGTGGCTTTCGTTCAGGAGGCACACTCGGAACGCCGAAACGAAAACATGGAAGTAGCTTAATAAATCTGTAGAATGTTGTAACAATAGTATAATAGGCCTGGGCAATATAACGATATGGACTTGGGTATTGTTATCTGGCACCAGTCTTTTGCTGCTTTGAAAGGCTGCATTACAGAAGAGTGATTCATTCAAGTGGGTAAATGTGTGCTTTTCGGAACTTGCTCAACTGTTCTAGCTAATATTTGCCTTTACCCACTTATATATCCACTTATATATCCTTGATACTGATTATTTTTATTTATTTTGTACAGTATGTGTAAATGTCAAAATTATGAAACCAATAACAGATTTAAATGTGTCTTGTTGGAGATGTAACACGAGGCCAGATGAGAACGACACAGAGCAGACAGTTGCATCAAATTATTTTAAAAGATGTGCTTCTGTGATGTGGTGTCTGGTGGGGAAATCATTTACAATCAGTGAATAGCATCATAAACACAGAACGCTACATGAGTCACATTCATACACGAATTAAGATAATTGCCCCTTTGCCCTCAGCTCCAAAGTCTCCAGGCGAGCGCACACGGTACGACACGTCCTTGGGCCTGCTGACCAAGAAGTTTGTGGGTCTGATCGCGGAGTCTCCCGATGGAGTTCTTGACCTGAACTGGGCCACCGAGGTTCTGGAGGTCCAGAAGAGGCGCATCTACGACATCACCAATGTCCTGGAGGGAGTCCAGCTCATCCGAAAGAAGTCAAAGAACAACATCCAGTGGCTGTAAGCACCAATGCAAAAGAAACATATTTACCAACATGTGATGCTCGGTGGGAGATCCAGCCGCAGTTCAGTCCTATAAACACGTCTCTCAACAAAATCAGATACAGTTTATTTGTATGTGTCACACAGCTCAGACAAGGCTGCGATACCTTCCAGGCCACTCACTGTGAATTGCACTATAAGCAGACACTTCTCATGTTTAGTAGTGGTAACAGAGATCTATCATGTAATGCTAAATAACATAAAAACTGCATTAAACACAACCATATACACAGGATGTGGATGATTTGATGAGAGTCGACATGCTAGCCATGAACTATATTTGACCAGTATAGATTTACTCTACGAAACCAGTCCTACGAAACCAAAGGTTGTTTATTAAAACACTGTCACTAGAATTATTCCTTCTTACATATAGCTTATCTGCCCCCTAGTGGCTGGTCGGAGACCTTGCAACATATCTAGACAACATTGAACAACCTCCACTGAACCATGCATACTGATGTTGTCTATTGATGTTGTCTATCTATTGTTTCTCCTGCAATCAGACCCTCACATTGACTGTTTGTATATGTTTGTGTGTTCCTTGTAGGGTTGGAGATGTATTTGAGGGTGGTGCAGGGGGAGGAGAGAAGGCTTGCTCCCTGAGGAGAGAACTTGGAGACCTGGAGAGAGTAGAAAGATCTCTGGATGACCTCATCCACTCCAGCACCGCGCAGCTCAAACAACTCACCGAATATGAAGACAATAAGAGATATCCTTTACATCCAGTTGTGTTTGCGTGTTTGTTAGTTGGTGTTCGAGAGATAAACATCATTCTCCGTTTGTCTTCTGGGTCTGGTCGCACATGCAAACAGACACTTAATCAAGCGGCCGTTATCCCCCTTGACCACACACTACGTTAGGCTATGTGACATATCAGGACATTCGCTCCATCGGCACTCTGCGAGACCAGACGGTCATCGCCGTCAAGGCCCCCGCGGACACCAAACTGGAAGTGCCAGACACGGCTGGGGTGAGAGCACACATTTCAAAAGCAACAGATTTAATTGTTGTTAATTGTCTCCAAAAGACAAATACGTGCAATGAAACCATGAGTGTTGTACTATATATATATTTATATCATCTTTTTCTATCTTTCTCCTTGCAGCAGGGATCATTACAGATCTATTTAAAAAGTAAGAATGGCCCCATCGAAGTCTACCTGTGTCCAGAGGAGGGCCTTGAAGATGCCAGCCCAGTTAAGAGCGCCGTCACCCCTAAAAAGGAGTTCCCTCAACCCCTCGGCCCGCCAACTGCAACCACAATGGCGCCACCGAGCTACTGCGTCAAAGAGGAGCCTGCTGAATGTAAGCCGGGTTCAGACTTTATATTCTCACTGGGAGATAATGGGTTGATGGGTCCCTTTATTACAAGCTTAAGTTGTGTGTAAAGCCCTGATTGCAGCTATGCACTATGGAGAGCTACTTTGCTTCTGGAAGCAGTCAGCTGTAGCTAGCCTCTGTTTAAAGTCACAAACCTACACAGAAACGTAACTCTTTCCTGAAGCACAACATCTAATAGTTACAACAAGATATTTAACGCTTCTGAATCTGTGCAGTCCAGTGTATCGGGTCAGGTTTTGACAAGGAAGAGAAACTCAGAATTAAAAAGACAATATTTCTGCTTTTTTTTACTGTCCATTGTGAGACTGACAATTTCATTTTATTTGTATTATGCTAATCGCCTTTATTTGTATTATGCTAATGTATGTGTTAAGGATGGCTTTAGCGCCATCCTTAACACATACATGTGTGAATGTTGTGATCTAACTCTCTTAAAGGAAGTGTATGAGGTTATTTCCCAAAATATTCCCAATCAATTAAAGTTGAAAGTGCCATAGCAGTAAATATTAGATTGAAACCAAAAAATATTCAATAGATTGTATTTAAATGAGGAAATAATTAAAACGTGTATTCAAGAACATTAGAATAAAGCGCTAAAATTACTAACTTACTAAAACTATGAATACAAATGTTTGCAAATCACAAGGATGCAGCTGAAAAATATAACTTGTAGGATGATAAAAATGCAACTAAACTAAAATATCTTAATAATAACTTTTAAATATTCAAGAGACATGCAAGGCAAACAATATGAACTTATGCTCTGTCCTTTTCTTGATCACAGTCAACATATCGACGGCAGCAGCAGCCACCTCCTTGGCCGCAGCCTCCACGCTGCTGGATGTCGAGGGGCTGCTGGGTTTGCCCCCCGGCCTGCTCCAGATCACAGAGGACCAGCTGCCTTGCACCTCTTTCGCCACAGACCCCAACACCCCCTTTGTCAGTTTCTCTCCGCCTTTGGACCACGACGATTACCTCTGGAGCCTGGAGGATAGCGAGGGAGTGTCAGATTTCTTCGACACCTATGATCTTGGAGAACTGTTGAAGAGCTGAGGTGTAGATGAAGTGGGCAGGAGGACATTTGGGGAGATTAAGGGGCGGGGTTATTTAATTTAATGCCATCTCGAGGTAGGAAATTATACACTATGAAGCCATAACTCTTTGTTTTTACCATGCCTGTTTTAATGTTAATGATTCCAAAGGATGAGCCCCCCCACCCCCACCCCGCCTTGTTTATTTTAACAAAGTAAAAATAATTTCTACATAACACTGATGGGACTGGGAGGTTGGGTGAGATTGACACACGTGTGTAATCTCCAACCATTAGGAAATGCTGTTTAAAAGGCAGGCACTGTTTTGGACTATTCACATTTTTCCGATTGCGCTACAAAACATGTAAAAACGCTTACACACACAGTAGTTATCGTGCATGTCTCAACCCCGGGCAACACAATCTGTTGCATTCGGTTCAGTGTGACAACTCAGGAATTGTTTTCTTCCTCGTTTCCAAAGTCTAAATATGTTGTGCCACTCTTTGGCCCGTAGGGGGCAGCCTTGTATTATGTCAGCTTTAACTGCCGTGCAGCTTTACAGGATTCAATCACTGGAATTAGTGTAAGCTAAAGCCATCAAGAACTCAACACAGGGTGTGTTTTTAAGAGTGTACCTGACTTCAACACTGACCAAATTAAGCTGTGAATAACACTGGTGCTCCTGCATCCACAAGCATCCACAGCTTCGTACAGTGTCGTTTAAATCTGATTTTAAGCTCACTTGTTTTGCTCAAGTTGATTCTGTCTGATAAGGTTTGCTCTTTCCTGCCTTGAGCTTTTTCTCGGGCCTCGTACCTGTTTGGTGCTGCATTGTGTGCCAAAATGTGAAAGGCAGCTTCTGACACCAGATCGTGGACCCAGATCCAGAGTTAATGACTCATAATAAGTACTTTGTTAACACACACAGTCTCCGACTGAGCGAGAGAGGCACTCTGGTTGGTTTGGCAGCTTCATTTTTACTCCAGGTGCTCCTCTATGGATAAGAGTTTGCTGATTTTGATTTAAATTGTTTGATTCAGTGGTGTGAAACTACTATTGTATTTCTGAGGAAATAACCAAAATAAATGAAATGCAGCATCTGCGTTGCAGACGTTGGGGTTAATTGATGTAATTAAGGTTTATTTAGAGTAGAGATTTGCTTCTTCTCTTGTTCAGAAATGAATGAAGTCTGTTGCTCGAGCAGCAACAGAAACCAGAAGGTATTTATGTACCTTTACTGTTCAAATTTGAAGCCCATGAATGCTTTCCCACCCTTTTTAAATGTCAAAGACATGGAACCAAGGTCAGAGTAGCTGCAACTTGTCTCTTTTTCTTTTTTGAAGCGTTCTAGACATTTGGAAAATTTGAATTTCATACTGATGTATTTGGCTTTCCCTCTACACTGCAGAGATAAGCTAACTGTCCTGTCCTAACAAAACTTGAAAATGTGTGTTTGTGTGTGTGTATTTGACAGCTTGGGAAATTGGTGTCATGGTGTGTTTGTGTGTGAGATTTTACAATGTAGATTAGAGAATGTGAATTCAGAATCTTTAGTTTATTATTATTATTTTTTTAATGAGCATTATTTTTTTGGTATTTGTACATAATTTGTATTGTATTTATACCTATCTTTTCTGAATTTTTTTAAAGTCTTTTTTTACAGAAGACTAAACTGTTCTTGTATGACATGCGGCACTTAATATTCTGTAATATTGTGTGGTCTGTTTAGGTCTGTTTGAAATGATTAAATAAATGCTGAAGCCATGGTTTACACTTGGAACTGTGCTCCATTTTTATTTTACTCACTGGTCATGTCAGGAACCTTTTCTACAACACAAGTACAGTTGAAATAAATAAGTCAATGCAGCAGTCATCTTCATATATCATTGCTATCCATTTTATTCCTCCAAACCTCTCCAATGTATTCCTTAATATAACCTGACTTGCTGTAAAATTCACTATCATAAGGGATTTTCTCTTTAAGATACATATGTTTTGATTTAACCCAGAGGGTCAAATCAAAGCAAACCAGTGAGGATATGAACCTAATAAGAGGAGACGTTTCTAGAGGAGAGAGAATCGGTTGACATGAAGAGCAACAATAAGACCTTCTGAGCTATAAACACATTCAGACAGGTGGACAAAAACCACCCATCATCCTTTGTTAGTTGGTTGCTTTGGAAACACCCTCACAAAAGAGGGCCGGCACCCAGGAGGTCAAAGTTCAGTGGGTCACTGGGTTAGTATGGATAGAGCCAATGCATTCTGGGGGTAAAGACATGTGCAAGGATGTACAAATTGTAATAATAAAGCTAAAGAATACATAGAATCTATAGATTTTAAAGTTTTTAAAATAAAATAATATTAAGAGGACACAATCCTCGCTGGCAGCTCTTTGGTAAAGACGAAGCCCATATTAGCTTTACCAAATGCTCTGAAACAATTTGCTCAGTGTGCTAGCATAGTTCATCCCTGAAATCATTTTATACAACCCTAAAGTTTACGACCCATAGAACTACAGTGAAATATAGTGTACGACAACAGGAAACACAAGCTTCCAAAGTGAGAAGCCAAAAAACAAGACAGAGTTGCGCTTGTAGAAGCCTTTTTTTACCCCCACAAAGAAAGTCTGTCTCCTCGTGCAGCAGCTTTCTGCGAACTCGCTTCTGAACCCACATCAGGCGTCTATTAGCTCTACGGGTCTATTAACAGATGTTGCTCACAACAGCCCGTGCTTTAACAAGAGGTGATAAACTGAAATGTTCGACACCACGTCCACGTACATTGCCTTTGACTGTGTGGTTTGCATGCTCTGTGCACAGCAGACAACCGCCGCTCTGTCACACTCACCTTGAGAACATTTGCTGTGACAACAAATTTCCCCCAAAAAACTGAAAACCTTGTGCAGGCGAGTGACAGAGTTATGAATCACAAACAAGTTTGACTGCCTGTTACCAGTCTGGAAAAAGGTTTATACCGGCCATACCAACTGTGATGACATGCATGGTGGAGGGGTTGTCTGTCTGAGGGTGTGGTTGCTGCTCAGGTACGGGAAGTTGTCAGCTGCCATGTCACAGAGGACAATAAGCATGACTGTGCTGAGACTGATCCTGCTCAGTCGATTGAGTCAGGGATGACGTCGTTCTCCTCAGCAGACGCTGTCACAAAGCGTCACAGCTCTTTTTGCGGCGGAGACGTTCTTCGTGGTGTTGTGCAGGTTCTTGAAGCTGATTGTTAACAGAAGAGCCCTGCTCCCGACACTCCATGTGCTTATTCCAGGGGGAAACTGTTCAACAATGAATCAAACCCCTCGCTCTATCCAATCCTCCCATTTTCAGTCATCCGTGTCGACCAGAATAGGGGGTATTTTACGGTAAGCCTGGGCCTCCTGGCTTGACAGGGGTAGTAAATTGATAGCAGGACTAGTGGAGCTGAGTCAACAGTGGAGAGAGAGATTTTTTTTTGGCAAGGGAAGAGGGGGGGAGTCTAGAGGACCATAGGCTGCAACTCCACTGGGCTGCTGGGAAGCAGCAAGGAAATCCTGGTAGCTTTAATTTCTTTACTGGAAGATGCAGCTACGACCACTGTGCTGCAGCATGTGTGCGTCAGAGAGAGAGGGGGAAGCTGTACCTCACTTCTTCACAGCCAAAGTGAGAATCGGTGTGAAGGAAGAAAAGAAAGAAAGTACCAAAATTACCATGAGCAGAGGCAGGAGACAGCGTGTTGATATGGGAAATGCCAATGAATAGATATGTGGTGTTAGGAAGGAAAAGGTGGAGACAAGGAGGGAAAGCCACTCCAGTTGGTGTAATCAGACAATGAAGTTTCTATCTATCTCCTTTCCTCTTCCTCCCCGTGCATCTCCCCCTCACTCGCTCCCTCCACCTTCCCGATTTTCTTCTCTCCCCCTCCCTGTCCTTTGCCCTTGTGTTCTTCTTATGTTAGAGCAGTGCCTGAGCAGACCGGTTTGCTCAGTTTTACAATGGGACCCTGGCTGGAAGGCTGGCGGACGCACAAAGGCTCTGCTTCTTTACAAGCGGCCGCAAAGGGACTGAAGGAGGGTATTGTTGGGACACAGCGAGCCTCTGCATTACATCAGCCCAGACATCCATGCTAATGAGCATGCACAAAAACACATGTTGAAATGTATTACAATACACAACGATATGTACAACATGCAAAGTTCCACTGGAGCACTTTTTCCTCTCTCCTCGCATGTGTGCAACAGAAACAATGAGTGAATGAGGCCCTGGTGAACTGGGTCAGCAAACCTATTGATTTGGCTCTGCATTGTTTGGAGTTTGTCGCGTGCCCTCACTTCCTTACAAGAACGGACATTGTTTTCTTACTGCTCAATAGGTTGAAGAGAGCGTTTCCACCCCAACTCTGGAGGCTTTAGTTCACACTTTGAAATGTGCTTTGCCTTCATTTGCATGAGAAAACGTAACAGGTATTTGTTTTGTTATCAAGTGATTTTCACTTTGCGCTTCCGGAGAAAGTTGTTTGATAAGCGGCCCTTTCAGCAGTTCTACACCACAAGCTGTGTATGCGAGTATAATACAGCAAATGCTGGGCATGTGCATTTCTGTCAATCAGAGTTTTTTGCAAAGCAAACTTGTGAATATAAACACGGTACCACTGTGAGTGCACACATTTATGACACACAACTATTCTGCTTTATTCCCTGTGTGACAGAAGCCGAATACTAAGTTACAGAGAACTGAAAAAAGCGTCACCACAAAGTGAGTTGGTTTGTTTATAGGGGTTAAAATAACCTCAAGTTGCCTATAGAGCTGGGACAAATTATCCCTTGAAAAAGCTAATGTACAGGCAAATATGTGGTTTTGTGGCAGAACCAGAGGGAGCCTGTGTATTTGATGCGGCTTCCTAAAATCAGCCATCTGCACTTCATAGGGTATTGTATCACTGCTCACCCCAGAGGCAATGTTCAGTGATACACCTCTTTTCTTTGAGTTGACAGGCATGACAATGCCAGGCATGCAGGAGTTATGCTCTATACACAACTCTTGTATTTTTTTTTCCCACCATTCCGATGCACTCTTTCCATTTCGTTCACTCTGTCAGAGGATTTCAGAAGGTCAGAGGGGAGGGTCTTCAGAACTCCTCCCTCCATGAAAAATGCCTTTTCATGAGATGAAAAGGAAGAGGAAGAAGCTTTGGAGACTAAGCCAACGGTATGGCCAAGAGGGAGTTATACCTCCAAACTCTTGATTAAAGGGCAGTTGCACAGCTGCAAAACCCCTACTTGAGTTGGGATGTACTTGATCTGAGGTACTGCATGTGTTTCAGTTGCGTTTAGTGCAAAATCCCCGCACTTAAAGTATTTCTTTTCATCTGTCACATTTGTTTTTGGTAAAACATCAAAGCTTTGAGTTGTACATCCCAGCCTCACTGCAATGCTCTAGCCCAGTAGCTCTCAAATGGAGGTACGTGAGATTAAAAAAAATATATATAAAAAATTTGCACCCATTCAAAATCCTTGAAAAATTGTTATTTAATAAATATTCAATAAAATATAAGGGTAAGTTCATGAAGATAATTGTATAAATTATATAATAAATCAGACACTGATGGCACAGTGCTGTGTATTACATCTTTCTTTCAACCAAAAATGCTTTGCCCTGGTTAGGGGATACTTGGCTGAAAAAAACATTTCACAGGGGGTTAGGGTTAACCACTGATCTTGCCAATACACATCACCTCATCCAATGAAAGGCCTACCCTTCAGTTTAGTCTGTGAATGAGGTATTATGCATATCCATGGCGACCACCACACTGCAGACTCTCTGGAGTTTGCATAGAAATGAGAAGTACGAATGAACGAGACGAGGGCAAGGAGACACACGCGCGCGCACACAGACTCTCTCTCTCTCTCTGCACTCTGCAGAGTGCCAGAAAGCGCACACATTCCCACGTGATGATGGAGTTTGCGCCCTCCCTCGCGGGGCGGACAATAGCGCGCTGGCGCACCTCCACGCGCACACATTCGTAGAGTGGAGCCTAAACTCAGGACACAGGTCCAACTTTACACAACTTTCTACATTAAAGGCGCTTTTAGGGATACTTTCAACAGTCTCTTTTAGTAGCCACTTGCACACAATGGAGGAGCAAACTATTTATTGTTCATCAAATGGGAATTACATGCGCGCGTGAAACTTTCGGCTCACTTTTCTCCGCAGTGATTGACAGACCCGTTTTGCTCTCAACATGCCGGAGCGAATAAGCATTTCGGACTTTGTGGTCCTGACAAACGAGGATTTGTCTTCGCCGGGGACTTCAAGTTTTCAGTCCAAAATGAGCGACTGTCGGAACACAGTTGCAACCGTGGATGAGGTGAGAGAGGAGGAAGAGGAGGAGGAGGAGGAAGAAGGGAGACTGTGCAGAGAAACATGCACCTTTTGTCTGTTGTTTACCTGTCCACGTAGCCTAGCTTAGCCCGTGTGGCTGTAGCTGAAGCTCGCTTTGCACTCACCTGTGGACCAGCTCACCTTTCTGAAGTGAACGCTGCTTTACAGCGCGGGAAAAATGGCCCATTGTTTCAAAATGAGCACAGAGATAAATACAGATGAAGACTTTGCCCCAGGTTTTGACAAAACGGTCAATTCCATCCGAAAAGCTGTAATAGCTACCTCATGCTAACGGGATACAGTGCAGTGTTGGTTATGAGCATACACTGATTCAGTATCAGTGGTGTGCTGGTTTTGGGGTGACCATGCAGGTGCCAGATTCTGGTCAATTGGACACTTCATAGTGTGGTTTTGTAACATTTTCTTCTTCTTCTTTGCTTCTTTGGCAATGCTGGTCAAGTTCTCTGTGTGTGCTGTGTAGTGGCACTGTCTTCAGAAAAATCTGGATGTGGACACTCATGTTTATTCAGTGCAGGCTGTCCTGGTTAAGCAGAACAAGTCCCGGTTACACAAGGTAATGAAGCATATGGAGAGTTTGCTTGGCCTTGTCTTCCGCCTCGAGGGAGTCAAACTGAGATGGAGCTCAAACCGAACACACACCCACAGCAGACATGCCAGGAAGTTGTGTGGCCCTTTGACATAATAAGGTATTGTTTCTGTCAGTGTAAGTGTGCTTGAAAGTGTGTCCGTGAATGCGTATTTGAGGTCTGTGTGTGTGCACGTTTGTGTTGGTTTGGAATCTCTTCTCAGAAAGCTCCCTGTTGAAGGAGGAAATAGACAAGCTGCGGTGAATTCTGCCAAAAAACGAATAATCGAAGTGTGCACACAAGCTGATCCTTCCTTGTAACATACCAGTATGGTTCAATGCTCTACTGTAACCCTCAATGGATCTGTGTTTCAGACAGAGCTCGCATCAGTTTGAATCACCATGGGTTTGCTGTTGCGAACGGAAAACTGAGGATCAGTTTTCTAAAATGATATATACAACATGTGGGTGGAGATGATTTAGTTTCCTATGCAGAAGTAATTCAGTTTATAGTGCAGATATCCTGATTTTTCATCGATATTGGATGATGGAGTCCAGCTAATAAGCGCACACACTCTTGTCAACAGTTTGAGAGATGAAAAGGTCTTCATCGTTGCTAGAAAATGACAGCTGAGCAAAGATGACCAGGGTTTATAAAGAGTTTTACTCAGCTGTCTGCTTTATTTATCTTGGGATAATACCCTTATTAATGACCATGGCATACTGGACAGTGCATAGCTGGAATAGCTGCTCTGGGGAGGGACATGTTGGAATCCTACACATGAGCACACAGACAGACAGACAGACGCACACACAGATGTAAATGCAACTGTCTCTTTAAAGATAGATCTATGGTTATTATGTTTAGTCTTCTGAGTAGAGACAAGCCTGATTAATGGCTAGGGTGAAGCGTGGGCATGTGTGTGGTTACGGCGGAGGGCAGGGAGACAGAGACACCATTTAGCCCAACACACACTCGGCTGCTTGTTACTTATTATTCCTGATTAGAGGCAACGATAAAGGGAGAAAGATGGGGATAAGGAATGGTTTCATTTACTATAACTTCAGCTATAATTGGTTTACTGTAGTTTTTCTGAAGAACAGATCTAAGGTTTTCTCTCACATGGTTAACATGTCTATAGGTTTTCCTGCAGCTAAATATGTCATCACGCTTGTTAATGTGGTAAATAAGGATCCCATAGCAGTTAGTCACGCACTGCTGACGGCAGTTGCCACACACCCTGAGAACAGGTGAGCACAGTCTCACAAAAAGGCACAAAAATACTTTTTCAACATCAATACACTTACGGGTGGAGCTCATTACCCTCTCCACAAGGGATGTGTGTGTCATTTTGTCGGTCTCGACTGAGGGGTGGGTTGTTGCCCGTTGGTGTGTTTATGTGGCCTGATTTATTTCACAAAATTCAACAAACACAACCTGTTCTAGTAACCTGCGCCAGCTTGTTTCCACTGTTTATCCCCTGTGTGCCAACCAACTTACCAAGTAGAGGAAACTGTAGCAGCATCAGGGAGGAACTCCCATCTCCGGTCTCCACTAAATCACTTTCCCATTTATTGTCTGCAGGGTTGCATTACAGAACACACACACACCACCTTTTAATTAGAGAAGTAACACTTGGGGAGTGCACCGGAAAAGACTTGGGCATGCAAACAACAACATCATCTAACTAGGCAGAGTCTCTGTTAAATCTAGATTACTGGCTCATTAAAGCTATTTCTAGTGGCGTGTAGGTGGAGTGCCGCATGCCTAGCTCAGTAAAACAAGTGGCCTGTGTACGGAGAATAAACAGGATGTAGTGTCAAACCTTATTGGTTTGGAAGAGACTAATTATCCAACTACAACGATGCCTCAATGTGAGAAAGTATTGCTTCAACCTAAAAAGTGAAATAAACGCACTGACGTCATTCAGCGTTGCACATGACGAGACAGACAGTTGTCTTGCTGAGTGCTGACTCACCTGTTCGCCTTAGTCAGGCCGTGAGAAAATTAAGCACAACTAAACACACACTTACTGTAAACCTTGAGAACAGTACAGCAAACACAAATCAAACATCAATTCAGTCTTTTTTAGTTATTGTTTTTTACATCTATGAAAGATTGTTACCTGTACTCAGGTCTTTTGTTTAAAACCAATGAGCCGGACAACTGTTTATCATAATGGAAACATTGGATTAACATGATTTTTTTTGCATCCGTATGTATCTTCCTTAACTTCGTTATTTAGTAAATCATTAGCCTCGTCCATTTAAATAAATAATATTCACACTATATTTGTCTCCTTGTCATTCATTACAGTCTCTGGAGATGGACCACGCAGCTCTACAGAGGATGAAGAAGATGATCAAAGCTATACACACCTCTGGACTCTGTAAGTATCAATGGGTCACATACTATAGTGTCATTCACAAAATACATTACTAGTTCAGCCCGAGGCTCAATTACTAGCTTTTTCCAGAACTTTCAACAGAACTTTTTGTTCAGTTGGCTCAGTAGCTGTTGTGATTTCATCCACAGCACTTTTAGGTCTCCTAATCCATGTTGGCTTAAAGTAATGCATGCAAACTAATTCTTGACCTTGGAAAGGGAACTTTGACAACTCGAGGGCTACTTACTAGCTTTTACAAAGCTTCCTTCATCACACGGACCATGTGATACGGAAGAAAGCTCCACAGAAACCTTGAGTTGGGATTATTGTGAAACTACTGTTTATCAGGTCAAGATTGAACCTCCATCTCGTAAGTTAAATACATTAATACTAACATACTACAAAACAACATTTGACGAGTTACAAAACCCATGAAGTTGGATGGCTGCCCCTACAAATGAAGCATGTCAACTCTGCAGCTGTTCGGTGCATAGGGGAGCCTCCACATACATCATTGTACGAGACTTAGGATGACATCATGAAGCTCATGTGGCCAGAGGTGTTTATGTGTGAGGCCCATTGTTATGGCACCAGAGTGCGTGGAATGCTTCGTGATTGTGTGTTTATATCCATACGGAGTGTACGATTTTGTGGCGTGTGTATGTGTGTGTTAAAGCAAATATGTGTGGTTTCAGCAACAACGAGGTGCTATACAGTGACCGAACTGATGCACTGGGTCACTAAGTGAATGTTTTGTTGGTGCGTATGTGTCACAGTAAGTCACCATAACTTGCCATGGATCTATCAGAAGGGAACATGCACAAGATGTGAGTGTTCACCTCAAAAATGCGCCGGAGAAACCGAGGAACTGTGCAACGTATCCTTAAGTAGGTTTTCTGTGCTCGGTTACAAATCTGCTTCCCATTATAGGGCTGCAACTCATAGTTTTTCGTAAAAATGAGTCATAGAGCCATCTGCCCAGAATTAAGCAATCATATGTGATCGTCAGCCACATTGTAGCTGCAGAGAAGTGCTCCATGTATATTCTCCATACGTATTTACTTCTTTAATTCTTCCTCTGTGTCTAACGAGAATCATATGGGCTAGTTCTCGTAATATGACTCCCCCCCCCCCCCCCCCTTCTGTCATTATGTTGTTGAACCCCTTAATCAGTCCTGATGTTTATCGACAGTCTGACTCACCACGCACACAGACGCAGTTGTACGCCGGTCCTCCCCCACGCTAGTTTGATGGTCCGTTACTGTGTCGCACATGCAAAAACAAACACGCACGCACGCACACGGTGAGATGTTCTCTTCTTTCGATCTCGATTCCCATAAACCTCTAAGTAACACTTCTCTGCCAAGATGCTGTGGCCTGCAAGTCTGTGTGTGTTCTGGCAGAGGAGTCAAGGAGTTGAGTTGCTCTGCTGGTATCTTTTCTAAAGGTCAACTGTAAAACCATCCCCTCAGCTCCTCTGTGAAGCAGTGGTTTGTTGTGCGATAGGTGCATGCATGTGGTTTGTTATACGGTTCTTTATAAAGACATGAAGACTCAGTTCTTCTGCTTCCACTCGATTTTATCTCTTCCGTCTTGCAGTGTGTCTGCAGACTTTCCTTAAATTCACTTTTGTCTCATACAAAATGTTTAACCTTTGTTCTCAACTAGTTAACACAACTGTGTCGGTCTGTCTCCCAGCTACTGTTTCATATTTGTCTTGAGGTGGAAACTGGAGCAGAAGAGAGTACCAGACTATACTTCCTGCTTATTTCTGCTTTTGTCTGTTTGGTCTGCTTCAGACACGTGCAGATGTCCAGGACATATGTTTCTTTTCTATTTCCTTAAATTGTTCTCCACAGCGATATTTATTTATTTTTTCCATCATTTGAGATGATTTCCATGGAGCTTGAATTGTAACTTGTGTTGATTCGATGTACTCACCTGAGCCTCACTTTAAAATAGCTGCAGGGTAAAACTTTGTTGAGTGAAATGTAAACCGATGTGGTGCCAGTCGGAGCTCAGATTCTTTTCCATCAGCCTCTTTCCACACAAATTAAACAGACTGAGAGCACTCTAAGGTCACGACCCTTGGGAAAGTGACCTATAAGCCCCAGAGAAGCATGGGTCCCGATATGTTTGCCTGTCTCCAGCTCCAGGATGGATAGAAACCAGTACTAATTTATCCCACATGCTTGTCTTGTTAAAATCCTGCAACAGAGCACGTCAATCTGCCTTCTGACGATTTTCCCGACATGTAACTCAAGTCTGAGTCACCTTGTAACTGT
Organism: Cottus gobio; assembly: GCA_023566465.1. Taxonomy (NCBI): domain Eukaryota; kingdom Metazoa; phylum Chordata; class Actinopteri; order Perciformes; family Cottidae; genus Cottus; species Cottus gobio. The sequence continues at coordinate 9,780,320 of CM042228.1, forward strand.
CGGTGTCAGAGTCACTTTATTTGCATGTGTGTGTTGTTTTTCAGCCCACGTTGACAACAAGGAGCAGTATGTTGAGGTGCTGGAGAACCTGGGGAATAGCCACCTGACCCAGGACAACAACGAAGTCTCCACAGGGTTCCTGAACCTGGCTGTGTTTACCAGGGAGGTCACAGCCCTCTTCAAAAATCTGGTGAGGAAAGAGGCCGAGACTGTCAAGGAAATGGGGGAGGAAAAGGAAAGGCTTCCTCAAATTAGCTTTACTAGAGAGTTCAAACCACACATGCAAAACCTAGAGGGCCGAGAGCAGGGACGGAAATAAAGACACACATTTAGTTATTTGATCATGTAAAAAAAAAAAATCCGACAATAGGAAAGGGGCTTTCAACAGCTGCTTGCTCGCGCCTCTCGACTGCAGAAACTGGGGCTGTCCGGAACCCTCCCACTGATAATTCATCCCAGACCTCCACGTGTGAGTCGACACACACACCGTCTCACACACTCCCTCCAATGTGTCAATCAAGGCCTCACAGGGGAGACTGGGTCTTACAGATGTGAAGAGGAAGTGGGTCCAAAAGACTAACCAGAGGGAGATTTAAGGAGAAAATCAACCTGAGCGTATCCCATAATTCCATGCATGTGTTTGTCCCTCGGCCTGTCATGAGGATTTATGTTTTTGGCTTATCAAACGTTGTGGTTGTTATTGTATGTTGACATAAACTTTATATTTATTATGTAAATGACTATTATTGTATGGTATATGGACGTGAACGTAATCAGTTTTGCTGACATTTGGCAGACTTTGGGTGTTATTGTTAACCAGAATCTATTTTATTTATTGTTTTGGTTGTGTGGTCTTATATATTTATGCATTATTTATTTAGAATATTTAGATGTTTTTTTCACATTACAATTTCAATGTCTTAATATATTTAAGAATTAAAAGTTCATTGCTTGTTTACATGATTATCAATGCTATTATACATAAAATGGTCTTAAAGTGACATTAATGTTGTTTATCGCACATGTTTCCTGGAATGATATATGAGCCAACAAAAGTAGTCATTGTGAGAGTCGCCTACTTCAACATGTCCCTTTAGGAGAAGGTGTTCACCTGTGTCAGAGCGCCACTTGTTATCTATTAGTTACCTCAACTTTTGGATGCCAACCAACCAATCTTTCCAGTCTCCAGGCCTTTGTGTCAATATATGAAGGTCAGCTCTGCAGTCCGTTCACGGAAGTAGTTGGACATTATTTATGTTAAGAGCAGGGTGCTGCAAATCTACCCTGATCCTGAAATGGTTTACTGGATACTGGTGGACTGGAGGTGATGGAGGACTATATGTAGCCATGCTGCATGCTGTAAAGATGTGATTTATTTCTATGGGGGGGCTTTGTGCTAAATATGTATTACTGTAAAGCACAACCTGTGGGGGTTATGCTGGCTATTTTGTGACTCATTGTCCCCAGATCCACAATAGACTCAGTTCATAAACAGCAATAAATGTAATTGCGTCATTCTCCCATTTGGATACAAAATCTTAATGGTGTATATTATCATCCAGTGTTTTTCTTTTTCTATGAATCACTAGCTCAAAATGACTGACTCACCATGTTTTGGAATTATCCACACTCATTCCCAGAATCGGGGGTCCATAGGGAGATAGGAGTGTGTATTACAGTGTGCGCTTGTGAGTGTTTGCTCATACTGCAGGAGATAAGGGCCACCTGTAACATTATGTGGAACATTTGACCTGCTTTGCTTAATTGCTTTTTATGTTTCAGGTGCAAAATCTCAACAACATCATGGCCTTTCCTTTGGAAAATGTGCTGAAGTCAGAACTCCGGGACAGCAGACTAGTGAGTCTCGATTTTATTATAAATGTATTAAATAGTAATACACTGCTGGGTAAACTGTTATACACATACTTGTGTTAGAAGAGTGAGAGTACACCTGTCTACAGGGGAAAATCACCCCATACTCTTTCTATGTCTTCTGTAATGCTCCCATGTATGATGTTTTACAACTTTCAATACAACACCATGTTGATTTTATTTGAATGTGGGACTTTTTTTGCAGCTCAGAAATACAGTATGCGCTTGTTGATGACTTACATGTCCAAAATCTTTTATATCACAATGTAAAAAACATTCTAGGGTGGATTTCCTCATAAAGCAGGTAATCCTGTCTGTCTTTATCTTAGACGCATCTGAGCCGACTAAGACATTGGATAAGATAATGCTGTTTATGCAGATTAATGAGTAAGACTGGGTTATGATCCACTACTGAACCGCTCAGTATTTGTCCTTTTGTTTTGCTTTGCTGACAGACTACTGAGTAATAACAAGCTAATGCTCCAGTCTGCTCCGGTCACTGCCCTGTCTTTGCAACAGCTGATTCGACAGCTGAACACTGCTTTACTGTAACAAAGAGCTACTGGAATCTCGTTTAGCCAGATAGCAGACTAGTTAGCCTAATGTGAGTAATCATGTTTCTGTCTGCCTGTCTGGCTCTAGTCTGATATACGCAGATAGTAACCAGTTCACCTGACTGTACGTGGACTACTAACTCTATGTATTTTAAACTCTTCTCTTATCTTGTCTTGTCATGTCTCTACAGGAGCTCAAGAAACAGATGGAGAAGAGTTGGAAGGAGTATGACATAAAAATGTAATTAACCATACACTTCATTTGTTTTCCTGGCATTCATACATACATACATATGGGACATATTGTGTGACTGTAGTCTACTTCTTCATCTTTAAGCCCAATTGCTTCATGAGAGAAAAGGAATTGAAGCCGGAGGAGAGTCACGTGGCACATATTCTGTTGCTAGTGTGAGGTTAATCAGATAATAGTTCATTCCCCATGGCCTTTATCCATTACATTGCTATGAAATAAACTGCGGTATTGCACTTTGCATCCCTTATTTGATCTCATTCTGACAGTGGACAGTGGAGTGAAGTGTTTTATCATGTTCAAAGTTCACCTCTCTGATTTTCCCCTTTCATCCAACTTCCTCTATCTTCTCTCTATGAGGAAGGTGAATGAGTAAGAGTGAAAGAACACTTAAAATGCTCAAAGTGAATTACGGAAAGACCGATAACATAATTGAAGTACAAAGTGCACAACAATGATTCTTTCTAACTTTTGCTCTTTTCTTCCCCATCCTTCCCTCCACCCTCCAGAGGGAAGCTAGAGAAGGAGAGGAAGGAGAAGACCAGGCAGCTGGGTCTGATCAAGACGGAGGGATCAGACGGCGGGGAGGACATGGAGAGAGAGAGAAGGACCTTTCAGCTGCAAATGTGTGAGGTGAGGGATTAGTGCCAGTCAAAATACCAGAGCCAGACACCTTCCCCATACCTGAAGTCAGGATTTAGTTCACATGGGTGGTCTGCTTTGTGGATTCCATATTCCATCCATGGTCGACTGCATGGCCAAGGTCGATCCCTTTTGCGTTTCTCCAGTACTTCCTATGATGGAAAAAATATGTTTTATAAAGACATACATGAGTTGTTTGCATCTTGCAGAGTTCCAGTGGAGCTTGGTTATACACATTAGAAAGTACAGTTCAAAGTCAAAGGAAAACCTTGTGTAATGCTCTGCCAGTGCTGTTACATGCAGCCTCAGCTTAATGTGTTAGTGCACATGTAGCTGGAGAAAATCCTGAAAAAAAAGAAAAGAAAGTCTAATCCTGACTGAAACCAGCTGTTGAGACAAAGAGGAGAGGCAGGGCGAATGAACTTCCACTTGTTGTAAAGCGCTCCAACCCTCCGTCTCTCTGTCTGTTTGTCCTCCTTTCTTTCACACTGCATACATCAAAGCTATTCAAAGGACAGAAAGCCTTCACTGAGCCTGTCTCTGCTTCAGCTTCAAAGAGACAGATGGATTCAGACTTTGGTTTTATGGAGCAGAGAAGGTTGTCATTCTGCCCACAGAGAGACGCCATGTGTCTGGGTTGTATCAGTGTGAATACTTGTCCGAGAAAGTAAGGATATTAAAGATGTATAGTTGAGGATAAATCGTAATGTGGCTATTTGGCGACACCCTTTATTACTGGTTGTAACTGTAAATGCTGTTTAATACTATAGGTCCCAGAATACTGGGGGGCAGACAAGCAAACTATTGTTGTTTTAATAAAGAAGTCCGGCAATAATGGGTCTTTTTCCATCATTCTGTGAGAAACCGTGATTCACATGGCATGAGTCTGCAAACAGCGATAGTGAAAGTAGTTGGTTACCTCGCTGAAACGCAGCTGTTAATCTAACGGCTCGCGATGGCTGCTCCTTTTTGTTCCATTACTCCCTGCAATATCTCAAATGAATGTTGTCAAACATTTTGAAAAATAACAAAATTTCTGATGATCGATACAGGCCAGTGTCAAGATCACTGACTACTTCAAAGTGAACTTGTGTTTCCATGGATCCATCTGGCCTTTCCATGGATCCATTTTTGGATCGTTATTTAAAAAGTCTTTGTTTATGCTTCCAGTATCTTTTGAAGATCCAGGAGCTCAAGGTGCGTCAGGGCCCTGATCTTCTCCAGAGCCTCATCAAATATTTCCAGGCCCAGCTCAGGTCAGTCTCAGGCGATGTCGCCTTTTAATATGTTTTATCTTGTTGCCATTTTGTTCTGCATGTGAAATAAGAACCAGAAATATGTTTTGACTTTTTCCTAGCCTGAATAACATATGGATTTGATTTCTACCTCAGGGTTTCAGTGAGGGATTTTGCTAAAAAGTTGAGGTTCATTAATTTTTCTTTCACTTTATATTGTAGCTGTTAACCATTAACCTATTTTAATCATACCAAGAGTTGTATGTGGGAAGGGAGCTGCTTATACAGCTTCAGCATGTGATGTTTTGGTTGGTGTGCACTTGGATATTTGGACTGAAGCACCATCATGACTCAGCATTTTTCTTTCTCTGTTCTCAGTTTCTTTCAGGATGGGCTGAAAGCTGCAGAGAACCTCGCTCCCTTTATCGAGAAGCTTGCTGCTTCTGTTCATACGGTAAATACACATAAGCTGCTGCTGGTATACCAACCAGTGTGTTAATCATCTAGTGTCTGCAAGCTGTATTGTTATTATCCAGCTTTGTTATGGTTTTTAGAAGAATATTTGTCCAGATTAAGAGGTCAGAGTCTGTGCTAACTGTTGTTGCTCTGACTGCCTCAAACTGATGTTTTACACTTTGCAAAACACATGCACACAGTGTACATATTTATGTTATCATAGCCACATTCCTCCCTCATACTTGTTTTCTTAATTTGTCAGCCATTTTCTCAGTCCCAGTACGTAAAACTGTTTTTGAGAAGGCAGTAAAGCTCTCACTGTAAATCTCAATGTGTTTTAGTACCTCCTATAGCACTTTTTCCTCTGTTCCTTTCTCACCACAGCCAAAACCTCAGTCTCTCCCCCTCCTCTGACCCCCCCAGCTCTTACTGCAGCCTATTCCCAGAAATGCTTCCCTCTCTTTCCTAAAGATGAAACAGAAAGCATCTCTTATTTTCATTCCTTCCCTGATGCACACCTATTCCTCCAACCACTCCGACGGGTTTCCAGTCCCTTTTCTGGATGGAGCCCTGGAAACAGACGGTTAACTGTGACACTAAGAACGTTAGAGGTTTTTCTGGTTGTGCATAGGCAGAACAGAGACCCGCTCAGACATGCCAGACCTCAGCCGTAAGACGGAAATTCAGACAAAATCTGTGTTATGGCTCCCCGGAAAAATGCTAAAATATTTCAGTTAAACAGACTTTTATGTACCATGAAAGACGGGTCACTCTGCTGCTGCTTTAATACAAAATACACAACCTCCTAGGACGACACACCCCAGCAGTAAGCTCTGTTCTGCATTATTTAGTCCATTACACAAAGCTCTGATGTTATTCCACACCCAATTCTTGGAACAAATACAAAAAAACACTTCATAAGATAAAACACAAAGACATGGTGTTCTTCCAATTACATTTTTATTTTTTTATTCCCTCAATTGTACAAACTGACTTTTGTGTTGTGCTTTTTAAGGTGCGTGTGGATCAGGACGAGGAGGTGAAACAACTCACTCAGTTGAGGGATTCTCTCAGATTACTCCTGCAAGTGGAGGGGAAAGAGGTATGCTTATTTATAATGTCTCTTTGGTTTACACATTATATATAAAGGACCTTCAATTTGCAGATTTAATATCTTCAGTGATACTGTTTTTGCAGGTAAACAAACGATCTAAAATGTCCAGCGGCAGACGGCTTTAATTGCTAGTTGATGCTATCGGATTACTTTGTCTTGCCACACTTGTTTTAGATTTGCAGAGCTGGCCTCAAGCTTTTGAAGTGAAGTCCTAAATCTTTGTTTTATCCTAGGAGTATCTCAACAGGAAGAACTCTGGCAATGGCTACAGCATCCACCAACCTCAGGGCAACAAGAAGTATGGAACGGAGAAATCTGGCTTCCTGCTGAAGAAGAGTGATGGGTGTGTAAATTCATTAACTACAGTGGCCAAATGTCGAGTCACAGCCAGTTACAAGACAAGTATTGTATTAGAATAGGAAACACAAGATGTGCACACCATCAGAAAGTGCTGTAAAGCCTATGAATAATCATGTATATCATGTAATTTAATGTGACATAGCTCAATAACACAATAATTATTGTTACATCAAAAACATCTCGGTTTACTTTCATGTTAATATTACCAAAAATTATACTGTTTTTAAAGTGATACACTTTGCTGTCGAGGGCAGTAGTAATCAGAGCTGGGGGAAGAGAAAGCAAGTAGCATGGATATAGAGAGAGAGAGAGAGAGAGAGAGAGAGAGATTCAGACTGTCTGCCCCACCTGGTCCTCATTATTGTGAGATGAAGATTCAAGCAGGGGCCCCTCCTCTGGAACTTATTGGCAGACTCGCAAACTGAACGGATCCAGCTTTTGCGTCATGCACACACACACACACACACACACACACACACACACACACACACACACACACACACACACACACACACACACACACACAGAGCTTGATTACAGTATGATAAGGAGAGAGGATGTGGTTCAGTAGGGTGAATGGGAGACGAGGGCGAGCAAACCTTCCTCTGGCCTCTGACTAAACAGCAGACATTCTCAGCCTTTTTAACTGATTCACTCGAGATAATGAAAACAAGAGTGCTGTAAACAGGAGTTAGCTTGGCCAGCACTGTGTGTAGTTCACCATTATGAAACGTTATCACTTTAATCTACTGCACAGAAATCATTCAGGTTGATGATGTTATGGCAATAGTTTGTGTATAAAATCAGTATATATTTTTCTCCCATTTACTTTTTTTCTCCCTTTGGCATTGCATCCCGTAGGATCAGGAAGGTTTGGCAGAAGAGGAAGTGTGGAGTGAAATTTGGCTGCCTGACCATTTCCCACAGTACGGTGAGGACAAACAGGCCAAGCTGCCACCAAGCATTCAGATTCAGATCAAAGTGTCATCTGAAATCTGTCCAATTCTCCAGCACATGCTCACATTTGGCGTCTGTGTCTATCTTCAGATCAATCGACCGCCAGCCAAGTTGAACCTGCTGACCTGTCAGGTGCGACCAAACCCAGAGGACAGGAGGACCTTTGACCTGGTCACCCGTAGGTTAATTCTTAACTCTTGACCCGTAACACTTAACCCTCCACATATCATCATTAAATACTATTAAGAGTCATGTGCCGTGCAGCTGTGTGGAAGCGTGCCCATTTGGTCCCCACCTAGAAACTGGGACCAGACACATTTTATATGGGATGGATGCCAGAGATTTCTTATGATTAATGTACTGTTGTACATGACAAAGGGGTGATTATGTGATATTTTTCAACTCCATCTTCTGTTGATTCTTTTTTTTTCTTAAGATATACTGACATCATCTAACCACCATTTCTCCTTCTCCATAGATAATCGGACGTATCGTTTCCAGGCAGAAGACGAACAGGAATGTATGATGTAAGTGTTGAAACTACTGTAACCTGTTAACGTAATTCACTTTCTTAGCTATGGTATTTTATTTTGTCTAAGCAAGTTGTTACATGTCATGCACCTTTACATGAGCTCATGTCTTTCATTGGAAATAAGCACTTAAAGAGAAGGCAGAGAGGTATATTAAAGATGATAATACTCAACGATAAAGACAGTAAAACAGAGTATTTAGTCTGATGTATGCAGTGAAGAACAAGCAGGGCTGACAATACCCAAAAAGGGAGAGAAACTAAATGATACAGAAAGAAAACGCTGTCCTCTAGGAGCCAGCTGGTTTTGGGTGGGACTTCTCTTTCCAGCCACAGACGGCAAGCAAGGAAACTTTGTGTTAAGTGATGTGGGGACTGAGGGGAGTGCATGGGGGGTTTTCTGTCCCTTACCCTTCCCTTGTGTGGGGGCCTCCGGTCAGATTCTTTGATGTGCTCTGTGAGTTAAACAACGGAGGGAGATGGAAATGGATTGAAGGGAAATTGAGAACCGGAGCTTCATAACAAATGTGAGATTCAGTATGAGTCTGGGTGGTAGAGAACTCATGAAAGTGAGAGTGATGATGACTTATCACTAGGCAGCTGAGCAAAAACACATGCAAAACACATGGTGGACCACTTCTGATCGTCTAGGGGAAAGAATGATCAATCTTTTGGTTCTCTTGGTGACAAACTCTGTGGCTTTCCCTCCAAGTGAGCAGTGACAAAGTGTGGAAACTGGGGGGGAAAATATTTAGCTTCTTTTATTTACTTATTGTTTTCTGTGCTTAAGTTGGGTGTCAGTGCTGCAGAACAGTAAGGAGGAGGCCCTGAACACAGCATTGGTAGGCGACCAGCTCCACCTCCAGGACAGCGGGCTCCAGGAACTCTCCCGAGGCATCATCGCAGAGCTTCGAAACATGCCTGGCAACGAGGCCTGCACCGACTGTGGAGCACCAGGTCAGCCAGTCGTTGTTGTTGATGATCAGAATCAAATGACTAACCAGTTTCACTTATTTTATGAGCATGGCAATATTCACAAACCGCGCTTATCAATTCAAGCTGTGTTTTTATGGTGCTTTTATAATGGGTTTCACAATCTCTCGACTTCTTTGTGTCTGTGTATCTCAGATCCAACATGGCTGTCCACCAATTTGGGCATCCTCACCTGTATAGAGTGCTCTGGCATCCACAGAGAGCTGGGTGTCCACTACTCCAGGATCCAGTCACTCACCCTGGACCTACTGAGCACATCTGAGCTTCTGGTACTAAATACACCCCTGGAAACATCAACAACTCACAGAAAAATAGATTTACTGCTTTAATATCACATCTATGTGGCTGCATTGTTTGTCCCTTCAGTTGGCTGTCAGTATTGGCAACACCAGATTCAATGACGTCATGGAGGCGGGCCTTCCCAATGACTCTGTCAAACCATTGCCACAAAGTGACATGTGAGTCCCTGATTTCTGTTTAACTAACAATCTGATTGTTCAAAAGTAATACAAGACCATTTGGTGATGTATATCTGTTGTATTTTTCATTAAAATGTGTTTATTTAACAACTAGGAATGCCAGAAAGGAGTACATTGTGGCGAAGTACGCAGAGCGCCGGTATGTCCAGCGTAGAGAAGAAGCAGACCCGGGCCGGCTGCATGACGCTGTGAAGAGTCATGACCTCACCTCTCTCCTCCAGCTCTACGCTGAGGGAGCGGACATTTCCAAACCGCTCACCCTGCCCGATGGACAGGTGAGGATAATTTACAGCCACAAGTGGATTTCCACACCAGCATTTCTCCCCGACCTGTCTCCCGTTAGGGTGGGAATGTGTGCAATAAATTCATACAATCTCCTGACAAATTTGAACTCCCACAGATGTCATGCATTTAGGATGAATGGCCTCTGTATCCCGGCAGGGCCGCCCACCGGGCTTGTTTACAGCATACATTGGTGCAATGTTTCAAAAGGTTTCTAACATGTTCATGTCATTTTAGGACTTTGTTGAAAATGGCTTAAAATAGAATCAAATCCTAGCAGTGTAAAAAAAAAACAAAAAAAAACAGCCACAACATACAGAATGGAGGAGGGGGTGTGGAGAGTTATAGTATGTGAAAAATGTGTTAATTGTCCTCTTGTGTGCACAATCCGTGTGGGTGGGTAAGGCCCTCCCATCTCTTCTGGCCTCTAATTCAATCGTCCTCCTTCCTACTCTCCTCGATGCCTCGTCTTCTCGTCTTTAATCACGCTCCACCCTGCCTGTCATACGCTTCCTGCTCCGCATAAGCAGTCTGTAACAATGCTGACTGCACTGCGTGCGTACTTGTGTTTGTTTGCTTTGTTTGGCCCTCGTTTATTATTTCAGCTTTAAGGTCAGAGCTCGCGTCTCTGGAGGAAAAAGTGAGACGAGCTCATTGAATTACGCAGCCACTTCTCTTCCTCTCCTGCCCCTCTTTTTGCACTTCACATAAACATATAATGCTTAAAGCTGGTTGCATATTTTCACTTTTACAACACACCATCACAAACTAGCTGTTTGTTTCACGGTCAGCCTCCGACATTACCTCTTCTCGTAATCTTGTTGCAGCCACTTGATGTACTGACTGACAGTGAAAAGGTTTTGTAAAGATGGACGACCTTTTCTGAGGGTCAACACTGTGTCTTCATTCGTGCTCTTTTCTTCCTGTTTAAGGGGATCAAAGAGACAGCGCTTCATCTTGCGGTGCGTCTGGAGGAAAGAAGCTCTCTGGCGCTGGTGGACTTCCTCTGCCAGAATAGGTCAGACGCTGACTAGTCATGGACGATTTGTATCTCTTTTGCATGAAGATGATTTATCATCTATATTTATTGTACATTACTGATGTTTAACACCTTCTGCCCATACTGTATGTTCACTCTACAGCAACTGCCTGGAGAAGAGAACAGCAGAAGGAAACACAGCTCTTCACTACAGCGTCCTGCGTCACAAGCCTGAGTCTCTCAAGTTACTGCTCAAAGCAAAGGCAGTCCTACACACCGGTAACTTCTTTTGCTCTGTTTACTCTGTTTTTCTTCCATCTGGTGCAGTTAATAAATACATTTTCTTCTTTTAAATACCCTATAGTGAACTCTGCAGGAGAAACGGCCCTTGACATTGCACGGAGGCTGCAGCATGTGCAGTGTGTCGAGCTGGTGAGACCCAACTTTCTCTCTTTTTTAGATTCATCTTCAAGCTTTAATTCATAAACTGTAAGAACACACACAGTAAGGAGGTAAATTCCACTGAGGAATCAAGTTGGAACATTAAAATGTCTACCAGAAAGCCAATGCCAGAAACAAAACAAGACCACTTCCATAGCTAGAAATACTACCTTGAAATAACTCCCCGTGCAGCAGAGCTATGCTAAGGACTCGCTCCCAGGACAAGGAATCGTATCCTCATCGGGTCCCAGTGTGTATTATTCATAAACTGTTTTTATTTTCTTACCGGCCATCTGCCCTACTGAATCAGACCTGCCCTGTGTAATATCTTCTTTGATTATTTACAACCTTCATTCAAGCTTGTTATGTGGAGATTGAAAAAGGTTACACAAATAAGCAGCTTTATTTATTGGCTGAATTTATTTAATCTTTTATTATGATGATCTGTTTTTAAATATGAAATCTGCAATGAGGTGTGGGCTGGCTCTGGCCTCAGTACTTTAATTTAACCGGCTTGCTCTTTCTTTGTTGTTTTTCATTTTTTTAAACATTTGTTGAACTCAAGGTCACCCTGATATGACTGATCATTTCCAGTCAGGAAGTATTTTTCTGATATTAGGTTTTCCCAACTTGCAGAAGGATGTTTGATGTATTGTGTTCACACATATGCCTCCCCTTTTTTGCAACTGCACATTATTTCTTTATGTTTTGTAGTTGGAGCTGGCCCAGAGTGGGAAGTTTAACTCTCAGATCCATGTGGAGTTCATGTGGGAGACGCAGTCTCAGGAGTTTTATGACAGTGAGGATGAGCTGGATGAGAGGGTAAACAACACACACACACGGCCATTATCATTACTGGCTATGACTATCTGCCAAAAAAGCCTTTTATAGCCTTTCTGGGAATTGTAGGGGTTTTCCTCTGCAATCTCCTCTACTAATGAGAAAAAGGCAATAAAAATAAAACAAACAAATAATTTGGACCAGAAACTAGAAATGACCTTGTGCTTCTTTCCACTTTCTTCCAGGTGAGTCCATTACCCAAAAATCGCTCTCCTCTATCCTCAAATGGAGGTGGTGGAACTTCCTTTGCCCGCTGGAGCATGGGAAATGGTGCCAGTAGTAATGCTGGAAGCCGGCCATGTCAGACCTACGAGAATCTAGAATTTTTATACAAAAATCCTCCAGCCAACAGCGCCCCCTCTGGAACATCAATGCCTCCACCACTGCCAGTTAAATCCATCCTGAGAGGTGAGCTACTACAGTGTACAGTATATGGCTTATTTGTATTATACAAAAATACCCCAATAACATTTTAGTTTGAAGGGATTAGTAAGGTTGCATTCAATTTGATTTGGTTTACCATAACATGCACTGCTCTCAAAACTGTCAAAAAATCAATAATGATTTGTTAAACTTGTTTCTATGATTGCAAATGTTCCAGTATAATATTGCTTACATGGCATAATCAATGCAAGATTTAGCACATATTAGGTTTTAATTTTAGGTACTTGTTTTAAAGTGAATTAACTTAATTAAATGTATATTGTTCTTCTAAACGCATACGATTTACGGTGTTGTGCTTGTTTAAATTCTTTACATTGCTTCCCCCCTCCACAGGTCGCTCAGACCCCCAGATTTCCATTACAACAAAGGATCGCAACCCCCTACCACGACAGCGCTCTAACCCAGCCTCCAACTCCTCCAGTCCCCAGACAGAGGCAAGAAATAGGCACCCTTCACCCAACACAGAAGGCCCAGGCCAAGGGGCGAGACCACCAAGGTCCCCCCATGGACAGGGAGCTCAAAGCGGTGTCACGCCAACATCCTCTCAGAGTCACATAGGGCCTGTCAGGTGAGACTGCGCTGCTACAATGTGATAACACATTGCCATGTCTAATAACAAAACTGATATATTACCATTTCCTTAGACGTGTTAAAAAGCAACTCGATGTGACAAAGGCCTTGTTTGATGTTTCATGACTTCAGTTCAGAGAAGACCACATCATATCGGCGGACCAGCAATGGAGGAGGCAACCAAGGGAAATGTGGTGTGTTGTCTCCAAGTTGTGTGGGCAGCCAGGAGGAGCTTTACTGCAGCTTAGTGGGTAATAGCCCAGGCCCCAGCCCAGCTCCTGCTCCAGCACCACCATCCTCACCTACAGTGACTTGTGTCCCACGGCCCCGCAGGAATGCCATGGTAAAAATCACATGGACGCCTCTTTCTATTGCATTCAGCCTGTTTTCAGTCCTTCATGTTACAATCTTTAATTATTTTGCTTGTGGAGTATCAGAAAGAAAGCCTGTGAGATTTCACAGTCTATAAATTTGCTGGTGGAACTCTAGAAAATATATCACATGTCTCCTGCAGGTTTCTGGCAGCCGGCCACATCAGAAGCGTGTCAAGGCTTTAGTGGACTGCAGAGCAGTCAGTGCTGAGCAGCTTGCCTTTTTCAAAGATGAGATCATTGTGGTCACGGCCACTAATGACGCCCACTGGTGGGTAAGTGAAACTACAGCTTATTCATTTTTCTAAAGGTGCCTTATTTCATGGACTCTAATGTGCTCATTTTATAAACAATACATTGCTCTTTTTCTGAATTACATGATACATAGCTGCACTACATCTGCAGTGTACTAATCAATAAGTGGGAGATGTTCATATTTACATGTGTGGGTAGTTCAATATTGAATGCTATTACATATTGCTGATAAGTACTGTGTAGGTTATCTTTCTCATTATTTGATAAATATTGTATATTTTGCTTTGCTGATATTTAGCTTCTGTAACAGGAAATGTCCTGCTGGGATTAATCAAGTGCTCTATTTATCTATATCCTCACAGGTTGGCCACATAGAGGGGGACCCATCCAGGAGTGGGACCTTTCCTGTCAACTATGTACACAAACTAACAGACTGAAGGGACAGGGAAATATGGAACTACTGTATGGCAACATAACAGAAACTGAACCAGCATGGGATGCTTACTGGAAACCTATTTTCATCACACAGTGAACTTATCTACAGGAGTGGATCGATCTCAAACTAGTGGGTTTGAGTTGCATGACAATATTTCCACATGAGGATATATGTGCCAGGACAAATGGCACTGTTATAGGATTTCTTTACTTTTTAAACATATACTCATTGTGGAAACCAACAAGGGAACTGAAGGCTCATTCCAAGGACAATACCCCCCCCTCCTCCTCCTCCGTGGGCCTATTCTTGCTTTTTAACTGCAGTTGTCTAAAACCATGAATCACTATTAATAGGTACGTAGGCATTTGTGGTTGGTGTAGAAACTGCTCTATTGCGCTATTATCTCCATTTAACGAGTGATTATACACCATATTGCAGATGTTTAAGTTGTCTATACTGATCTAGGATTTGTAACTTGAGGCCAAACTTACCTGCCGGGCAGCACCCTTTAACGCACTTTAAACTCATTGAGAAGAAACTTTCTGAAAAGTTGGCAGCGTTGTTAATGTAAATAGTTAGAGAGCCCTCGATTAAATCATAGTATACCAAGACTTGGATTTGAGGTTTGAACCTGCTCAGTGTCCTTAGCAGCCTGCCCTGGGACTCTAAAAGTGGCGTTGTGCCTGCCAGTCTGTCTCCGAAAAAACGGCAGGCGCCTGTGCAGAGATCTGAAACCTTAGCTCAGCCATCTCCACTCTGGGCACAGCTCCCGGCCTGCAAGGAGAGTGGAGGATCCAGTTTCTCCTGGCTCCAGACATCTGTCTCAGGAGAACCTGGAGTAACGACAGTGTGTTTCAGAAAAGGAAAACTCTGGCACTCAAAGAGAGCTTGTTAGCAGCTGCACCCCACTGCAGTCATTTGTTCACACCCACTGACTGTGGACACATGTGCATCACACACGGTATACAGGACTCAAGCACACTTGCACTTACATTACACACAGAGTATATTTAGGAACCTTTTAAGGAAGAGAGCTGGGGGAGAGATTTAACTGCTCCACGTTTTATATTCGTGACAGATGTAACACATTTCACCGTTATAACACATCATTTGTTGTACAAACTTGTATATAAATGTCCATTGATGTACAGTATATATATCACCTGTTTTCTCAGCTGTTATGCATTATAAAGGATTATATTATTACAGTGTTACTCCATGTTGGTAATGTGATGTCTTCTAATCTAATGTCATGTGTTCTGTTTCATTAGTTGTCTAAATGGCTGTCAGAGAGAAAAAAGCATGGAATAGACACAGTTGCATCCTCAGTGTTCAGAGAAGATCCAGTTGCAGGTACAGTGTGTAGCATTTAAGGCGATCTAGTGGCAGAAATGGAATATACTATTGAGTATGTTATTTTTTTGTTTATCACCAGAACATTATAATTATGTTTTTGTTGCCTTAAAAATGAGCCCAATTGTTAATATCTACATCCACATTTGGGTCCTCTAGACCCAGCTGCCATGTTTCTACAGTAGCCCAGAATGGACAAACCAAACACTGGTTCTAGAAAGGGCCATTAGCGTTTTAATGTTGTGTTGGCCGCCTACGCGGTCGGCACACTGGACCAATTACAGTTGGTTGCAATCTCCAACCTCAGCGCTAGATGCCACCAGATGCTACACACCAGACCTTTAAACAAGTCTGTTTCCTTATCGATCTTTCTGCCTCCAGCCTTGTTATAGTGTTAATGTATTAAGCAAACAAATCAGGAGACAGGCATGTTATCAGATAAATGCAAAGCAGGCCATGACTGCATTAAAGTACAACTGTGAGTAGGAACTCCTGTCAATTGTAAACAATAGTAAATTAATTCATATTAGGCAGTCTATTTGTAAATACACATAAAACATGTTCAATAAAGTGCCATACAGTCTTATAGTGTGTATTAGGTGATATTTTTTCTGTATCTGTTATGAGTAAAATAGGTGAATGTATTGTGATCTGGTTTTAAGCTGGATCACATCTACAGACCAAAGGTGCTGAGTCCTTAATCCTCAACACAAGGACACGTCGCTGAAATGAATTGCGAATGGCGGCTGCCTGCGTATAAATGTGCATAAAACTCATTGTGACAGGTCTTTAGTGGCCGTGAGGATGTTGTGCACACTTGTACAAATGGATACACGTTTCGTCGTCCTGGATTGGGCAATAGGTTACATCAAGTCTACTGACGACTCCAAAAACTACATGCCAACATTTACCACATATTCACATTCATACTCTGATGGAAGAGGTTGACATACAAGGTACCAACCAAACTGCTAATCAGGATCAGGATAAACGGCATTACTCTCAGTGAAACATGCATGGGTAAATAACCACATGTTCTGGAATTAAAATGGAATAAGACAGAACAAATGGACCCTTTGTAAATATATGACAGTTGCTCTTCTTCCTCCCATTTCTAGTGCCCTCACAGCTTTCTGTCCTTCTACCCTCAATAGAGTCTATACCTTCCAAATTCTACATCTCTCCCTCCATCGGTTTTCTCTCCGTCTTTCCTTCCAGCCTTTCTTCACCATCCGGATGTTACTTCTGTCCTGATCCTCCGAATCAGAGCCAGGATGATGAAAGTCCAACCTGTCACTTACATAACCGGTCACTTCACTAACAGCCAGGATAATATTATCCACGGCTTATTCTGCGTTGCCAACCGACACGTGCACGCGCACATGCACACACAATTCTCCATTAGGCCGGCCTAGTAGTATGACTTTTTACGACATGCCACACTATGACGTTTCCACAATGTATGACTTTATATACTATTTTATAACATTTCCATGCAATTGACTTTTTTACTACTTTTTACATACCATACTTCTTCATGACATTTTATAATGTGATGTTTTTTTAATGAAATACTATGCCTTTAGACAGACATACTATAATATGACTTTACCAACATGGACCTACTGAATGTGGTCTTTTTAATGACATTCTATAGTATGGCTTCATAGGACATGACTGCCTTTTTTTAAATACTATAACTTTACTATCTGTACTTGTATACTTTTAATTAAAAAACTTATGTTATACATTTTATAAAATACTAAATTATCACTTTTCTATAACTTTTTTTCATACTCTACTAGGACACTATATAATTCCTTTAAAAAAAATACTTTTTGTGACATGTCATACTATGACTAAGTATTATCGCATACTATTCTTTAAAATAAATGTTTTTTGGTTTTATGACATTACTATTACATGCTGTACTAATCTGTACATTATGCTGTATAAATGTAATAAAAGAGAGCAGCATACAACACTGACATTTTCATTACAATCTATACTATATTTATTATGACACTATATATACACACCATGCCTTATTTATGACTTTAATGGCATACTAAACTATGAATGTTGTTATGCATCAGGGTCTGTAATCTCTGTAAATGTAATATAATAGAGGATGTTCTAACTTACTAATACCCTAGATATTCAGATATGCCGATCTAAATCCATCACCATCGGTAATGCCTTTCATTAAGTGAGCAGAAACATCGACTTAATGCATCTTCACAAATCCTGTCTCGCATTAATGGTTGTTTGGAAGTGGGATATATTTCCAGTAATGCTGCCCTTTCCCGTCTGAACACAGGCTTATCCAACCTCCACTTAACCAAATAACCAGCTGAGAAGAGGCTGTGATGGACAAGCAAATTACTTTATGACCTTTCATGCAGCAAAGGATGTAGGTGATGATTTCTCTCCAGTCTGAGGCATGAAAAAAACACATTTCATCAATATTTTCCATTTATTATAATGATTCAGCCTATCTTACAAAACCTGATAATATTCAAAATGAAATATATAATATATTATTTACTAGTCTTGTACATTGTAGCTCTGTGTGTCAAGTAAATTATATTGTCAATAATTAGCATTAGACAGAAGAACATTCATTCTTTCGCGGTGCAGAAGAAAGCAAAAGCCTTTAAAGAAGCAGTGCTAGTACATCAGGGTTTGGAGACAACTCTCTTCCAATACAGTTGATTTTCAATTAGATTTGGAAAGTGGACTTTCATTCCTGTAAGTCTCATAACACTAAAGCCCTCAGAAACATTTGAAATTAAGGCTTTGCAGTTTTGCAAATATCCGTTGGAAACCAAATTGACTCCAAACAGACGTTACTGTTATGCATTCAACAGTTGAACACAAGTCAAATTTTGCAGACCATTCATAAAATACAATATACAGCTAATCAACGAGAAAAACATCACCCGAGTGTGAATAAAGGTATGAAACACCTAATTTAAGGAAAATGTGCTGTACTTATTCCACCACAACATACATACATACATAATATATCCTACAATACATGAACAAAAACAATATTAAAAAGACGGATTAATAAAACTGTTATTGGACCTGTGCTTGGTCAGCATTTGGGTCAGTAAAGGGCTGTGTGTGCTGTATTGTCGTTGGTCGTAGTTTCCAGTTTTCCAAACTGTTGTTAGTTTGGTCTTCATGGTTAAAAACCTTTGTATCAAAAGTCACCTGACTTTAAATGTAAGCACAAGGGCCTGGAAATGAATGCAAGAGGATTTCTTGCCAACTGCATAAACAAGATAGATGTGATTATACTGTGTATTCTGTGTTATGGGAAAATAAGTACTACAGTTACATTCATTCTGCAAGTGGGCCCAGAGATCTTTGGGAAACGTGGTCTTTGTCATTCACATAAAAAAACAAAAGGTGCAGTTGCACAACAGTGCACAGATAATGATGTTCAGATCGATGATGGTCATGAGTTCAGCTGTTTGACCCTCGCCTTCATAATCAGCATTATCACCAAATTATCACTGCCATGCACCAACACTGAATAAGGCATATGAAAATAAATATATAGGCCAGCTGTATATTCAGTTATAACTGTAGCTATGTACATGGACCATCAATACATGTTGAGGCCTACTAGACCCTTCATTCTGTTTGGCTGAATATGGTTTGGTATGGATGTGCACAAAGATGGCACACGGTACTTCCCAGGGCCATGTGGGATAAAGTTACTCAACATTCAATGATAAGGTCATCATGGCTGTCCGAAATCTGAAAGCTGAGAATGTCAACAGTGACACAATTAATCTGTAACATTTTCTTTGCTCAAAGGAAAGGCCTGCTCCGACAATTTAGTCCTGCACTTCGATACAGGGACATATGAAATGTGGGATCCAGAAAAGCTGGACACTACATCTACTCTAATGCTACTGCATCCCATCGTCCATTAAACCTCAGTGCATTCTACAGGATCCACTTATTTCAAACCCCTCATGCTTAGTTTGTAATGCAGGATTTATGTGAAAAGATCAAACCAAAGCCAACATAACCCTGACCATCTCTATGACAGCAGGGTAATTGTTGTGAGGATTCCTCAGAGGACATTTTACAGCAGGTCAGGTAGGACCGTCAGATTAAATTTGTGGAGTGCCCCTTTGTGCTCCCAATAAACTTAACAGACTGATCATTTAAGCTCTTACAGTTCAAATTTAAATAAATAAAACAAAGGCTATCCATTCTGTTTCATTTGCATCCACATACATTTTTAAACATGTGCATTAAGTCTCTACTGAACTTAATGCATCATGTTTGTATTTTCACTTTGTCGGCAGGGTCCTTGATAGGCAGCCTGGTCTCGGATCAATACATCAGTGCACATTACTAAATGCATCTCAAATCATGCTGTAACAAGTCCCATTCATGTGAATCTTTCCAATTATGGAGCAATTACAGCCTATGATAGAGGAGCAAAAGAAGAGCCTCAGCAAGGCTTCTGCGTTTGCAGAAATCCCTGTTCATTCTTTTAGAAAGTTGCACACATAGATGGATAATAACAAGCACTCACTATATGTGCTTTTTTCCCCCAACAAATGCTGCATCCAGATTGAACACTTTCCTCTCTGCCATAACCTTCGGATGCCAAAAGTAGATATCCCTGGTGTATTGGCTGTGCTTTCTACACACACAGCTGAAGCAAGGGCTTGTGCAGCAGCTGAATACAAAAGATACTTCGTCATTGCTAATCCAAAGAGAAGAGAAATGCGAGGGAAGGGAAGAATTAGGCCGAAAAAATGTATGTGATCTATAAGTAGAAATCAGGTCCCTCACTTTATATGGGACACAGACACTGCTGTACATGTGAAGGAACACAACACAACAGATTGATCTACTAAATTAATGCAAATAAATCGTTCAGATTTGACATTCAAACCCTGAATGAACACATTTTGTTTAACTTCCCACAAAAAAAAACCTGTGCGCACACAAGTGTCATTCTATTGGGAAAAACTGCAATTCTAAATATCTTGTGATTATAACAGACAACAAACAAGTGATGGCCCATCACAGCTTTCCTTGCCAATGCATGCATGGCTTCACGTTAAGTGCAAACCCATATCATCAAGAAATGTAACAGGTTCCACGACAGCTTTTTATCAATGATATTGTTTACTATAAAGCCAGTTCTAATGTATTGGAAATAAATGCAGCAGAAACATTATCTCCTAAATCCTTGACAGGACCCCTGCAGCAGCCTGGCGTCGTCGTCACGGTGCTCTGCTGGATACATTCGGTTTGTGGAATCAGATTTAGGACGGAGAGACGAGTGGTTGCTAGGTGACTAAAAAGAGGCAACAGGTGGAATCGTCCCAGCCTATAATCGTCTCCTGCTCTCTTGCTTTTCCTCGAAAACGCTGCCAAAAGCAAGGGTTGTGGTGGTGGAGTGGTCCCAGAGAAGCCAAGGCACGATTTCTGTGCAAGTCTCACAATTTGTGCATTTTCTCTTTTCCAGACTCTTCTCCATTTCACACCTATTTACTGCATACTTGGTTTTATGTAACAGTGCAGCAATCCCATCATCGCTTCACCCCCGATTCTCTTTCACTGCCCTTCACTTCTCATGTTGCAGAGACAGAGTGTTTCCCACTCCCTCTTTCCTCCTCTTCCTCCTCTAACAATACATAATAATAATGCAATCCTGATTGGCTCTTCATTCATTGCTGCGAGTTAATAGACAAACAAAGCTCTTTACCCCACCGGCCAGTTTGAACCTCTTCTCCCACATCACCTGAAAAAAGACTTATCTGATGATATATCGATTCACAATCTCAACTATGAAAGTTTAACACCACACCAAAGTGTAAGCAGCAAAGTATCTGTGAAAGCATTGAAGACATAATGGCATCCTGTTCACTAGCACTGGTACCGGCTCCATTGGTTGGTTCGCTAGCCAGGGAATCTCCTCAGAAGTACACTGAACAGAAAGCTCCTTACTAGCATCTATGATTATTGTAGGCACTCTAAAACCTGGAGGACCAGCCTCAGGATGCAAGAGCAGAGGAAACTAGAGCAGCCATGTCAATGAGTGATAGCTAAAGTTTGGAGTTCTATCCTCCCGATAATGTAAAGCACATTTCTAAAGCGATGGTGGAAAAGCAGTCTCATTGTCCTATTTGAGCTTCACGGGCCAGGGGAGGCACGTGCGGAGTCCTAGCATGGAGGAGAAGACGATGGCGGGTCGATGTTTTTTGAACTTCAAGCCCTTCTTCAGTCGCTGGCTGTTCTCTACCACGCACAGCTCCCCCTGTTGGGCTGCGCTAGATATCCGCGACACCACCTCCCCGTGAACCACCACCTCTTCCTCAGAGCGCACGAACACCTCCCTGAGCTCCCCCAGCCGCCGCTCCATCTCTCTGATGACGCGTTGACGCTCCTCGACCTCCAGGAGACGCCGGCGAGCTGCCTCGAACTCCATGCTGGAGCTGGGGGTCACGAGCTTGGAGGAGGGGGCCGTGGCCGAGGTGGACGGCGGTTCAGAACCGGTTAGCAGCGCCCCTGTCACCCTCCGGAAGTCTCCCATGGAAATGGAGCGCCTGGTGGCTGGAGAGGCCAGCGCCAGGAGAGCAGAGGCCGACGTAGAAGGTGGCATTGCTGATGGAGGAAGAGGGGAAGAAGATGATGAGGATGAGGGAGAAGGTGAATCCGGTGGGAGGATATCAGGATGCGGGTCCTTGTTTTTAATGGCTGCTGCTTTGTCCTCGGTTGAGTCCTCATCGTGGGGGTCTGTGTGTCTTTGTCGTCCCTTCATGGTCACCGTTTATCTCTCTTTGTGCTGCTGCTGTCCTCGTTGTCGCTGTTGTTGTTTTCCCCCGGTCCTCCTGTGCCAGAGTGTAGCGCAGCTGAGCAGGCAGTGCAGAGATGTGCAGTGATCCGGCCTACGCACTGCTCCATTCATTAATAAGATATCTGAGGCGGGCTGGTGGCCGGCTGGTGGTTGTGCTGGGGAGGGGCCTCCTGGCAGCTGATTGGCTGCTGAACTCCTGAGCACGTCAGCTGATGATTGGGTAGCCGGCCTGCGTGCTGCTGATGCTGGCGGGCTGTTGTGTCCTCTGTTCTGCTTCGTCGTCGTCGTCATCTGGAGCTCTGCTCAGTCAAGCGAGGCAGAGTGAGTCAAGACATGCCGGCCTCTCTCCTCTTTGCCGATTGGCTCTTTCTGTCTCATTCCTCCCACCAGCTGGTCTCTTCATATCCCTCTCTTTCTCCCCTTCTCTTGCTCGGATGGTTGCCCCTAGCAACACCGTGGCAAAAGCTGGAGGGAGGGATGATGCTCCAGTTTCTCCCTCCCCTTTATCACCTTGGTGCTCAGCGTTATCGCCCTTTCCCGGTACGCACTCTCTCCCACATTCCCTCCCCCTTTTGACCCATTTGGCTGCTCACAGTATTCCTGCAAACTATTTCTTCCTCTTTCAGTCTCATAAGTAACACCGTGTGTCCAAAAACATACAAATAAGCAGAAAGGAACACACACTTTTGGATTTTCTCATTAAAAATGTGTTTTTAATGTGTGTTTTTTCAACTGTTGTCATGTATGCACATACTTTGGTCCTCAAATGGGAAGCAATGAAGACTGATATCAAATGATCTTAACACGTATGTAATGGTGAACTCTCAGAGCATTTGACCTAAATCACCTTATTGCTCTGGTACCCGTTCTGAGGCCAGTTGAAGGTGAACAAGAACATCCGTCTCTGGTTGGGCCATCACATGCAGCAACATGAAAAACTCAAACCTGAACTCAAACCTCGATTGTCTCAGCAAAAATGACCACACATCTGATAGTAATCACATCATCACGAGTGATACCTTGGTTTTTCCTTTTTTTCCTCTGCTTGCTATAATATTTTCCACTCCATTAGCAGCCAAGCTACCCTTTCCGTCTAGACAAATATTGACTGCTTCTCCGGTAAGTAAGTAATATGATAAGAGTATGAAGACAGACACAAAATAGGTTCACTCACATACATCTCACACACACACACACACACACACTGAACAGGACAACACTGCAGGACTAACGAGTAATGTTTTAAATAACTGCTTTCAGCAAGTGTGAATCAAAACAAAGAAGCTTTTAGCGGGGCCAGAGCACTCACACACATGCATATTTGAGTGTTCACTTAGCACTTTGCTTTTATCTCAGGGTTGACATTGCATTAGCAGTAGCTCTGACGGCTCTCCCCCTGCTTTTAGCTCTCCTGATCTACTGGTCTCTAGAGAGAAGGGAGAGAAATGCAGAGACATACAAAGACAGAGGAGCAAAAGCAAGAAAAACTGGGAATTGTAGGCCATTTGCAACTTGTATGACAGGAAACCTTTTAAGACTGTACCATTAAAATACCTTTGTTTGCAAAGGATACAAAGACAACAATTTCGAAATATCACAAAGTTTATGAAACAGCTTTTGCCTAGTATTTAACAATGCACATACAATACATGTTACTTTACCGGTAATACTCTTTTCACTGAAATTGTATGAAGGGTAACGTGCCGCCGCCTGGCTAGCTTTACTTGAATGTGTTGCACAATTTCCCTTAGATTTATAAAGTTGTGCAATAAACATGCCGCTTGAGTAAGATTTTGGGGATCAAGACAAGATGCTTTAGTGGAGTTGTGTTTTCAGCATGATGCCCAAGATTCTAGTGGTTGCGCAACATTCCGCAGTTAAAACCACTCACTCTTAACTAATCCCACATGATGCATGCAGAGCTGCACACACAGACGGCCAGATTGCCATCATCATTGGCAAACATCTTGAGCAGCAGGACATGGTCTCCCTTTCAACACAAAGATGCTAAACCCAAAAACTGTTTTGTTATGGCAAAGACACACACACACACACACACACACACACACACACACACACACACACACACACACACACACACACACACACACACACACACACACACACAACACACAGATTCTGCTGAATATGTTTCGCACTGCTGAGAAGTTCACACTATCTCTCTCTCTCTCTCTCTCTCTCTCTCTCTCACACACACACACACACACACACACACACACACACACACACACACACACACACACACACACACACACACACACACACACACACACACACACACACACACACACACACACACACACACCTAATCTTTCCAAAATACAATTATCTCCAACTCCATTCCCATCTATTCCTCTCTCTTCATAGCTAAAATTGGGATGAAAGCCTGCTCTCAATCTCTTTTACCCCACACTCTGTTCCAGATTACGTTAATCTGTGTGGTATGTGTGTATTTGATGTACGCGTGGAGGACTGAGAACATCTGTGTGCCTTTGCCTTGTCTAGTCTGCTTTTGGTTATAATGTCTTTGGTTCAGTGTCGGGGTTTCCCTCAGCAATTTGTCTTAAGCATCAGAGTCGTGTGTGTCCAGAACTGCATGCTAGCAGGGTTGCGACCTGGAAGTAGTTATAATGAACATCATCAGGTTTCAGTGAATATAGTCTGACCTGCCGAGCGTAGGATGGGGGAACAGCTACAGCTCGCATATGTCAGTCTGTGCTCAGAAATACACTTTATTAAAAAGGAAATTGATTTTATTACAGGATTACAGGGATTTAACTTTAAGTAATAAATGGCCCTAACAGAATAACCTCATGACACATACTGTCTATCAAATTTAAGAAATGTATGCATAACTGAATTTGAATAAATAAAATGGATTTTAAAAATACTAAAATGTTTGAAATTTGTGTTTTCACCTCTTTTATTGGGACTCTGCAGCAGACCGTCTCTTGATAAATGTAGTGTAACCTTCATAGCTGGTGCAGCTACTATCATATAAGTCATATAGTACGTGCATCTAACCAGATGACAGCTGTTAGCATAGTTTCCTCACTCAGAAGTTGAGCAGTGTATGTGGAAAAGCTATTGTGTTTTTGTACAGGGCTAGAGGGCATTATGGGTGACCATAAAAACACATTACTCCTGGAGACATGTTCTGCAGAGAGAGCCAGAGCAAGGTTTGTGTGCATGCCTGTGGAATTTAACAGAATCACAAGCAGCTCATCACAACTATAGCTCACATCAACTAGAGAAAAACACAACTTTGTATTAAAATATTCAGCCCTGGACAAGTATTCTGTTACAACTCAGATCACACAAAGCTCTGCATACTTTGTCATCTCCTTTAGCAGCTAAAACACAACAACAGCCAGCCTCCATCTCAGCAGAGCAGCATCAGCAGTAACTGGACAGACCCTACATCCGCACTATTCTTCTCTTTCGAGACAGTTAATGGTGAGGATGTAATCAATTTCAGTAGCCTTGTGCTGCTGCTGCAGGCTGAGTCAGTGTGTGTGCGTGTGCATGTGCGTGTGTGTGTAAAAGAGCAGGAAGTCAGTCATTGCAGTGTGAATTACTGGTGGTACGGTCACGTCAGAGCCCAGAGAGCAGAACCCCAATGGGACTATGGATGTGCGTCGGTGTATAGATCATTTAAGACCGCATTTCTCGTCATTAAAATAGATACGAGAGAGGAAATCAGCGGCAGCCCCCACGCAGGACCAGCAGTCACTATGTGACCGTTATGTAAGTGAGTGCTGCTGTGCATACAGAGGCAGGAGTACGTGACGATACTACGAGTTGGTACTGTAAAGCAGAATCTGCTGCAATGGTTCATGGTGTTAGTGTTTGAATGCTGTGGGAAAGAGAGCAGGAGGACGAGATGGAATAACGTGACAATTAAAAGGCCACAGGCAAGAAGAGACAGATGGAGAGGCGTTGAGTCATTAACTTACAGAGATTGTTAACTGTCTCCATTGTGTGTATAAACAGAAACCCATTTACATTTAGCATGACAAATTGTGCAATAGCAAATTAACCACCATTGCAAGATGAATTACAAGTATTTTAGATTAGTATATTAACACATGAGTAAAAAAAAGTGGTTATAGAGGGTAAAGAAGACTCAAAAGCATTTAACTCTGGAGCCAAGAGTTATTTAACGTTTGCACTTTATCTCCCTCCGGTGGCCAGCTGTGGAAACACACCATGCTGTGGGACATCAATAAGGCTGGAGCTGAGAGGTACTGATCCAACATGTTCTCTCCTAATAATAGACCTCAAGTTATCAGCTGATAGCAAGTATCGATCTGGTACCAGCGCTCTCCTCTCTCTCACGACTCACGGGTATTTTTCATGTAATGTAGATGAGGTTAAAGGTTGCAGTGGCATTAAGCTCGCCATCTGTGGCTTGCCATGAAGGAATTCATGTAACCGATAGTTGCTTTAAAACGTTCACAAGGGAAATGGATCAGTGATGGCAGGTATCCAATCCACTTAATAAGGTCAGTATCGACGCAGATACAGATCCGGTGTATTTAATCGGATATTCCAGGAACATAAACATTTATTATTTCCTGCCTCAATGCCAAAATAAACCCTGGTTTACAAGAGAGATGGTCATAGAGCCGGAGAGTCAGATTACAACAGGCAGTCAGGACTGCAGGGAGAACATCACGGGTGCCAACCTGCCCCCCATTTCAGACTGGTTCAGGTCTGGAGTCAGGAAGCATCACGGCCAGGCCCTTCACAGCCTGGTCCTTCTCCTCTCTGGAAGGAGCAACGGAACTGTATGCCAAAACAATCAGACAAGGAGACAGAACATCACTGTGAAGAACGTGTTCCATCAGAAGAACGTGTTCCATCTGAAGAACGTGTTCCATCAGTCACAGACGTCAGGACACACGTCATCACTGTCACGTCTAAATTGAAGCATAAAGCAACCACTTACATTAAGCATTCCATATTCAATAGCACCTTCACTTATAGTTTACAAATGTCACTGTCAATTAATTAATTATAGGCTTAGCTTACACACGTGGCCAATAAAGCCAAATTTGATTCATGGGAAAATTGTAAATGAGAAAATGTTTTCACCTGAAAAGTAATTTATACGCTCCACCTAGTGATGAGGAAAATCAGTGGCATTTCTAGGTGCAATAAAAAATTGTGGGGCACAACTAATTGACACAGATGCGAAACCAGTCAATTCCCTAATTTGTTGACACAATGCGATGTGTCACATTTCCCGGGCCGTTTTACCCCGGTGATCATCCGACTGGGCACATGTTCTTCTCCTTGTTGTTGTAGTGCTGCTCAACTAACATTTGCAGGTCTGCACAGTTTAAATTTGGGTAGCCATGTTAGCGCTGCTGAGCGTGTCCTGAATCTTTCAGGTTTGGTAATCCTCTTAGACAGGATTGAGATCTTTTACCCCCAAGAGAACTGCTCCACATTACATGCGATATTATTATCATCTTTATTATTTAAGCAGCAGTTTGGTTTCCAACAACATCCAGCGACTAGTGGGCACCAGGTGATCTCATTATGTTCTTTAAGAAATAGACTTTTCAATTTGTGATCCACCTGGTGACCACAGTATGACCTTTAAAATAAATACTAACATCTGATGAAATGAGGACCACGGGAAGTGGAAAATACCCAGCAAACGACAACAGCAGTCCTACTTGGCAAATAGCCAATACACTGCAGCTGGTCAGCAGGAAATCAGTCACACGTGTATCACATTTGTGACGTCCCATTTCGTTCCGATAGGCATTGGGCATGCGTTTGGTTGTTTTCCTAGACTCAGAGGCAGGTGTCATCATGCATGAAACCCAGTGTATCCAACAACTGACCTTAAATTGTTTAATCATAACAGCAGAAACCATTCTCATGCATCAAACCATAATCATTCATTTCTAAATTATCATGCATCATAATGTAATAATATCAATAAAACCAACCTTTTTTTCCTCTATTTGCCAGCAGGTGGAGCTTTGACTGGCTAATAGTCAGGTTATGTCAGACACTGGAGTCTCCCAACTTTATGAAAGTGCAATACAAAATCACTTTAAAAGGAGAGCTAAAACAGAATAAGCAAGACAGTTTGTTGTAGCAACTGAATCTTTAATAGTTGTAAGATATAAAAATCTTCATCTTTATCATACAACAACATCTTAACATAAATTTAGTCAAAAGGAGGGATACGTTTGCCACCAAACAAGAACTATAATAGAACCTTTTGAGGTAAGACAGCTGGTTCATAGATTATTTAGCCACACAGGTCTTCCCCTGACCACATTAACGGGCTTGGTTTGTCCATCACGTGTGATCTCTGTAAGACATTCTGCCTCACCGGTAGGCCCAGGCACTGAGCTGAAAGCAGGACCTATCATGTGAAGTTACTTACAATGAGACACATTTACTCTCATTTAGGAAGTCTCAAATTAAGGGTCAATAAAATGAAACATGTCATATAGTCAACAGAATTCAAATATAATGCATGAAAGAGTTAAACACAAGACTGCTGAGGTTCTGCGTGCAGCAACCAGTGATTTGACTGTTTTTAGGAGTAAGAAGAGAGGCTGCGCTGGAGTGCTCAAATAAAGACGGTCTTTCATCCCAAAACAGAAGGAGAGACCTGTACGGCTTTAAGTCCACAGACTGTGATGTGCCCAGCGTGTCTTTCACTATCTTAATCACCACTTTCTTTGGACAAAAAGAAAAAGAACAAAACAGTCAACAACAAAAGCAGCCAATACAGGAAACAGCATTCAATATGCATTACCCAAGAAACACAGAGGGGAAAAGAAAAAAAAGAAAAACCAAGAAAAATAAAGAAGCAAATATAGAATGTTAACATGCCACATTGTTCCTTGGGCAAGTTTTCTTTCACAGAAAGCCACCTATTCACTAGTTTTGTAGTCAGAGAAATAATAGACATCTCAAATGGTTGGTAGCAGATTGACCAAGCAGAGAAAAGGGAGAAACAAGGAAGCCACATGACATCATCACGTCACCGGACCATGCACATGACCCTGCAGGATCCTGCAAGACAGCACACACACACACCGACTGCAAGTCATGCAATTGACACACGCACACACGCAAACATACACACACGCGCGCTCTCTGTAAAACAAAATGCAAGCATTGATTGACATTAACCAAAACATCAGCATTTGACATTTCCCAGAATCCACGTATGCTGGCTGTACCAACGCCAAAGAGGCATTAATGGCAGAAATGTTTAATATTCATGTTAATAATGCTCTTTCCAAAACATTTAACAGCAGTTGGACAGTACTGAGGTTGAGTGCTGTCAGCACAGGTTGATTTGGCAGCACACCCGCTAATATAAAGCTCATCAACTTTACAAAAGAACAAGAAGTCAGACAACAAAACAGGCAGACAGACAAGCGTGCAGCAAGCTGGATGACGACCAATCACAGCCATGATGAGGAGAGAATCATCGTCACAATTGAAAAATTATGGCTGCATCGACTCTGTGGAAAGTCATTCACACACACTCACACACACACACACACACACACACACACACACACACACACACACAGCGCTAATACATTTGCCAAAAACCTGCAGCCATTTTTATTTATTTTTTATTTTTGCCCTCATTGCCCCCATCTATCTTCACGCTCTTTTGCTAGTCCAAGGAGACTGGCTGACAGCAGCTGATGAGCCCTAAAGAGGATGATCGCCATAGCAGGACAACTGATTTCTCAAGATGGGGGCAGGACCACAGTCAGTGTTCCTTGGCTGGTAGAGGCGGGTGGACACTCGAGTCCCCGTGCAAGCCGACTGGGTGGTTGGTTTTGTTCATTCTCCAGTGAGCCGATTTGGTGCTTTAGAGTCTTTACAGGGAGGTGGAAGGAAGCTTCTTGACGCGCCTCTGAGCGAGGAAGGAGCTCTCGATGGACTTGAGCTCTGGAGTCGGTTGGGAGTTCTTCAGGGCAGAGTAGGTGGCAGCCATCGCACCCTGTACAGAAACAGCAGCATGGTGGTTTCAGCTCAAATGACCAACTATCCAAATTGTGGGCATACAAAAAGAAAGCCATTCAGCGGTAATTAGAGATATTTTAAGATCTGTCACCTTGACCAGTTTGGGGTCCTGGTGTGGGAGCTGGCTGTTGGGTAGCTTGTCTCTCTGGACGATCCAGGGATGTTTGAGGACCTGCTGAGCAGTCAGTCTCTGATGGGGGTCCACATGAAGCATCTTGGAAACAAGGTCCTAGAGGGAGCAAACATTACATATGAAATTGTGACAGAAGTAGACTGGAGTTATCTCTGAAGAACATGATTAAAAGGAGCTGACAGGGAGATTTGTAGTTCTACCTTGGCAGCCTCGGACACCGTGTCCCAGTTGCCTCCGGCCAGACTGAAGTGACCGTTGCCTATCCTGTTCAAGATCTCATTTGGGGTGTCCTCCGGCCCGTTGGCAAAAGGAGTAAAACTGGTGGAAGAAAAGGAGACGGATGACGAAGTGAGTTTGAAGAACAGTGAGAAACAAATCTGTTCAAGAAAAAGACATTGCTATTCACCCAGCCAGCATGGTGTACAGCAAGACTCCCAGACTCCAGATGTCACAGCCTTCATCGTAGCCCTGACGCTTCAACACCTAGAAAGATATTTTACATTTTCACCGTCTCACGCTGTAAAATTATTCAAGGCGCGAGACTGAAAAGGGACTCTGCTAACCTCAGGAGCTACAAAGTTAGCAGTGTAGCACGGGGTCATCAGCAGGCCGTTGTTGGCACGCAATTGCTTAGCGAAGCCAAAGTCACAGATCCTGATTGACTCTGGATTCCCCGACTCGTCAACGTAGAGGATGTTGCTGGGCTTCAGGTCTCTGTGGACCACCTGGAGCAAAACAGGAGGGAGGGATAAACTACAGATAACTGAGGCGCAACAAAGTAAAGCAACAGAAGAGTGAATACGGTATGATAAGGTATTAATAAGGCTCATTGGGTCGTGATTTTACAGATTTTAACAGTCAAATTCAGAGATATAAAAAAAAAAAAAAAGGGGAAGATTGTCTGAAGCTGATTGTCATGCAGCAGTTTGGTCCCCAGAAGACACTATAGTACTTCTAGTGGTCCTCACCCCCTGTGAGTGCAGGTACTCTGCAGTCTTGGTGATGGTGTGAAGCACAGCGCTGGCCTCTCTCTCCGAAAAGAATTTCTGTTTCAGGATCCGATCCAACAGCTCTCCTCCGCGCATGAGCTCCGTCACCATGAACACCTGCTTACCATTGTCATACACCTGAGACAAAGAGACACGTTAGCTTAACACTCACGGTGACACTCGGCACACTTTAACGCCCACGGTGATTAATATGTGATGTGAGTGCACGCTTGTGTACTCACATCCTTCAGCGTTATGATGTTTGGGTGCTGTCCATATCGAAGAAGAATCTCAATCTCCTCAGAGGGGTCCGTACTGGTCTTGTCAATCATCTGTCATCACAATATTTTAATGATATTGCAGTTAGACATTTTAAAAAGATACAGTCGTGATTGTTGTGCATTTTTACCAGGATTATCATTTTCTCAATGTGTGTGTGTGTGTGTGTTCGTGCCTTGACAGCGTATTCTGAGTTGGTGGCTTTGTGGATACATCGTTTACAGACAGAGAAGGAGCCCATCCCGATGTCTTCCTTCAATACGTAGCCGTCGCTGAACAGCAGATTCTTCCCGTGTAATTGCTGCAGAGGAAGAGGAGCGTGGTAAGTAAAGGTGTGGAGGACCGACAGAGCTGATACGAGAGGAAGATGTCGGTGGTTTTCTGGTGGGAGTTGTTTCTAGCACAAAAATGGTGGCAGTCGATGGTTGAAATACTCTCTTCATCTAGCACACAGAGTTCATTTCTGCTCTGTTGAGCCATTTTATTTTATTCTCCCCGTGTGCCTTTCACTCCTGGCACATTTGTTGTTTTTCCCGATTTTTCTTTCGATAGCTGTAGTTTGTGTATTCAGTGGCAAATCTATAGCTCTTTTTTTTTACTCGTCTTGAACGGGATCTCATTCTTGTCAGTTAAAATGAAGAAAAACACAGTGAAGCAAACTAGTTCTGACCTGGACCACGGGGTGCGGCGGGGGCTTGACTGACTCCACTGAACCTTCCTCGTCCAACAGAGTCGATGCAATAAAGCTGAAGCCTCTGAAGAGCTGGTGAGCTCCGGCACTGGGGGGCACGCCAGGGGAGTCTGGAAGATAAAGAGGAAGTCTAGTTTTGTAAAAAAAAAAGGGAGATTTAAGTCTTGGAAGTGATGTTGTCAAATATGCCATTGCAATAAACCACATGTTCAAGCTTTTATTTGTGGTATTAATGTGTGGTGTGATAACAATTGTGTCTCTTTTAACTAAAAAAACATCCAGCGCTGAGACAGGAAACATACAACACGCCCACTGTAGTACTTTCAGGGAGGTAATAGACATGGAGCTAATAGGTAACAGCTAGCAGTCAGCTTTGACCTCTGACCTTTTGGGGTGCGGGAGGTGAACTCAGAGTCAAAGTAGAAGGTGTCGTCCGGACGCGCCACCGCCGGTTTGAACGGAGGTTTCAATTCTCTTCTGAAGAGTTTCTAAAAAGGAATAAAGGAATTGTAATCACACAATAGTAGTGGAAGATGTTCCTCCCACAAAGATCGATTCATATTGTAAATGAATGTATTTGATACTGTGCATGCATTAACATATCCTTGAACGTCACTCACGTTCCAGTCTATGGTGGAGAAGAAACCATGCCGTTTGATCTCCTCTGCACCATCAGCACAAGATCCTGTAAAGAAACGTCTCCAAATCTCAACCAATAACAAACTCACGAGGAAGCAGAGCTAAAGAGCATAGGTGGACATCTGTGAAAGACATTTTATGAGTTGATACTAACCCAGTCTGTTGGTCGGGTTCCTCTTGAACAAAGCCCTGAGCAGAGACTGAGCCTCTGTACTCAGGAACTGAGGCATTCCCAGACGCGCCCTGCAGGGAGAGACACATCATTTCACCACGTATCAAGAGAAACATTTCCAATAGGAACCGTGTGGGACTTCTGTTGGATTGTTCTTCCACCTGGAGTAAACTCACTTCAGAATCAGGCCCATAGTTTCTTTGCGGTCCTTCCCTTGAAATGGCAACGATCCAGTCAGCATCTCAAACTGGGAGACAGAACAGCTGTTATCTACACGTACGTGCATACGTAACTGCATGGACCATTTACGTTAAAGTGCTCAGTATAATATAAAAAAATATTCTTAGTAACATTTTCCTGCTCACCATTAGTACTCCAAATGACCACCAGTCGGCGCTGTGGTCGTGTCCCTGCCTGTTCACAACCTCTGGTGCCATGTACTCCACAGTACCACAGAAGGAATAGGCTTTCTTCTCATGATCGATGGCTTCTTTACACAAGCCAAAATCTGGAAAACAAAGTCAGCAAAGTCAGCACATCACTGCAGCACCCGACTGGTGTGTGCCGTCTGTTACCCTGAATTATTTACATAGGTCACTTATTTGAACATTTTTAAATGTCACTATACTGACATTAATACAATATAATAAACACTATTTTACAGCACATTCTTTATACCATTTGTAACTCAGTAAGACTTGTTGTAATTGCCTCTCTAATCTTATGGCCACCTTTGGTTCAATGGTGGCCCGACCCAGGAGTAAATATAAGGCGGTGATTATGGATGACGATAGAGGTTAATAGAGACGATAAAAATGTAATCATTAACTTAGGGGACAAGTACAGGGCCATATGGAGATATTTGGAGTCAGTCCGATAAGGCTGTCACCCCACTGTGATTAATGAAGGTCAACAAGTTGAAGGAGAGGGGTGTGTGTGTGTGTGTGTGTGTGTCCGACAGAGAGACTGACTGTACAGGAAGGAGCAGGAGAATCACCTGTGAGTTTGATATGTCCCTCCTCATCCAGGAGAATGCTAAAAAAAAAACATAGTGAAATGTTCAATAATGTGAACAATCAATGCTCAGGATGTCACACACTGCTAATCCTGCTACTAATATAATAACAACCGTGACAACTCTAAAGCTACTTCGATGACAGTATGTATGTGCTGTATACATGCACACCACAAGCATTGCGGAGGAATGCAGATCTAAAATTGGTGGCAGTAATGGGCCATGAAGAGTAAGCGAGCCTCAATTAAGAAGAGGACCGCAAGCTGCTAGAAACAATGCAGGGGTCACAATTTAAAAAAAGCTCTGCAAATGTTTAATGGAGGCAGGTTTGCATTGAAAATGTTTGTTTGGCTTAAGGGACATAACACAACCTTTTGATGAGGCATGATAACTATACGTGGTTGAAGTCCAATAATAAAGAATGCTTCCTAATACTAAATAACATTTTGTTTTAATTCCAATCACTGAATAGAAGAATAAGAAGAATGTGTAAGTGAGATCAGTGATGATGATGATGATGATGATGATGATGATGATGTCAGATACAGGACTCTGGTAAACATATCCAGATGGTTTGGGAATCCAATAGGCATGGTTCATCAAATATGCATTTGTCTATATACACGTTTCTGTGCGTTCAGTATGTCCATCTGCTCTTACTTTTCAGGTTTGAGGTCCCTGTAAATGATGCCCAGGCTGTGGAGGTGGTCCAGCCCCAATGCCAGCTCTGCGAGATAAAACTTGACATCCTCCTCTGTGAACATCACCTGGGGAGGCATGAGACACAGAAACAGGGTGGATGAAGAAATGAGAGAGACAAGAGCGAGGCAATGGAGAAAAATGTGGTACATTTTTCATCAAGCAAGATAAATGGCTGGCAAAACACCAACATATCACTCTCACCTCTTTGGAGAGTCTGGTGAAGAGATCTCCTCCTCTGAGAAAGTCGAGGATCAAGTACAACTTCCCTTCAGTCTGGAATGCTACAAATACAAAAGATAGTTTCACTCAAATCTGAGCCAACAACAAATCCGGAAACATGACTGAGGAAAGTTTCTTGAATTTAAAGCAATAAGACGGGAATGAATGCATTGTGTTGAGTTTGGGAAGTAAAATGAAAAATATATCCAAGCTGACTCACCATAGTGCAGTTTGACAACAAATGGGTGGTTTACATCTGCGAGGATGTCTCTCTCCATCTTGGTTCTCACGCGGTCTCTCACTGAAGGACCAATAAGAGCACATAGTTAAGTACGTATGGATACAACTTTGATCCTGAAAAGTATACTCCAACAATTCTCGGCATGGCCGAGTTAGGTTAAACATTTGGTTTCTAGTTGGCTTCACAATAAAGGATCAATACTTTGCTGAATTATAATTGAAGAGGCACGCAGAGGTTCAGTGCGGGATTCTGTGAAAGGCGTTTGCTGTATTCAGTCTTAATGGTGAGCAAAGGGAAACTGCACCACATCCGTTCGCGGGACCATGTGAACAAATGTTTATAGAAAGAATGAGACCACCTGTGTGCAAAAGTTTAAAAAAACAGCAAGCTGTGGTTGTCTTACTACTGTAGGCGTACACACCTCGACTGTATATAGTTATCTATGAGTTACAGGAAAGGATACACCCTTTTATCTGAAAGCTGAGGTTACCGCCTCTTTAAAACAAACAATGCAAACATCACAAAAGCCAAAGCAGACAGACAAACAACAATAGTGTAAGCAGTTGCAGCACAGTGAATGAAAAAAGGGGAAAGGACCTTGTATCAACACTGTTCATCAAAAAGCTGAACAGAAATAGGAGCAGAGCAGGTTGGTCCTCCTACTCGATGAAGAGACCGTGCATAGGGTGGTGGTCCCGTGACAGAACACTGCTTAGCCCCCCTTTTGCAGTCAGGCCGATAATAGATCCCTCTTTCTTGATCAAATGGTTGATCTGGTTCCTATCCACAGCTGTAATGCTGCCAACCCAACAGGCAACCTCTTGGAAAAGAACACTTTGCTTGTTGATACACTTTCTACTATAGACTAAATGTTTCAGCACTAAATTAACACATACAATTCACTTCAATCCATGCGATGATGAGCGGACATTTTTGGATATGAGCACACTTTCTGACAAAAGAAGCCTTTCATACTGTCCCACTGTGATGAGGCCATTCACGCACATCTCAGGCTAAAGTACCTTTGAGTGTGGCCTTCTTGAGGACCTTCATGGCATAGAGCTGATTGGCATCGGGGTCGGTGACCTTTCGCACCAGGAACACCTGCAATGACGTCAGATCAGGGGTTGAAGTGTCTTTTGAGTGCAAAGACCGATGTGAGACCAAGGGAGCAGCAGAGGCAGCAAGCTGTTACCTTGCCGAAGGATCCTTGTCCCAACACTTTGAGCAGCTCAAACTGGGAGGCATCAGCCTTCTCAGAGCCCTCCTTGACCACGTGGGTAATGTTGATCTCCTTGATGTCTCCATCTTCCTGAGGAGTGCAAAACAGAGCGGAAAAGGAGAAACACAGTCAGTACTCACAGAACAAAATGGTTAAAAATAAAAGATTGTGTGAAGTGTCAGCTGTGCAAAAGAGAAGTTATTTTACGGGAGTGTCTTTAGCTGCCAATAGCCACATATAAATTAAAACGCTTCAGAAAGAGGAAGCGCAGTAAAAAGCGAGTTTCGTGCGCAAGAATGTGCGATGACACCCAGTGATTCTGGTCAATGGGTTTTTAAAAAAAAGTAGTTTCTGGAAATGATTGCGTGATGACTGCTCCACGGACAACTCCATCACATGAACACACACTGCTGACCTGGTGTCAGCCTCACCGACAACTCACCAACGCCCTCCAGAAAAAACATGAACCACAAGTCTCTTTCTTGAGGCTGGCTTTTCAGTTATCTGTAGTCATACTGTGGTAAATGGTAAACATGATTAATTTTATTATAATTTATTTCCCTCTGGCCTGGAGGTTCACAGCTACTTAGAGTATCATTTCAAAACCTGGGACCAGAAAGTAGGCCAACTTGCCTGCACCAATATCTGATGAATTTATCCTCTGCAGACACAAGATGCAACGCACACCTTTATCACGCATGCCAAATCTTAGAAGGTCATGTACACGAGCATTTATTATTAAAAATACCACAAATGTACTGGATCAACATCCTAAAATGTTTTGCTGCTTGTTGTTAATTGTACAAAATAAAATGCATCACTTTGAGGCTTTAACTGGAACTTGTGATTGGCATAAAGTTGACAGTCTATTAATATACAGCTATTTTGATTATTAATATATTAATCAATTAAGTCATTTAACAAACAACCCCAAAACATTATCTGGTTTCAGCTTTAACGAGTGTGTGCATTTGCATATGTTTTTGTTTTGGACTGTTGGTTAGAAATACTGAGCAATGTGGAAACGTTGCTTCGTTTCGGGGAAAAGAATATTGATCATAATCACAAAAAAAGACAGAGGAGTCAATCATAAAAAAAAAAAGATAACGTTTCAACAACACAGCATAAACAGCCGACACCACAGGCCACTTCAGCCTGGGGCTTTATTTGAAAACAGGAAACCAGGGCTGGTTGAGCGTGCAGTTCCTCAGCTGCACCTTGTTTCTACACAACCACAGATAACAGCGAGCCTCATGGGCGCGTTGCAGCGTTCAGAAATCCCACTTCTGCTACTTCATTAAACAAGGACTGTTCTCAACAACAACAACAACAACAATACAACGCCACTAACAGCTCTCCGGAGACCATCACTTCTCCAGATGCCAACATGAGGAGGAATCACTTTACCCTCCAGTGGTTCCTCGGCGCAGGTAAAGCGTCGGTGCTGTTGCCGGGTGCAGCCGTTGATCTGCAGCCGTTGCCGTGTGCGGGGCTGCCGGCCAGGGCTTTGTCCTTTTTGAACAGGTACAAGGTCAGCAAGCGGCTCAGGTTGAACTTTCTCTTGTCCTTTTCCATCTCAGCTTTGCGAAAGCCTCTCCATCATCCTCCTCCTCATGTCCATGAGAAGGCAAACGCCGCACTAACTCACGTAAATCATCTTAGACCTTACCTCGTCTCACCACAGGCTCACTTTGAACTCATCGGTTAGGATAAGTTCTGTTGACATTGAGTAAATATGGAGAAAAAAAATAATAAAAATCGCTCAGCCTGTTCCCTTCAGCAGGGCCCCTATGCATTTTTATGAACTCTTCATCTTCTCTTCCATTACCCCTCCTGCCCTCCCTCTCTCCATTGCTCTCTGTGCCGGTCTGATTAGCCCTCTGTGTCCTCAGTGGCTGACTGCAGCTGAAGTGAACTGGAACCAAATGGGGCAGGAAGGAAGAAAGTGCTCTTATTCTCACAGTCCTGCACTCAACAAGTCACACACACAGACCTGCAGCTAAAAGAGAGACAGTGCGCGTGTGTGTGTGTGTGTGTGTGTGTGTGTGTGTGTGTGTGTTTCATATTGAGACAATACAAAGAGAGTTGGAAGTAGTGATAAATAATCATACAATATGTCACTACATGATCCTGTGTTATCTGTCTTTTGTCTCCACAACCCAGCGCTAGTCCACTTCTCTTTACCCACAATTCAACAGTAGTTGAAGCTTGAGGACCTGACGAGGTGTCCCCTCTCAGTGTTAAGACCCATCTGTGGAAAGGCATGTCCCGCTCTTCCCTCTTGTTGGAGTCTATTCCGGCTCACCCTGTCTCTTTAAACAGCCCTCACCGGTCATGAGTGCTTTTACTCTTTTTCCTCCATCCGTCTCTCACTTTATTGTTCTAGTGCAGTAAATCCTCTTCACCAAAAGAGAATAGGCTGTTACACCCCCATGTAAATACAGCCCATGAGTCAACTTGACCAAACAGTATAGCTCAACCAAGCTGTCAGCAGACCTCGGTTTCACAGACAGCTCATTGCACTGCAGTGCACTCCTTAGTCGGAAAAGGTGGATTTGAACAATTTTGCAATTGGTGAAGTGAAGTTCCAGAGGGCAGAGACACAAACATGCAAAAGTGTGTACGTCTGACCAAGATGCAATGCAGATATGTTACTGTAAGCAACAGCCTGAGTGGGTTTGCTGCAGATTGCGTAGATATGGAGCAGCTGTACAGTAGAAGTGGTCAGAGCTTACCTTGACTCTGTTATTGGCAGATTCTTTCTCTATCCAGGTGATGTGAGACTCCTTCTGAGAGGGGAGGACGGTTGTGTTGGACGTTAACATTATAGTTATAACCCCACACACACACACACACACACACACACACACACACACACACACACACACACACACACACACACACACACACACACACACACACACACACACACACACACACACACACACACACACACACACACACACACACACACACACACACACACACACACACACACACACACACACACACACACACACACACACACACACACACACACACACACACACACACACACACACACACACACACACACACACACACACACACACACACACACACACACACACACGCACGCACGCACGCTTCTCTTTCCTCCTTGTTTTCACTTCCTCTTTTCTATAACCGATCTCGTTTCCTTCCAGCTCGATAATTTAAAGTTTCTGCTCGCACCGAGGAGCTGGATTTCCAAGTATATGACTGTGGTTTGGAGAAATGATGATACACGTGATGTGTTTAAGAATTTCTAAGAATGTAATGGCTTCTGCAGATCAAAATGGTTTGGATGAACTGCTTGAACGTTATCGCGTTCATATGACTATGTAGTGCATCAAGGCACAGGCTGAACACGAGCACGCTCAAACAGAAAGTGGGTTCCTGGATTACCACTGCCTTGAAAATCAATTGTACATTTAAATAAATAAAAAAAAAAAGGATAGAAGTTTGAGTTTCAATGAACCAACGCAATTAAGCATGGAGGTGTTGTTTTAGGGTTAGAGGAGGTGAGATAAATAAGTCCTCTTGCATTTCTCTCCGGCAGCTCAGCATCATGGCCACGCACACAATGGAAACCCCCCCCCCCCACCCCCCCACACACACACATACACACACACACCCCCACAGCTGAAGGGCCGGGCAACTCCCCAGTCCTTAAACACATCACATAACATGAGCAAAAGCCACCACTTGCCTCTGGTGTGCGACGGGTTTTGGTACGGAATATGAGCCTCCACATGTCCAGATATGTCCATGTCACTGGAGTCAGTGAATCTCTGTGACATGCACGGTCTTACAAATACGGCATCGTCGTCAGAGTTAGCCAACACTTTTAGTGTGAAATACCAAAATGACAGACACAAGTGTACTCTAATAGGAAGTAGAGGTTAAAAAAAGAAACGTGGGTTAGCGATAGAAGGAAATGTGTACAGAGCTGCGGGGAGTGGTGTAGTCACGGAGGATGAAGGGGAAAACACAGTGACACTGTTGCCGGAGCTCAGAGCAGTTCCAGACAAGTCTACTCTTCACTGGGATGTAAAGTTGAACAAAACAGAGATTCACTCTACATAATTAAGCACTCTGTATGATTGCACAAGCCTCTGTTGGCAACCACAGGAGTTCCAGAGAAGGGGAGGAAATTGATTGCAAGCTGATGCACGCTTGTCAAGAATCAGAGATTTCTGAGAAAATGACAATCCGGTTTGAAGTTTCCATTATCCTTTGACTTTCCACTGGGTAAATGCATCCGTTAGAAGTTGTATTCTAGTTGGAACGTCGATAACTTTCTGACAGCTAGAAAGCATCTGTACCTTCCGGCAGACCAACATGGTGTAATGGTCTGTGATAAACACAAGGGGCCAGTGCAAGTCTGCAGCCAGGCCAGAGCTCTAAAGAGGAGTGCCATGAGACAAGAGCTTTATCCAAGTAAGGGCATGTTCACATTGTAAGCACATGCCTCCTCCACTGTCTGACATGAATTACAACAAAGCAGACAAAACGTGGGGCCGATGGGGGGCACGTGGGAGGAGACTGGCCTGCTGTACATACAACTGACCAATCACAACAGCAAGTTAAAGCCCTGTGACAGCGATGTCTTGTCCTGACCTTGCCCCTATGACAATGAAGATTAGAAGAGTAAGACGATTGAAGAGCTGAAAGCACAAGACAATTACAGTGTTTATCTCACTGTAGCCTCTCGTCTGTCTGGAAAATTAAGCGGGAGCAACATCTGCACGTTACCAAATGCATGACAGTTCCAACTATTGGAAAAATTGAAAAAGTCCAGAGTGGGAGAGAGCATAAACAAGTAGTGTGCATGGGGGGAACTAAACATCCATCCAACCTAATGTGCTTCAGTCTCACTACTATGAAAACAAATATCCTACTATATACTACAAAAGAGGGGAGAATACACCGCACAACTTAGCTGCAGTACCGTGACTATGAAAATGAATTTATGAGGACTATTAGAAGTCCTTAGGTTAATTAGAACTGAAGAGTAAAAGACACAGAATAAGTTGTTGGAAATAGTAAATGTTTGAAGCAATTAATGGCTGATCAAATCGTGGCAGATTCATTTTCTGTCCATCGAGTAATCGATCAATCGTCTACATATCTCCTGGATAATAAACCAAACCAGCCTGTGAACAACCGACTAACTTTTGTAATGTAGATTTAACCACCGGTTTCATCCCTCGTCAGTGAGTCAGTGTGCCTTCGGTTCCGAGTCGTTTTGGGTGCTTGAACGTGTCCAGAAATGTTCGCAGGCAGGCACCCAAATCTGTCAGGCGAGAGGCAGGAATGTCTCCCTCTGTTTGTATCAGTCTGAAACTCTTCCCTCTCCACCCCTTCATCATCTCTGAAGGCAGGGCTGCTATATTTTGGTGGGCAGGGCCGACTCATCCGTTCAGCTCCTTTTTGTCCGGTTCATTATCCGTTTTCCCTTTTGATGAACAGTCGCGCTACTACAACACACCTTCTTTCCACTTTGCCAAAAAGTCTCTCCACCTGTCCAACTTCAGTCCATTCTTCATTCCTGTCCCATTTATTCTCTCCCTCACTCGGTTGGCCCCCTTGCAGGCCGGTACCAAACAAAAGGAAGCGGGGGAAAGAGGGAAGGAAGGAGTGGGAAGAGGCAGTGCTGCAGCTGGACAGTCATCCAATCCCAGTCCAATCCCAACACGGTGCTTTAATACTAGCTTAGCCTGGGGCCGGCCCAATAAGAACAGATTTAAAGAATGTCATAAAAGACAAATGGGAAAAGAAAAACAAGTTTAGGTTTTCGGCTGAATGAGAATAAGGAACTAGCAGCCCAGCAAAGACTTATAGTATTAATCCCTCACTACTTGTGATTATCTCTGTCTTTTCCAGTGCTGTTATCCCACAAAAATATAGAGACAAAAACAAACTATAAGTGTGAGCAATGCCAACAATAAAAATGTTGGATTCAGTGCTTTAGCGCATAACATTAGTATAAAAACAGAGACATGTAGATACAGAAGAAGACGGTGAAAAGGCCATTAGCTCTGAAAGGTGCTTTATGAGTCACAGGCTTGTCTGTCACTGTTGATAGGCAACATATTTTGATCCCCGACCTGTTGGTAAAGGGTACCTGTGGAGTTAATACTCATCCTTTAGCAGACCATCTGTCCATCTGCTCATCCAATTACACCCTCATGGCATCCACACACACACACACACACACACAACACGTTTTTTTAAATCTAAAACCACTACACTGATCAAATACTAATGTGTAATGTGCAAGATCTCACGACTAGCACAGATTCTAGTTTTATAGGAAATGCTATAGACAAGTTAAAAGGTGGATGTTACAGGATTAGCACAGATGCTACAGGAAATCCTGCGCTGGCATATGCACTATTAATATCCCCAGCAAGGAGAGCAGTACGATGATAGGCAGTTCAGTGCTGGGCCAGTTGACATGAGGCCTTAATGGCCTTGTGTAACATCCACATGTGGCAGCAACGTCAATAAATAAATAAATAAGAGGGACAGAAATGGCAGGTGGAGTAAGCAGGATAGATAACAGGCCTTGGCAATATGGGGACAATCCAATACAGCATCAAGCTTGTTTTTACTAAATACAATGTTGAAGCTTTCACAATATAATTACACAATTACATTTTTGTAATTATCACTAATGTGGATATTATGACTAAGTGTATAAAGGCAAACCATAAAACAACAAGAACAATCTGGTAAATTCCACACAAAAACCTTCACATCACATTACTGTCGCCTTTAAAACCATATCCTAGTATCCATGTAATATTG
Organism: Cottus gobio; assembly: GCA_023566465.1. NCBI lineage: Eukaryota > Metazoa > Chordata > Actinopteri > Perciformes > Cottidae > Cottus > Cottus gobio. Next base: position 9,823,755 of record CM042228.1, read on the forward strand.
ATTTATGGCCCAGCCCTACTATATAGTGGGAAAGATAGATTAGACAATGGAAGACAGAGAAAGCAAAGCTGATCATTTAAACAATGAGGTCATCAGAGATAAAGCTTAGCTGGCTGAACGCAGTGAAAATGTGTAGCCCTCTACATCCCCATTCACAGAAAACACACAAGTACGAGACATACACAATAACATGACGTGTTCTTTTGGTCAACCATCTCTAATTTCTTTCTTACCTAAGCGTTCCCACTCCCATAGTTCTCATAGTTTAAACTCTTCACACTAGCCAGAGCAGCCTAAATCAGCAGCTTCATATCTCAGTCAATACTTCCTGTTTCCTCCCTCTGGTTCTCTTCTTTCCTTAAATATCAACCCGACCTTTTGCCAAAAATACACACTCAAAACACACATGGGCATGAATCAAAACACTGGCATCGGCATCCTTCCTGAACTTAAACACTATTCATAACCTTGGGCACTGTTCCACAGCACGACCGTCTTTTTCATGTAATAACTCCACCACCTCCAACTCCAGAGATGGAAAAATGTGTGATACATATTTTACGGATAATAAACCAAACCAGTCTATGGATAGTCTATGGACATTGCCACCCAGGCAGACACTTCACACCCTTAATTATTCTCCATTGAGGCCAGATAAGTGAAAACTATCCCTTCCATTTTGAAAGAAATGTCACTGGCAAGCTCCCCGAAAATATAAAGAGAAATTTGATGGATTTAAATGGAGAAAAACGGGAGCATGTATGTTAACTTAAGGATGGAGTCCATGTACTACAAGTTTAAGAAAAAGTCTTCTTTTACTTTATCAAAAAAAGCACATTGTGGTAGTGTTCTACTTTTAATGGCTCAAAAGCAAGAATCATAACATCTTTAATGATAATTAACTGCAACTTTGCGGCGCTGAGCGGCACTGCAGAGTTGTGTGAATTATCAATGGGTTCATCCCTTGGAGCGAGTATATTTGACCCATATTCATATAATTAATTTTATGCAGATTTTAATGTCAGAAATAAATAAGATGTTCTCCTTATTGTAATACACAGAACAAAAAGACGCTGCTAAATTGAGTTTAGAATTAAATGAAGATGATGGGGTCGGCAAAGACAGAATTTCCTGGTGAAAACGTTGACCCCGCCTTCGGCCATGTCAGACTACGTTAAATCAGTTTGATGACATCCACCCTGAAGCACAGGAGAGTAACTCCAGGGCAGACGTTGAGATTCAGGTGTGAGTATTACAATGAGATGAGTAACACAATGAATGTCTTCATCTGATAATCAGATCAGTGTTTTTAACCAACTCATTTGTATTTATATTAAATGCACTATGAAATATGTTGTTAATGTCATCTTGCACTTATTGTAAAGCTTACAAAGCTGACACTGCTGCCATGGAAACAAAGGTCAAGGTTATATGCTCCTGGTAACACTAGAGAAACAGATGTGAGGTTAAAAAAAAGAAAAAAAACATGGAAGAACACACAAATGGAAGAACCTGGGAAGATAAACCAACAAATGGAAGTAAAAAAAATGCAGCAGAGGTTTCATTAAATCAAGAGAGAAGAAGAAAGGGAAGAGAAAACAAACACCATCAGCATCCATATTGATGAGATCTAAAGGATGAGAGGGACTGGTCGGAACATTTTCCTTAATCGACCCCGAGAGGAAAATGCGTGAAACTATGGCAACTGTGTCTGACTCCATCTCCCAGCATCCTCTTTGTTTGACAAGAGTTACAAGAAGCAAGGCCGCACACACACACACACACACACATTCTTAAGATGATGCTTTCAGGTAACATTTGCCAGCTTCCATCTCCACAAAAGAGCACTTTTGTGCCATCATACTCTACTTCAATATGCAAATTGACACCAGAATCCTCTCCAAACATCCATGCTCCATGAGAATGAAGTCAACGTATATGATGGTGGCCTTTAAAGGTTGGAAATGCCGCTTGGGTCTCCAAAATCAGAGACCTTTCAGACGACACACTACACCGGCTTATATAGAAGACGATGCACACAGGTAGTGGATGATTAATGGGGCTGACTGTCAGAGTAGCTCTGTGTAATCGCTACTGTACTAGTGTGTGTGTGAGAGAGAGAGAGTGAGTGAGTGAGAGCTGGGGTGTGTTTGTGTGCGCGTGTGTTTTAAGCCAAACCAATATATGAATGAAAAGCCAGGTGAAGAGTGAGTGCTGGTATGTGTGTGTGTGTGTGTGTGTGTGTGTGTGTGTGTGTGTGTCTCATAAACCTTTTTTCTTCCTGGCAGCACAAGTCACAATCAGGGCTTAGCGACGGCGAGGACACTGTAACCATGACAACTAGGCCCATAGCAGCCATGAATGGATGGAGGAGGGGCTGAAGTGAATAGATGGATGGATCAAAAGTCTGAGGGGCATCTGGTTCAAGTCAAATATGTTTTTAGTTCGTTCTGGGATGAAGAAACGCACTAATATTTGGACTTGTATTGCTCGGAGCACAATCCGTCTAAAAGCCTTCTGGTTTCGTCTCTACCATGTATACATCAGTCTTACACACATTATGACACTGTGAAATCATTTAATAGGAGAAATGTGCTCAATATGTCTTTTTTTAATCATATACTCCATTATTGTTACAACTAGCTCATAAACACAATAAAATAAAACTCAGTCATATCAAAATGATATCAACCTTTGCCAATACGTGTTATCATTTCCAAATATCAGCTGCCAGGCCACAACAACAGTGTTGATAATTGCTCGATTTAACTGTTGGCTTGTTTATAGCCAACAGTTATTCAACAGTTATTTGTTATCGTCTCGCTGCTCGTGTTTCTTGCCATGTTGAACATGGTTGTATTTATGTCGCTGCGTATCCAGATCCAAACCAGGACTTTGGTGATACATTAGTGAATTCAATCATGACAGAAATTAGGCCCAAAACTACAAAGTAGGACTTCAATAAACCAGAATCGTCCATTGATGATCCCTTCTGACAAAATGAATCCTTTGGAATGATCTGAAAAAGTCTTGATGGAGACGAAAGATAGTTAAACAGCATCCCATGAAAACAGAGAGCAGTTGGGTGAACTGTATAGCTGCTGGGCTGAGTGCTGGAACAGAGGTTACACTGTGGACAATACAAGATTTAGAGCCTCTCCCAGCACAGAGGCAGGCTGGGTAATTGGGCTGTAAACCATCCCCTGTGTGTGTGTGTGTGTGTGTGTATATCAACCAGCACACCAAGCCACCTAAACTACTACCACCATTAACATCAGTTTCTGTTGATGATGAACTCCGATAAGAGGATACCACTTGACAGGCGCTTCAATCAAACACTACCGACCCCCCAATGACACACACACACACACACACACACACACACACACACACACACACACACACACACACACACACACACACACACACACACACACACACACACACACACACACACACACACACACACACACACACACACACACACACACACACACACACACACACACACACACACACACACACACACACACACACACACACACACACACACACACACACACACACACACACACACACACACACACACACACACACACACACACACACACACACACACACACACACACACACACACACACACACACACACACACACACACACACACACACACACACACACCCTCCTGGGCCTGCAGAGGCAATCATAACCAGGCCTGATAGCTACTGCAAAGAATAAAGAGCCATTTTAATTTGCTTTAAAACCTTCTGGAAAGGCTCAATTAACTTTCCGCAAAAACACAACTCTGACTCACAATTGATAAAATGTGAATGATGCTGTGCATGTGTGCCTGCATTTAGATAAGCCTAGGTAATAGATTTTTTTTTTATTGTAAGGTTGTGTGTGCGCGCGTGCGCGCGTGTGTGTGTTTCGGAGCAAAGTTCGTCCGGCTTGCGTAATGAAGCTGCTTTTCCATTCCACACTCGTGTTAACCGACTAACTTGTCACGTAGGAGGAAGAACACTAAAGAGTCCTTTATACATAACAGATGAACCAAGCACCATTGATTTTCCAAACGCCATTCAATATGAAACCACAATGTTTTTGCCAGACTTTGTGTGACCTTGCTGGAGAAACAAACATTCAGGATGTGACAAAAGATGTTCGGTCTGAGCCGATTTAAGACTAACACTTCACAGAACGGGAATAAGGTTTGGCTCAGGAACTTTAGAACAAAAGCTAACCGGATAGAAGGGGGCAGGACAGTCAAGGGCACCTGCTTAACCAATCATTAAATGAGCAGGCTTTATCTGGACTACAAGGCCTGATGATGTATGAGACTGTAAGGAGGGGTGCTGATGCAGGATAAGAGGGCAGAGGGAGAGAAGAAGAGGAATGTCCTGGAATGTACGGAGTAAAAATGATGATAGAGGGCATCTTCAAGCCTCGGTGCCTTTTCTCATTTGGGAGGGTGTGTGCGTTTGTGTGTGCGTCATCAGGGTCCCCTCACTGTCGTCATCTGAAGTGCTGCTGCTGCTGGAAGACCAGACCAGAGTCCACTCAATGCGGCACTTTGACAGAAACCAGAGGATGTTTCCACTTCTTGTAAATTGCCAAGATTCGTATCGTTCGATCAAACAAGAATTGAAGGCAATAACTGGCAGGTCTGGTTGTTCCACGTCAGGCTGCTTGTAAAATAATCAAATGAGCCGGCCTTCGCTTTTCATGACATTAAAGTCTAAAAAAATAAAAAGAGATAACAATTGGGCTGCAACTGCCCGGGCTCTGATTAACCCTAAGCCTGTCCATCAATCATGTTGTTGAGAATATGTTAAATAGTGAAAAACGCAGATTGCAACTTATAGTATACCAAAAGTAAAAATCTAAATATATTCCCTTTCGCCCTTTCTTGCTTTGAAATTTATCAATTTAATATATTTTCTGCCAAACGACTAATCATTTAATCCTTTCACGTCTTGATAATGCACATCTCATTAATATTACCAACGGAGTGTCTTGTTTCATTTAAAGACTGAAAAAAGTATATAAATTATAAAGCAAATCTGACAAACGATGATAAATGGTAAATCAATCTAGGAGGAGTAATATGTATTTCTACTGTACACCACAACACAGTTTCAAATGTTCTTCATGGAAAGAGAAAGTCGTCTCCTTTAATCAAAGTTCTTTTCACCCTGTACCACCTCTCAACTAATCACAGCAGAAATATAATACGATACCCGAGTTGACAATCATGTGGCCATTCAATCACAATTCAGACCAGATTATTGCCGATCACTTGAGAGGCTTTTTCACAGTTTAATGTCTTCTGCTGCAGCACAGATGCTGCGGGGAAGACTGTAATTCACGTCATGAGAGGCAACACACTTCAGATACACAGTACACAACTTTGCAGCGGCGATGCATGAAGAGAAAAGTCCATTTTGGTGGGTTGAACTTTTATGGCTGAATCGGTTTACATATTTACAGTGGACACGTTTATGGCGGTTGCTGCAGTACAAGGAAGGACATCGTCTTTTACTTAACTAACAATAACGCACCTAGTACATGGATTAGGTATGAATGAGGGCAGACTATTCAAACAAATAAAGCACCAAGATGCATTTTATTTTAGGGGCGACAGTGGCTCAGTGGTTAGCAAGTCGGTCTTTCAATCAGAAGGTCGGTGGTTCGATCCCCGGCTCCGGCAGTCTGCGTCGTTGTGTCCTTGAGCAAGACACTTAACCCTAATTGCTCACCGTTGCTGTGTCTATGGTCTACTGTATACTGTATATCATGTAAGTCGCTTTGGATAAAAGCGTCAGCTAAATGAAATGTAATGTAATTTACTAATCCTTGCATTTTCATTCCATAATCCTGGTTTATTCCACCTTTTGTTCCTGTGAAGGTCTCTTGTTCTGAACAGACATTTGCAGATCTTCATCAAAGACATATCCGAGCTGAACTTTGTTATGTTTTGCGGTATCGGCTTCAACAAACAAAAATCTTATCCTCCCAGGATCCCAAACCCTTCACTCTCTAAAATCAATATTAGAGTGAGTTCTAGTGCTCATGTTTATAACTACATGTGTATAATTAACGTGCCAACGAGCAGTTTAATTGCTCTCCTCTCAAGCAGCCAGTATTAAACACGTGTGATCATGACTTCATTCAGACTGCCATCAGTCACTTCCCTCTTCGTTAGTGCCTCTTGTATCCATTCACCTTTTTATTAGACTCATAATATAATTAATTAGTTTAATGCTGATTTTGTCAACTCAGACAGAAAGATATCTAGGATACGTATACAGCTCTACAAAGACAGTTCTATACAAATATTGAGTTCAAAATAAGCAGAATTAAAACGTAAAAGCGAACCATGTTTTTTAGGATTCTATAGCACTTCTCTCCTTCGTCCTACAGTGGAATATTAACGCCACTAATATTGTGGCGTTAACATATTTCACGGCCTTTTAACAGCAGCAGCACAAGCTTTATTAACATTCACAACGTATTTGAAGAGAGACAAAAACACCATTAATGTGCTTGTCGGTTTATTAAAAGGATGTCCTGTGAGAGCAGAGTGGAGAGCTGAGTATGTGTAGTGCACAGACAGACGTAGACAGGTTGAATGAAGCCATGTCACTATACAAACTGTATCTTACCCTTCGTATGGTATAAACAACTCATGCTCAAACCAGAGAAACGTGCAACACTTGCTATGCCAAAAATACAATTAAAGCCACCAAATGCAGAATTTAATCATTTTAGACGTTGGTGTCCTGTAGTGGAAGCATCACAAACTGCATTTGTATTATAAAAACTGCAACTGCCATATTCTTCAAACATCTAAGAGCCACAATTATGATCAAAATGACGTTGTGCATGCTCGCCCATGGGTGCATCTTGCATACGAACAGCTCTCTGCTCATTACTGTGATAGTTAACAAGCATCTTATCACACACCCAGCACATGGAAGTAGGTGCTGAAGAAGGAAGGGTCATAATGGTTTCCACGGAGGGAGGAAAGGGAGACAAAGCAACAACAGTGGTAATAGTGGGGAATGCAAAGAGAACATAATCCTGCACAACAGTCATTTCAGAGAAGTGTAAACGGAGTCATGCTCGAACGGGAAGACGGTTGACTACAATGCGTCTTAGGAATGAGAAACAACGAGTAGTCCAACAGAAACAAACACTGTGGCTGTCGGCCGCCTCCGAGGCATCCCGTCTCAAAGTATGTTCCGAGTTCTCAAATTGACTACAAAGCAATACCAACACACACACACACACACACACACACACACACACTTTCGGGGAATGTACATGTGTGAAGAAAAACACCCACAGAAAACATTTACAGAGCTCACAGCGAGGAGCGAACACATCTGGACAGCTGCTCTAAGCAACCGGAAGAATAAACTGAAGATATGGCACATTTGAAGGCATACATGTTTTCTAACAAGTTCAACTAAGTTAAGGGACACCCATGCACCTATACTGACACAGACATACAAAAAACACAGACATAGCATGTGCACTGACTCAACAATACTCTATTAAGTGCATGTTGGACTACATCCTGAAGCCCAGAGTGAGATGATAAGTCTCAGGCAGCTCCATTCTCTTTACCATCAACCCTCTCTCCCGTCAACCCCTCCCTCTAACCAGCACTGGAATGTGGAGAGTTGGGCTCCGTCGGGCTGCGAGGCGTGTCCAAACCTTGTTAATACAGGCCTGCTCTCACAAGGGATCACAGCCAAGCAGATGCCTTCATAATGCATTACTCCCCTGGCAAGATTCAACACACGTTTACAAGCTGGTGGTTTGAGTTTTCTAAAGAGCGTTTGACACTTTCCAGCTTTGGAACTGTTGGATGACGCTGTGCGGAGGAGGAAAACGCAACAAGGTGCAGGATGGAGCAGATCTGTCCACATCATCACTCTTTCCTTAAAGTTGTGTCATATTTATTTAACCTTTAACACGCCCGGGAAGGCCCTCTGGGCATGCATGGCCTTTTTCAGCAATATCCAGTTTAGCACATTCCCACCGTAGGGCGAGTGTATGCAGACTGACCCAAATCTTTTATTTGTGAAAGACTAGCGGTGGAGTCCGTCACACAGGGATGTTTCAGGTGTTAGAGGCCAGAGGAAACAAAAAGAGGATATAAAAGAAAATATCATTATAGCATAGAAAAAGGGATTAAGTCAAATTTGCAGACTAAATATTTAAACTCTGGGCTTAAATTCAGATATTTTGAAGTAAACTGATCAAGGATCACAGATCTGGTGATACATCATCAGTATTTGCAAATACTTTTTTGGCATTCAATGGAATTTGGCAATAAGGAGCAGCAGATGGTTAAGGAGTAGTACCATATTTACATAGTAGTGTCAGGTTATTTATTAAACATGACAAAAAAACTGATATACGTGTTCCATTTTGCAATCTTCATCTTTCTGGCACTCGACGTGGGCTGACAAAAACACAACTAGAATTTTTATGCGACACCACATCCTGGTGTGAATATGAGCATATCAGCATGAGCTCGGGGCAAAAATCACACACCTCCACAGCAAAAGTGCCCAATGCATGCGTGAAATACATAAATCCTAGTGTTAGTCAGCAAAACCCAAAGGGGCAAGAAAGTGGAGCAGTTTAAAAATGATAGGATGCATCTCATCAAGAGGTAAAATGCAAACAGCCCCTGCAGGCATGCAAGCCAAGAGAAAAGGAGATAGAAGAGGGAAGAGATGAATAGAGGAAGAGACAAGCAACCAAGGAGGTAGAAAAGAAACGATTCACATTTTCTTTCTCCTCTGACGTTCAGCCCTCGGGCCATCCGAGAAGAGTTCAGTGAAATTACCAGATTGAAAGGAGCAATAGTTGCAGTATAGAAACTGAGGAGAGTGCTTCCCATAACAGACAGACAGGAAAGACGGGAGCAGACAACAGGAAGTAAACCCTGCATGAGGAGACTTCCCTTTCAGAGGACAGTCTGGGAAATAAGCGCATTGGCTTTCTTGCTGAGAGTTAAAGGAGAACATGATGCCACAAATATGAAGACATCAAATCACACGCAGCTTGTTAGCTTAGCTTAGCATAAAGACTAGAAAAACACACATTCACATGTGTGTTTGTTTGGAAGGATATTACCAAACACTTTATTCCACATGATGCCAGAATAAACAGCAGGGTTTCCCTTACCATGTGAAGACTTGTACATTCGTTAAAAATAATCCATTTCATGTTACGATTGTGGGATTTTATTTTATTTATGTTGTATTTGTTTAGGATATACTACTATTATGTACTCATTATATTATGTTATTATATATTGAAATGCATAACGGTGATTCGTCACCAATTCACTTCAATAAAGACACCAGCATGCATGCTTTTCTTGCCATTACTATCAAAGTGTGATGGCGCCATATCAAAAACGTCCCTCTCTTTAACTCAAAGATCAGAAAAAAATAACTATCCAAGTCACACTGCATGCTGAATGGCCATTCATTTCTCAGAGAATGTTACATATCTCTACGATGCAGATTAAAACACAGTCTTAATTACTGTCAATGGCTGTAACGTAGCAACCACAACTACTCGTGAAGAGGCAGGAGGATGTGGCCTGTACTCGTCTTTCTCTCACATAAATCCAGGTTAAATGCACACAGGCACGAAGTGGACGTCCTTGCGGCAGATGCCCCGGCCGGCAGTGGTGTGCAGACTCAGAGTTCATCTTAAAATAGGACGTAAACCCTGTGTGAACAATAGGAGGTGCAGGATGCCCAACCTTCACAGCCGCAAACAGATTGCACAACAATGTGTTTAAATTAGGGATGCACCGATACCGGTATCGGGGCCGATACTGCGTTAAAATACTCGTACTCGTATTCGTTTTCAATTGTCGATACCAAGAACCGATACCACTCAACAGTATTTCGCTACAACAAACTGGTCGCGCTTTGTGGAGAAAAATATTTGTTGTCCTACCTGACTTTAACGTCTAGGGCAGGGGTCGGCAACCCGTGATCCAGAGCCGCATACGGCTCTTTCGTCGCTCTCTTGCAGCAAGGTGTGTAGAGTTATGGTGCGTTCACACAGTAAAAAATTACTGCCGTCCTGCCGGTTTGAATCAAACGGCTGCTGATCCACCAGAAGCAGCGCTGGCAGCGGCCTCATTCAGACGCTGTTGTGCGGCTACGGATGATATTATTGTAGCCGAGTGTCTGTTGTGTGTCTATATTTGTAATTATAATAAAATGAAAACACGCTGCAGGGTAACTTGAACCACTTTTTTATCTCCTTCACACACGTATATCCCACAATTCCACTCCTCTTTTCCTTTCCGTTTCTCCCTCCACAATAAAAGCACCGGAAACATAACTTGGAACACAGCTTCCTATATAATTGCTCGATCCCTAATATTATCGCTTACATTATGAACCCGGACACGGGGGCGTTTTATGGTCCGACATTAGAGGGACTTCCACAAGAAGTTTAAAGCTTGGGATAGCCTTCTGTTAATTTTGTACTATAGGCTTGACATAATCTGCAGAGGATAAAGTAAAATCTGCCTCCAAATTAATTGCACTTTCATGGAGACCAAATCTAAGAAGTATCGGTATCGGTACTCGATATCGGCAAGTACACAAATAAAAATACTCGTACTCGTATCGGTTTGTAAAAAATGGTATCGTTGCATCCCTAGTTTAAATCATCCAGACTCTTCTACGTTTAATCTTTAATCTGATTCAGATTATACACAGACTGATAATACACAAGGAAATGGAGTGTGTGCGCGTGTGTGTGTGCCACAAGAATCAAATGCATGGCCATGTTTGCAAAAGAAAGTGAGGACAGTTGCCATGCCTACAACATGCATGTGCACACAGAACGGCTGCACAAACACATGCCGCGAGGCTGTGGGAGCCCGACTCAGCGCTGCAGCGCTCTACGGCAGCCCAGAGGTCAAAAAGATCAACATGTAAGCTGCCATCCCTGCCTACACACTCCTGCCACTGGTAAATATTTAATCAGTCACCAAGGCTGAGCCCTCCTTGTGATTAACACACATGAACAGAGAGCCACTGCAATGTGGAACCCTGCGGTTCATGATCTAAGGATGTACACAGATTAGCCAGAGATATATTGGATTATAATTCACAAAGAGCCACATAAATGTGTGTGCAAGTGCTTGAATCGGCTTCATTCCCGAGAGGCCGAGAGTGTGTCTCTGAAGTGCTGAGTTATTCTACCACTTCCTGCTTTTTGGTTTCCTGCATGCCGGGTCTTTCTTCAGCCACAAAGCTCTGAATTGTTTGACTGCATTTGTGTGCTCGGCTGACTGACTGGAGGGAGTCTCTCTCTCCCTCTCCCTCCCTCTCCCCCTCTTGACAAGTCCCTCGCTCCGGTCTCCCCCTCCGCTATACCCTCTCATCACTCGGGCAGTAAAGCATAAATACCGCTCGCTCAGCACCTCGCTGCAGTAAAAAGACATTATCTTCATTAGGGAGTACAACAAAATGTCACTAACGCCACTGGAAAAGGCATTAGCTCTTTCTGCCTTCACCCCCTCAGGCGTGGCAGGTGGGAGTTCATACTGAATCACACCAGCAGAAATAAGACTTTTATTGTTGTACACTTTTCACCGAGTCAAATTCCTCGTACGTTCAACGTACTTGAACAATTAAACAGATTTGTGTATTTGACAAAACAATCTTACTACAGGGCTGCAGCGACTCGTCAATTCATCATTTTTTGGAACTTTTTTCGATAACCAAATCATCGTTTCTAATCAATTGCTGCCCCGAGCGTCGCAAATGTGAAGATTTGCTGCTCGTCTCACATGATATATGAATTATTAAATATATATGGAATGTGTTTGTGAAACGTGCATTTTGAAGACATTACAAGGGTGTTTCTTCGCAGTTTTTGAAAATTCGATAGCGTAAACGTTTAACAAGAAAGACAGATGAATTGATAATGAAAAATAATCATTACTTACAGCCCTACTCCCAATAAGGTCCATTTAGTAGCTGTTCTGAAACTTTTAGTTGCATCTGCATCAGCAGAGGGACTTTCTCCTGCCATCATGGAAAAGTGAACATTACTTTTCATACCCAATCAGAAACAGGAGCCTCTTCCATCATCCAAACAGTGATAACTACGATTATAGCATTCCAGTCCTAACCCTCTTGCAGAACCGCACTGAGCCAAAATGTCAACCAGACACTGTGACATCCCACCTCGTTACATCCAGACACATTATTTCTCATGAATGTCTTGGTTTGGTCCTTCAGCGTTATGCGTATAATGAATGACACCACAATGCTTCCAGCGGCTGCCTTGTGCTCCCCCATTATGTGTAACAACTGCAAAAGTCCTCAGAGTGTGTCCTCCGTGTTCAGGAACAGAGAGAAATCTGGAATTATACAATTATAATCCTGATTCTTCTGCTGCCGCGTTGGCTGTCAGCCGCTTTGATGTGAAACCATGGCAACCAATTATCCTCACACTGATGGAGTGGTACGAGTTCTTGAGGGCACACAATTATTTTATGTCGTATTAAAATATGTAATAAAGTTACAAATCTATCAAGTGTAAGAAGTTATGGTAATAGAGTGCAAGGTTTGTCCCGACTGCTTTAATGGCCGCCGTTATTCAAGCTAATTTAATATTTTCATGACGACTTCAACTGAGATTTAAGACGCATGATTGGGTAATTCAGACAGGAACTTCTTAAAAGTGGTTGCCAGTTTTTGATTGCCATATTTCACAAGGCCCAGTCGCTGCCAAGGTTTTAGCAGTTTGAGTTATTTCACACGTGACATTTCTGTATATGTCTATTTGTGAAACAAGTGATGTCACATACTGTATGTGCCTGTAAAAATCTAGGTTACATTCTTAATCAATAATGAGGATGTATAGATATATACAGGAGTGACCCCACCCCCCGCCCCTCCACACACACACACACTATACCAAGTGACTGAGCCTTACTAACAAAGAGAAACACAATTAACAATGAGAGACTATTGTTACTTCGTTTAGAGCGTCGATTAGTGGGACAGGCTAATATACTTGGTTGAGTGTGTTACAACGAGGCTGAATAAACGAGCTGCTGCGAGCCTCATCAGGTCTGCAGTTTTCCAGTTCGATCAGAGCAGCTGTTGATCTCGAACGGCGGGCGGACGAGGAAGAGCTGCTTCGATTGTATTTTTTTTTAAGCTGGCTTCCCGCTCTTATCAGCTTTACCAGGAGACCAAGTCTTCCTTATCTGAGTGAACTTATTGTCTTGTGTATGATGCGTTAGGTTTGCAAATTTCTAAATAAAAATTCCTCGCGTGTTCAGGTCTTGCAGTCGGCAATACTCGCATGTGGATTATTCTGTAATGTTGTTGACTGGGGATTGTTGAAATTGGTTAGTCCCCACTTAACATCTTAATCAAATCAATTCTGGTGAAAAACATGTATAAATAAATCAATGGGACATCCTCACTGGATTTACAAATTAAGCATTGAGTCTAGAAATGAAAATGGTGAGTAAATAAGTCTTAAATATCCTAATAATCAAAGTAAGATTTAAAAATATATTCAAAAACCGGCGAAGCAGCAAATCTTCACATTGAAGATGAAACCAGAAAATTATTTCTGTTTTAGCGCAAGAAACACATTATTTGATTATGAAAATGTATGCTGATACAGCAGTTTTTTTGTTTTTAAAAATAGGACCACCTATAAAAACAGAGCAACCAGATCTTATGAAATAACTGCAAGATGTCCAAATATGGCTGTCGGCCTGATTCTTGTCCTCATGTGAGGTCACTTCTGCCGGCTCGGCTGATACATTTTTACTGCACTCTGGCAGTCCCATGGTAGAGCGCTGAACCCTCACTACTCAAAATTACCTTCCTAAAGCACTTCTGTCTTGGGAACTGAGGCTGTCACATTCATCGTTTCAGCTTTTTGAACAAATCGATTTCCCAGGTATCCTCAGTGACATTGAGGTTGATGCGATTTGTTTCAAGAAATAGGTCCATTTCCACCCGTGTGTGAGAGCCGATCACCGAGTCTGGCTTATTGCCAGGGAGTAAATTGCCGGGTAATATGATATATGATCCCCCTGTGATGAGCGCGATCAGATGAAGATCCTCTCAGATGACTGTCTGATCCCATTAACACAGCTACTGTTCGGTCACACATGAATCCCTAACATTATACACCAAATGTTTTGGACGAAACATATTGTGCTCTCTTAACTCTCGGAAGCATTAGTGATTGTGATCCATAATTATGAAGCAATATCTCCTCAAATTATGCATGTCTATTTCATTGTGAGCAGTTACTTTGCCCTCTCAGATTGTTGGATCCAAATCTTTTTTTATATACTTCAAGTGGTGAAACAACTATACACTAGTTCACAAGAAAGAAGCAAAGATTAGAGAAAGGTCAGATTTTGTTTTGGGTGTATAAAAATGAATCAAGCTCTTATTTCTTAGCATTTACAATATCCTGAGGTTTCTCAGCCACTGGACTAAGAGGATCAATATATCAGTCAACGAAAACCAAAAAAGTCATACGTTAACAAAATATAGACAATCTATGAATAATGAAAATTAGATACAGCCCCAGGCAGCACTATAGAAGCATTCTACCGTGTTCCATTCTAGTTTTTGCTGCTTCCTGTGCTAAAAAGCACACAGCAAAAAAGGCTAGAGAATAAAAAAAGACCAGAGTCACTGGGTCGAAACCCTGTGAGCAGAAGCCTGCCAGGGTGCCTTACCTACCGTTTCTGGTTAATGGCGCAGAAAAAAGCACGAGAGAGACAAAAGTGACGCTGCTAGCAGAGTTATATGCTCTTGTGTGTTCACAGATTTTACAGCGTGTGAAGAGCTAAAGAGAGAGGAAGAGAAGTATCAGGACAGAGAACACGGCTCACTAGCGCCGTAGATGTCTAAAGGAGTCGAGGACCGACTTCACCTCAGCGACCTCAAACCCGCACGCACGCACACCTTAATGCTAAGGACAACCAGTTCACCGTTTCAAAGCCTATTTCAGGTTTAAACGTTCAGCCAGCAAGGACAGAAACACTCTGTCCTCTCCTCGGTCTCAATCGTTACCTTTACTCCCCCTCCCCCGGTCTGCTGGAGCCAGGTAACTCCCATGGCTAGAGTAGATAACAGCAGCCATTATCAAATTCCCATCGTTTAAACAGCAGCTCGACATCGATCGGCTGGTTAATTAAGACTTATTTGCCCGTCTGGTGCCAGAACAATCTGGGGACCAGAACTGTGATTTGATGCCTCAGTCAGACGTCATTTTTATACCGACTTATTCTCACATCACGCGTCAAAACAACATCTATCTTTTTGTTTGAGAGACATCAGAAACCTCTCCTGTCAGAAATCCCCGGAGCCAATTAATAGGTCATCCTAATTAACAAGTTTATATAACTGATCAGATTACTGAAGTACTCTCCAATCAATTAGCAACATATTTAATGTTGATAATTACAGAGCTGCCCAGGCCTGAGCGATAATTCAATATAATCAACTTTTAGCAGAGTCATGTTGTGATGATATGATTATGGATGTACAAATCCAATAATCTTGTATCTGCGCCTATACTGACCGTATTATGTGGATCGGGTATCTGCTATGATGGGACCAATCCAGTTTCTTTTTCAGTGTCATTTTTCAGTCATATTTACTCTGCCATGTCAAGCCATTAACTCGGTTTTTATTGACACAGCCATCTCTGGCATCATGTTACCTGACATCAAAATGATTCCAAAGACCTCTAAAGTGCACAGGGGAGGTTTACTGGAGAACTGGTTGAACCGGTGCTCTGAATCAGCAGAAAACCAAAATACAAAAATCAAAATAGGTCAAAAAAAAGTTGTAATAATAAAAACAATAAGTTATGTGATATGTTGTAATTTTTCATACATTTTGGCACGAGGGATGCACCACTGACTTTTTCAGTCCTGATGGCAATACCCTGGCTCTCAGCCAATACTGAATATTGATCCAATACCAGAGTTAATTTAATAATCGGTATGCCTCACTGTGTGGAAGGGACCGGGATCATGCTTTTATGTGTAAGGCGGGACTTAAACATTGCTTTCCTAACCTTGTGAATCAAAATGTAACAAATAAATAGAAATGTATTGAATTGTTATCCGACACCAGATCGGCATATTGTCACTGATATCCGATCCAGCCATCCGAGTCAGCATTGGACTGACATCAGTATTGCTCTTGATGCATCTCAATTTTGCAAATCATGCAGGTATAAATATTGAAATATTTATTTATTTTATTAGCCTTTATTTAACCAGGTCGGTCCCGTTGAGATACAATGACCTCTTTTCCAAGGGAGGCCTGGCCGTTACTGTAGACACAGCAACGGTGAGCAATTAGGGTAAAGTGTCTTGCTCAAGGACACAACAACCTGGAATGGCTGAGCGGGGTTTGAACCACCGATCTTCCGATTGAAAGTCAGACCTGCTAACCACTGAGTTCACAGTTGTAAATATATCTTTATTAGTATTGTGATAATGATCCAAACCATGCGGCCCGTTCTATGAAGAAAAGAAGCCGTTCCCCTGTCATCAGACATTAATGCTGTTGGCCAATGCCGCCCCTGTGTGCCAACTCCTTTGAGCACATTGTTCTGAACTGAAAGAGGACTACATTGCCCTTCCGTCTCTATCCCCCTCGAGAACGAGTGCAGAGGGAAAAAAAAGAAAGAGGCTAAGCCAGAAGGAACATTTCCTTGTCCTCTGCTACATGGCTGGAGATTAATAGTCCACAGAAGGAAACAGGATCAGGTTCCAGAGCAGGACAATAAAGCACAGGGGCCAGCCAAGAGGCAGGAGAGGGATGACTGGATGAATCCCAGTGTGTTTGGTTCGGTATGTGCAGGCTTGTGTGTATTTGTTTGTGTGATATCCTAACAGGACACATGAGGACATGCAGAATATGTAACACTATGGCTGTATTATATTGATCCAGACACATTACGATACACACTATCGGGTCTGACGCTCGATCAGCGTCACTCAGACAGTATGCAACACATTGAACTCCAGCCAGCTAATGCCCTCGGAGGGCTGTCAATGCAATTGCTAAATGAATAAATCAACGCACAGTCACACATTTGTACACTTGAGTGAGCCATCGCGGCGTTCTTTTCCTCCTAAAATGGCTCAAAATGAAGATTCACGCAAAAATGTGCCCTTTGATGGAATTTGGCCTTCATGGAAAAGCAAGAACAAAAGCTGACGACAAGTCCCAGCTCTATTTTATTGGATGTTAGGAGGCATGAACATTGAGTCACATTGTGTGTCTTTGCATGTGTGAGTATGTGTGTTTGTGTTCCAGAGATGCCATGTACCTTGACAGCAGGCGTGACTCCATCCTCAGCGGTGCTCTGCCCATTCTGTCAAGAGAGCAGATGTGAGAAACAGTCAGAGAGTGACGCTGCATATATCGTGTGTGTGTGTGTGTGTGTGTGTGTGTGTGTGTGTGTGTGTGTGTGTGTGCGTGCGTGCAGAGACGGCAGACATAGAAAGAGTGGGGGAGAGATACAAGAGAATATTTGCAAGACTGTGGGGGTGGCAACAGTCCGCTGCATCCAGCACTTTGCTCCTCTGCTGGCAAACCTAATAATCTCAGGCTGACACATAAATGCACATTGTTCATCCCCTCCCCAGTAGGTACGTCCTGCAGAGAAGGGTAATCATTGTTATTTGTAAAACAATGGCTCACCGAAGGCGATTCAGAATATCCAGATATTGTTTCTGCACCAGAAGTGGGCGGCTAACTTTGAACACACAATTCCAGTCACATTATATGATTATATGTGTATATCATTCTGTTGCACACAAAGATAGAACAATGAGTATTACATGCAGAGGACGGAGGAGATACCTGTGATGCAAGGAAATAAAATGGGTACTTATGATATCAAGTCAAATGAGGATCACTTGCCAATGCCCATGTAAGCTTACAAAGGAGCAATCAGTAAAATGGGCTGTGAAGCCGACATTTATATATTTATAGAGGACTTCATTGTAATGCCTGGTAATGTCTCCACTGACGACAGTACAATGGTTTCACAGGCTGACCCCCCCAGTGAATAGTGCATTGACCTGAACAAGTAAAATATGTATCCTTTAAATGATGTATAGCGTTACACCTCTGAAACATGTGAATAATTGATCTATGATGATAAGTGACCTATCAATGATTAAAGAAACGCGCCTGTGTCCAGAGTCGAGTATTCTGATGGTGAGAACGCCCTAAACAACTGCTCTCTGGCCTTTTTCCACTTTTTGCTTTGTTTTCCCATCACACAGGGGCGACCGTGTGGTGGTTCACTTCCTCCATGCCCTCTTCTCTCTTCCCATTCCTTTAGACGGCACAAAATACGACAGGCAGTTAACACAATGACAAGCAGTGGCCTTAACAATCAAACGTTAAACAGAAAGGGTAATGCGGTGCAAGACGTGCAGGAAGCAGCGGCATACTGAGAGGGAAAAAGACCATCTGAAAGAAAACAGACTGTGCACCTAATTTACTGTCGCCGTTATACCTCACTATACCTTCTGCGCTGAGAGATTGGATGCGTTTGGCAACTGGATGTACTTCCTTCCCCCCCCCCCCCCCCCCCCGCTTTGGGCAATAACCAACAGCCATAAATTGGATGGGTGCAATAACCTCTGGCATTTTTACAGACCAGCGGTTCATCTGGTTGGAGTTTAATCATCTATTAAAGGAAGGCAATTTAATTTATCCAAACTGTGCCATAGTCATAACAGCTGTAAATGTGAGGCGACAGGAGAAATGGAGACAATTAAGCGGACAAGTGCAGCTCGACGTCAAGCACAGTGCTTTAGTGGAGAAGGAAAAGCTTGAGGAAGTCCAGTGTGTGTTGTTATGATGGGCTTTGCAGACTAATTTAATCTCAAAAGGGAAATCTTCCCACTTCAATCCTCGTTCTGACTCTTCCCTTGCTTTCAACTCGCATGCCATCAGGGAGGTGTGTGTGTGCTGGGCTTTGTTTAACCCAGAGCGCTGGAGACCAGTGGTGGGAATCCTCCTGTCTGAGTTTATCTGTCTGTCTGTGTGTGTGTGTGTGTGTGTGTGTGTGTGTGTGTGTGTGTGTGTGTGTGCGTGTGTGTGTGTGTGGTCAACAATGCCTTCCCAACATTGCTGCTCAACACATTTCAGCCTCATTAGCTTTGCATGGCTGGTCCAAGTGGCCCAGTTAATGGTGCCTTCTCTCCTCAATGAGAGCACAGGAATGCACACACACACACACACACACACACAAACAGCCACAAACATGATTTAGAAAAGATGGCAGAAGTGATGGAATTATAATGCGTACAAGCGCATATAGAAAAACTATAGGAAATACACACAAGGTCCCTGGGAGGAATTTACAGGCAAGCATGCCATAAACTGATTTACAGACCAGCCTATTGAGCCTGCCAGAGCCAGAACTTTTAATTTCTCACAGGACTCTGAAATGATTAGGCAAAGTACACAATCTCAGCCCTGATGCTGTGTGTGTTTGATAGAGTTGTATTTTAACAGCGTGATTAGAGCTGCGCTGTCCTGTAACTAGGCAACAACAAAATAAAAATACAATAGCCATTCTTTTGTCCGTGCCTTTGATCGTATCTGAGTCGATGTCTTGTAATCTCTCTCGCCAGCATTGAGAACAGGTCACATGACTACCGTCGTCTTTTGGTCAACAGCCTCACTCACAGGTTAACTTTTTATTAAAAATGAATAAGGGCTCTCTTTCTCAGGGCCTCTATCAAGCAAAGGGCTGTGTTATCACATGCCAGCCCAGCCCTCCTGCTCTACCACAGCCCTGCTCAGGTGTTCAACAGGACACACACACACACACACACACACACACACACACACACACACACACACACACACACACACACACACACACACACACACACACACACACACACACACACACACACACACACACACACACACACACACACACACACACACACACACACACACACACACACACACACACACACACACACACACACACACACACACACACACACACACACACACACACACACACACACACACACACACACACACACACACACACACACACACACACACACACACACACACACACACACACACACACACACACACACACACACACACACACACACACACACACACACACACACACACACACACACACACACACACACACACACACACACACACCTTTCTCCTCTACATGGCACATTATGTGAGAACTGAAAATCTCGGTCCCTCCCTACGATCTGGGCTTGTGCAATCCTGCATTTTAAGTCTTAGCTTGTGCAGTCCTTCTTTAGAAACACACTTTTACTTTTTAGTTTGCTTCCATTTCATCTTTTCCATCTATTGAAGAAATATAATTCCTCTCTCATTCTAAAACCAAGGAGAGCAGAAAAAGTAGTGCGAGAACAAAATATGGACTTTCTGCCTCAATAGGTGGACTTGAGTCCAGATGCTGCCAAGATACAATTTCCTCCAGAGCAGGAACTGAATTTCAGAAGGGAGTTTGGCTTGTAAAAGAAGATCAGTTGAAAGAAAAGAAAGGCTGACGGCTAAAATAATACACGAGTACAATAAGATGAATGAGTACAATATACTGAGAAACGAATTGCAATGAAACCAAACAGGGGTCACCAAACAAACAATTTTGAACAAAGCAAAAAAGGTTGGAACTACTTAAAGTGTCTTATCAAGTTACGAAACAAGAAAAACAGACACAAACTAAATAATCTGCATCTTTAACTATAAATGAAAAGGGAAAACAAGGATTGACAGACTTGGTTAAAACATAAAAAAGGTGTCCGTCCTCCAATTTACTTTTTGGAATTTTACTTAACATGAGTTTTTGTAACATGAGCTGTAGTGTGCATAATGATCAAGCACTACTGTTTTGTAATGTTTCCAAGCTCAGCTCTACAAATTAATGAAACACTATATCATGCATGTCATAAGTTTCAGGGTTGGCCCTGGAGGGAGTTAAAAAGCTTTTTCTGCAGAAGCAATAACCAAACATTGACAGAGACATGATTCAGATCTGTAGGAGCACTTTTACTAACCTAGTGCCAATGCAGGAGCTGGTGACTCAACTGGGACCGGATGGGGATCATTTTATTAAAGTGTCTTTATCAGAGATGATTCACTGAGAAGTTAATTCATAACCAGCATTTGGTGAGAAATAAAAAGGCTCAATAAAATAAATACGTTGAAATAGCTCTATTTGCACACTTCCTGAGTGCTTGCTTCAAGCACAAAAGACAGTAAATCTGATTTCCATCTGACACCTTCCAAACAAACGCACTCACATAATAAGTGGCAGAGCAACAACCGCCACATCAACAACAACTCATGTTGTGTTGAAATTTGAACAGCAATGTCTTTGTGGTACACTTCTATTTCTTTCATCCTTTATTTTCTAAATCAGCCAAATATGTGTCTCAGTGTCTCGCCCATCTGTCCATGTGACTCTCCCAACATGTTCGCTGGCACGGCCTCCAGCCTCACTCGCTCTTTCTGCTCAATCAATCCGAGCCCTGAGCGGTCTCGCTCTACCATCAGGGCCCAAAGTGTGCAGCTGGCTGGTAGGTTGGTGGCAGAGATGGATGGCAAAGATCCCACTCTGACTGACGGGGTCTGGTGCGATCAAATCAATTACAATTGCTGGACTTTGGGGAGGGCCAACGCTGACGTAAATAATCACTCCATATGATATATACACACACACACACACACACACACACACACACACACAGGTGCGTGATGATATTTACACACACTGAATATATTTTTAGCGACGAGCTCACACATTTGTTTATGAAAGTCTTGAGACCATTCCACAAACCAAAAGGCAGGGTATTTTTTTTTTTTTTTTTTTACAGTATTAAACTTCACACTCTTCACAGGCTCGGCACTACCATCTGTTCAGCTGTGACTGCTCAGCCATCTCGTATGCTGCAGGATTCTGTAAATAGTGGAGCCTGTGGGACAAACTATAAGTCACGATGAAAGTGCTTCTTTCTGCAGAATCCTCAGGAGTTTCATTCATCATAATAATAATATATGTCCGCTCTACAATTACCTGTAACTGCGAGTGAACATTAGATAGTGTCTACTTCCAACATTTCTGATACATTGAGTATAGCTTAATGAGTCTAGACCCATTACCCAGTCTTTCATGAATTAGGCCTCAAGTTAAATGAGCAATAATAGTTTTTCACTGATTTATTGCAAATTAGTTCCTCAGCTTCATCAAATCAGCGAGGCCATCTGGGGGGGGGGGGGGGGGGGGGGAATGAGCCTCATCCATAGTCAGATGGATCTCTCGTAAAGCCGATTGAGGACGCTGTGCAATATTGTGAGCAGAGCTATTCATCGGTGAGATCAGACACACAAAACACAGGTTTCACAGGCTGCTTCACCTGCTTAATTGGCCGTCTAATTGAAAAGAGAGCCTACAAGTATCACATTACAAACCTGGGAAAACAGTGAGTGAATTTGGTTTAAATGTGACACAGTCTGCTCATCATCAACACAATGTGACAGATGCATATTCATTAAGCAACCAGGCTGTCGGGAG
The DNA here is from genome assembly GCA_023566465.1 of Cottus gobio. NCBI lineage: Eukaryota > Metazoa > Chordata > Actinopteri > Perciformes > Cottidae > Cottus > Cottus gobio. The sequence goes on from CM042228.1 coordinate 9,846,435, forward strand.
GGACACTTGAAGAGTTCATGAATAATGATATTCTCTCTCTTTTTCTCTCTGAAAAAACTGTACAAGATCTTTATGGGTCCGCGCTCATCATCTACCTGCTCTGTATTAAACACTGCTCAAAAGGTGAGACCAGTGACAGACAGCGGGGACCAGACTGGTCTTCTCTCTGGTGGTGAGCTTTGAAATGGAGTTTCAGTGGGAGGTGAGAAAGTGAAGTATTTCTATATTGAGCTCTGAAAGCTTATCTCACATGAATAGGTAACAATGTTTCCTATTGGTTAAGACAATCATAGATCATACACAAGGACTTGTGTGGAATATAAGTGTCATATCCTGCAGAAAGCCTTGATTTGCTTTTTTTTTTAAAACACTGGACACACATTATGAATTATGACGTCGCACTCACCCCCAGCTATGTAGGCAATGTATAGTTTGAAATAACTTTTTCCTAGAGAGTGGTGACTGAACACCTTGAATTGAAGGCTGATGTGTTGCTTGAGCGCCATTTTACCTGAACCAAAATCCAAAAAAAACAAAGTGATCAAACAATGCATGCACACAATGCGTCGCCATGTGATTTCACCTCGCATTACCTCCGTTTCCAGCTGCAGTAGCTCCATCGTGGGCCATGGCTCCGCGATCTGAGCGAGAGGCATTTTCGCAGGATTGTCAGTTTCCCCCCCTCAGCTGCTCGAGTGCGAATTCGGTCTCCCCGGGCTGAGTCGGTGCCGCTCCTGTCAACCGGGAAGCTCCTCACTCAGGTCCAAAGTCCAGGTGGAGGCGATCTATCGGCACTTTGCTCTTCGCTCCGAGAAGAAGACGCGCGCGCAGACGCTGCGAGCTCAACCAAGAGCTTTACGAACATGTACTCGCCGTGACTCGGCTGCGGCGGCTACTGGCCACTTGTGCGTAATTGTTGAAAGTGATAATCCAGCAGAAAACACCATGAACACCCAACAAGCCCTCTCGACCTTCCAGGTGCGCGCGGTGGCTACTCGGTCGGGAGAGGAGAGGAGAGCCCAGCAGGGTGGTCCTTAGGGAGGACTGTGCGGGAGTCTAATGCCGACTGAAGGAATTAGCCCGGACTGTCTTTGCCATCGACGCCGCGTCAGATGTGCACGGCTTCCTACTTGTGTGCTTGTGTGTTCTCCCGGTTGTTCCCAGCAGTGGGATCCGTAGTACGAGCAGAGCAGGCTCCAGCTCGAGCTGTTATTGGCAGCCTCCTGCAGGATTCCCAGCCCCCTTCTCGCCTCGTTCCGCCCAGGTCTGATCGTGCCATCCTCTGGCGCAGAGATGAACTGCAAATACGTCATGCATACTGGATCCTGCTATTAAATGACCGGCCTGCATTTTTTTTATGCTTGTGGTGCAGCAGGTGCTTCACAGGAGGCGTTCAAATAGAGACCTGTCAATCAATTCATGGAATTAATGGCAGCCAAGGAGCACTATGTGGCTGCAAGATGTGGGAATTATGATGTGCACGTGACTTTAAATGTCTGGTTTTCCCAAACTTCCTTATAATACACATATATATTGTGCAAATTGCCTTGAGACACACATCACCACCTCCTCTAGGCCTGAAAGCAACACACATTGTTGCAAAGAATTACACACAACGTACAGAGTAATAGATGCTAGAATGTGGGTCGTGACCAGTGCTGTTTGATTCTGTCCGGACATTACATTGATGAGACACGCTTTTCATTGACAACGGCTCTTGTAATGGTCCTTGAAATCTTCAGTGATATAATACAACCCTCCAACACTTCTCTGCTTCATTCACTGCCGAGTGGATTTTGCTCTTGGCCATGCAGCTTTGGTTACTATTGGCAACTGGAGAACATCAAACCGCCTCGCCATGGATGGATTGTATATATTGTTTTATTCAAATTAGGATAATAAAGGCATTTCATGGAAACACAAAGTGTCAAAATTAATTGGTATGTCTTTCTATTGATGGATTTGTTGTTTAACAACTGAATGTGCAAAGAGCCGCCGCTGCTGCATTCATATCCGGCCAAACTGCCCTCGTTTGAGCTTTGTGACTGGAGTGCAAACATTTCCTTGGTTTTTTATCTAATTGCATGTTCTTGACACACCTGTGGCTTTTGGACTTTGCACCCTAGCAGTTAACATTCACCATTGTGTTTCTTCACTCCCAAAAAAAAACATTAATTATTCATGTTTCAAGCTATTCATATATTAGTTTCCATGATTTGCCAGTATTTCTGCACATACATGTTTACATGATGCATCATTTATTGATGCAACACATGTACTGTAAATTAATGCCTGTTTGTTTACACCTTTCCCCTCAAATATCCACACACCAGGGAGAAATAAGTCAATAGAAAGAGAGCATGTTTAAAGTCAATGTTAGCTCATTCATTTTCCGACAAATCCATACCACCAAAGGGGTAGGAAGGTAAGACTACTACACAGAGGGGGAGGGTTCTCCATCACAGTCACATTGCATGCTACATTCAAATCACTGCCCTCCCAGAGCTCACATTAACCCATCGATTCATCTCCATGATGGATAAGCAGCTGCAAAGAGAACACGTATGGCCTCTCATAATACCATATTGGTGGTTGTTATTTAGGGCAGCCGTGCGACGGACCATTGTTTCTTTTTTCCTCCTTTCTTCATCATTCATCCTCCCATTCTTCCCTTTTTCCATCATGTACAAAACGTCTGCCGCTCACATTTCTCGCTGTCTATTGCTCCTCCAGCATGAAATGATACATATACACGATCGGTTTGATCCTGTGGTAAACGTGAAGGGTGTAATAAAGATCATTATTTCAGTCCTGCAATATGAAAAGCAGGCCTGGTTAGACAGCTCTTTTTAAAGGTGAGGCTTTCCAGAAAGCAACGCTATAATGGCCAGAAGGAAACAGCTCAGAAAAGCCATTGATATGAAATGACATGTTGACGTATATCTGTTAGACGTGAGGTCTGTTGGTTTTCTGACTGCAGGGAATCTCTTCTTTAAATCATGATGCTCCAGTGACATCACAGGTGACAGCGATGACTCAGAGGCGTCTCCCACCCAGAGACACAGTCTCCGGGGATACCCTACCCCCCACCTTCGGCGAGACAGGAAGCATCATGGGTAATATGACTCAGTTCGGCTCGCAGTGCATGTGCAATGGAGCAAAACTCCATCCTGAATTGTTGGTGAATTGACGCAGGAGCAAAGTGTGCTGAGCTGTGAGCAAAAGGGCAGATTTAGTTCCAAACGACAGACTGCAAACCAGATGATGCAAAGATGACACTGCTGCTTATCCTCGTTTTTAATTTGGGGTGAAACCACAGAGGTGGAGGAAACAGAGAGCGATTTTGAGTATGCACAAGGAGAAACAATGAATCATACAATATGTCCTCTCCTCTTCTCTAAATACGCACAGCAGTAAACGGTACTATCAAAGTGAAAATGCATGCATACTCAAACTGTGAAGTGGCAGCCAGTTCAAAATGCATCTGTTTTTCCCCTTTTATTTATTGTTTTTATCTTTTACTTTATTCAGCCTTTGCCACACTGTCATGTCTATGTTCAATCTACATATTTGTGCAGCTTTGTTTCCTTATGTCTGTCTTTTGATGCTTTGTCTGTATTGTATCTCTGCTTCTGATTTACTCCTCTTGTTTCTGCTGTTCAAATATGATAAATAACAATAAAAGTAGGATTTCCTTACTGCGCTTTCTAAATTAGGTAAAAGTAAGTTAATTTACATACATTGCAAACTCCCTGAATGTCTGACAACTGTGGGCCCGCCTTTATGCCTTTGAGGATCTGTATGTGTGTATGTTGGAACTACCTTGCATATTGTGAAAAATCTGTTTGATAAATATTTTGTTGTACTGTTCTTTTCCTACCCTCCATTATAAGGATGAGAAAACCTGAACTGCATCTATAGTAGATTAGATATACTTGATGCATCAAGCAAACGGTTTAGTTAATCCAAGGGATTACCTTGTTGATGCAACACAGGCCACGAATTAACTCCACTTAAAGACAAAAACATCCCAGCATTAGAGCACAGCACTAAATATTCCGATCTACAGTGCAGATAAAAGCAGCATGCAAAGACTAACGGACAGTTACAGATACATATAATCTTAATACACTTCATTTCAGTACAAATGTAATACTCTGGGTGTGTCAGGTCTCCACAACATTTCTTTCAGACCTTCAATAAAAATTCCTTCTTAATTGAGCTCAGTGAGCTCACGTCTGCCGTGCAAGGATCATAGCCATCAGTGGGGCTGCAGCACAGAACAAATGAATTAGCTGCTCAATGGAAGCAAGGGAAATTATCTGACTATGGCAGGGGAAGATGACATATGTGCCATATAGAGATAATGAACAAATAGTCGAATTGTACTTCAAACATCAGTGGAATGAACATTTGTCACAGAAGTGGCTGACGGCACAGTGAGGTTGCAGATGGACTGGGAGAGGATTATTGATCGGTAATAAATAAAGAGAAAGGGAGAGAGGCTAATAGTTTCACACAATTCCCCATTGTTGCTTCAGTACAATCTTGTTTATTTGTGTTGTCAAAGAGTTGACAACAGAGTCTGCTGACTGCATCATCTTGTGACTGTAATGGGTGCGCTGTCAAGCAAATGCAGCATGTTGAGGCTTGAGTTTGTAGCTCTGGTATTTGGGTTGGGCAAAAATGCAGATCAAGCTCAAGTTCTTAATAGAAAACCACCTCTGAGACCAAGTTCAGCACTCATAAGTTACACTAACAATAATATGCCACATAAACTGCTGCTATCCGTGGAAAACAAACAGCACTAGACTGGACAAGAGCATGGGGTAGACTTTGATGCATGGGCAAGAAAGTTCCATTACATTGGTTTTTCATTATAAGATCAGAATGGATTTGTCAGACTAGAGAACCAATGTCTTACATTCAGCTCAGTTATTTCCCTCCAGCAGAAAACATCTTGACTCAGCAAAAGATCACTAGTAGTGCAGTCAGAATTCATAATGACAACAACCCTTTTCCACTATTCAGTATACAGTTTCATGTCTTAGTTTGAATACACTTCTCCATGAATGATGTGATACAGTAACACGCAGCAGTTTCTATTGTGCTTTAAGTTCTAACATGTGGATTAGAAGCACAGGTAAATTTGGAGGCTATGCCAGATGAACACGTTTCTGCAAAGACACATTTCAGGACTAGATTTTTGTATGCAGCTTTTCTCTAGATATCTGAAAATATAGGCATAAAGTAAATATACCACACGCATGAGGACATGTGCCCTTTTGTTGGCTGACATAAATCTGACTTTTCCCTTTTTTCTTGGTTGAAAGAGAATAACAGCAGGGGGTGCCAGATATCGGAGGGCAGCTCTTTCATTACAGCCTTTTCATCAGATGTTGCCCTTTCCTTGTAGGGAAACATTCAGCTGTAGATTGGGTGGGAACTGTTGTGCAATGCATACTATGAGACGGAAACAATAACTTCAAAGTTTAGCTCTGCTAGCTCTTAGCATAGATTCAGTCACTGAATCCCTGAAGGTGCTGGACTCGATGTCATAAGCATGAATGGACCAAACGGCACTTCAAAGATGTTGAAAAGTTGCATTTTGATCACACACATGTGATTCATGGTCTCCTTTAAAAGTGAAGGCATACTATTGTATTATGTGGAGGTAATCATTCAACTTAGTAGGAACTTTGAACCCACAGCCAGCATGCTTGGTGTATTCTGAAGTATTTATGGAGAATACATTCCAATGAGTATAGCAAAGAAATCCTAACTGAATAACAAACACAATTTTTTATTTGAATAGTTCTCTCTTTTGTTATAAACTGTATTTGTGTTATGGGTAAATTATTAATGAATAATTTCTCCAGCAGCATGCTTTTGGTATAATCATTAATACTTTAAATAATTCAGCAAGCAGAAATGTGCTCATGCTGTAAAAATATTGGGATATTACCACATTATTTTGTATTTGTTTTTATATATATATATATTTGTGGAGCCCATAAGTCACCACAACTCAAAGGATAACATTTCCAGGAAAGGTCCCAGGAGAGCCGCCTAACCAGAGTTGGAAAAGAGGATTAGGTCTGCTGGTCTGGAGAACAACTTATTTATCCCCTTAAGTCTTGTGACATTTCATGCACTTTAAAGGAAACTGAAAAGTTACATCAGAAATGGTGTGTATTTTTTATGAAGGAGATCATAGTTTTGTAGTTTTGTAGAGTATCTTGTATTTGCAAGAAGATGTATTTGTATTCTGGCCATTATAGTGCAATCATATGAAGAAGGACCTCGGGGTTAATGGGGACTTTGTGACCTTTAAGTCTCCACAGTCACTAAAGGATCATTATTACAGGGTTTATTGCATCGGATTACATTATTACATTATATGTACAGGCACAAGCGTTCACCTCAAACTACCACAGGCCCCGCGCCTGGGCCCTGTGCATGACGTGATTGTGCATGAAAGTAAAACTACGAGGGAAGTTGTAAAGTCTTAAAGCTGCAGCACCTTTCTATCCCTGCAGGTAAGAAGGGGGTGGGGGGTTGGGAGGGATGGGTCCTTGCTCCTGGTCGAGCCTGACAGTTCCGCACTATTGGCTGACAACAGAGGCACGCTTACCTGTACCTGCCAGAAGGAGTGGCATTCGTCATCGTCCGATTCCAAATCGGGATCAACTTTTCCTCCCTCGAGCAGCCCATTGAGGTAGAAGTCAGTCAGGACGGCTTGGATCTGAACGAGCGACTGCAGCAGGACTCCGAGCATGGAGCCTATCACGGCGTGGAGCGAGGAGAGAGTCGACGAGTGGCTCCAAGGTGAGGGACATAACGCGGATAACGCGCTGCTTTTCACGCCTTGATCGCATCACGGCTACTTTGGCTCGGACGGTACAGACTGAAATAGACGCGTCACGCAAATCCTCTTGGATGTGAAAGGTGGAGGTGGAACGAGGAAATGGCCTAAGAAACCACTAAAGTGTTGTTCCGATCAGTGTCAACAACGCAGGTGGCAGGCTGCTATTAGAAACAGTGTTCATGGCTGTTGGTCTGTCTAGATAGGACATGTTGCGTTCAAGGGCGGACTGATTCATGTCTTCTGTAGCCCAGAGGTTTGTATTCAGAGAGTATGTATGGTCCTCTCAACTGCACTACGTGGATACATGCTTATGCTGTTGTATAGGGGCAAATTGCTATTACTACTAGATATGTCGGCCTACAGTAAAGCTGCTGGAAAGTAACTTTTTAAGTACAGTTTTGAGGTACTTATATTTGAGTACTTTAATTCCATGCTACTTTATACTCTTACTCAAAAGGGAGGGACATATTGTACTTTGTATCTGCTACCTTATTCAACAGCTATCATAATTTGTTAACGTGCATATTAAGATTTCACTTGCAAAACACCTCAGTGTATGAACTATAAAGCATGGCTACAGATTAAATTGTCCAACAATGTTATAAAATAGCTAATATACGTATGTTCCACTTGGACCAACCACAACATCAAAGCTCCACTTAGATAGTAATACATACATAATAATGATCCAATAATATAACTGATAGGGGCCATTCTACATAATCAGTACTTTTACTTTTACTTTACTACTTGAAATGTATTCTGTTGCTTATTACTTGTTACATGTAATAACACATTTCATTGTGATACGCCTCTTTTTGCTTTTATTATGAAGTGGGCATTACTTCAAAAACGTACGATATCATAAATGATATCATCATCACATAGTATATCAACAGTTTGACTCCAAAGTAAATTTGATAAATGTGATATCTTTACTGCGTTCAAACCAAACTGTACATCATGTGGAGCAGAAGTATTTTTGCCTGCTGGTATTCTGCCTCTGTTAGTCCATGCTCCCTCTGCATGCCTGTACCTGTACGCATGTGACTTTATGACTATGTGTGAGTTGCCATTTATACTGGTGCACTGCATGTTGTTAAAGCCCTGAGTGTATGTGACGTTGTGTCCTGCTGCCAGGTCTGGATGCCCCCCTGCACCAGTACCCGGTCTCTGAGTGGCATCTGTCGGGTCTGGATCTGCTCCAGCTGACGTGTGAAGACCTGGAAAAGTTGGGAGTCCAAAAGATCGGACACCAAGAGCTCATACTGGAGGCCGTGGAGAAACTCTGCTCTCTGGTGAGGGACGAAGCGGAAACACACGTGTGTTTGTGTACAGTGTGTGTCCGTAGCAGCGCGCTGTGTATCCAAGGATGTTTGCCGGGTGTGTTGTTGTGCACGGCATATTTGCTGAGCAGTCATCCTCTTGTCTTGTCTGTGTTGTTGTCTATCTTCTGATAGTAGAGCACGGAGGTGTAATTGTTTTACCATCACACAGTTTTTAGACCCTGCTCTTGTTTGCACAGTTTAACCAGCATTTGTTGAACAACCTTTTGCTTTTATTGCCATTAAAGTCCCGCTTCACACTCAGAGCCTATAGCAACATGCAGCAGGTTTGAGTTCATTGCTCCACTATCATCTAAAAATCCCCCTTGTAAAGCATTATCATAGTAAAATAGTTTCTTTATACCTTTATACCTAGTTTGTTGTCGGCTAAAAGAAAACACTTCCACTCCCCTTGGAATCTCTATCCCTTTTTTTCGGCTGCCTCACTCATTTTACTCCCTGTCTAATTTTGAGAGGGAGTTTAAGGACACTGTAGTCTTGTTGGTGTGTGTGGGGGTGTTGATGTGTTTCCAGAATAACGTTTGTGTCAGGGGAGACACTAATTGGGCAGGACAGTATCAGGCAAAGTTCCAGCTCTGGAGCTGTAACAGGCTGTGGCTGCTTGTTTGTTTAAGTAACTCTTTTTTTAAGATAACAATAATCCTTCACAGTTCAACCCAAAGTCTTTATGAATCAGTGTGCAAATAATGTCTTCCTGTGGGAAAAGCTTCACATAAGTGAAATTGTTTAACATAAAACCAGATTAGAACCTCTACACACAGGTGTGCAGTTTAAATATTGAGTACAGTGTGTGTGTGTGTGTGTGTGTGTGTGTGTGTGTGTGTGTGTGTGTGTGTGTGTGTGTGCGTGTGTGTGTGTGTGCCTCTCTTCCTCTCTGTCGTGATGCTCCGTAAAGCGCTAACACTGCGCTCATTCATAATAACAACCATCACATGCTCACATGGAGCAGACCAAACACATTCAAGTACAGGGTTACATAATTCATAATTACGAGGCCATGAATTATGTATGGGCACTTAATGATGGAGGATTGTTTCCGGACGGTTGATGTATAGCAACAAAGCCTGACCGGTCCAAAGCTCTTGAACATCAATGAGTGGGTCACAACAATAATTAGTTTCTTCTTCAGTGGTTGTCAAGAGTCACCGCTGGGCAGAAAAATGCTCGTCATCAGTTCTGTTTATTTTATCTTGCAGTTTGATATTATGGCTTTGGTTCATTTGTAGTGTATTATTATACTGAGAACTAGTCTATCCTCATTAAAATAGGGGGGACAAAATATTAGAAACTCACTTAAAGCCACAATACAGCAGCCAGTTTTTGGATATTGATCTAAAATGTCCACGTTATGATGACATGATATGGTACACATAATGTTGATAATGTGGTATATTCCCCTTTAATAGCTTAGGGGTGTATGACGCTATTGTGTACAGGGTTACAAGTCAGTTGTTTTACCTTGACTCATCAGATATTGGCGGGATGTATGTCTAGCTGTAATTTAGCTCGATACTTTTTCACATATCTCCGACCAGCAATTACTTATTTCAACATGCATATTTTTAAACATTCTTTAAAAAGGAATACATTCATCTCAGAAGAGGAACCAACACTAATGTCTCTACCAACAGTAGACCAGAAGGCTCTACATCAAGAGGTACTGTTAGGAGCACGACTTCCACTCAGCTTTTACTCTGTATTAAGAAGAAAAAAGAGCTGTATGGCTCTTTATTCAATATATATTTCAACCACTTACAAAACTCATAGTTGAAATGGCATTCTGTGAAGGGATTTTTGAGGCAGAGAGAGAAAGAGGGGGATTGACGTGCAGTATCGGTCTCAAGAAACGGAAATTAAAACAGCGATGTTGCAATCACAATATATAAAATGTGTCTTAAACAATAGACCCCTGCATTCTGTTACGTGTTGGAAGAGGGGATGTTATGAATTAAACATCACAGATTATGTATGACAGTGTGGGAGTATTTGTAATACACCTATAATCAGTAACGTGTGTGTGTGTGTGTGTGTGTTTTACAGACATATGGTATAGGTGGGGACAACCTACGCAGTCTGACAGAGAAGTTGCGTGCCATTTCCCAAACCCTCCAGATGGGCATCCAGGGCCGCTGGCGCCTCAACTCCTATGACGGCCGCAGCAGCACCAAGCTGCCTGCTGCCGTTCTGCAGATTTTAGTGGAGCTCATCACCTCTGCCAAAGGACTCTTCTCTTTGCTCAACAGGTTTGTAAAGAGGGAGTTATCTAACCGTTATATATGCAGTTATTTTTTTCTCAGAAAATGTCCTCTGCTTTGTATATGATAGCATATAGTTGTTGCTGTAGGTTTTATGTAGAAAGGATGGCTGTGCGTTAAATCGATTAGAGGTGAAGCCTTTATATGGGAATGTTTTGGTGTTTGCGTTGACTGTTTACCTGTTGCCCCTTGTTAAGACTTCTGATCCCTATTTCTTTAAAGTTAACCCCCCCTTCCATTTTCTCTTTGTATGACTTTCTAAGATCCTTAATTTGACTTTGTTCCTTTTCATTACTAGTGTGAAATTAAATCACTGTGTCTATCCAGTAAATCCTCCCAGTCTGAAATAGTAATCCCTGTTTATCCAGGTATCAGTTTTCCCAGCTCAGTGGATCCACCGATAACAAAAACATATTCAACTACTGCAGAGAGCTTGGAGACATCGTCCACAAGGTTGGTCTCTTCATGGCTTTAAGTATTGAGATGCAGAAAACTCTTTTGTGACTTATAATTGCATACTGTTATAATCTGTCCATCAAATGGCTGCATTTTGCAGTGACATGTATCTCTTTTATGCAAACTGAATGGCTGGTTTTGTTTTTTGTTTTGTTTTGTTTTATCTTAAGCGGAACCACACATTAATAGTCATGTTTAGTGGTGTTTGAATGCACACTAAACTTACAAAGAGGAACTACAACCTGTTGTGGGATTTCTTCTTTAAAATCAACCCTCAAAACGCAGCAAGAAAAACAGAAGCACAAATAGACTCCCACATCCTCAGCTTAGCCTGAGTAATGAATTCTTTATCTTGACATTCCTGGCATATTTGAAGGTGGCTATACCTTGAAGAAGCTTAGGCTGGAAGGATTGCCAAAGAGGAGGGCTGGATCGTGTCAATGTTTACCCCGTCATGGCCGTGTGACATGTGTGAAAGAAATGGGAGGAGAGGGAATATTCATAACTGGATGTAAAGAGGGTGAAAAGTGTTTACTAGGTAGTAGGAGAGACAGGCCTGGATATGTTGTAGTGCCTAGAGAAGAGAGGTAGGGAAGGAGGGAGGGGGTAGGGAAGGGCAGAACAGGAAGCAAAGGGAAGGCAGAGAAAGAAGGAGGAGACTGAAAGTGGGATTGCACCGACTGCTCAATGACTTCTGACTCCTGGGGGCGTGCATGTCGCTGAATGAACAGTAGAGAGCAACAGGCAGAGAGAAGCTCTATTAAGTCTGAAAGGACGCTGTATTGACATTGGAGATAAATATCCTCACTGCAGAGAAGAAGACAAAAAGAAGAGAGAGCTACAGAGATAGCAACAGAATGGGGGATAATTAGAGAGCGAGGTAAGGAGGCAGTCAGGTGTAGAGGAGCTGTGGGTGAAAGAGTATTTAGAGTTTATATATAGCCCTCTATAGCCAGCTTTGGACGCCTGCTCAGCACGACAGGTACAGTTCTCACCTCTTTGTTTGGATAATTCCCCACCAGGTGATGCTTCTTTTGCTGCTCTTGCACTGCTTAAAATGGCTCAAGCGGCAGCCTACATGTATACGCCGTTATACTTTTAGCTTGTTTGTTAGGAGTCGATGTTGAAAATCATATTTATTTTTTGGAATGCTTTGTTCTCTTAAAGGGGTTAATAATGTGAGAGGTCATTCAAATATTATACCAACCATGCATGGTTGACATTCACATGGTTTAGCATGTGATAAATGGCCGTTGTGGTCTCTGCGTTAGTGTACAGTAACAGTAACATTATTCTTATGGACTGGAGGGGACGGAAGGAAGTATTGGTTTCAGAGATTTATCGAGCTGGTTCACTCTGATAGGATGTTTTTGTGACTGTGCAGTGAATCAGATCTCTGCCTGCTGGCTGTTCTTTTCAGTTATTGTCAGCTTGGCACTTAGGGAGTGATTAGTAAGTTAAAACCCTCACTGTTTTTGTCGTTGGTCCCTCAGAGAGGTTGATCATCGTTTGGTAATGTCTGGCTATTGTTGCTCAATTCCTGTTTTTGAACTTTGGTGCGCATGTCTATGGTTGTGTGTGCAGGTATTTTAGAGGTACTACTTACTGTTCATAAATAAGTAGTATTGTACCAAGAGCATCGTGTCCAGGGGTGTGTTGTTATTCATGAAAAAAGAACCTTGTCCAGTGAGCTAAAACGTTAGTTTTGGACAGCCGAGAAGCTCACAACTGTTTATTAACTAGACGAGAAAATGACATCTCATATTATGTCAGTTCAACTGTCATCATAGCATTATAAACCATAAACGTATAAGAAGTGGACAAAGTCACCCTGGCATCATCCATCGATTTGTGGACTGCTGTTTTGAAGCCTGGAGTCGTAATCTTTGTTTTTACCAAAACCACAAACTCCAATATTAAGTAGGGTCATTTTTTCATAGACTTACAATCTCTATACTATACAAAACAATCTGACTTCTTTTTGCAACCAGTGGAGTCGCCCCTTTATGGCTGAGGGCACTTCCACATTGACTTGACTTTTCAGACCCGGGTGTATAAACCTGCAGGCACTGGGCCTTGTAACAGGCGTTGTGAAAGAACACTTGTAGCATGTACCATACAACTGTATCAAATCACATAAGCGTATGTGTGTGGCCCAACACCCGATACCATCAACAGTGTAAGCATTGACCATTGCACACAGACAGACTAGCATGAGGCTGACGACATACTCTCACCGACCTGGATGATGTTGACGTGCTGTCGGGAGGCGTCATCATGACGTCCTTTTCTGGGCAACTGTTCCACAGAAGCTCCACCACATCCTTCACACCAAAGAAAGGACTCTTATTTCCTGTGTGTCTGTGTCTGTTCTCGCACCCTGAGGGCGGTCAAGGGCAGTAGTCAGCTGGTGCTTTTGGGATCCCACAGTAGAGTTGTCAAGTCAGAGTTTCGCAGTACACACACGCTCAGTCTGCCTTGAGCCAGCCGAGCAGCAAGCGAAGTCCAGGAGAGAGAGAGGGAGAGAAAGAAGGGCTCTCTGAACTGTGAACTTGGATATGACAGCAAACATTTATTTGGAAGCATTGCAGAAAGGTATGTGAGTTTAACAGTGATTCTAAAATATGAGAAAAGGAAAACCTTTATGTTGCGAAATCTAACTTGTGGGAGGTCTTTGACATAGAAACCATCACCTAAAAATATAACTACAAGCGATTTAATATTTAACTTACACTCGAATAACTCAGAGCTACTGAGGCAAATCTTTGAAAAGGGGGCCGTGCTGGTTAGGTAATGGTTTTTTTTTTATGACCGGAAAAATATCATCATAGAAAACAACCTACTAAAATTGGCTCTATTGTCGATTAAAAAGGAATGATCAACCCCTCTCTGCTACTGGAGGATTGACTTAAAGCTCAGGAGGAAATATTAAGAGGCTCGTAGTTTTGAGAGAATACCAAAGAGAGTGAACTAAAAATGAACCCTATAAATTGAGAAAAAAGGCCTCACCCATGTGAGCTGTCAGAGGTGAATGACTAGAACTTATTATTTATGGTGCTGATAAAAAAGAAAGCACAAGACAAAATCCAGCTCTGAGAGATGTGGTAAAGGCCAAGGAGGAGAACAAGGATAGGGGAAGATTTGTATGCAAAGATAAGGAGCAGGTGTAAAAGAGATCTAACCTAGTTATGTATCCCAGTCTTTTTATAGCAAGTCTGTGACCTCCTGGCAAAAAGGAAATATCCACCAGTACAAGTCAAAGTATGAAAACATCAGCCAGGCTTTGGATTTTATAACAAAAAAGAAAGAAAATCTGTTTAGTAGTCTCTCATCAACAGGCTGTGTTATCTTTGTGTGACAGCTTGAGCCGTTTGGTACATGTGAGTCCATGCGTGGCTGTTTGCATTCTTGTTGCCTTTTTCAGAGTGTTACACCCACATAATAGCATGTCTTTGTTTCCTAGACAACTATAGTGAGAGAACAGCTTTCAGGCACAGAGCGCTGCTGTGAAGTTAGCTCACACACCAGCCTTCACAACACGTCACAACACAAAACCCTTTTTCTTATAGGCTGAAATAGATGCACGTTACTATGTTTACTGTGAATTTATGTTATGATGGATACATACAAGTGCAGCACATTTTGCATGGTGTTGTCTGCCACTTAGTGATGGTCTGCAGTACAGTTGTGGCTAATATGTAACTATATGAGGTGGAAAAAAAGGTATATTTTGAATGTTGGTCTGTGGTATGATTTTTGGGCCGTTGTTTGGGCAAAAATGTCCGTATTGTTCTTTTTCTCTATTACACGAATTGATAGATATACGTGGCATTATTAGCTGTTCGTGTGCCCAAGCTGCATAGGGTTGAATATGATGAGTGACCTTTGACCCCTTGTTCTGCTTTAATTGATTGGTTCATCTCTACAGTACCTCTTCTGTCTGATATGACAGTTCATACATCTTGTATATCTTGTATATGCAACAGTAGCAGTTGTTTTCAAGTGAAGTATTTTAGTAAATATCATATTGAGAGAGAAATGAATGGTTGCCAGGGACGAAACATGTCCGACCTCCAGATCCTCTTCTCACGAGTCTCTGCCTCAGCAATGAAACACTGTGGCGTAGATCTACGTTTCATATGCTTCATGTCCATGTCTGTATGCGCAGAAATTGTAGTTGTATATCTACTTTAAAACTCTTGGGATATGTAGCAACATATATACCATGTTATTTTTTCATACTTTTAGATGTTTGGGGGAACCTTTGTAAAATAGCTTCAATCAAATCAGGGAGTGATTGTGTTCGCATGTACTTGTGGTTGCAAGCATAATGTTGCAGGGCAGAAGTGTACCTGTCGCCCACAGCACACGCATTAGTGTGTCATTTCCTGTTAAAAAGAAATGCAGAAGAGGTTTTACTGTAGAGGGGAAGCCTCCATTGACATGGCCCCAAATCGAACAGAAAGCGAGCTAAGGATGTTGTCGTATTTTTACATTACGCCTAAAAAACAGTGGTGAGATGTTGGAAAGAAAGAGGTATCACTAATGAAGCAAAGGCAGAAATGATGGTGTGTGGTCGTAGGTGGAAAGCAGATTTAAAACTACTTCCACTCAAGTATCACACCTACAACAGGATCTGGCCAAGTCATGCCTGAAATAGCTTCTAGCCGGACTTTTGGCCCTTTCTTGTGATTGCCTTAAGTTTCTAGTGGTCGGCTAGTATCTGGCACAAACTTCTCTTCATGGCTAAAAATAACTCTCACTCTGGGTTGTGCATAAACAAGGATTCATTTGATACTCAATAAATAAATAATGGCCTGTTTAAAACAGAAAATGATTAATAAAGATTACATTTAAACCTCTCTTTAAATGTCAAACCGAGATTAAATTGAATAAAAAAAAAATGTAAACTCCAGTTTAAAATGTGATCCAGTATTAACTTTAAACTTTGGAGGAGTTTTAACTTTTAAAATGGTTCTGTTTTTTATAGATTACTTACTAGGTCCTAATGGTACACAGATTCAAGATCGCAGGCATCCTATTGATTAAACTTTATTTAATTTTGGTTTAAACGAAACGAAGATTAGTTTGTAATTGTGATGAAATTGATCCTTATTTTTAGGATAGAGCCTAAATCTCTTTCAGATGCGTTCAGATCAGTCTGTTGTTGTTGACTCTGAAAAAGTTTATAGCTTTAGCTCCTTTTTATTATATAATTATGTCCTGTAATGCTGATGTTCTGTTTTAAATATATCTGTTCAAAATGCACACATGTATTTTTATGCCGTGAATGAAGCCCTAACTATCTTGCTAATGAACCGTTAAGTTACTGTAGCACACAGGCAGCGTGCCATGACCAAAACACATGGTTCAAATAGGGATCAAGACCAAGGATCTGAACAGCTTGAGGTGTTTCCTTTCCTGGTTTGTTGTCGTGTAAATCAATACATCGCACGTCCTGCGTCTCTCGACTGTCAAAACTCAAACACAACAAACAAACTGACCAGCAGTCATGACAGAAACTCAGTTAGACCCCTCCCTGCAGCCTTGTGTCACAGCCTTTAATTAGCCCAGAAACCAAGCCGTGCTCACTGTTGATCCCTTGTTACATTTCACAGGGATTAGTCTCCCTTTACACTCCTTTATGTAACTCATCACATCATCAAGCCTTTTACATGAGCTTTGGCCAAGCTGGTATGTGGCGTTAGTCTAGTTAGTTTCTATGCCGTATAAAGATCCTCCTTTATACAAAGCCTCCCCTCATTTCTCCAGCTCCCAGACCCACAGTGAGCCTTATCAACACCTTCCTCCCGTCCGCAGATTAAACCGTTAAGTTCCACTGATGCCTGTAACTGTGACAATGACTGTGGCGTACACACACACACACACACACACACACGCACACACACGCACACACGCGCACACACACGTGTGTGCTTGTGGGGATTAGTGTGAGCCCCTGGGTTAAGTGGACATTACACTCCACAAAATGGATTTGCCCACTTGCTGAATGCAATGCAAATGTTATCGATTATGTTTGTTTGTTTTTCATTCATACTCGAGCACTGTTGTGGTAAAAGACAGTTAAATGTCATGAAATGTCTGGAATAGGGCTGCACAATTGATCAAAATATGATAATTTTACCATTTTAATATACATATTGTTGTGCTGCAGAGCTGTCCTGACATATGCATCATATTCTACTGACTATAAGAAAACATCTGTCAGATTTGCTTAAAAAGTAGGATATGGTGTGAAATAATTACCTGTAATATTGCAAATCACATCGCAATTGCCATGCCTTTCAAAATGATCCCAATGAGATATATATTTTTCAAAATCATTCAGCCTAGCCTGGAGTGGTATCTCTATTGCATGTGGATGCCTTTGGCCTTTCACTTCCTGACTCATGCTGTGAAGAGGAAACAGGAC
Organism: Cottus gobio; assembly: GCA_023566465.1. Classification (NCBI taxonomy): domain Eukaryota; kingdom Metazoa; phylum Chordata; class Actinopteri; order Perciformes; family Cottidae; genus Cottus; species Cottus gobio. Next base: position 9,863,793 of record CM042228.1, read on the forward strand.
ATGAGATTTGAGTCAGACTGTCCCATTTCCACAAATCAATTAATTGAAACGCCTGCTGCGGTGTCATTTTGGTACACTGCTTGTATGGAACTCATGTCAAGTTGTTTCACTCATTCAACAGAATACCACTGTCTATGAAAAGGAAAAAGACATCATATCTGTAGTGAGTATTTGTACTATTCCTACTTTACTAAAATCATTTTGAGTTTCCTTTTATTTTGTTAATAAGTTAATGAGATATTTTTCTTATAATAAGTGTTTGTTTCTGCTCCAGTGCCGTCAGGTGGTGTCAGTGTGTGATGAGATCCTGAGCTCCAGTCCCGAGGGGCTTCTTGCCCACACTGCTCAGCTGGAGAGTGTCGACCTAGTGCCCGTGTCACCTGGCAATCAGCTGGTAAGACCCATTGGCTCTTAATAACTCTTTGTCTTTATTAAATGCAGAACCAATGGTAGTATAGTATAGTATAGTATAGTAATATGCTGAGTAGAACATTATATTTACTATATTGAATAAAAAAATATTTTACTGTCCTATTTTTAACTGTCCAGTTGTGCAAAAATGAAGGCACTGAAAATTATCCATTTAATAATGTATAAAAGGTACAGCTCACACAATTAGTTAAATAATGAATTACTCCATTAACTGTTGGAAGCTATTTTGATGATCAACTGAGTGAAAAATATTCCCTATTGTCAACTGTAAAGACTTGCTGAATTCTTTTGGAAATATACATATATATATATATATATATTTTTTTTTTTTCTTTTAACTGCCAGTCAGAAATTGTGATTGCCATTTATCTTTACTCCAAAAAAGAAGAAACTAATCATTAGATTAATAAATAAGGAAAGTTGTAGTGAATCATTGGTTCAATATTAATATCTCCATATATCGTGTTCAATTCATTACGTTAATGTGAGGATTCTCTTTTGATTAAATACTTTATAATGGCTCCTAACGCAAAAGTGATATGAAGATGTTTTAGAAACTGTCATCTATTTTTGAACTCTTTCTGCTTTTTCTTTACTTGACTTTGTTTTGTTTGCAGCATCTTTCCGTCTCCTTATTACTACCATTTTAAACATCCTCTCACCATTTTTTTTTTAAATTAACCCCTATACCTGTGTCTTATTTTCTCTTGCTCTCTATCCTTTTCAGTATTCGTTTTCTGCTTTCATCCCTGCCTGCAGTTTCCCATCAGCATTTGATTCAGCCCACTCAAGGTTCTCCATGTACCCAGTTATATTATTATTATTCTCTCAAAACAACTTTTTCTTCTTCTCTTTTACAGCCTTCAGTCGGTACATATGGTACAACAAAATATAGATCCCTTCTTTTGTCTGTTATATCCTTTTCATTTATTTCTAAGTATACATTTGTCAACTTTCCATCCCCTTTGTGTACTCAACCCATTAGGGAAAATCTCCCACGTTACATGGTGAGCAGTCCAGTGTTCATGGGCTCACTCACTCATTCAATTGGCCTTCCTAATCATCTCCAGTCTTAAAAGCAGATTTTTTCTTGCTCCACTTCATCACCTTGATACTGTAGTCATCAGGCAAATATTTTGTTTGTGTCCATGGACACATATTTGCGTGTCGGTGGCTACATATAGAAATTGATTGGAGCACATCAGCGATAAGTAGGTATTTCCTCTAAATGATTGAAAGTAACGGGAACTAAAGACAGAAAGAAAGAGAAGTGAGAGGACGGAAGAATAAATAATTCACTGAATATAAAAAACATGATGTACATTTGCCTCGTTCATAAAATACATCCTCAAGTGAAAGTTTGCAAAATAATCTTTAAGCATTTTGAGGTTCACATTTTAGTGTTTTAGCTTTTGAAATTAACAGTAGTGTGTCCCACTAGAGCCACTAACGCTCAGAAAACCAGTTGATTTAGTTTATTTAGGAGGACATGGTTTCTCAGTGGCTGCTATTTTCATTTCAAAGTTTGAATCCCTTTATTTTTCAGTTGCCATGTGAGACTTATTGATTATGTGATCTGGGCTTCCTGGGGTGTGAGTAGTTGGCTCTAATCCCCACGCCCATTATGACTCAAAATAATCAATCAATCAAGGCCGGCTGAGGGGTAATTACAGGCTGAATCATCAATACATCTGGAGGCAGACATCAATATCTCCACAGACTCCATCAGCGATGACAGTAACAAGATAGAACAATGTTTATGTGTCCACTATGGTGAATCACTTTGATTCATCAGGGTGGACACATAAACATTGTGTAGAATGGACATTTTGTATTGCGCAGTTGTTAATATGCAAGTTTATCATCCTGTATCTTTCTTATCGTATCTATCTAATGTATCTTTCGGTTTCTCCTCCTCTTAGGGAATTGAAATAACATCCACCGGCTCCAGTAACCATTACGTGACTGGAACTGCTGTTGAGGTCAGGCTCTCTCATTTACTTTCACTGTTGACTCGGCCCACACATCCACACATGGTCAACCATGTCTGAAGTCCAGACCAAAAGGTTAACTTTACCTATAGTTTGTCTCTTTGCAAGAGCATTGTCAAAATCCAAAAGAGTCTCACTGTTTTATTCTTGTTAAAAAAGTGTGCCGACCAGCTGGAGTGTAACTCTGTAGCTCCGGTATGTCACATGTTTTCTGGAAGAAGCGTAAATCCCCTTTGAAGTACCTTTTCTGTGACATATTATTTTTAGTTCTTATCTTATCTTTCTTTGCACCACTGCTTTGAAGTTCAAACCAATATGAGGCCTTGTGTTGCAAATACTTAACTACTGTATAGCATGTAAGTCGCTTTGGATAAAAGCGTCGGCTAAATGAAATGTAATGTAATGTAATGTAACTATATATAAATATCTACTTGAGGCTGATTGGTCCAAATGCATGTAAACAAAGAAACATCTTGCAGACACATCATGGCATGTTTTATATTTATGATTAACTAGGCTTTATTAGTTTTATTCGTAATATGGACATAAACTTAGAAATAGTACACCTTTTTTATCTGTTTAAAAGCCATATGAAGGAGAAGAGACACACTTTTCGGAGGAAGCTGAAGATCAGTTGGATGAAGGAAGTTTATAAAATAAACTGTAGGGCTATGGAAAGATTAAGATTAGAAAGACAGAGATGTTTATTTTCCATGATGTCACAGCAACTGTAGTTACTTAATCAGTACGGCTGACTGCTAAGAAGAAACGGGACCACTGGCCACAGACCCTGAGGACTGCCTCACACAGAGAAAGTACTCCTTTAATGATACAATCTACCTGTATACTATTATTTTAATGTGTCCACACAGTCATTGGTCAATATCAGTGGATCACTTTTGAAAGTCCTATAATATTATGGATGATACCGCAAGACAATATGCATTTTACCACTGTCAGATTGTGCCATACATACCATGGGAGTTATTCCTTTTAATACATGTGGTTGAATTAGATAATTGCGGCCGATGGATTTTCGAACAATTTCTTCAGGTATTTCATTCACGTGATCAATCAAAAACAATCATTTCTGTCTATTATTTCCACTTATTTTATCCACGAACATTTTTTCCATCTATTATCCAGAGCATGTACCGGTACTGTATCACAATATACTGTATATTAATATTGCTATATGGATAAGACCATACTTTGTCCCTAAAAAGTAAAAGAAAATTACCAAAAGTTACACTGAAAAATATTCAGCTGGATTAGATTTATTATGAGTTGTTATCTGAGCTGCTTGTGTCTCCTCTTGCAGCCTTCATCGGACGCCTATTTGAAGATATTGGCTGGTGATGAAGTGATTCAAGTCAACGACCAGATAGTGGTGAGTGTTACAACACAAACAGTAGGTGTCCACAGGCCTGCATATATGTTGCACTATATATGTGGGGTCCTCTGAGCATTACGCTTTCTTTATCTGAGACAAACCTGTACGCTGTGCTCTGCTATTTTATGTTATTGTATTGTATATATTGACTATTTTCCATACTTAATATTTGTATGTCTCCTATGTAACTTTGCATCCTCCTGCTGCCACAAACAAATCCCCCCTGGGGGATGAATGAAATATCTATCTAACATTCCAGCAAAGTGTTTCTTCTTTCTGTGTCCGAAACGATAACCCTCCAAGTGGAATAATCAGCTGTTTCGCTGCATCAGGTGGGCTGGAGCAAAGCTAACCTTGTGAAGAAGCTTCGAGAGAATCCCAGCGGAGTGACCCTGGTCCTGAAGAAGATCCCGGGATTAGTGCAGCGCAGAAGGTCCAGTGCAGTCCAGCTCTCCCCCACACAGGTCAGAGATCATTCTCCTCCTCCACTCACCTCATCACTCCTTCCTCTACTCGCCTTTCTGGTTTACAAAGGAAACTGTGTTTACTGTGAGTACAACCCAGGAACTCTGGTTCTATATGAATGGTCCTCAGAGGATGATGGTCATTCATTTCCCCTTGACCAACACTTTGGTCCATGATGAGGTGTCTTAAAAACTAAATGCTAGATATCCACGAACGTTGCTGTAGATATTCCTAGTCTCAAAAGGAAAAAACAAACATCTCATGTGAAGATTGCCTTTTTCGGAAGGTTTCTGCTAAATTATCTAAAAAGTTTCATTAGAAAAATGGCAGAATGTCCAGTATGTGTTCGCTCCATCCACCTTATTGCATCTTGATATTTAATGAACTGTTTGAATCATTTCATCATCCGTGTGTCACACGTGATATCTCCACCATCCATTTCGACAGAAGATTGGGAAAATATGCCTATCATCCCTGTATCAATGTGCACAATGACTCATGATGAGCCACTCAGAGATTATAACATTTCTCAGGAACTACATTCTTCTTGAATTGGCCTCAGAAGCTTGTGGGCTTGAAAACGTGTGTGAAGCCATTAGAAGAAATCCCACACCAACAGCGATATTGTTACTCACACACACACACACAAATTAGATTTTCTACCCCGTTTAGGATAATTTCACCCAGGGGTGAAACATCACGTCAGATTTCAAAACTGGATTATTAACACAGTTTATTTAAGGGGATCCTGAAGTGTCTCTTCCACGAGAATCCCCTCTTCGATCTCTGTTGAACGGTTCCTTGGGATCCGCTATAATAAACACTCACTCTCAATACTCACTATGGCGACTGTTGTAATTCTTTGAACTACACACTGAATCACACACCGAGTCTGAGACAAGCACACACACACTTTCACCCCCCTTGTGACTACCATGTTAATCTCAGATCTCGCTGCAGCTGCAGGACGTGCCATCCACCTCCTTACCCTCCACTAACCCCTAACTACACACACCATTCACTCATACTTGTATTACTGCTGATTTCTTTTCAGAAGGAGGAAGAGGAGAGATCAGAGGGAGAAGAGGACGAGGAAAATCCGAGGCACTCCATATTTGAGAGGGTAGCAGCGTCTGTCAGGTCCCTGTCTTTTAGGTGAGAACATAATTAAGCGTTCCCTCAATTAGCTATTTATTTGAATAATTCTGGGTAGATCTGGACATTGTGGGCAATACTGGATTTTAATAGGATTTTTAAGATTCTCAACCTTCACGCAATATATGTAAGTAAGTGATAATATCAGTACTTGCCCTGGATGAAGGGAAGGTGGAAGCCTGTATGGGAGAAGGGACAATAAATATAGGTTTACATGACAGTTTTATTCTGAATCATCTTGCCGTACCTGGGTCAGTCACCTAAAATACATTCGGTCTTGAACAGAAATTGTTTTCATTTCCTCGCTATAACAAATGAAAAGCATGTCTGTTTAGAGGTGTAATAGTAGCACTGCATCTCAGAGCAGGTTGTACATACATTTGGGTCGCTATACGTCCAAGGGTTGACTCAATAAGATGAACCTCCCACAACCTCTTTTGACCTCGTTAATCTGCCAGGACCTGGTAGGTTTCCGATGAGGTCACACTGCAAACGCCATGAATTCCAATGTCAACACACGGCTGACTGGAAATGAGAGAAGACGAAGAGATGAGCAAAAAGATGAATCAATGAGGGAAGTTTGGAGAGATGAAGAAAGACACAAACAAGGGGGAGTACAAAAAGAAAAATGGGAGAAGGGAGGAAAAAGAGCGATGGAGAGGCAAAAGGAGACGGTGTGAGCTGATGGGGAGCTGGCGTACTCAGACAAATGGAGGGAGTAGGCGGCGATGGTGCAATTAAGGTTGTAAATATCTCTGTCACATCCTGATAACCTTCAACTCCAGTCGAAGGAAACAAACTTTAGACTGCTGACAAGCAGTCATATTTCACCTCTTTAAAAGTCAATACAGGTCATTTATAGTGTTTCACCTCATACCAGACAACATTGCTTCTCATAAGCACCTGAATGCACCACCATTGAGTGGTGTTGTGATGTGTTTCTATGTGTTTTCCATTGCAGGAGAGCCATTCAAGGCCCGGTGGTACATCAGCAGCCTATGGGACAGGAGGAATCAGAGCTGTTCTCTGGCAGGGAGGGTGAGGAGAGACTGACTCTCACTTCATATCACAGCCAACAGGGGGCGCTGTCCCCATCATCAGCCCCGGGTAAGAAGCATAGAGGAAGCTCGGGCCTTCGGCAAGAGAGCATCTGGAGCAGGATTTTGGTTGGAGACATATGAATGCATAACTACTGCTTAAGGCCTCCAAATAATATGAAAAACTAAATAATGTAAAGAAGGAAATCCATTATACACTACCGAAAAGTAATAATAAGAAAAGCCTTTATTACTTTTGCTGCAATAAAGCAATTTGAAAAATCAATATCACCCTGAGATCATACTGTCAGCAGTGTAGTTTGTGTTCGGTGATGGTTTTTTTTGCATTTTCTGGCTAAACAGATTTTTAAACTGTGGCATCCCATAGATGAGATGACAGCAAATCACAAAATTCTCTCTTAATGGAAAACCAGTGGAATAGATTTACTCGCACACCAATGAAATGTGTTGCCTAGATACAGTGATGTTGGTTACATTACATTTAGCTGACGCTTTTATCCAAAGTGACTTACATGATATACAGTAGACCGCAGACACAGCAACGGTGAGCAATTAGGGTTAAGTGTCTTGCTCAAGGACACAACAACACAGACTGGCTGAGCCGGGGTTTGAACCACCAATCCTCTGATTGAAAGTCAGACCTGCTAACCACTGACCCACAGTCGTATTAAATGTCAATCATTGACTGCTGACACAAATTCAGTGTGAGTTATGAAATAACCTCTCTATCAACCCAAATGCTAGAGCGTACGCTGCTGGTTGATGATCACATGTATGTGTTTCTCTCAGGGGACTTTCAGAGTTGGGAAGGTTCAAGCCTCTCCCCAAGACTCAGACCAGACCAGTCCTCGTCCCCCAGAAGTCCTTCTCCCTTTGGCTCTGGGTCATTTAGAAGTCCTTCTCCCTTTGGCTCTGGGTCCTTGAGAAGTTCTTCACCCCAGGGAGTCGACCACGAAACCGCCAGCATCAGTTCCTGCCCTGACATGGTGGGAAAAACGGTGAGAGGAAAAAAGCAAGACATGCAAATATTTAAAACCATTTACATCCCACTGTTGAAACACAGTTTAGACTGAATAAATACAACTCAATCGGCTTATCTTTTCAGGGCAATAAGGACACAAAGAAGAGCTCTACAAAAGGTAAACGTTGATGCTATAATACTACATTGATATAAGCAAAACAAGTCAAATTCTAGGCTGCACTGAATTTAAGACATGGTCCATTGGGGTTCGGGACAAAATATGCCTTTGTTTAAGATCAGAATAGGGAATACACATGTTGAAATGTTTCTAGAAAATGTTTCTTTAGGATTTACAGACCTGTCTGTAGGACATAAGATGGAAATAATTACAAAGGCACATGATTCTGCTTCCTATTTTCTCAAATATTTTGTCACATTCGGAAGAAAATAGAGGAATAGTCAGAATTTGAAAAAGAAAATGTGTTTGATGATCTCTGCTCTTCTTCTTCCCATCCTTTCGTTCTCCCAGGAAGGTCGACGGCTATGAGTCGGCGCCGCGTGTCCTGCCGCGAGCTGAGCCAGCCCGAGTGCGACGGCTGGCTGTGGAAGAAGAGAAAGGAGATCAACGTCTTCCTCGCCCAGAAGTGGCAGCGCTTCTGGTTCGTCCTCAAGGGGCCTTGCCTCTATTGGTACACCAGCCTACAGGTGTGAATAAAACTATGAGAGTAGTTAATCTCTCCAGAACCAAATAAACAAGGTCGTACCAATTGAAACACAGCTTTAAAGGTGATTTTAATATATGTTTTAATATCATATTGTTTTAGGGTTTAGTCATTAGTATAGTTATTTTGTTGTGCCATTCTTACGTATAACTTTATTGAATTGTTTGTTTGTATATGTTTTTTACAGGATGAGAAGGCAGAGGGTTTTGTCAATATGTCCAGCTACAACATAGAGAGTGCTGGAGAGCACAAGAGAAAATTGTAAGTATGAACTTAGTGATGGATCATATCACAGGCTTTTCATCCAGGAATATGTGAGGATCTAGTTTCTATATATTACGTAACATAACTTTCTTTTAGCCACCACTGGTTAGAAACGTTATTGTGCCTGTGCACAGTGGATGATCCATCTTGGCCTTCATATGTTAAAGAAAAAGAGCTTGTTGTATCTGAATGTATATACCATACATTCAGATACAACAAGCTCTTCTTACTTATCTCTTCGGACAAAAGAAATGGACAACGAGAATTTATTTTGCAGTGTATGAGTCAGCATAACTTGTGTCTCTTAATTTGACCTTAATGAGAAACGTCATGTTTGTGCCTCTCTCCCTCTCTCTTTGTTCTCTCTCCCTACAAGCGTGTTCAAAATGTGCCACCCGCGATTTCACAACTTCTTCTTTGCAGCCGACAATGTCACTGACATGAGCAAGTAAGTTGATTGATAACAATCTAAGGCCTCGTTCTACCTGTATTTCTTATCTTTCTTTTTCTTTTCATAGAACGAACAAGGGCTTTAACAACACAAGTTTAGCCTTCAGGGCCACATTTGTTAAATAAATGACCAGCTTAAAAATGCAGCTGTATAATGATAGACTAGGTCACATGTGTCAAACTCAAGGCCCGCGGGCCAGATGTGGCCCGCCACGTCATTTTATGTGGCCCGCGACGGCTTGGAAGGCATGATCACCACCGTGGACCCGTTTTCAGTCTGTCGCGGATCCGTTTCTGGTTCGTCGCGGACCCGTTTTCGGTTCGTCGCGGACCCGTTTTCAGTCGGTCGCGGACCCGTTTTCGGTTCGTCGCGGACTCGTTTTCAGTGGGTTGCGGACCCGTTTTCGGTTCGTCGCGGACTCGTTTTCAGTGGGTTGCGGACCTTTGCATGGGCAATATAAAAATCCTGTGATTTTATTTTGAAGGGAATTTTGAATGCAGCAGAGTGCGTCTATTCACACTCCTCAGTGCTGCGTTCACAACACACTTGAGTTTACACACGCACTATTTGTGATAGTTCACTTCATTCCCGACCTTTTTATTATGTTTGTGCATGAAAGCACTGCTGAGTCTGTTAAAAAAGGCTGAAGTTATAAAATGATTATGTGTGTTGTATTACTTTGTGTCCTTAAGATGCACTTTGGGGTTTTTAATTGAGTGTAAAAGGGAATATTTCAAGTACCATTTCAGGCTCAAACTGCACCATCTTTTCATTAAATCCATTTGAGTTGAACATGTTCCTTGCTTTGGGTCACGGCCGGTCATTCAGGGGTGATGGTGCAGCCAGACCAGTAGAACCACTGCCCCAGACCACATGCATGTTATTATTGGCTAGTTATGTCCTTCTCAACTGTGACAAAAAAAGCTTTGAACAAAGTTAATATAACAACGATTGTTTGATCTTTGTCTTTGTTATTTTCTTCTGTTTTAAGTTTGATCTTTGATAGAATAATGTGGGTTTATATATATATATATATATGCATGTACAATATTTTTACACTTGAATAAACAATACAAAGACAGTTATTTAACAATATGTTCGGTAGTAGTTAAATTTATACAGTGTTACAGTTACAACCGGCCCTTTGAGGGCGACCATGATGCTGAAGTGGCCCGCGGTGAAAATGAGTTTGACACCCCTGGACTAGGTGCTTCAGCTACAACATATAATAATAATAATTGTTGATAACAGTGAGTGTGTTTGAGGCTTCATACTCCATGATACTCTAACAGGTGCTGGTCTGCACTGCCCCCTACAGTTGGCTGTTGATCCTGTTGTTGTGCTGTGTAAAGCACTTGTTGAAATATAAAGCCCAATTCTGAACAGTACTGAGATTCATTATATTTGCTTCGTCTGTGTTGATAAAGCTTATTATCTTTCTTCCTCCAGGTGGATTAACTGTCTGATCACAGCCATCCAGAGGCACAATAAGTTAAACATTGGCCCAGATAGTGAAGAAGGTAGGCAAACAGCCTCCTTACATTTTAACTTATATTTGTACTTCTGATCCCTAAAGGTTATGCACGTAAAATATATTTAGTAGTTTCATTGAAATGTCTTGCAATATCTTTGGTTCATATATAATCTATTTAACATGAATTTGGGGTTTCAAAAGTAAAACTAATTCCTGGATGAGGTGTCCTGATGCAGCAACCAAAATAATGTCCTCCTCCGTTGTTCATTACATTTTATTTAGCTGACGCTTTTATCCAAAGTCGGACTTGCTAACCACTGAGCCATAGTCGTGGAAAGATCAGGAAACCTCCGTTTTACTGTTGCAGTCATTCATTTATGGTTATGATAACATATTATTCACCAGGCAGAGTTAACTGGCAACATTATAACTGTTGTGATGGTTACCTGCAGTTTATTTAGTGATTTTAGTCCAGCCAAGTTAAAAATTATCAGGAAAGTTATCTGCACACCAGATGTGTTTATACTCTGTGACATGTGTTCAGTAAAATCATTCATGTAACACCTGTTTCCACTCACAGAATGTTACAGTGAGACTGAATCAGAAAGCGAGACATCACCCGCAACCCGCAGAAGAAACAAGGTTGGAGGTTTACATCTGCATAAACACACAACACACACCTTTTGGAGCTCCATTCTGACCATTTCCTTTCATTATGTGCCTCAGAAAGTGCAGTCCCACACTCTGCCGCGCCTCAAGGGGAAGACGCACGCGCCGTTATCCAGTCTTGTGACAGGGGGCAGCAAAGGAACAGGTATCTACTGAATAACTCGCCTCAGCTCTTTGCTGTTTTCTCATTTTCTCTCTCAATGATTCATTACTTTAATCTGTGAAGGCCGCATCCCCTGATAATTTTAATAATATGTGAGTGGAACATTTATTTAAATTATGCATTGTTGTTTTCCTGACCTGACCCTGTGGATATTTAACCCAATCAACTGTCGACAAATTCACCCAAACCCCACTGCTCCTTTTTTTGTATTTATTAATTTTATCTTTGTTTCATGTCTCTCCCTCCATCTTTATTTGCTCTTCCTTTCTTGTATCTTCCTCCCTGTGAGAAGGAGCACCAGTGGATGAGATGGGCATGATGCTAAACAACATAAAGGAAGGAGGAGTCTCTCTGAACGGCCACGAGCTGCCACTTACACACGACCACTTCAGGAAATCGTTCATTCGACGCAACAAGAACCCCATCATCAATGAAAAGGCCCACACTCTCCGAGCCCTGCAGAGCACCATGAAGGTGAGCGGAACAGTCCTCCAGCTCACGGCTCCGTTTACACTTCATCTGTATGTTATGTGACCTACTTACACAGCTCTGATGACTTCAGCAGTTCATAGATCAAGTTAATTTAGCATTGGCCTCAAGAGTCACTGAGACCGTGTGAGTTGTGTTGTTTTTTGACTGGAAGAAGGAAATAAGAATGAACTAATATCAAATAACTCACTTGTACAGCAAGGCTGTTGTTCTCAGACACTCAAAATCAGGAAGTTTCATATTTGAACATATATTATATGCATTCTCACTGAAACCCCTTGTTACGCTGCAGGCCAAAGAGCTGGAGCTGCTGCAGATCAACAAGCTCTTGGAGGACTCTGATCTGTCAGCTTCAAAGTACCGCCAGTGGAAGGAGCAGAACGAGGAACTAGTTCAGGAAATCGAGAGTCTGGCCGTACTCGAGGCCTCCAAAGAAGCGAACAGCGCGGCCCTGCAGGACACGCCCACGGAGGAGGTTGCCTTGGAAACTGTCGCAAAGGAAACACCCACCGCACAATCAGAAGGCGCGTACCGACTGAGCTTCAGCGACGGGGAGCAGTTGGTGGACGCGGAGCCGTCTGACGTTCTCCTCGAGATCCCACAGGGTTCTCCGAGCACCAGTCCACTGTTAGAACTCTCTCTTGGATCGCTGCAGGATTCAATAAACGAACAGCTGAGTGAAATGTTGGAGAGTGGAGAACCTGCGGAGAACTACTTCTACATTTAACGCTGGAACACTCACATCACTGCAAAGTTGCTGCGTTTGCTAGAATCAGTCAAATGGAAGACGTTCTTAACGCAACCAGGTGACAAAGGTGCATTTCACTGTGTCCCCTGCTGACATTAGGATTAGTCAGTGAAATGCACAAGTGCAGATTAAGACCTAGATTTGTTCACAACAACCAAATACGACAAGTTTACAACAGAGAAAAGAACAATATGCCAAGTGAAAATCTGTAAGTATTTATGGTATTTTAAGGCTGTCTGGTTCTTCTAATGATATAAAGTAGAACTTCTTAAAGAATTCAATGAGAATTTGCAATATAAGTCATGCCTCGTATGTAAATACAGTTCTATTATAAATACTGTATGTATGTTTATTGACGTTGCCTTAATAAAAGGTATACATTTGAAATGTTTTGCACAGAAAATTCGCTCCATAAACACTGTCATAGCCCCTTGTTGGTCAAGGTGGTTTTTAAGCCATCTTTCCCTTGTGGAGGACACGTTATGCTTCCACATATATGAGCATATGAACCATATAGTAGAGATGTATGACAGTTGTGAGTGTTTCTTATTGCCCAAGGCCGCCAGGAACACAGCAAGACCAGTGATGCCTCCTCAATGGCAGAGATGTCTATTCACTGTGATATTGATCAGCTTAATAAAAAGGTATGCGTGATGATCGCTGACATTTGTTGCAAAGTCCCTGTTTAAGACTGAAAACCCCTATAAAGCAGTTATCACGTTATTAGTGTGCTTGTATTTGTCTTTTTGTGTGTGGTTTTCTATATGTGTATAGGATTTAGGCGAGACAAAGGATTATAAAATGCATGCCTGCACGTATGTCCATGCCCGTTATATTTACCCCTCATTGAATTAACACTAAATACTCCATAATGACAAATCAAAAACAGGATTTTAGAAAGTTTTACAGATTCATTAAAAGAAAAAGTAATACATATCACACGGACATGAGTATTAACTAAGTACAGGATCCTGGCTGTTCAAACCCTTTAAGAGGAGGCCGCTCTTTGGAACCTTCAATGCAGCTTTTTGTTTTGGTTGCCTTCTCCAGATCTGTTCCCTTTAACACAATCCTGTCTCTGAGCTTATAGCCAGTTCCTTTTGCCTCATGCCTTAGTTTTAGTTTTTTCCTCTGCTCTGCTTTGTCAGCTGTCAGACCTTGCAGTATACACAGGTGTGTGCCCTTCCAAATCATATCCAATCAGTTGAATTAACCACAGGTGGACTCAAATCAAGGCGCAGAAACCTCTTGAAGATGATCAAAAGCTCCAAGAGGCACCTCTATGATAAAATGTCGTGCCTTTTCTTTTCACAAAGAATCCTGTTTTCATGAAGTCATTATAGAGTGTTGAGTTCAGATTGATGAGAGGGAAATTAAATTTAGATCATTTTAGCAAAAGGCTGCAACATATATATTTTCTGAATGCAATGAATGTATAGTGTTGCAGCACAGCGTGTATTTATTGATACTCAGAGGCAAATTATGAAATAAAAAAGTAATTCAAAGACGTGTTCTACTAAAGCACACAGTTTACTGGCAAATTCTAGTTTATTGCATCAGTGACTCCATTTCCCAAACTGCCTACATTTACCGTCTGCTGTTAAATGGTAAATTAGTGCCGCATTCAATATATTGAGCTTCTGGTAACAACTAGATGTTGATCGCTTAATGCTGTTTGCTGCTGAAGAGAGAACTGCTCACCAGGTCGTGATCTGTTTACATAATGGGTCTCTTCCTGCTAATCCACTGAAGGGACCTTGTCCGCTGTGCGTGGGCGATGACGATCTCTGCTTCTCAGCTTTGTGTGGAGACGGTCTTCAAATGAAGCTTTATTTCTATTGAAACATACCGTAATCTGATTTTAACCTCGGTGGCATGAAAATCAATAGCACGAGGATGCAGCACACAGATACATTGCTGAAATGTTTTATTCAATGCAGTATGAACACGCTGCGATAAGTTAATACCAACGAATAATTTACAAACAACAAACAACACCCTGTTGTACATCCTCCTCAAATACTTTTCTTCTCCTCACTGTTCAGGTTATCAAGTCATGAATATCATATTCATGAGATGAAGATTTAACCTGCAGGCTGAGAAATCATTTTTGTAATGTTCTAACAGTAGTGTGACTTCTCAAATATTTTTTTTTTTGAATCGCCTCTAGTGACTGAATTGAGGAAATACTACTACGGTTACTGAAAAATTGCATCAATGTAAAACTAAGAAGTACAGATGAAATCCAGTTTTAATGAGTGTAATCTATAACAGGAACTAAAACATGCTTGTTCAATAATCATATTCAAAGCCCTAACGTTATATAAGCAACATATAATTTATCACAATTATCTTACATTTCACAGTTTTCTTCGGACACAACAGCTAACAGTAAAGGCATGGCTACAAAGTGAAAGGCAGCACAAAGAGATGCTTCGTCTTGTTTCACAACATGTTGCAGTTAAAGGCAGCAGGAACTTGAGCTTTTTTCAACCATGATGAACTTCTGTAACAATCGTTGTACTCTTTGATTCATCGCTTGGATTTTTACACCAAACCGTAATTATGTTTCTGTATACGTCAATATGCAATTACTGTATGTCCATCATGCTCATATACCTCACAAGTCCATTAATCAATTTCCTTTGGTTGGCAGATTTATCAGCTGATGAGTTGAAAGGGACTTTAGTGCCCATGTGACCAGATTTAGTTTTCTTTACCAATGTTTTAAAGGGAAAATCCAGGTTGTTTTATGTGGATGTCCAATCAGTGTTGATTGTAAATGTAGTCGATCAAGGCAATAAATTCCTCTGCGCGTGCTATTGACCCAAGGAGTCAAATTTGTGGCTGCAAAATCTATTGTTCCTCCTGCATCCAGCGCCGTCATTGTACGTAGTTTGTGGTGAGGAAGAACTACAGGCAGCTTGGATTTCTCTTGGTAGCCAGGGGGCTGTGCTTTAGATGCCGCTCAGCTAAAGCATTTGCTTCTCGTTCTAAAAGCAAAAATGGCATCCCAAAATATAAGTGCAGAGGATGTAATATACGATAATGCATTTTACAATGTTTTGGCTGACTCAGACCTTCAGCCGTATTTATTCTTTAACGAGTTAACGACAAAGACCCCCCCTGATTGGACATTGACATTGGTCATTTTACCTTAAAATAACTTTTAGTGTGAGGTTCACACTCTAACAGCTGACTTCATATACATCGGTGTCTGGCTGGTTGGTGATCTCGGGACATGAACGACATGCTGGGCAGACAGGTAGCTTTGGGCAGGAAGGGCAAGTCGGGTATCTTGGCCGTTTGAAGCTGAACAGCAGAGCACTGCCTCCCAGCATCTGTAAACATGAACCCAGCCACCCAAAGTAGAGCGAGCCGGCGGGATGCAGGATGAGGTGGGGGAACCTGGGGTTATTGATCACCTTGCTTGGATCTGCCATGCCCAGTCGTGCAAGGTTGTGGGTGTACACCCCAAGTGCAGTCAGGCTCAGCAGCCCGGCTATCACCACCAGGAGTCCACCTGTAGCTGCTAAACCTCTCAGAGGTATGTCTGTCCAACACCGGACCCCGATACACGCCAGTACAATGCCAGTGCCGCACAGGAACAACGAGGTCAGGATCAAACCTTGTGCCAGGCGAACCCTCGGGTCTCTCCGATACGGACCCACCACAGGCCAGCACTGCTTCAGCTCTGAGTTCACCACCTGCAGGCAGCTCTCCCAAAGTCCATCAGAGCGCAGTAAGACCAGGGCCTCCACCGACCCTGACCTGACCCCATTCCCCTGACCTTTTCCTCCGGATCGAAGAAGTGACCCCGAGCCTGCCATGCTCAGACGTGCCTGTCCCTCTCTCCACTGAGGTGTGATGGCGGCGGTGAAGACAAGGACCAATCCCAACGGGGAAAAGACAATCCCCGTCACCATGGTGGCTGGAGTGTGCATCGTCAGTGGTGCAACTTTGATTCTTTACACAAACTCTCAAGACGTATTACTAATTAGTCCAAATAAAACAGATCAGCTGAAGTACCTGTGTTCAACACTGAGAGTCTTTTACAAAAGAAAGACGACAGTGGATGCTGCTTGTAATTATTATACAGAACTGGGCAGATCTGTTAAGAAAATAAAATGTCTTCGGTTGTTTCTCATTGTTCACAATTCAGTCACAATTGTCTCCTTTGACCATACACTGATGAGCTGTGTCTGTAAAAAAAAATATATAAGTATAGGTATAATTCAACTATTTGCAAAGGGAGTCAGTACAGTGATAAGAACATACGTTCAGAATAGAAATGCATCTATTACCTTTTGGTCAAAACTCTTTTAGCAGCAGATTCTTCATTGTGACTTTCTGAGTGAAAGAGAAAGATTCAGTCAGAAATTGGGGTGTTGCATGTCGGCTCAAAGTGATGGAGAAGAGAGGGGGGGTGGGGGGGGACAGGTGGAGCAGAGACGAGTGCTCCAGCAGCTGGAGAAAGCAGAAGGAGGTTTGGCTCCACTGCTTCAGCGCTGGACAGGAAAAGATTGAACGGTCGATGGTCTGTCTCTGTTGCTAGGATACGATAACCTGGCCAGTCTCAACGTGACAGTGTGTGTGTTGCTTTATTTATCATAACACCTAGTGGGACTCCTCACTGTGCAAGACCTGATCAGCTTGTGTATTGGCTCGAAACAAATGTTGGCATACTCAACTTCCGCCACGCATGTGTGTGTGTGTGTGCGTGCGTGCGTGCGTGCGTGCGTGCGTGCGTGCGTGCGTGCGTGCGTGTGTGTGTGTGTGTGTGTGTGTGTTGTTTTCTCAAAGCTTGACATTTGATGATCAGCAATGACCTTGTAAGAATTCTGTCAGGCCAGTGTCTGAATGCAGATTGAGTCCATCTGCGACGTCTCGGCCAGGAGGAGGAAACAATGCCCTCTGGGACGAAAACAAAACAACTTGAAGACGTGTGTGACTCATGCAGATTAACACAAACACACACACACACACACACAAGCATCCGTAATCAGTGAAATATTTGTCAAACAAACACACAACAGTGATAACATGATGACGTTGTAGATAAGACAGAAGATGTCATTAATAAATAGTTTCTGAGTTGCATGTGTTTTTTGTGTTGATTTAATCGTAAAACGTACACGCATTTATATGCAAACTGATTTATGTCACTTGTGAATTGGCAACAGGTGTGTATAGATGATGGTGGAAAATTCATTTGTAAGCCGAAAACCAGCTTGTATTGGTTTTGGTGCTCAGTCTATGAGTTATGCTGTAATTGTAAATTTGATCTAATTAAGGATAAGATATTTCCCTTGTGGAAATGTCACCGGAGAGTTGCTGATATTTAGACTGACTGATCACCCTGGAAGGTAATGGGAAACGTATTTTTGGAAAAGATCAAAGACAACAGTCTAATAATAGACATGACAGATTCACTGCATTGTTGCCAGAATGTACATAAATGGAATATACCAGAATAAAGTAGAATATTTAATAGAAATGTGCCATGGGAATGTCCGTCTGGATGTTGTGAGTGGAGTGTAATTTAATAAACACATACCTGTCGTCAAGTGTCATCTGTGTCTAGAATTACAGTGTACGGTAACAATTGCAATTAGAAACATGGCATCATTTCCTGCGCTGCGAACACTATGCTTTGACTTTGATGGGAAAGAGATAAGATGACACACATATGAGGATCGCAGACCTGACCCGGCCGTCAGGACATCCACTGCTTCACTGTTACAACGCACTAAGCAGAATGTTTATTTTGTTGTTGCGCTTATTAAAAAGCCGTAACTTCGCTGGATGCTGCATTTGTTTTGATGCCGAGATGGCAAGAGGCAAATGGTGTGGGAACATCTGCAGAGAGGCACAACATCCAAGAGGCTTATCATTAATTTAAAATGAACATGCTGTAGGGTTATTAATAGCCCAAACACTTTCTCTCATGCAGACACATTTTGAGCAAATGCAAACACACACACACACACACACAGAGAGACGCAGTCCACATAGTCTCAGTCGCTTACCATTCAGTAGGGGTTGTTGGTTTCTCACTGCAGGTCTCTGGCTGCCTCCCTGCTCTCATCTGGATGGCTAACATGTTTCTCTCTCAGGCAGGATACGGAGCAGCCACCTCTTCGCTATTCTTACTCTCTCTTCCTTCCCATTTATCCTCGCTTCAGCAGTCTCTGCACCCGTCTCTGCCTCTGTTTGTCCTCGAGCCTGCGCCTGTTTTTGTCTGCTTGCCCTGGCCGTCTGCCTCTCTGTCTCACTTTCTGTGTGTGTGCGTGTGTGTGCCCCTCTCTTTGACTTGCTGAAGGATGTCTGTGTTATATCTAGGACAGGATTGCCTCCCCGCTGTCAGTGTCACCAAATAGGGAAAGCTTTTCTTCTTCATGTGTGCTGCTGGTTGGATCGCATAGAGCTGCTAGAATACTGAGAACGCAATTTAAAAAATGTTTTATTCATCTACATATGATCCCCCCTCCTCATAAAACGTGTGTACCAAAGATACAAAACATAAGACCTAACCTCGTGCAGACGGGATACATGCTTTTGTTTCATCTATATAGAGAGCTGTTTCTATATTTTTTAAATGCAACTATTAGGAGATGAGAGAAGAAAAATAAACATAATTTGTGCACACACACACACACACACACACACAAACACACACACAAACACACACACACACCAGTAATAATTGATCGGTGCTGTGAATGGCTAGATTTTCAATCAGATCTGTATGTATAATTAAGAAACAGCCAGAAAACCTATTATGCATTTTCTTTATTTTCTTATAAAAAAGGCAAGATGTGACAAATACAACCAGAAATGCCATGCTATAATAATGAAATATTACAGGGATACATGCTTGTTTTGAAATGATGCGTAACGTAAAAGGGAAAAAATATCCTACAACTTTATACACACACACACTATGAAAGTCCTCCGGTAGGCCTCAGGGTTAGGGGGGTTTAAACTGTTTCCAGGAAGACTATATGGTTACACTATAAAGGAAGGAAATGTCCACAACTCTACACTAAATGATGTCCAAGACAAAGTATTGTGTGGTTTTCTGGGGGGAAATGTCTGACTCTAGGTTCTGAATTAAGCCTCCGGGCCATTTAAGTTGTGAAACTAACAGGAACCTACAGGAAGATACTTATAGCAGTGAAAAAACATCATAAGTAGGTTGTGGGTGAGGAAACGCACCATTGGCTCGTATAGAAGAAATGATGGATACATTAAAAGCAGCAAGACTAACAACCTCTGAAAATGCTGAAAACACACTGTAGACAAATCATGTGCAGAGCTCTGTAAAAAAAAAATTGAAATACATAGTATTATGTGAAAAATGGTTAGCAACATGCACATGGCTGGTTCATAAAACACTGTCATATTAAATTCTATTTACATTATTTATGTACAATTCATCATAATTGCTCTCACGTTACAATTCAAATAACAAAATCTTGGGGCGAGTGGTATATACAACATTGAGAAAACTGACTTGACTTTTTAAACTGCTCTCTCTCTTCAGCCCAGTTCTCTCATTGGTTTTGGCAGTCCACAGCTTACATTGTCTTTGCCTGAGCAGTGCTATTAGAGATGCTTCCAACGGGCAGCTGTAATGTGTTACGTTCTTCAATTGAGCAGGCGGCTGGTTGGATGCTGGCTCTCATACTTCAATGAGGGTGACCTGGAACTGGCCGCTGATGACCTCGGACATCTCGATGAGGAAGGCCGACTGGTTGGTGTAATGTTGGATGATGTTGTCGTCCATGTTGACGAAAATCCTGAAGAAGAGAGGAGCAAGGTTATCTTAGTGTTGGAAAATGAAGAAGGGCCAAATCAGAAAAATAAATATAAACACATTTTAGTTTCCCTCTACATCGTGTCTCTTCTCACTTCAGTGGGACAGAAGCAACAGGTCGCCAGCATTTGTTTGAGTTAAACGCATGTCATTTCTTTCATTTTTTCCCACTTCAATAGGCAACAACAAGAGGGGCGGTATATCTCCTGCATCAGACGGGGTAGTAAATCAGGTCACTGTCTTCATTCTCTAATACTAACCTCTAAATCTGTAAGGCTTTAATGACTGCGTTAACCAGAGACTCGTGCATTCTGCCTGCAGGGACAGGCTTGATTGAAGACAAGAGCGAAAGAGGAGGGAGGGAACAGCAGGGAGAATGTAACCCAACCTGTTAGCCTAGCCCCTCAAGTGACAGCTGCCAGCAGCAAGCAGGGAACAGCAGGGTGATCACCCAGAGGTGTTTTACTATCTGTCACGAGTTCTTATTTACATCTCAAGAAATAACTTCTGGTCTCCTCTGTTATTTCCCAAGAGGTGACCCAGACTGTTATCAGTTTGACAGCAACTGACATGGAGATTCTGCTGACGTGTGCTGCCAACAATGTTTCACAAGTAGATGTTTGCGAGTAACCAGTCACGAAGAGAAGAGGTGAAATTTTCACTACCATTGGAGTGCCAACGTCAAGTCCTTTTATTAATTTAATCCAAAGGACCAAAAATCCGCACAGGAGAATGACAGCACGTATAAACCCATCGAACCCATTTTAAAGTTCAGCTGATAGAAATGTGACTGGTGACAGTTTGAAAAAAAGTTGATGGACAACCTCCAGCTAGTAACTGGAAGCCTTTCACTTTATGACACTAGATATCTCTTTCAACACCGACATACTTCCTGATGTTGTGATTAGGTTATGAAAACATAAAGACAACAATTGCCCATGACTCATCTGCAAAGCTTTTGAAATCTTTTCATCCTCCCTCAGTCACCTGTCTTTCTTTTGGAGAAGCTGCAATTAACACATTCCAGGAGGCCGAGCCGGCTAACCTACCTACCCAGTCTGTCGACATGAGTTCCTTAAAGGAGGATGAGATTAAAACCACAAACTAAGCCCTCAATTTATGCACATCGTGTGTGTCAAATGCACCACTTTAAACCAGCTTAGACATACCGAAGAAATAATAAGTTACTCACCCTCTCTTGCACTTTTTGTAGATTTTCCCAATGGTGTCTTTTTGTATACCGTACTTTTCTGAAACCTGAGTAAAGAAAGGAATAAGAGAGTTAGCGTGCTCTCCTGCTGAAAGAGTGGACTGCTTATCTCCACCTCCGAGATCAGGTGAGGCACTACAGTGTTTGTTACTTACAGCGTCCCGTAGGCCCGACAGAGTTGGCGCGCTGAGCATGAGCGCATCAAACACCTCTTCAGTGTGCGTCCTCACGTACAGCAGAACTATGGGAAAGCGAGAGAAGGAATTTAAAGATTTTGCTAAAAAGACGAGGAAATCGAACTGGTTCATTATTGATTGCATCTTCTTTTTTTATGTTAGACTTTTAGTTTCCTATGCACCTCTTTGTGGGTCTTCTCTGCGGGCTTGTTTGCTGGGTGGAGAGCTGATCTGCTCTCTCTCTGGATACAATCTCTTCATAGAACTCCTGGGAAAACACAACAGACGTTTACATTAAACCAAAACAGCCACTATGTGTTTTTTCAGAAAAAACTGGTTGTGATGGACGGCTGTTAATGTTGCCGTGAGTTTTCTTCGCTCACCTTTCATTCTCGTCCATGGGAGGGGCCTAGAGAAAACAACAGAGATGAGACCAGAGATCTGATTAGACACCACTCCACTGGTAAAAGCATTGCTTAAATTCACCGTTCCCACCATTGTCTGTGCGCAATAGAAGAAGAATGTTATCATTACTTTCGGACTGAATTTCCCATAACCTCTAAACAACAAACAACACAAGCGGGGACACTGATAGGCCCATCCTCCACTTTATCTCACCAGCCAATCAAAGACATGTAATGCCATTGACAGCAGACGGTCAGCCGTTGTATCATTATTTTGTAATTGCTGGTTTTATTTTTCCACAGTTTCACTCACTGTCAATCAGGAGAGTCGTATCTAAATGAAACCCACCCTTTCCCCCCCTGCAAAATAAATAATATGAGGGTGGCGCATACTGTATGTCAGGTATCTGTGAGTTGTTGCATCAGGTGTGCGTGTGAGAATGTTTTTGTGTGTAAGCCCCCTTTGCTTAATCTCAGTGCCAGTAGCTGTAGCGGCTTGTACTTGTGCCTGGTTTCGACTCCAATTAGCTCATCTGATCCCATGTCTGCGTTTCGCCTCACTTTCGCTGACACCATCCCCTCCCCTTCCCAGCCCACTTTTCCCACCGCATACTTTCCCACAGTATTTTCCCTGCCTCTCTCGTGCCTGTGCTACTGCCTACAGGGATACAGGGGGTCGGGAACATGATTCACTTAACACTCCTCAAGGAGAGGACAGGAGAGGAGAGGAAAAGAAGACGAGAGTTCAATGAGGTCCTACCATGCGCTGTAAGCTGGAGAGGTGTGTTTCTGGAATAAAGAGAACTGGCTGGGTGATGTGATCATCCAGGGTTTGGAAGAAGGTACATTCGCTGGCCATGGAGCTGCTCACTAAAGACTTGTTGGCTGGAGAAAAAAAAAAGCAGAAGTTAGAATACACTCTCTGAAAGGGATTAAATATCTTTGAGACGCGGTTTCCGTTGGCAACACTCACTGTTTGCATCGGGCTTCACCCTCCTTTTGCTTCTCTTCCTCTCCTCATCGCGCATCTTCCTCTCAGCACCCTGAGGACACACAATCACATGGTTACAATAATGACTTTGACTCCACAAACTCCAAATGTTTTATTTTGTTGTGTAGGAAAAGACGAATGAAGGGAAATGACACAAGCAACGTACCTTATCGCAGAAAATCTTGACCTGGACAGCGGCTCTGTGCAGGAGCTGGTTGGTTCCTGAGCTGACGTCGTACGTGTCGATCTGCAGATTCAGAGGCAGGCCTTTAACGCCCTTCTGAGCCGAGAAGTCTGTGCTTAGGGAGTTGATGCCGATGTAAACCTGTGGGGAAAGGAGTAGGTCTTTTAATTACATCATGTTTGGGGACCACTGACATTCTTTTGGCATGTCCTTCCTTTATACAAATAATTAAAAAAAATAATGTCTCATCTATTAGACCTCTCTATCCTCACATTCTGCTGCCAATGTATCTTCTTCCTGCTTCTCTCCACCTGCAGCAGGTTAGGCGGCTTTGGGCCACAGAGAAGCTTGTATAAGCCGTCGCGGCTCTCGCCTGCTGTGGTGACAGGAGCCTCAGGGCCAAACACATTTCTGGGATTCCTCCCCTCCCTCCTCAGCCACTCCTTCTCCTCTCCACCTCCCTTTTCTACCTTTCCTTTCTTTTCTTCTAAACCCTCCACCTGTTCTGTTCCTTCCCTCTTCAGACTACTGGCCTTACAGAGCCAAGTTAAACAAACACATCTTTGCACGCTTCTGTGTATGTGTGCTTACCTTGGCTTCTTCGTTGGGGTTCCAAACAAAGGAAAGAGCGTTGAAGGCCAACTCCTCTACGTTGCTAATTCCACTGAACACTTCTTTGTAGTCGGCTACGAAAGGGAAAGAAAATACAAAATGTAAATCTTCTTTACTCGTTACTGGATAATAGTGATGTGATGATTTTCTTCTGTAACACATCACAGAACAGTGAGGGAATCGTTCACTGTCTTCAGTGTAGGTGTCTGTTTACAGGTGTATTTTCTTTGTATATGTGAAGAACATACCGATGTCAATGACCCTCTGCTTGGCGGTCGGCTGACGTGCGTGCCAGTGATTCCAAAAGCGGAGCTGCATTTCTGGGCTCTTGTCATTCTCAAACACAGCCATCACCACGGTCTGAAGCGGAGAAAGAACGGTAACAATTAGGTACGTTTTCCAAACTGAGTGGAATTCTTTCACCAGCCTAGATGTCAAAGAATCTCCATCACATTTCATTTATCACTCCAAATCCCTCTTTTCTCACCACATTGTCATCGGCTATTTGCAGTGAGCGGGTGTGTGTTTGTGTGTATTCTTATCCTCTGATTCGCTTGACAAAGAAAAGGTTTGTCGCCCATGTTTTTAAAACCACACCACACCTCCCCCCGTCCTCGCCCACTCCTTTTTTTTTTTTTTAGCTGAGCTCCGCTGCACTCTGGCCTCCTTAGACCAGTGTAAGAATAAATTATACAGGGCAGGACACTGTCATTTTAATGGTGCCACCCCAGTGTGCAGGGTGTCAGCAGGGAATTAGTCATAGAGGAGCTGCCTCCAAGGGAGGGACAGATATATGGGAAGGGTTGACTTGGTGGCACGCAAAGAATTTATATAATCATGCGCCGATGAAAAAAGCCTGACGGGAAGGATGCCACGAAGAACAATAGTCACCCAACAACTCTGGAGAATGATTTTAACCTTACAAAAAATAGTTGTTGTTTTCCTGACACCATGACTCACCTTGACTTTAGTGGCAGTGAGGCAGTCACTGCTGTCCACTCCCTGTAGAGTGATGGGGTAGAACTGGCCCTTGTTCAGGTAAACCATGGGCAGCTCACTGGACTTGTAAGAAGAAGCCAGGGGAGCTCCCAGGGAAAACTGGAACTCATTCCTGAATCTCTCTGGTGGAGAGCCGGTGTAGGAGCCTGAGTAGACCGGGCTGGACTGGTCATTAGGGAAGGGATCGCTGTAGGGAAGAGTCTGAAATTCCCGAAAATACATTTGTTAATAAAAGTAAAAAGGGAGAGGCCTGGAGAAATGCCAAATGGAAGACAGGAAACGGCTTAGCTTTCAAATAATGACGGTAAATTTACCTCGCTGTTATGATCGGGGAAAGAACCGGTCAGCAGGGAATCAAAGATATTGTTGAGCTCCTGCTTGTCGTACGTGTCGGCCACTACGCTGGTCAGGGTGGCGTAGGTGTCCGAGGTGGTGGGAGCAGAGATGTTCTGCTTGGAGCCCAGAGCCTCTTGGTGGTGGCTCAAGGGGACACTACCGGAGTGGATCTTCATTGGGTTGGAGGACGCCTCCATTGAAATAAGCTCATTGCTGTTGGTTAGATTCCTGGTGGAGAGAGGAAAAACAGATCACTGTGACTACTCCATCCAGTTACAAAGAGCGGAAGGAAGCAAAAAACCTTTAAGTGACGAAGTGTAGTGTGTTAAACATGACAGAAGCCTGCAGACAGCCTGTGTAAATATAAAATAGATGGAAAAAGCACACACAGCTTCTGCAAGGTGAACTGGCAGAAAGACGTGGTTTGAGTCTGGGTGGGTACTATTTGTCTCTTAATCCAACTTTTTTTCTTCCCTGTGTTTGAGTTTCCCTGTTCAAAATGTTTGAGGGGACAACACTGCGCCCCAACAATGGCCGCTTCTCACCCACCTAACAAGGTGTAGAAATGGAGAGCTCAGTGATGACAGAGGAGGCCTGTTGTGAAACTCTTTAGGCAAGACAGAGACAATGATAGAGAGAGGAGAGATGGATGGAAGGACTGGAGAGGTAGACCATAATCCCCCTGACTATGTTTGACTTGGGGATTACCCACTCACCTGTTTACGTGTTTAAGCCCTGCCTTTCTGTTTCTGTTCCAACACTCTCTAATGCGATTCATTCAGTGACAACAAGGGATGGAAACATTTATTTTGAAATTTAAATTTCAACAGTAATTTTCTTGAAATTACTGTTAATTTAAAAGGGAAATCGACTGTTAAGATCTTTTTTATATCTAATTGTTTTTTATGATTTTGCTATTAAATGTATCTCCTCTTTTTCTGCACTGTCCTTGGTATAAAAGAGTGTAACATATGATGAAGACTGATTTGATAAAAACATTTTAAAAGGACTTTTGGTGAACTTGTGCCTTACCTCTCTGTTTTGCAGACGTGGCCAACGCGGTTGCTGGTAACAATCTTCTGATCTTTCTGGTTCTGGAAAATAAAAAAAATAAAAAAAGTTAGACTTCATCGTGGGATTAACATGACATAAGTTCTCATCACTATTGCTTCCACATGCTCTACCTTGCACTGTTCATAAAGCATGGTTAAGGCTGTCAGGTCGTCTCCTGGGTGGAGTCTGGGTTTGGGGTGGTTCTGCTCGAGGACTGGGCTCTCCATGTAAGACCAGGAGTCCATGGCGTAGTTATTGTAACGGTTATAGTTGAAGTTCTCGCTCTGAAAGACCAGTCCCAGAGTTCTGCAGAGAGAAAAGAGTCAACAGTGATTGATTAGATTAAAGACTCAAACTATACTGTGAACAGAAGAAGAGGGAACAAGAAAAATAAATGTATTCAAGTAATTTAAATGCTTATTTGACACACAGGGTTTGACGGAGTGAGAGTACGTTTAACAGTAGTACCCGAGCAGCGGGATGCTGCACATACTTGCCCCTGAGCATGAAGGGTTTCGATTGCAAAACCACAGAGCTGAGCAACATCCCTCAAAAGCAGTGGTGTCATAAAGGTTTAAAAAGCCAAGGGCCACCCACTAACACCCCCCTCCACACACACAAACACACACACACACACACACACACACACACACACACACACACACACACACACATACCTTGTGTTTGTGGTTACTGAAGTTGTGAAAGAACCAAAAACTACATTGTTGTATCCTATATAAACTCTCTTATTTGCATAGACCTTAAAAGAGATGACACGTTATTTTCTTACTAAGTAAATGGATTACCACATGTGGTGAGTTCTGGCTTTCCATACCACTCGTTAAAAAAAAGAGGGGGTTGGGGGGGGCTGTTTGGAAAGACTCATTGGATTGTAAATATCCCGCCGACCAGGAGAATCCCCCTTTGGAGTTTGCCTGAAGTAGCAAATGAACAAATAGCTGCAGTTTACTCTGGATAAACAAGTAATTAAATGTGCTGACAGGTAAAGACCACAGGTGTTCACAACCACATCAGAACCTGTGATCCAGAGTTTCTCACACGGATTAATACTAGCACTGCAGCCAAATGCCCACACCTGAAAAACTGAACATACTGTAGCACAGACTACTGTGCATCATAACACCAGTTATATCTTTTGGTTATGTCTGTTTCCACTATATTACAAATACTCAAACTAAGCTCATACACCTGCTCTAAGATGCACCTGTCTGTCCCTCTCACACCGAGCAGTCTAAATAAACATCCCTAAACTCCGTTGCTTATTCTCCATTTCCCCATAAAACCAGACAAGTGCAGATGTTTTTACACAGACACACAGAAAGGGGGGTGGGGGTCTAGGGTTTCTCCATTATGTAATTCAATGCATTACATGCTGTCATTGCCCTCTGTCTGTGTTCAACACCTCAAGAGGAGATTCTTATTTCCCGGTCTCCTTTTGTGCTCTGTGGCCCCTAGGTTAGTAACAACACAAGCCGAAACAGACCCACTACCACCACAGACCAAATTATGTGTGTGTGTGTGTTAAAACTATCCATATCAATTTCCCCTGCAAAACACCCCTTTCTTAAAACAGGGATCTTTCACATGGGGGTCTCATTGCTAAGAGGAAGAAGGGGGGCTTCTGTCCCCCAGACAAGGAAAACCCCACCAACATTGATTCACGTAAAGTTTACATCAAAAAGTTTTTCATTTTGTGGACACAAAGCACACCTTGAAAAACAAAAATTGTAATGAAGCACACATTTTAGGATATAGAAAACATATGCTCACAGCACTTACTCAGTCTCTTTGGTCATGTCTCCAATCCAAGTCAGCCGGAATAGGTTCCTTTAGTTTCAACTCTTCGTGGTTTGTGTGAGCTTCTCTCTCTCTGAGTGGGTGAGTGTATCAGTCTAGCAGAGGAGATCAGTGACACACAGATGAGTCAAGTGTTGTGATTCCCTCTCAACCGGGCCCAGATTTATTTTATCCCAGCAGTGAGTTTCCCTCTCCTCTCTGATTGGCTGAGAGGAGTGAAACAGGTGTCTGATAGGACAGGTGTAGGATCATTAACTCTTCACAGGCTGGAGAGAAACTGGCTCGCATGTGTATGAGTGTGTGCAGCCGGGAGAGCACTTTGCAAGACAATCCAAGGCAGGAGTGTTTTGAATCTCATTATGGTGGTGGATAAAAGAGTGAGCTCGGGGATCCCAGAGGTGCGAAAGGTTTGGTAATGACTATGAGAAAAGCCTGGAACTCAGCTTTAACATGTTAATACTTTTTTCAGTATCATTTTTCATTCTCCCCCTTTATTTCCATGTCATACATAGGTTTTGGTTTCTTCATTTTCTTGGGATCAAAGATGAAATGATATAGAGAGGTGGGCTTAAAGGAAGTCTATTTAATTCATGTTTTTCAACCAAATCAAAGTGAAACATTACAGGAATTAGAAATGTTGAGCATTTAGACAGAAATCACGAATTTAACCTAAAATAATTGGATTCAAACAGGAAAAAAATGAACATTGATATTTTTCTTAAACTGTCAGCCACTTTCTGTATTGGATGCACATAAAGAAAATGTTGTTTTTATTTCAATTTTCTTTATTGTTATACAACTGTGTTTTCAATGTTTATTTTATGTTTTGATACCTCTTTCTTCTTTTTTTCCTTTTAATTGTAAAGCACATTGTGCTCCTTTAAAATTAAATTGAGTGATAATTAAAGCTGCCTTGAGACGTTTCCCGTTTTAATTAGTAATTTGAGTTTACACAGTAACTCAACAAGTATGCACACACTATGCACTAATTATTGTATTTACAAAACAACAGATATATCATTAAATAAATTATAAAACAATGTTTTAAATTCAAGCTACTTTACCAATTTTTATCTATAAAAACAACTTGATGAGTAAAGTAACACATGTGTTGGTTAAAAGTACAATATTTATTTAATTGTTCAGAGACAAGCCTTATGAAAGGAATGGAGACGGAGTTTACAATGTTGACTACAAACTGTGATCATAACTCATAAAGTTCTCACAACTCAAAGTGAACAAATAAATATTTGTTCACTTTCACAATGACTTCACAGCATAACACACACACACACACACACACACACACACACGCACGCACACACAAACACACACACACACTTTTGATTTTCAAAGCTCACATATTGTTCTATCAGTAATTCAAAAGCAGTGGGTCTCGTGAGGTCTTTATGTCAGTCATGTGTATTACCGTCCACCTACACACTGCACGTACACAAACATACACAAAGAATGTGTTTAATTACATGTTGCTGTTTATCTGTTCAGTTGGTGTGTGTGTGTGCACTTTTTGGGACTGTCACCCGAGGGAATATGGCATGCTAGCACACAAGGGTGCGTGCTGTGCAGCTTGCCCACACACTCACACACACCCTCGTTAATGTAACACACACACACATAGACGCAAAGGCCCAAAGGGCAAGTTGGCATTGAATCAGGAACATTAAAAGGAAGAAGCGAGACGGGCGGCACACCTTCATTACGCCACACTATAGTATGTCCTGAAAGGGCATCTCCACATCTATACTGCATCTCTATTATTATACATTATTTTATTGAAATGTGGGTGACTAAATATCATCACATATATCAAATATTGTAAGACATTGTGTATAAACTGTAGAATCGTACATTCTTAAAGAGGGAGAATAGAAATGAACAGAGGAGGGTGTAACATGTACGTATAGGTCAACATCACTTCATCAGCTCGTTGACAGTGTGAACGGATCCTCTCGCCGGTGGTTTCTTTCTTTCTCACCTCGTAGTATTTTTCTCCCTCTTGTCCATCATTAGTTCTCAGTGATTAACATATCAAACTGTTAATCCTTTTATTCTCATTTCAGTCTCTCAATTGCTCTCTCTGCACTTCAACCACAGGAAAAAGACAATAAGGCCCCGATGAAAACATCCAAGCATTCTGAAACAAATGTTACTTTATTCTGAGAAGAATTCATTTAACTAAAATCTCAATCAGCAACTGGTCACATGATAACCTGAGATTAAACTGAATGTGTAATAACCAGTTAATTTCTTAAGAATACATTTTTTTTCCCTAAAAATAACTATGTAATTTGGTACAAATCATATGGTACTGTTTGATTAGTCAACTTTCAATTAATTGATTTAACAACCCTAAAGCACAGCAGGTCACCTAAACATGCAAAAAAAACACATTCTATATATATGGAAACTAAAGAATGGATAATACATTAACAATACATAAATATTAGCTTGGATTTAAATGGAGCAGTTCTTTCAACTTCTTTCTTTTATAATTACTTCTAAATCAAAAAATGTTTTTAGGAAACATCTATGGAAATGATCAGGAAGTTATGAAAAGAAACCCATGCTGACAATACAAAGACATGGTTCCTTTTATATTATTAATGTTTTAAGATTAGATTATCTCTCCAGGAAAATCTGAACGGTAAGCGCACAACAAGGAAGTCAAGTTCTGTCTTTGCAACGACACACAGACTCACCTTTACACAAACACTAACCCTGGCCTGTGTACAGATATATTAAACGTATCTTAAAAATCTTCAGTGTTGAAACTTTCATGTCTAATTGTGTGCAAGTGTCAATGGCCCAGTCGAGATCTCGGGCCAAATCTGACAAAGGGGATTGATGGATGTCACAAGAGGTCCAAAAGACTTCCTTTTAATTCCTTGAAACTCACCTCTCAGAGAAGGAAACCAAGACCCAAGTGGCCCTGTGCTTTGGTCTGTTGTGTGACTGTTTGTGTGCGTGTGCATGTGCATGTGAGCACATAGCCATGCATGGTCGCACACAAACAGAGATCAGCGCCGGCTCTACGCACGACTGCTGCCGAAAAGGAGCTCTCTCATCGCCTCTGTCCTCCCACTATATCTCTCTTTATGTTTTTCCTGTCTCCCATTGACTCTTCCTTTCAGATAGCCTACTTTTCCTGCTCTGTGACTGTTCGACCACTAAATCCTATGCTGCTCCGACTGCTTGAGAACATTTTGGTCATGACTTACTCTGAACATAAAGATCATGAAAATGATTATCTAAACCCACAATAAATGAGTTGCCTAAGGTGAAGAAGATAAAGTAAATTGATTTGTTTTTGAGCTGATACTTCATACATATCTCTCAATCTCTCTATAGCTCTCCAACTGCTTTAATGTCTGGTTTGTCATGGAGGAATGCGTGCTGAGGGTTGACAGAGCTATGAGGAGCCCGGGGCATGTTTCTCTCTATCTGCTGCTCACATTGGGATACGAGTGAGTGGTGCACCTGTTACCGTAAAGCCCTGACGGGTGTACCATAACTGCAATGCATCCTCTTTTCCAATAATGCCACGTCCTTCTAAACTACTTTCATTTCCCACTCATGTTCTGCAAAACATAAATAAATGTATGTTATGCTTGAAGTAGGTTGAAAGAAAATGGAGAATCCAAGATTTCCAAGCTTATCTCACGACGTTTGCAAGCTTACAACACTGAATATTGCTTCTATTTGTGTCTTCTATTGGAATGAAACATTTTGTAAAATCAGTAAATTATTGAACATTCAAATGCATTTTGTTTGTCGTTTTACATGACACATAGCTGTTAAGCTGCCTTAACAAGTATCGTGGTAAACATTGGCAGCACGTAGAGGCTTTGAATGTGAAATTGCATTTGGCAATTGGGAAAGCAGTTTTAAGGAGGAAGTGGATGTAATTACAGCTCTGGACACAAGCACACATGTGGAATATCTGTCAACACCAGTAACTCCTCTGTATTGCAGCGACTATACCAACAAAGGTTTCTGGTTATTTTGCAGATGTTTAAAGATTGAAACACTAACTCTAGAGCATTACACATTATTGTAATTATCCATGACAAATACCTTTATTTGTAATACTTAAATGCTGCTGATAATACTTGTGTATTTTTACTAAAGTAATATTTTAAATGCAGCATAGGTGTTAGATTGTTATATGGCCACTTTTAAGTAACGATCGAAATACTTATTTCATGGCTGTCAACAGCTTTAATCATGTGGCTGTCATTGCTGCAATGCTATTTGATCAGATTAACTAGTGTCCATGTGGATGTGGCTTAAAGAATGGCAGGAGGAACAATCTTCTTAAGAGTGTGTGCTTCTGTGTTTGACACTGAAATCAACTCACGGTCTTGAGAGCACTGTGTGTTCCTCTCAGCTATGCGTGCAGCTCGTTTCCTCGTGTGAGTGTTTGCATGATTGGTTGACCTCTGCCAGGAGCTCTGACCTCCTCAGAGTTGCGATACTGTGGTGAATGGGGAGACCTCTTCAGCAGAATCCGGCTGTCACTTTGTTTGGCCTGGACTAGAGAGGCTCCAAGAGTCTGGACAGCCTCTCTAACCCCCCACCTCATCAGACACACAGCTTTTTAATATTCCACCCGCCAAACAGCAGCAGCCACTCCCAGAAACTCCACATTGCCCCGAGTGAGGGATCAGGGTTGGGAGGAGAGAAGAGGGTGTTGGGTGTAAGAATGGGTGAGGAGGTGTCAGCAAGAATATGAAAAACCAGCAGAGTAATGGTAATGTCGGGAAGGATGGGGCAGGAAAGAAAACTGGGAGCTAATAAAAAGGAACGGCAGAGTTTTGTTGCTTTACAGCCACTTCAAAGTTTCAGCCCTGTGACACTTGTATGTATGTTGGCTATTAGAGGTCAGGGCAAGACACACCTGGGGCCAGGGGACGCTCCAGAGGAAAATATGGTGGCTGCATTGCTCAATACATATGTACATTGTAAAAGTAATCTTAGACAAAATCAGATTCACCAACCAGCTTCTCATGTCACGTGCAGAAATGCATAGTCAGTTTGCACAACATTTTGTTTTATTTTGTATTAAAAATCTGATATTTAACATTTAATAGGTAAAGGGAAACCTTAGAGCTGTGTGTGAGATTGTTTACATTTTTAATGAAGACTCCAGCAGGTTGACAAGTGAGATATCATCAACATTTGGAGGGAAGATGTTGCAAAAACACACACACACACACACACACACACACACACACACATGAGAGCAGGTATTGGGCTCATCTCCATATCAGGTTTCATTCTGGACTCCTCAGGCCAGAGGTAGATAACACTTGTATAGCCTCTGGAAGACAATTCTTATCTGCAGCAACTAATAACTACAAAGAAATGTACATAGTTGCACTCAGACATGGTTGGAGGGACATTCCCATGTCATAGTGTGCTTTACTAAAGACATATATAACCTTACTGGCTAGTTGTAAATCTAGGGCAGCTCAGAAAGCGGCTCTTTTAATCAAAAAGAAAGACATGCACGATTCAGCTGATTAAAAGAATAGTCTGAGATGTTTAAAGACATGTAAAACCGCTTTCTTGATGAGAAGATTGATACCGTGCGTCAAACATGAGTCTACAGCCAGCCTTAGGTTAGCTTAGCTTATCTTAGCTCAGCTTAGTAAAAAGGCTGGAAACAGCTTGCCGGCTGTCCAAAGGTAACAAAATCTACCTCCAAGCACCTCTAAAGCTTATTAATTCTTAGTTGTGATACATGTTATATCTCATTTGTAAATTAATTGATACAAAAACTAAAGTGTAGAAACAAACTTATGTGTCAGACAATTTCTGGTGTGAGCTAGTAGAACCGGCAGAGACACACCCTGCCATTAAGTATAGAGTTAGACATAAACCACTAATTGTCGTTTTTAAGTTTAGTACATATTAAACATATTAAACAATCTAACACATTAATTGGTACCCTCTGGATGTGCTGGTTTGGTACATGGTCAGGTTAACTGTTTCCAGTCTGTATGCTAAGCTAACCTAACTGGCTGCTGGCTAAAGCGTCCTATTTACCATCTAAACATGAAAGTGGTATCAATGAGAAATAAGCTTTTCCAAAATATTCCTAAATGAGCTAAAACATTTGAAACAACTGTTTTGGATAGAAAGGGTCAAACACAACCATCTTGTGCAATTACAAAATCTATCAAAAAAGGTTAATTATTGAATCAGCGAAGCATCACACATCACATTATTAGTAATTATAATGCCAAATGAATATCTGCCAGGTGAGTTTCCTTGTTGCCGCCGCCTCGGGCCACCGACACCCTGGAGAAAAACGGAGTCAGATGTTTTGGTGAAAATTTCCTGCAGGCAGTAACACTAGATGCAGGTGGTTTGGGTTCACAGCAGATACAGTACGGCTCATGTTCTCCACAAAGAGACGTGTTATTGGCGTCAACAATCTGCTCTTTATCTTCCACAGAATGGGACGCTGTTGCATTTAAAAGACAAAATGGTCCTCTGTGTTTCAATTGTTTGCATGAGTCAAATGTGGGTGCATCATCTTTTGTGTGTGTGCGCGTTGTTTTTTGTGTACATACGATCTGTTACATGTCCGCATGCAGTGTCAGTGTGTGGATGTTGCCTTGCGGGTCAAAGTCAAGTGGAAACTCTAGAAGATGAGGGTAGCAGTGAGAATATTTCTCTGGGAAATGACACTCAATCAGGCGTGTGTGCAGAGGCCGGAAACGCCTCCCTACACATCTTTTTCCTTTCCCCAACAATAAACATCTCTCTTCCACCCCACCATTACCCTCTCTCTTCCATCCCTCCTCATTCTTTTCCTCACCCACCCATCATCCCTCTCTGTCCCCCTTCCTCTATGGATGAGTGGTGATATTCCCGTGGGATAGTGGAGGAGGAGAGCTTTCCAGGCCTGTTGCTTCATCATCTCAAATAAAGTAGGGAACATGTTCAGACCACCTCACCTGGGTTCAGTGATGAAACCCTCAGACAGAAACTCATTTTTTTTTTGCAGACATGCCCTCCTGGTACACGCATTTTCTTGTTTTTATATAGTGCTGTTTTACACCATTCACTGTCTCTCTACTGGTACAATCCCCTTCTTTCATCCAGTATTTAGTTTTTTATGTCTATTTTATATATTATTATATACATATGGGTGACAGTATCAAATGTTCATCAACAAGGGTTATTCTACACATTTATTCTACATGTATCCATGTAAGAAAAAAAAAGTGAATAAAACTTCCTGAATAAAGTTTACATGGACTTCTCCCTAGCGAATCCTCTTATAAGAGAGTAGAAAAAACTTTCCACGTTCACCTGTGATACTTCTCCATAATCTAATTCTCTATCTCTCCCTCCCTTTTCCTTTCTTCGCCTCGCGCCCAGTTTCAGTCTACGTGTCTCAGCTCGTCTGAGTTTTAGAGGAACCACGCACTCCTTTTCTCCTCAATCCTCTGGAACAATCACAACGTGCCCTGCTCAAGGGCTGCAAGGTGCGCCCCGTTGCAGAACAGGGAACAAGGACGATTGACGTATTGGTGAACAATCCCTGTGACCTCTGCTTGGTCCACAAGTCTGTTGCCATAGAGATAAATTAATCAGTTTTTCCTTGTCTCGTCTTGGTAGGAATGAGTCCCCCCAAAAAAATAGAAATGATTTAACATGTTTACACTTCAGGTTTCTTCGTCTCAAAGTCAATGTTTTCTTTTTTATGGATTTTGGTTAAATGCCAAAAATAAGGTCTGTGGAGCTTAACCCTCTGGACCCTAAGGTCATTTTCTCGATTTTACATAATTTCTTGGGGATCTCAGAGCATTTTTCTACAATATTTAATACGTCATATACGTTTAATACGTCATATACGTTTCTTAAATAAAATGTTTTTGACAAACATCGTATGTGAAATTCATGGCAAAAATTAAAATAGGGTGAACTAAATATTTGTCTCTCACTATTTTGTTTTTCCCAAAGCAGGTCCACAAGAAGGGGTGGGACTCCGGCTCACTTGCGCTCATGTGTCCGTCAGGTAGTCTGTTTTAAGCCAAATGTTAACGTTTTAATTCTGCCAATTGCATTACACTTCAAAAATAATATAAGTGGTGTTCATTTCTGAAATCTAACTTGCTGAACATAGCATATAAGAATCAAAAACCTATTTCAAAAGCCTTATTTTCTGCAATTGTCCAAAATCAAGGGGTTGATGATAACTTTCAGGCATGGCCTCCAACAATACGTCATCCCTGCAGTCCTACTGTGACTATTGCTGCTAAAGATTTAAGAGAGGGATCAAGATTCAGTTTGTGGGTTCGAATCCGGCTCGCAGCTCTTGGCTTACATGTCGCCCCCTCTCTCTGTGGCTTAACTTTCTATCAAAGTTATAAAATTTAATATTTAGCAAGTTTGTGTCATAGAATCCTTGCACACTAAAAATTCAACCAACTTGGGTCAACATACAATATACAAAATAGGAAGGTTAATTTTATGCAGTACGTATGGTTTGTTTGGACCCAAAGCAACATCGTCTTCTCAACATGTCAACATGGATTGAAATGTATTCATTTGAACATTTGAGAATAAAACTTCTAAACATTTCTGAATACCTTCCTGTCAAAAGGCATAATAGAGTTTAGGGTAGAATAATGAATGGAAAGTGACAAATGTAATGTTTAGATTGTCCTTTAGATAGGGCTAGGTTAGTTAGCTTTTTACAAGTCTTTATTTGAGCCTCATATAAATTAGTTACAGCATGTTGTATGTTTCAATATGTTTAGTTATCATATGCAATTACAGATTTTAAAGTCATCATGGTCCAAAGTCTTTTCCACAACTACAGTCTTACTAACTGAAACTTAATAAAAGTAAAATCTTTCACAAGGCCAATGCATTATGTTTTACATACAGCAGCTCAAAAACAGACTGTGATTTTAATCCGGCTTACTTCCCCTTCCTTATAAGACGAGTAAAAAGCATCCTATAAAGGGTAAAGAACGTAAACCTAAATGTACGAGCTTTAGTGTGGTTAGCAGAGATCCACAATTATGGAATGAAACTGATGACACTATTGGAATATCTTTATCAGTGTCCATTATGTCTTATGATTGTACTCATAGACTGTATTTGAACTGTGTAGTACATGAACTTAAACTGAACTGAGCAGTAAGGTAAAGTTGTCTGCAATAAATGACTACACTGAACTTTTTTTTTTGTCTTTTTGAGTCATATCCGGCAGACATGCACCTGCTATTGTATGACTTAAGCCTCTCCTGAGAGATAATTCACCTGTTCGTGCAAAGGGGGGAGTAGAGAGGGGTAGGAGGTAGAAAGTAAAGGACAGAATGATTATAAGAGGCCGGGATAGACAGCCATGCCTTCAAGACAAATGCGGCACCTGTTTAAAAAGAAAATGCAAATCATGGCGGAAGAGTGAATGGAAGACTGGAGAAGGTGTGAGGAGGTGGCAGGGAGATGAGGAGGGTGCAGGAAAGAGGAAGGGGGAGGAAAGAGGGAGTTGTCGTCTCCTGCAACAAGTTTAACCTGAATCTAAAGCTAACAAGATGCCGTGATTGCAAAGCGCTGAAAAAGAAGCATGCAGGCGGCATCTGTACAGTCAATCTCTCTCTCTCTCACTCACACACACACACACACACACACACACACACACACACACACACACACACACACACACAACCCACATTTTCACTCAAAGTTGGTGTTTTAACAGCACTCACTCATTAGTAAATAGACAGTTTCAGAAACTCCAAGTGGAATGGTGGAGGAGGTTTTTAAAAATCCACAACGACAGAGGGAAATTATGCACACTCAATGGGCGCAAGATAATTAAACTATTTTCTTAAAATAATTGTTGGGAACCAAAGCGGGAGTAAAATAACTCTTCACCACATCTTTTACACACCGACGCGCACAAACAGAGCAGCTCACTGCGACACTCTGCGATGTGTAACGTATACAGTGGATCGGGGTCAACAGTTGAGACAAAGTGTTATCTTACTCTTCTCATAACTGGGGGTGAGAAAAGGAAAAGGCTGCAAACCATAAGCAGTGTTGAATGTGGGCTCTCACAACAATATCTATCTCACTGTTCTCCTGTTATCCTGGTTTTGGGTCAATTGCACGAAAAGTCACACTGTAATTCTATTGTTTTTACCTGTGAGTCTGTGTGTGTGTGTGTGTGTGTGTGTGTGTGTGTTTCACCATGCCAAAATGTGGTCCTGGAGACACCTACTATTGGAGCTTTCTACCAGTGGCCAAAATGAGTATTACGGCTGGAGTCTGTGGAAGCAGAATTCCACTGTCATAATGCATCATGAAGCATTAAGACTATGTGATGCATCTACTACTGAAGCCCTGAGTCATAATAATGTGTCTTGACACATATTGTTGTCTTTGGAATTCTAACATTGTCAGAAATAATACATATATCATTATTATCTTTAAATTCCATTTATTCTTTTAAAGATTAAATTATGTCAGTCAATTATATTTATCTCGCCCCCAAATAAAAAAGTTACAAAGTTGCTTGAGAGGGCTTTAAAGAGGGAAAATGACTAAAGACCACAATACACAGAAATAAATAAATATTTGCAATATAAGAGGAGAAATATTTTCAAAGATATATTTGTAATTAAAGTATGGAATCAGTCAAGAAACCTCCAGGTGCTTTTTGAGATTTTTTTGTGTGAATGGAAATATTGATAAATTCCTTCTTGGGGATAAATCACCTTTTTCTATGATGTCTGAAGATTACCATTTTAAAATGTGTGTGAGTGAGTGTGTGTGTGTGTGTGTGTGTGTGTGTGTGTGTGTGTGTTAATCAAGTATGCCATTTACTATTCATAAAGCAATCCCATTTTCTTGTTAGAGCTTTGTATAATAGAGCTTTGTATTACATGACATACTAAAAGAGCATATATGGTCTGAAGTCCATTTCACAGACATGCGCTCTAATGGAATCAAGGCAGAATTGTCATTCAGGCCGTGTGTGACCTTGCATGCAACAGAAGTCTCTAATTATATGCATTAGCACGCAGTAAGTCTCGTCTCACACATAATAGCCAGGTATGACACTGATAACCACAGGCGACTGAGCTTGGATGCTCAGGGCCGCTCGGAGGTAAGGTGGACACAGCTTTGGTGTTAAGATTATTATCTCAATAGTCAGATGTTTCGAGCATGCTTCTGTCTGTACATTTGAACGTGTTTGGGTTGATTCAGTTTGCTAAAAATGGATTTCCCAACGAAACTGGGAAAAGATTTGTCTCATGAAATGGGCTGTGAGTTTAACAGATGATAATGGTATATTAATATAGGTGTCTTTTAACTGGTACAATGAATTGTGCACTGGCTTTAAAGCTGTCAAACTGTGTTTGAGATGCTCCTCATCGAAGAATGACATGAACAATTTTTTAATCATAAGGAAGTGTTAGGTGAAATTCTACAAGAACATGATTTGCTTCCAAGCATTTGGCCAAATAAAGATTTTGGATATTCATCAAAGTAAACAAGAATAAAAATACATGAACCTTTTCTAATTGTTGGATAAGTATTTTCAGCTGTCTGTGATATTCGTGTTATTATTGTAACCATACAGATGTCTTTTGTCACACTTCATCCTGTTTGGCTGATGGGCAAAAGCACGCACAATGTCATCGAAACAAGAGTTTTGGAGAAATGCCCAAAAAATCACAATAGTAGGTTGACTTGTTAATGCAATAAGCATTACACCCATAGTCACAAGCTGTTCTCAATTATTATCGCATATTTTATCCAGGCTTTCATTATAATCTTGTCATTGTCATGTCGGAGTCATTGCTAGAAATGTTCCAACGGGCCTGGACTTGCAGAGCATTTAGGAAAAGCCGGCTCTTCCACCACCACTTTGTAACGTGTTCACATTCCTCGACATATTGGAGTTTCAACTCAACTCTATGACTTCCTGTTGCAGGTTGCCATGTTGTAATGAATACATCCCTTCAATCCTGTTCCTATCTAACGTACAAGCATTCCTTAGTTATTACAAATGGATGCTGGTCTGTTTGGTTTTTACAGACCTGACAGTTAATAAACACACACTTCCACGCTCGTCGCTAACGTTCGTGCATTCCTCCAGAGATGGTGACAGCGCCCACGCACCACAGGTACATGGTAGAAGAGACAGAAAATAAAGATTTTGTTGATAGTAAACAGAAAGTAGTTATGAAATAAATCTTCTTTTACAGTAGGATGTCGAGAAGCGTTTCTGTTTTCTGGTCGGCAAAAGGTGTTGAATGGGAG
This sequence comes from Cottus gobio, assembly GCA_023566465.1. Taxonomy (NCBI): domain Eukaryota; kingdom Metazoa; phylum Chordata; class Actinopteri; order Perciformes; family Cottidae; genus Cottus; species Cottus gobio. Next base: position 9,904,148 of record CM042228.1, read on the forward strand.
AAATGTCAATTACAGGCCGCATTAAGTGGGAAACTCCTCGACTCTTGTACATTACAGAATAGATAAAAAGCACTTCAACTTGACACCAGATGTGTAAAAGTTCAAGAAATTCAAAAGATGTCAATGGAAACATCTTTTTGACCTGCAGCAAAAAGTCTGTGAATCCGTTTCCTTTACTTTGCAACCGATACAGAAAGAAGGAACTAAAACTATTCAATTAAATGAATGGTTCAGACATTTTAGCAGCTAACATTTTGATTATTGATGAATTGCTTACATCATTTTTTTAAGCAAAAGTGGCAGAAAAACAGAAAAATAGTTTCAGCTTTTGTATATATGTAAATATGTTGGTTTTCCTTATCGTTTAGTTATTAAACAGAAATTATCATGGGCTCTGGGACTAAATGTTTAGTTGATTATAAGATAAAAGTAATCGGTGAATTAATTGATAATGAAACAATTATTAGCAGTGCTGAAATAATCAGTTGATTAATCACTAAGCTGATTTTAAAAGAAATAATCAGCTACTACTCTGAAAGACAATCATCTTCATATCATTGTAACATTGTATATGAGTGGGTACATCCCCACACATCAGCCTGTTAATCCATTCATTAATCCTCAGGGCCTTTCAAAACTGTCTCACACACACACACACACACACACACACACACACACACACACACACAGGTAGCAGTGAACAGGTCTGTCCACTATGCAGGATGACCTGATGCCCTCAGGAAGGGACACACCTTTACTTGCCAAAAGACTCTGAACCCAGCAGGAACAAAAGACCTTAACACAAACCTGCAACTTATAATTAATTGTTTACCAAGAATCAACTGTTGTTCATCATGAAGAATGATGTATAGTCATAATTGTTTATCACTGTGCGAGGGTATTATAATTATTCAAAATAGATGCGTATTTAATGACATACTATGCAATTACTATTTGTTGTTGGTCTGTTAATTGTATTAGAAAAAACACAAGAGCGGCTTTAAAAAGGGATTTATTTTCTCATTGTAATTTATTTCAATGAATTGTTGCATTAAACAAATCTTTATTGATTATAAACAATACAATTATACTAAAGTGACAATACAATTACTTGATATCAGTATGTGGATGATATGATTTGTGTGTGTGTGTGTGTGTGTGTGTGTGTGTGTGTGTGTATTTGTACTGACTGCAGTTCCATTGGCTGAGCAGCTTCTTTTACAGTTTTCAACATATTGTATTTAGATTTTTTATTTGTATTTAATTTTCTATTTTCCTTAACTTCCAGATCATGTTTCTTTTATATAATTTGAGATCTTTACTGATGTATCTATCCCATTATTGCATTTGTCAATTTTAAATGTGATTATCTCCGCTATCACAACAATATGAGTTATAGGTCTGTGATTAAACTGAACAGCTGAATTACAACTAATCTGATCAAACTCAACTACATGTATTTATACTATAACTGAAAACAAAAATCCAAGAAAAAAAAGGATTTTATAAACAACCATTCTGATATATGAATGTTATATGTTATATGAATGTGTTAACTGCAAAGCAAAACCATTTAAATGTAAAGCCTTATGCAATGTGTTAATGCTATCCATCATATATGTGTTAAATTATGTAAATTGAAAGGTGTATTACATTACATATTATTGAGCTTACGCTTTTATCCAAAGCGATTAGGGTTAAGTGTCTTGCTTAAGGACACATCGACAAGGACTAGTGGAGCTGGGGATCGAACCACCGATCATCTGATTGAAAGACAGACCTGCTAACCACTGGACCACAGTCGCCCCCATGTATTCACCTTGAACAGCATTTGTACTTCATATGAGGTAATGCAGTGGAAAACAACATGAACCAGTTTACCATGTGCCTGTTAACACCTTGAGGTAGAAGCACCTGTTAATTGCCCCCCTGCCAAACCTATAATCAATGTCTGTTTAATAAATGTGCATGGAGCATAACACCCCGTCTCATTTCCACAAGTCGTGGATATTAATTAGACGAGCTCAGGATGAAAGAGAAGAGTTGATGTTCGAATGACACACTGGCTTCCTATGCACCAAGGGCCCAAATATAATATAATATATGAGCTGCTGTTCTGATCAGACATTCAATTCTCATGTCGTCTGGAAGAGGTCTGCTTATTTACAGAGAGACAAAACTAAACACGGAGAAGCAGCATTCAGTTTGTATGCACCACATACCTGGAAAAACCTGAGATCCGCTACAACTCTCAGTTCCTTTAAATCGGGGTCTAAGACTTTTTAAAGAATTGGCATTTTTTATTTATATTTTGCACTGAAGGATTGCTGCACTGTTATTTGTAATAATCTATCGTATTCTATTTTATCTTAAATCTCACTTTTTTTTAAATCCTATTTATGTGTGTTTTTATATTGCCTTGTGTTTCTTGTGTATTCTAGTTTTAATGGCTTTTATTTTAAAAATAATATATATAATAATAAACTTGCCATAATCAACAGAAGTCTTTTTTTTAAAAACATCAATAATTGTCCATTTAGAGAACAAGCTCAATAGGACAGCTAAAAAAACATACTTCACTTTTACATGAAGCACTTAGGTATTTACAGTGTTGGATGATGCAGGCTAAAAGTAAAATCTAAATGTCAATCAAACATCAAAAGACAGCAGAGAACTTGAATGTCTTGGCTTTGATTTGAGAGCAATGGGACAAACTGACTACTCTCCCAGCTGTGGTATTTTACTCCCTCTAGTGGTTCGCAAAGGAAATATAAAGAGCAAATGTTTCAGAGTTTGTGTCCAAAATCAAAGAGCTAATTTCCCCTCATAACAAGTTCATGTTATCAAGTTAACACCTGAGACTGGACGAATACACATATTAGCTTGTAGTTCAATTTTGCCAATTAAAAAAGCAGTGAAACGTGAAAAACTTAAAACACTACTTACTCATTGGTGTGACCTCAGCTACCGCACTTTGCCATATGTGTTGCCAAAATCACATGAGGAAACAATGAGTCATCAGTAAGCCACATGATTGTTGATGTCTTCTTTCACAATTCGAAGAAGAACTAATGTACCCATTTTAGCTAACACCCATCATTGACCTAGGTCTGTTTTTCCACAGCACCTGTTATAGAAACACTGTTGCTGACATACTGTACTGTTACAGGGCACTGTGTCCCATCATGCGGCAAAGACACAAAGAGAAGAAAAAAATATGACGAACCATATTCATCATCATCATCATCATCATCATCATCATATTCTTTATTCAGGACACATAAAAAATGGTCCATAGCAACCACATAGTAAAACAAAAAAAAAAAAAAAAAAAAAAAAGAACAATACAGGATAAAACACATACAATAAAATATTGACTACAAGGGTCAAAATTACACAATACACAAAATTGTTCAAATATTAACATACAGACTAGAGCGCCAATGGTTCCACAGTCTTGAAGTGAACATAACCGCACTCAATGCAGGGTTCACTAATGTTGCATATTGAATCATGAATCATTATTATCCTTTTAAGAGAAGATTGTTTTAGAGATGAATGTGAAGGAATATATTCACACACACACACACACACACACACACACACACACACATATATGCCTAATAGTGCTATTGTGGATTGTTTACTGTTTTTATTACTGTTTTACTCTTTATCTATATTACTTGTTTTTTATTTAATTGTACTATGTATCTCTTGTTTGCATTGTACCTGTCTGCTGCTGTGATCCTGCAATTTCCCCACTGCGGGACTAATAAAGGATTATTATCTTATTGTATCTTATTAAATGCTCTTGGATCAACACCAGCTCAATGTCCCCCCTACTGTCCTCATGTGGTACTGCATCCTACAAGCTCGACCCCAGCAAACAATAGGAAACGCGTGAACAACGTAGGGATGTGTGAGGAAGTCAATTCGTACTCTGTTGACCAATAAAAATAGTAGCACGAGCTATAAGTTATGTTACACGAATGATTTTGCGTTTGTAAATAAAAGCTCGTCAATCTCCACCGGCACGTGACGTATTCGAGCGTAACTGTCGTGCGTCAAACGCGTAGCCTAAAACAGGTGGAATCCAATCCGGAAGTGAGATGCTCCTCGTCCCAAAGATGGTGTCCAGCTCATCCTAAAGCTAGATAAACAGTAGAATATGAGTGATAAAAAAAAACAATGTCACAGCGATTAGATACAATATATAGTTTTTGAATTTCTGGTTACTGCTGATAATTAATAACTTGCCTCTGAAGGCGAAGAGGATGTATATCAGCAGAGCCGACGGAGGCTCCTACACGGTAAGTCAACACAATCGTTTACGTTTTAATCGTCTGTTAATACTTTAAGTTGAACTGTTTCTTCCCTCAGCCGGTGTTGAAACACTTGTATGGATGTATTATGTATCTGAATTGTGTTTCTTTTCAAGTGTACAACTTCCATATTGTGGCAAAACTTAGAAAATACCATGTGACGTTAATGCTTGTGGTTAGATGGCGATGGGACGGAAATACACACTTTAAATAATCTTTTTTAGTACATAAAACGGTATAAACACATTTGTCTACGTATAGTCATATTATATCATTATGTCTGTCTTTCTTCGTCAGGACAACCTCATTGGAACATTGCTTGCTATTTTTGGAAATGTGCTTGTCAGCATCTCCTTAAGTATTCAGGTATGTCCTTCACAAACACGCCCTGAAATGTGCTTATTTTCGTGCCTGCTATGTTATCCAAGCACTCTGCCATTAACTATGTTAAGTCAGTACTTCCCCTGGTTGGAATAGTTCAGTCTGTTCTGCCAGTGCTTTGTGTCAACACAGCATCAGGGTCACTGTGTCAAATTAACCCTTTCGAGCTTGGCTGTTATATTATTCACCTTCATAGAAACGTATATGGCTTAAACAATATACAGTCATCCCTGTTATTGATTTAGTCCATATAGCCCATCCTGTGTTTACAATATCTCTACTGCATAATAGTTTTTTTTCAAAATATTGTTTGCTTTGTTTGAGCTAAGTAGACGTGTTTACTCAAGTCTATAACCTGCATGCCTCTCGTATTCAGAAGTACAGCCATGTGAAGTTAGCAGGAAGCAAGGACCTGCGTGCCTTCTACCAGACCAAGACCTGGTGGAGTGGTTTTGTGCTGGTGTGTCTTGGGGAGGGAGCCAACTTTGTTTCCTATGCCTTCGCCCCCCTCGCTCTCATCACAGCTCTAAGCGCTGTGTCTGTCCTTAGTGAGTATTTGTTCCCTAATATTTTGGAAGAAGATGTTAATAGATAAATGTCAATTTGGTGATTATGAAAACAATCTCACTGAAATAGCCAGAGAAATGGAGTCTCTGAATTGTATACATACAACTAGTTTAAAAGGGTCATTTTTACTCACGTCTTGCTTTTGCTTTTTTGTTTTCAGCAAGCTCAATTCTGGGTCTCATTTTTCTGCGCGAGAAATTGAAGCCAAGGGACTTTGCAAGTAAGTTCACCGACACGTGTGTAACTGGAGACACTCGTGCATTTATCCTGGAATCTGTGTCGTATGCAAATTTTAATCAAACTCCTGACAAACGTCACACTGCCTGCTACAGTATAATGCAGGAAATAACAAGTGTGTTCACGTACTTTGTATTTTGTTGAAAATGCAAATTTGTAAAACCAAAAAGGAAAAGGACTCTACTTTATCATGTTATACCAAATGTCCTAACGCATACGTCACTGAAATTGAATGCACGTAATTTGTAAACTTTGTCATTTCAGAGCGCTACGGGCTGTCCTTCCTGGGCTCTATTATAACCATAGGTGGAACATTCCTCTTTGTAGCATTTGGACCAAACTCTCATGAGAAACTCAAAGCAGAGAACATTGTGACGCACCTTGTAGGATGGCCTGTTCTCTTGTATATGGTAAGGTTGTTTTTTTACACTGACAAAGATTAGACACTCAAGGCTCAATGTCAAAATACTGACTGCAAAATTCCCTTACACAGTTACAGTATTGAAATAACTGTTCTTTTACACAATATTTACAGATTCACAGTATTATCCTGATAATCATAACAAATATGCTTCAAATATGTTTTCCCCTCTTCTCCACCATAATATCGATAAGTACCTAATGTGAGGATATTCACGGTTATCGTGAACCACAATAAAATCCTATTTTGTGCACAACTTAGTCATATTAGGTGGAATGCCATTTTAAATAAAACATTTCTATAACATTTAAAGCCATCTCACAAAGGTATGAATATGAGAGACGGTCACACCCTGAATGGTGGATCAGTTCCAAACATTGCATCAATATTTACTTTTCCTAAGGATCTAAAATGAGTAATAAATACATTTTGCCAAACACTTGACAACTTGCGTAAGCAGAGAGGAGCAGTGGCTCCAAATAGACCAAGATCAATAGACACTTGGTGGGATATTTCCTTTTACAACACCACATGCTGCTCCAGTAGAATATTACCTTGAAATCTTCTGTCGGTACAGAAAAACATTTGTACCGAGACAGAAAAACCAATGTTTAGTTATGGTTGACGTTACTAAACATTGGTTTTCCTGTTTCGGTACAAATGGTTTTCTACCGACTTGTTTTGACCACAGTTAATTTCTCAGCCTTATCGACCTGTGTCTTTATATCACAAATATTGGTCTCCGGGTGTAATCTGGCAGTGCTTCCTGTTTTGTTTATTTTATATTAATTTGGTGTTTATTATTGCTATCTTCCTCATTGACAGCTCCTGCAGATCATCTTGTTCTGCCTGCTTTTATACTTCTACAAGCGGCACCATGCTAACTACCTCGTTATTATTCTGATGCTGGCCGCGCTACTGAGTGAGTGTCCGGCATTAAAGACCGTCAATTTCATACAATCTACATAGTCACGCTATTACCATACTTTATTATACATGACCACAGTTTTTTTTAATGTTCAATATGCACCTAAACTTCTCTCGTTTGTTGTGTATTTCTTTTCTTTGGGCTACAGACTCGGTCACAGTCATCACAGTAAAGGCGGTGTCAGGCATGCTGGTTCTCAGCGTCGAGGGCGCCATGCAGCTCGACTACCCGATCTTCAGTGTCATGTTTGTGTGCATGGTGGCTTCAGTGGTCTTCCAGGCCAAGTACGTGACAGGAACATGAAAGACAGAGTATTTACTGAAAAGTGTGCTCAATAGGTTGCGACGTTAAAGGAAAACTTCACCCACAAAATTACCATTTGTATATCGTCTCCTCACCCTGAATTACCTTGAGTTCTTGAAGACAACTTTGTTTTCTCACATGCCTCCATTGAGGGGAAAAAAGTATGGGGTCTGAATTTAACAACGGTAAAACTAGAACAAAACATCTGTTTACAATCTTTCACAACTTGTGCAGTACAATCCAAGTCCCATTCATCCAGTCATATTCTCAGTACTATCCATAAACATGCAGCTTCTCTGAAACGTTACTATTTAAAACACTTCTGCCTTAAGAGCTTGCACAGGCACGCTACTAGTCCGGACAAATATACCTGGTTTTAAATAGTAAGGACTTTTCTGTTTTTTTATTCTCCGTTCAGAGTGTGGGCATGCGAGAAAAACAGTGTTCTTCAAGAATTCAAAGTAACGCGTGATGAGTAATTGATATACAATTGGTAATTTTGTGGGTGAAGTATTCCTTTAAAGAATAACATTAGCTTGGTATTCTTTACAGGTGAACAAAGTCTTAGTGTTTCAATGCGTTTTGTTTAAACTGTTGCTGTTTGCCATTTCTTGTGTGTGATTTCCTTTTTAGATTTCTCTCCCAAGCTTGTAAGCTATATGACCCCTCTATGGTTGCCGGTGTCAACTACATCCTCTCCACTGTCTTTGCTGTGGTTGCTGGTGAGTTATGTGATCCTTAACGAGTAGTTTTCAATCAAGCTTGTTATGGGAGATGTATGCAAATCACTGCCTGGCACAAAGGAGAGAGAGAGAGAGCTTTATATGCAGAGTTAAGAACCTCGGCTATGCTCCTGCTACACACCTTTTAGAGCCATTAATGATTTTTTCTGTTCTGATTTTCAGGCGCTGTGTTTTACGTAGAGTTTAAGAACGAAGACGTTCTTCACATCTGCATGTTTTTGTTGGGGTGAGTCAATTATAGGCCGTATATAACAAAGACATTTTGACTTTTCAAAGCCGGAAAAGCACGTGTGTAAATAATAAAATCAATGATGGCTGTTTTTTTTGTTTTTTTTAGCTACTCCTGTTTCAGAGTCCTTATATTGTGCATTACTCACTATAGCGTTGCTTAATGGAAAACGTGAATAGAACAGTCACATTTAGCGTTAGTAGTAGCACCTGTGCTTTTCCTACCAAAGTAAAAATGTCTGCTGAGAGAAAGGCCTGTGATATTATTTGTAAACGCAATAGCTGAGACATTTGATGGGAATAGCCGACATTCTGTGACTTGAAATAATGACAAATATATTGTGCTTTGTACAGATCTGCATTATGTTTCCTTGGGGTCTTTCTCATCACAAAAAACAGAAAAAGGATCAAGACCTTTGAGCCCTATGTCACTATGGATATGTTTAATGGTTTGTATAAACATTACGTAAATACAGAAAATGTGATCTCTTACACATCTTATGCACAACCAATAACATCAGTGTGGCTTCAGCAGACAATACTCAGCATCTCTGTAACAATGGCAGTTTATCCAAATTCATCTTTTAAGTTTTTAGTTATCTTTTGTTACAATTTGAAATGTTTACTACTTTTAAACTCTAAATATGAGGTTTATTGCAAATAAACAATTTTGCATTGTCTTTTTAACATGCAGTTACATTACATTACATTTAGCTGACGCTTTTATCCAAAGCGACTTACATGCTATACATTAGACCGTAGACACAGCAACGGTGAGCAATTAGGGTTAAGTGTCTTGCTCAGGGACACAACGACATGGAGTGGCTGAGGCGGGGTTTGAGCCACCCTCTGATTGAAAGACTGACTTGCTAACCACTGAGCCACAGTCGCCCCCAGTTGCTCACTTGAACCTTATCCTTCCTCTTCTTTCCATCCCCAGGTGTCCCGACTATTCATGACAGGGGCCATTTCGTTCAGCAAGACAACAATGGTGGTTTCTCCTACGGGGCTCTGGTCAACAACGATGGAGTGGCTCCTGCGACTCTCCCAGTCAACCTGAATCAACCACCAGTAGACTCAATATCCACTGGTTCATCTTGTGGCCCTCCTGACCTAAAAGAAGATTAACTTATTTTTTTAGGTTTTTTTTCTCCTCCTTTAAACTATAAACATGATTCAAGGACCTTGAAGGACAAGATGGGTTCAGTTCTTTTCACAATTACGCAACCTCCAGCTCAAAAGGCGGGGTCCGCTGGGTGTTTAACTTTCGGTACACTCCTCTCCACCTGCTTTCCTTTCGGAAATCTCTGAACCAAAACTTGACCTTGAGAAGCGTTCCATTATTTGAGAAGATGTCAGCTGTATTTATTCCAAAAATGAACGGAAGAAACCGGAAGCTGCTGGATGTTGTAGCAGATTCACAATGATATGACAGCAGAGATGGTGTTGTGCCTTGGAGCTTCCACTACTTCTCACTTCCATGACTGTTAAGCAAATGTATTGCTCATTAATAAGAGCATAAAAGGATCTGTTCTTCCATTGAGGATTGTGAAGATACTCCTCAAAGATATACAATGTTGCTCCAGACTTGCCAATGAACATTGTGGCTTTAAATATCTGCCTCTAACTCTCTGTTATATGAGTGATTTGCACTCCATAATGTTGCTTCTTGTTGTTGGAATTGCATTGTTTTACTATTTTTCCTGATGGGACCAAAAGTGGATGCAAACTTTCTAATTTATTATCATGTATTTATAATTTTTCAAGTTTGCTTTTAGTGTGCCTTAAAATGTATCTTTACACCAGATAAATTACTGTAAGGTGGCAAAGGTAGTTGAGTGAAGCATTACTGTAGTGGTTAATACAAAAACAACTGTAATATGTCAGTACCTATTGGAATACAAATCTAAAGCCTTTGAAAACAAAGGTGATAACACTTTGAATGACTCAAACAGAGAGAAGTGAATCACGCATGCATCATGAAATAACTGATAAACTTGAAATGTGCACTGTTGAGTATAAAAAGATAAATCTACTGAAGAAAAAATGTCTACATTTTGGTTTTGGCCAAAATTGTTTGTCCCTTTTCAACCTGATGAAATACATCTATGGTACAATGTATATGTTTTATGATTACATGTGATAAAATCCTACATAATGAATGAATGAATGAATGGATGCAGACTTAGATTCACTCCACAGCTACATACAGTATGTGGCAGTTCATCTCTGCAGTGTTAATGAAAACGAGCGCCTTTCCTCAGTATTCAGTAGTTATTTTCATTATATCACCCGTTGTTTGTTGTGTGTGTGTGTATATCCTCATTACATCACTGTGTAAACCAACTGAAGCCTGTCTTATTAAAACTGCCAACTAAAGAAACCTAAACTGAGGAGTCAAACTTCTTTCATTGTAAATTAAATGCAATTGTGTGTCCTATAAACTTAATGTAACCTATTTATGGTGTATTTGTTTGGTCACAATTTGCAGAAAGGTGCAAAAAGAGTGTAATTACTTAAATTAGTGTAACTTAAATTACACTGAAGCCACTCACCAGACTAAGGGCCCGGCCTTTCTGTCCTAACTGCTTTGGTGAAAAAGGCAACGTATACACCATGAAATGCACTACGGGATATTGGGATTATTCCATAAGAAGGAAAACCTCTTGCTCTTTGAGAGAGGATTCCAGTATGCATTTTGATGAGTGAAAAAGTCTACTGCCCTGCAACCCTTCGGCTTTCTGACACCGGGTTCCCTCATGTTGCTTTCAGTATTGAACAAAAAAAAGCTACTAAAAATCCATTTTACATAGTTTTTCTATGTTGTGTATCTTATTGTGTGTGTGCAACAGGTGGACAAGAGAACAGAGCTGTCTGTCTGGACGCTTGCATGCACTCTCGACGTTGTGCTGCTCGGTCTCGCCACCAGTCTTGAGACGGAGCGCCCGCCCCTCACCTCCCCTTCCTGCAGCCTCATTGGTCGCCGCGAGCCTTCGCCGGCTTGTCATTGGTCTCACCTGCGGGTGCGGACGCTGGAGTCAGCTGCGTCAGATGGTGTCCAATAATCCAGTAATAACAAACACCGACGCGAATGACGTCAGTCTCACCGAACACCGGTGTAGCTTTTTGTCGGTTTGATAAAGTCACCTGAATATCCTGTTTAGTCCAGTTGCAATGGCTCGTTTCGGCCGCGTTCACTGACACTAGTGGGGTGAGTAATATAGACTCGCGTTTACGCATTTTAACCGGTTTCAAAGGGGACAATAAACGGGAGCGTCATCCGTTAGCGTGCAACCACGTCTCTGCGCTAACTTCCCCTCTTTATTTGAGAATTAAAACAGCATTTGGCACCGGAAAAGCAGTGAGGTCGCGAGGGAATCTGTTACTTTTGTGCTAAACGCGCGTACAGCAATTTTGCACGAGGGGTTCCCTCGAAGTGCACGCGATGTCACGGTCCTGTGCGGTCATTTAGATACTGTGGACGTGATGCTGATGATGTCATTGCCTTCGCATGCACTTGTTGCACGTCATTCTACAGAGATTGAAGGACAATAGGATACATTTTATTGGTCTATATTATCACCACGCATATCGTATTTCCCCTAATTTATTTGAGACAATCATGTTAGTTGTCAGATGAAATTGATGAAATTAAGATATTAAAGAAACCATCATTCGTGTTAAATGCCCCACTAGATGGCACACTATCGACAGTGCCGTGTGTGAAGTTTCACATTTAGTGTCAGACATTTTCTTCATCATAACCCTTTTTGTTTTTTCAATTGTTATTCCACGTGCTTTCTTTTTTGATCAGTAAAACGAGGGCAAATAATCAAATTGGTTGACAGAAATGAACCACATCCAGTTATTTTTTTAAACAAATGTGAAGAAGTCGCTGCTTCCAGCCTTTTAAATGCTAATGTCAACCGTTTCTCTTAGCCTTCTATGATAGTGGACGGAATATCATTGAAAGATGGTTTTCTAAACCAAAGATCCTCTCATTTCACAAGTGATTGCACAAATATACTGAAATCGAACCATAACCTGATGAAATATTTAAATCAGGAATACTGACCGACAAGTAGATGTCAACATGACATCTCTGTTTTATATGTAGTTATTTTTTTGTTTGCTTCATCTTTTGTCCTATTCATCTTTTTCTCTTCTCGGCATCTTCAACTGTCACTCTGTCCTTCATCTTCCTGCTTTTCCCTCTGTTTTTCTCTTTTATCTATCCCACAACCACCGTGTGGTGTCATCAATGGTTAAGTGCAACCCTGTAATCTTCACGCACCAATGTTTCACTGTACCTCATACTTTGTGCGTAACATTCACCCAGTATATTGACCAATTATCTCCCAATTTTAACTTCCCTCTCCTCAGTTCCCAGCCTCTGTGGTCCCCACCTGCCAGTCAGTTGACTTCCCAAAAGGCTTCAACATGCTGCGAGAGAGCTCCAAGGCGTGGAGCAACGGCTCCGAGGCCTACAGCAGTGATCCTGAGGAGGACGAGGAGGAGGAAGAGGACATGGTGTTTGGAGAGACCGAGCAGGACGGCATGTTGGAGGAGATGATGGATCTAAGCGACCTCCCCACGGCGCTCTTTGCATGCAATGTCCATGAAGCAGTGTTCGAAGAGGATATACACAGGGTGAGATGGAGCAAACTCACTGTGTGTGTGTGTGTGTGTGTGTGTGTGTGTGTGTGTGTGTGTGTGTGTGTGTGTGTGTGTGTGTGTGTGTGTGTGTGTGTGTGTGTGTGTGTGTGTGTGTGTGTGTGTGTGTGTGTGTGTGTGTGTGTGTGTGTGTGTGTGTGTGTGTGTGTGTGTGTGTGTGTGTGTGTGTGTGTGTGTGTGTGTGTGTGTGTGTGTGTGTGTGTGTGTGTGTGTGTCTCATCATGCTGAATGTGTCAGCGCATTCAAGATCCAAAGACTAGCAACTCATGCATGATGTCATCCACAGCTTTCAACCCTGTCATAATCTCAAGCTGCGCCGCTGATCGCTCAACCGCAAAGGCACACACACACACACACACACACACACACACAGCTATATACACACCTGACGCTGTTATTTATTTGCCAATAAACATGAATGCAGGGCAGTGGAGTACAATTTGAATCATGATCCATGCTCAGCCTGAATGTATGTGCCTGTGCATATCGTTCGATCATGCAGTGTGTTATTCACGCCCACTTATACTTGTAGATGTGGAGACAGGCCTCATACAAAAGCCCACATACAGTACAGGCGTGTTACGTTTGTACCATGCACACGCAGGCTGTATATATTCAGTGAAGGCCTCTCTGGGATGTGTGTGAGTCCCGCTGTCACAGCTTTATTACACTCCTCGGAGCGGGAACACTTGGGATCACTGGATCTTGTTTTCTGGAGGAGGATACAGAGCAAATATTTTCATTTTCTGCCCCTCTAATCCAATTATGCTCTCCTACCATCCCTCCATCCATCCAGCTGGCATGCCTCCCTCTCTTTAAGTCTCCCAGTCTTTCATTCTCGGTCAAGTCTATCCCTCCATCTCACCTCTAGAAGCTGTCTTTTCCACAACATTTTCCTCTCCTCTTTCTGATCACTTTGTAACTTTCTTCTCCTTCTTCAATTATTTTAATATCACTCTCCTCTCTCTCTCTCTCTCTCTCTCGTCTCTCTCTCCTGAGCGTTCCTTATTTATCCTCCCTATGTATATGAATGCAGAGCGGAGAGACTAAATCTAGCGCATACACAAAATCCCCTTAAATGAATCACTCATTGCTTTGTGAGTTCTCTGTTTGTACACCCATTGCTCCTAGCGATGGAGTCTGCCGCCTCCCCTCCCTTTCCTGTTTGCCTCCTCGCTTCATTACGATTCACACTCCGCGCTTTTAAGTGGAAATGCCACCCACGCACCCTTCAGTCAGAGCATGTCAATAGATTGTTCTCCATATGGTTCAATTAAATGAGCCACGCTAAAAATAGAACTTTTGACATTTATTTAAACTTTCAAAATGAGATCAGGAAGGGATGAGGTATGCAATTGAAAACGGGCTGCTTGTGATATTTTCAAAGCACAAACAGTTGCTTTATGAGGCTGTTTTTGGCTTGTAGCGGTGCACACACACACAAACATACATAACGTATTCTAAATTTGCAATATGTCGACATTATCTTTAACCCCAGTGTCTGCATCCTCAGTATAGAGCAGAGACATGGCATCCTACATGTTAGTGTCTTTGGGCTCTTGGCTTCCTCCCAACAATGACATTACCTTCTGTTTCTGCCCTCAAAGGCCTGCAAGCAGGAGGATGGGCTGTTTCTGTAATCACACTGTGCTCTGTGAGGCAGGGAGGGACAGAGAGAGAAAGACATGTGCCCCCATATTTATAAGAAGCTCTTAGCGGGCTGTGAAAGCCTTTCCTTTCTTCTGCATTAGTGAAAAGACAGTAAAACCTAGTGACACACTTTCTCTTTTATCTGCAGTATTTTGTTCTTTCATGTAGAATGTAGAGACATCGTCAAAGTTTATACTGTTTCTTTAAGAAGTTCAGCTCAGGTCTGGTCAGATCAGACCACCTCTCCGCTGAAATGATTGGGTTTATTATTCATTTGCTCATTAAAATTAATTCTCATGATTAAAACAGGACTGTGCATCCACATTTAATGATTTGAATGATCTCTCACTGAGCTTTAATCATCGGTCTCTCAATTAAGAACCTCAAATAGGAAGGCTATTCTTTTTAATTGACCTTGTGTCATTATTGTAGACAAATGCAACATTTAAATTAAGTCTGGTGGCACACTTTTTTATTTAATGCTAATACTCCTTAAAAGCACCTCAGACAAAGATTGAAATAAATCCAGGACTGCATTGTTCTATTTCCGACCAAATCTGATATGTGTTGCATTTAAGTTGAAGCAACCAAAAAGGAAAACTTCACAGACAAAAATCAAATTGCACTTAACATATTCTGGTTCTCTGGGTTTCAGATACGTCTTGGATTATGCACTTACACCTCCCATTAGCTTTCCTTAGACCGGCTCTTGCTGTGGCCTGGGGGATGATCGACTGCATTCAGCATAGGAATACAATTGACAGCGTTGCATAGAGTGAGCACAGCTGCAGCCAGTGGGGCCTTTAATTCTGACAAGATTCATCATCTACAGCCCCCACAGAAATCAAGTGTGTACAAGGAGCGAGGGAGTTGGAGACCGAGGTGTGCATGGGCAAAGTAACGAGGCAAAGTGGTTTCTGTGCTTGTCGAGGGAAAGGTCAGAGAAGCCATTATAAGTCGTCCCTCATAGTACCCATTGTATAGCAGGCCTAATCAGCACAGAGCAAAGCTTTCATCGCTGCTGTCAGACTCCACTCTCCTCGATCCATAACCAGTGCAATCAAGCAAGCAGCAGATGCAACCTTAATACAACACCCAGCAAAATGGTTTAATCTTCGACAACCAAAGAAAAATGTGTTCAGGTTGCGGCACTGTGTTGTTCAAGTACGAAAGCTTTCAGCTGAACTAAATCCATATTTTTATACTAACAATGGCTCAGATGATCAAGTGTAATGTGAAGGCGGGTTACTCTTGCAGCTCCTTTCACTTCATTGTTTTTGTTTTACAAGCTGTGACCTTTGTGTTTGGTTCACTCTCACCACTCTCATCAAGCTCATTTACAGACGCAGCAGGCGGCGGTCAGGAGCTGAAAAGCTCATCTACTGTGAACCCACTGCACATTACCTGCTCAGCACTAAATGGCTGACAGACAAGTTAGTGACACAGTGGAGCATTTAGCAGCTGAATAATATGGATGGTGGCCAGAAACATGACTCCAGCTGAGTTTTACCTTATGAAGGTAAAGTGACAATATTTGCCTTCCTACCCAATACAATTAAATTAAGGTGACATACTAACAGCATTGAAACTAAAGGGCTGAGTGAGTGATGGGGGGAAATTGTCAATAGTGCCAATACCAAAAATAATACTTTGTCTGATATTTTATTTGGCATATATTGATAGGCAGTCTTTAATGTACTCCTCTTGTTAGAGTATTACAAGTATGTACTCTTTTTATTATAGCTGTTTTGTTTTTGTATTTGTAATTTGTGAGCTTATATCGTTTGTGTGATTTCTTGGTGATTTTTGTAATGATTCAAATTGCTAGCAAGTATAATAGCTGTCTGGGGCTAATGCGTTGTTAATACAACAGTCAAAGTAGCTGTTAATTTACTGTTGGAATAACTGTTATGTATTTTACTCTTGTGGACGTCTTGTGCATCTTTACGAGAGGAGTTACTGTGCTGAACCTCATGTGTGGACTTCATGTTGACCTTTCACTGATGATACTTTGTTTCTTCTTGGCGTGATACTGTTCTTTCGTGAATCCAGTTTCCTTATTACTGTAGTGATTTAACTTTTTCTCCAGCTATTGTTTGATTATATCTCATATTTCTCTGATTTATAATCTCTATGATTGAGTTATAAATCCTTGTCCTATTTAATAGCAACGCCATCCCCAGTTACGGTAGATAATACACAGTGCACTCTTTCAATTTAAACTAGGGATTAGTTCTTGGGGAGAAATAGTTTCAATCAAAACTATATTTAGTTTAGTTTATCCAGAGTAGTGAGGTCAGTGTTTCTGAAACAATATGAAATATAATCTTTCAAAGCTTTAAGCACCATAAATAAAATTCCATTCATCTCCATTGTATTGGGCTGTAGGCAGAAAACCTATGGACGTATATTATATACATAAACACATTAAACCCAAACTATTGCAGTATCCACTAGATTACTTGTCCAGCATATTTAATGCAGAAGCCGGACGAATATGTTTCCAAACTGTTCCTTTCAGCCATGCATTAGCAGAGTAGAAAGTATGTGAAAAGTTGAACCGCTTCGGTGGACACTTCCGTCTAATATGTTTGATCGTGTGACTCGTATACATCAGACGATAAAGTAAGACAACCCCAGAAGAGTGCAGCGGCAAAAGATCTCAGGGACTAAATATAGCGTGATGGAGGATGTGAAAAGTGAGATGTAAAGTGATTTCATGTGTACGCACAGCGGACTGTACGCACAGCGGACTGTACGCACAGCGCGCATGCACGCGGTAGTGATATGTTTGCATGTGTCAGACTACGTCCTATTTTTGGGTGTCGGCCCCGGGGGGGTGGGGGGTGAACGTGAGGCAGCGGGTGCTTGGCAGGCTGAAGGTCGGACATGATGCAGTGCGGAGTGAGTGAGTGCCGCTTGGCCCTGCTCCCGCTGCGGCCCGGATATCATTCTGGTACACTGACCGGGGATGTCTCACCGACCCGGTGTGCTTGTTTTGCCTTTATTCATCAAACAGAAGAAAGGAAAAAGCATTTAAAGTCAAGCAGACAACAATGGAAAGCAGTTTGGCAGAATTGAGCTGTTGTGGCACTCAGGGCGGCAAAGTATTTTACACGTTTGACAAGATGACAGCGTTTTCTTTTGCAATGACACTTTTCCCCTTTTCTCTGTGAAGATACAAGGATCCGTGCATTTGGATGAGTATCTCAAGTCAAAGTCAGCTGCAAGGTTTTTTTCCAGTAAAAAGTGAGCCAAACTAATACTGTGACCCAATTGTGTGACAAAATATCGGTAATATCTGTAAACCTAATTAATGTGTTTAAAGAAAATTGTTGACCATTTACTGCACAGGTTGAAAACATCAAAGATCTTTGTGCCTGTACAGAAATTAAACAGGAAAGTGATGATACGGTAAACACTAAAGGCCCTGCACACCCGTGGTGAACCACCCAGGGAGTTTTAATTATTTTCTCAGAACTCTCTGGGTTTGTACAGCGTGTGCTTGATCGGCATCTTGCTCATTTCCCTGTTTTATCTGTTGGGATGGAACAAGTTACACCTAAATAATCTAGAGTGAGTCAGACTTGGTTTTTACGTCTTTTCAGTTCGGTATGCAGAACAGAGCCATCATTAGTGTCATTAGGAACACATGGCTTTCCCAGCTATGACAAGTCAAAGGCTGAGTCTGAAGCCACTCCCTCGTCCACCCATTCATTATTCCCTACGTAACAAGTTGTTACTCTGTGGTGA
Source organism: Cottus gobio (assembly GCA_023566465.1). Lineage (NCBI taxonomy): Eukaryota > Metazoa > Chordata > Actinopteri > Perciformes > Cottidae > Cottus > Cottus gobio. The sequence goes on from CM042228.1 coordinate 9,922,355, forward strand.
GCTGCGAATTGAGATTTTGGACACACAACGGTAATTTGTGTGGGGCACTGCATTGTGGTAATGTGTCCATGGACACTACTTTTATTTAGTGAGTAACGTTTTTTAAGTATATAGGTAGTGATGTCAGGCCTGTATGCTGTTTTTGATTATCCGTTGCAAGGTAAATGCAGGCGTAGTGAATAACAATAATAATGGCCCTGTTGCACCTAGGTGGGCCAGGGCTGTGGCATTGTGAATTCTGACTCACTGGTTGTGACACACTCACTAGAACAGGACCATAATTATCATTTTTCAGTTCCGTCTGTCTTTACCCTGCTATGGCGTGACACAATGGCTGCTGCTAAAAGGGCCTATTCTCATTAGTCCCTTGTGTAATTCCTAATTCACATTCAACCTGGCCGGAGGTCGAATCAGCCAGAACACCAGTGTGGCTATGTTTTTTAAAAAGTGTTGTAATAACCTGTTCACGTAATATAGGTTAAACTGCACTTAGAAGCAGCAGAGTGGGGAAAACTCCACATCAGCCTCCAACTGATAAGTCAAAGTCGATACCTTCCATGTCAACAAACTAATTAATGAATGAACACCATGAGATAAGATAATAGAGTCTGCTAATTGAAATTGAATTACACACTCTTTGTTTCTATCTGGTTCTGTTCCGTCACATGCAGTCGCTGATGTCCAATTCGAAAGAAAGGGAGAGATGATAAGTTGATTGAATTGAAAATATTTCCAGCAATTATTCAACCCACCCATCGAGCTTAAGTAGAGTTTGCTGCATCTCTTACTTTTATATCATTAACTGTCTTTGTGAATTGGACAAAACACGTACCTTGAAGTCTCTCAAAATTTGTCACATATATTTCTTTTGTCACTTTCACCCCTTTTTTCTCTAATATCTCATTAGCTCCTATTTTCCTCTTTTCAAACGGATTTTACAGCTTCTCACAAGAACCTACTTTTTTATTTTTCTCACGCTTTCTTAGTTGCTCTTCCGCATGTTTTTGTATGTATTTGTACTTGGAGAGACACACAGTGGTATTAAAATCATCTCTTGGAAACAATGTAATTTAATTACCTCGTAATTTAGAAAAATCCAAGTCTATTATGTCATATTGTACTTTCTAGACCTTAAAATTACCCCATGTATATAAAGATCCTTCTATCCTCGTCATGATAAATAAGTTTGATTTCATAGCTTCTCTTATATTCTAAGATGCTCACACAGTACCACTCCCACACCGTCAGCGTTAGAGCTTCAGGGAAATAGATTTTTCCTCTTTGATCACGGTTGGTTTTGTGGTTGCTTTGATAAAAGAGATGGCTCATCTTGCCCACAGACTCATCTTACACCCGCCCTCTCCTATTACACAGGGGCTGATTATGAAACTATAAGATTTAGCATGCTTCGTAAGCTGCTGTGTTTTTTGTTCTTAGTCGTGCTCTTGTGAGTCTATTTAAATCCAGATTATTTTCTGGTTCAATCAGTCTAAAAAAAGAAATGCTCTGTGGGCGTTTTCAAGAATAGCAGCTCACAATACGACAACAGAACACAATCTCGTATTTGACTGAAGTATAAATGGAGTCCCATGAATTTAGGCGGAACTGCAATCAGTCCATGACATAGAAAATGTTCTGCACATAATTGCTTTGAGGTATGAGTGTGTAATATGAGGAGCTGAAATAAACCCACAGGCAACAACAGGAAGTGTGATTGATCCGATCTTGAGGATTTAAGAGAACCAGTCTATTTTGAAAGATATGTTTTTAAAATCAAATCCAATGTTTTTCTTTTTCTTTACAGATTCTGTTGGACTGTGTTGCACGTCTGAAAGTGGTCACTTGTGCAAAGACACATTCAACTTCACTGCGTTTACTACTGTATCTCCAGTTAGCTTGAATCCCTTCTTTTTGTCTTTTCTTTTACCTTCCTGTTTACTTCCAGAGCTTTATTGACGTTTCAGTGTTGTGTGGCCCCTGAGTCTGTTCCCCTGTGAGGCTGCTGTTATTTATGAGGAGAGAGAGGCGGGGAGAGCGGCATCCAAATCAATTCCTGCCGGTTGTCATTTACAGAAAAGGACTATTGACAGACTGTTTCTCTGCACTTGTCTTTCGCTGTTGTTACTTTGCTGAAAAATAGAAATTCAACCCCCCCAATTCAATTTGGTTCTCTTTGCTTCTTGTTTGTTTCTGTTTTTCTTTTGATCCTTCATTTGTTCATTTCTCTTACTCTCTCTCTCGAGTGTTTTTTCTGCTTGTCATTTAAGTTTGTCTTTGTGTGCAACTCACTTTCTTTGCCTATCACTGTCTCCGCCACGTTGCTTATTGACGAGCTATTGCCCAAGTTATTGCCGTCTGGAGGCCTGTGTGGCAACTTGTCTCTGTGGTTTGTACAGTTTGAGCATCTGTTGCACTGGTGGATATGGAAGCTATAGCATAACTCTGTCTCCCTTTTCATTTAGTTTGCTTATGAATCATCCTTTAAAGTTTGCATCCTTAATTGTTCTCATCCTTTAAAACGAGGGAAAGAATAGAGAGCTCTCCCTATCCTGTCTATTGTTTCCCTCGTTGTTCACCTGCATCAGGAAATGGCATCCACATCTTCTCAGAGCATTGTGTTGTGTTCCAAGCCACCATCGGTCCTTCCCCGCCAGTTCTTTTTCTTGTTGTGTCTGGTATTCAGTGGCGATGCCTGAATGCGGGTCGGAGAGTCTGCCCAACCAATCCAAAAAATTTGACCTGATTTCAAAGCAAAGCAATCAGTGGAACCATCGGCACGTGTGGCTCGCCGCTTCCTCGTCCATCCCCCTCTCCCTCTGTCTCTGTCTCTGTCCCGCTCACACGGCTATAGGGCAGCTCATCTCTGCAGCTCCTAAGCTGCTGGACCCAATCTGAACATCCGGCACAATCGGTACTGCACATGTGCAAACTAGTACTACACACACTCTCAGGCAGCCTACTTTTTATCTGATAAAATCACATTGTGAACAGCTAATCTGTGTTGAAAATAGAGGAAGGAGTACTAGTTAACGTGGTTATTAGCAGCCGGTGAGCATCACAGTCCTGCTTGGCTAAATGATGTAACTAGAGGCTGACTTCCGGAGGTTGCACTGAGTTACATTATGATGCGCTCAAGGCTCCATTCAGTGAAAATTGTTATTGGGCAAATATAAATGATAATGACATTTAGAAGCTCTTTCTCTATGTGTATTGTTATTTCTTTGCCACGACTGCGTTCTGCATTGACACACCCCCTACTTTACCTCGGATTGGTTCTGACCCTGATGTAAGAATGTTGGTGTGTAAACAACTGCAGGTGGAAAACCTGATCCCTGCCCACATTAAACCAGAGAAAAAACCTGGTCACCTGACCGACAAAATGACTCAAGTGAAATAAACTAAAACTGTTCTAACTTTGGAAAACAAAACCTTGTGATAATGTAGTCATAGTCTGAAGGTGTTTTTCATTTAGGAATATTGGACATTCTACCTGCACAGTTGCATGTGCACTTTTCTCCTGGCAACATGCTCCTTTTTGTTAATTAGAGAAAGAAAGTTACAGTCAGAGTCGGCCTCTGGGAGTTGTCTGTCACTGTTGATTAAAGCTCGATTGCCAGAAGTCGTGTACAACTTATCTGTCAAGATTTTGTTTTTCCTCCAAATCACTAAACACTGCGGCAGCCACATCCCCTCCCTCACATCCTGCAAGATTCAAACCACCAGATTAAAAAACATTTCGGAGTGCTTTGAAGGAGTGCTGATCGCGGCTACTTGTGCTCATCATTTACATTTGATGGCTGCTGTATGCTCCTCAGGTATTCATGCTGTCCTTTGCACCTGATAGATTCTCTCTGTCTCTCTCTCTCTCTCACTATTTGTATTCCCTCTGTGCCATCCTGCGTCCTTGTGCTTCTCCTGTGCTCTTTCTCACCTACACTCTGTAGATCTGTCTCTGCCCTGTAGACACTCTTTTATCCTCCCATCCCTCTGTCTCCCCCTGGCTCCCTATGCCTGTACTTGACTGCTTGCTTTATAAATAGCTTGGCCTAGATTACAGCAGCTGCATTGGCGCTGGCACCGGGGGTTGGGTTGGGTTGGCTGGGCCAAGAGAGGTAGCCTGGCACTGAAGGGTGTGTGCGCGTATGCATGTGTGTGTGCGTGTGTGTGTGTGTGTGTATGTAAGCATCATATTGATAGTGCACCCAGAGCCTGCAGTCTTCATTTCTTCCTTTATTCTGCTGTTACATCACACATACACATACACACACACACAGCTTAAATGGCCTGTTTGTCATATTTGTATGCATTTCTTTTTGGGGTGAATTATTGTAGTGAATGAATGTTTACTTGTGTGTTTGGTTGGAATGTTTAAGCAGAAATACCTTACATATTTTTGTATTTATTAGTTGGATTGTTTGGTTCGTGCGTTGTGCGTGTTGTGAGCATGCGTATATTCGCCCACCGTGATGATCCACTGCCCTGATTTTCTCCCTCCTGCTCTTCTGCAGCTCCACTTCTGAATACAAATTCTGCTCGTCAGTGAGTCTGAGACAGTGTCTCACCCTTTGAGCGTCTCTGCTGCCTCTGTGCCGCCTCCTCTTCCCATCTCTTAAAAAGTGCATCATGCAAATTAGAGACACTGCAATATCTGTGCCTTATGTGTACAGAACATTCATGTATTTTTACGTGCGCGTGAAGAAACAGAGGTTAAATCAAATAAAACAATCTGATTTCCATTTCCTTAATATAACAACCTCTTTTGCTTTTCATGGGCACGATGCAACACACTTTAAGGTATAAGAATACGCAACTTTGTGTTGTCTTTCACGTCAAATTTAGCTCCACTTTTTAACTGAAACATCTGGATTGTCCTTAAAGGAATAGTTTTCTTGCCGAGAGTGTCACAGTTCAGCTCCACACCCTCCTCGTCAGTCTAACTCCCTTCACCTGTTCACTCACCTGCCTCTGATCATTAATCAAGTCCCTATATGGACTCCTCCCTCCTCCCAGACACATCTTGCCAGATTGTTCTTTGGTTTTCCATGCCAGACTCACAACAAATACACATACAGTGTAGCAGCACACATTGTAAACGCATACATTTAATCCAGACAAAAATATTAATTTGAATCAGTGTCATCCTGAAATAATTGTTGCTGTTAAAGTGAAACACTCACTGATATGTTATTAACACGTCTTACAAGGTGACCGCATTCAAACGCTTCTAACCATCCGCATTTTGTGAGAAATGAGCAGTCGCTCCTCTCACCTATAAATCCTTCTTGTTTTATTTTCCGACATGGGTTCTTGTTCCTGACTGCCAGATCTAACGGAGGGAATTGTGAATGAGGGGAAGAGAATTGAGAATGAGGAGTAGGAGTAGGAGAGCTGCAGAATGAGGCCAGGGAGGAGGAAAAGTGCTTCATCAGCCACAGTGATCCATCCTACTTATCAATAGTGACAAAAGGGATCAGAGGAGTGCTTTGATAATCAAAAACATTTCAGGACGCATCCAATGAACTGAACCGTATGTCTGTGGCAAGTGCTGCACGGCAGCGGTGCCGAACCTTTTTATTTTCAGACGTCCGCCCTACTGTCATGCTCATATATTGATATTAATGTGGATGTTGCTTAAAGGTGCTTTCTACGAGATTGGGAGCATTTCTATTGCCTCTCACCCGCTCTCAAAATGGCGACAGCTGAGCTTGCAGCTAACGGTAAAGGGACTTTCAGGTCTTCTGACCACTCAAAGCACTTTACTCTACGTGTCAATATTCACCCATTCACACACGCACACACACATTCACACACTGATGGCAGAAGCTGCCATGCAAGTTACCAACCTGCCCATCAGGAACAAATGTAAATGGTCTTTCACACACACACACACACACACACACACACACACACACACACACACACACACACACACACACACACACACACACACACACACACACACAGTGTGTGGAGTTACATATCTCACCAAGGACACTGCTCTGAGCCACAGCCACCTCCAAACAATGCTGTGGGTGATTTGGAGGGCGCGTGCTCGCCTCCTGCTTTGGAACCAAACATGCACTAAAAGCTCATATGAAAGTGGATAATGGTCAAATATTTCTGTTCATGCTGTTGAATTGTCAATGTTCAGGTCAGGTTGTTCCATTTGTACTACAAGCACTCGGGGTAGCAGAAGCTGGATGTTTTAATAATGTATTCTTTAGTTTTAGCTATATCTCAACCATTTGTTCATAATCTTTAGCAATTTCAGCCATTTACCCATGGGTTTTAGATATTTCAACAATTTTGAGCTATTTTAAGCATTTATACATTACTTTTTGCTCACTATATCAACCATTTGTTCATTGTTTTTTGATATTTCCGTCATCTATATCTATTAACATTAAGCATCAATTTTTCCCCTTACTTTTGTCTGACTCTTGTGACTCCTCTGCTACCTTGTTAACTAGTTTCCTGCACTTAGTTTCCACAGCAGGCTCTGTTCAGGTGTTGCAACTGAGTCAGGCAGAGGTGCAAACTGTGCAGCCTCTTGTAGCTAGCTTGTAATTGTGACAGTGAGTTTATTAAAAGACCACTATGACACTAGTTTGCAAACAAAATATATGGGCATATGTTTTTATTTTTGTTATAACTAAGCATCACCACAATCTTTCTACATACCTCATGCAACCGCAGTTCCCCTGGTTACGAGCACTCCAGAATCACGGCTAAACAGCGCAGCAGCACTTGAGTGGAACAGGGTTGGACTTGATTAAACTAGTCTGGACTAAATGGAAGGTTAAATACAGGCAGGATGGCTTTGAGTGAAGCACCTGCTCGGCTGAAGTTTAGTAAGACAGTGAATCTCTGCCACCTTCTGTTGACCCAGGTCTTTGTAAATAGAGGCAAAAGAAAAGAGAATTTTTCAACAGGTCCTAAATAAATGATCACAGCGTTTGGCGAGCGAAGGCTACATTAGATTCCAGAAAACAGAGTGGATTTAAAAGAAAAGGCGGCACAGATGCTCCGCTTTATCACTTCTGAGCTTGTGATTAATGAGCTGTGGAGCTGATTTTTTTAAAATAATATTTAAACCTGCCAAGTAACATCTCCTCTACTGTCTTCTCTTACTATCGTGACTTGAAAGAATAAAACGGATTCACTCCCAGCACATGAAGCAGCTGACGATGCACTTCAGGCTCAGGGCTCCATGTTTCAGTGTCTGATATCAGGCGTTTTTTTGGCATTAACGGATGAATTTTTCCAGACTGGGTGACTGACTGATGCTGTCTGGTGGAGGAATGTCACAGTCATCCTCACATATCTCACTAATGTTCTCCGTATGCACAGCGTGGACAATGCCTGACACACACAGACATAAATAGCCCTCACCGCCAAGAGCCTTAATATTAATAGCTTATAGGGGACTTAGCTGTCTCGGCCGGCCGGGCAATTATTATTATGAAACGAAGGGACGGAGAGAGGTGGTCTGAGTGATGGAAAAAAGACATGGTTTATTATGCAATGGCGCAATGTCAGTGGGAATGTTTTAAATGATTGGTCTTCAGCTGAAGTGGAAACTCACCCTGTATCCTCATAATTAGAAGAAAAGCAGCGGTGGTACAGTCAGCTGCTTTATTGTGAGTGATAACGAGCCATGGTACAGTTAATCTCCAATCAACTAGTCAGCACTAAAAGTACCCGCACAGCTCACGAAGAAGATCTTTTCAAGTTTTGGGATTTGAGTCTTTCCAGGCTCCACAAGGCATTCGCCCTTAAGACTCTGATGTCCAAAATAGATCTCTGTAAATGTTTTGTTAACTGCATGTAGGGAGACAACAGCTTCGGCACGGAACTCATCGGCGTGACCGCCATGTAACAATGTTGTTTGTCTGTTATTCTTAGGCCCATGAAGCCACATACCATGTCAAGTGAAGACAGCATGTTACTCTGGAGCACGCAGCTGACAGGCGGGGTTATGTAATCGTGCCTTGAAAGGGAAAAAAATTGATACAAAAAATACAAAACTGTATTTTACACTTATGCTTTATTTGTAGTAAAACAGCTTTTCAAAGATAGCGCTGATGCTATTGTACTTTGATCATAAGGGCAGTTTTTTTTTGACGTGACTGGTGATTTTTGAAACTGTACTACATGTTGTATTATGTATCTAATACAACATGTAGTCTCTGTCAGAGCCTTAAAGCATACCGCGGATATTGCAGGGCTTTTACATAAGACTGTATATGTTCCTGGTATTATGCCCACCCCCTGTGGTGATATGTCCATTGTACTGTAGCCTGTGCGCGTAAGAGCCCCATTCAACGGCTATGAAAGGTACAGGCTGACACAGATGAGGGTGTAACTTGATGTACAGTTTGGCCGTTTCGTTTTTCGAACCGGTTGTGACAACATCTCTTTCCTCCAGCAGCTCGGTGAACATAACAACACACGAAAAAACAAGAAAAAGCGGAATAAACCGGACCGTGAATTCTGCAGTGCCCCCTGCGCGGATCGTCGAGCGCTGTAGTGGCGTAAAACACTACGAACGTGAGGATGGTAATGACGTCAATGTGGAGCCAGGGGGGAGGGCAGGAGAGGTAGAGAGAGAGCGAGAGCGAGAGAGAGAGAGAGTTGTGCGGCTGCTGCAGCATCACTCTCGGCAGCGCGTCAGTGCAGTGAGGAGTCCAGCAGCAACTCTCAGCTGATAAAACCGAACGGAACAGTCTGGACTTAACCCCAAGTTTCCGGAGGAAGAACCCACTGCACGCTCCGAATTCGACTGCAGCTAGAGAGGAGGAGAAAGACTTTCACTCCGTTTGTTTTGTTTTTTTGCCCCCTAACCACAAAAGGGAATGCCATCGATAAATATGAAGCTGGAGATGGTGACCATCATCGCCTGCGAAGTAGACATCGAGGTGTTTACCTCAGACAAAATGCAGGTACGGCTTACAGCACACACGAAAGAAAGAAAGAAAGAAGACGAGCGTTGCAACTAATCATGACGGTTGTACCCTTGTGGTTGTGCAGCAGTTTGCTCAGGACCGACTGCATGCTGCCCTCTCAGTGAATGCATGTCTTGGTGACGTTGAATGCAGCCCCGTCTCAGGCGAGGGTTTTTATCAATGGGAGCCGCAGCTCGCCGAGACTCACGTCTAGCGTCGCGCGCACGGCCCAGTTGATTGACGCTTGAAGAATCGCAGAAATGGGTAGACATGGCACGAATGGGGAACACACACAAAAGAAGATCCTCAATGCACCATTTGTTGTATCATTGTGTACGTTTTGGAGCGTGAGGTGTTGGGATGTGACGCGTGAGTTGAATGGGAGGGTGTGATGGATGGAATTGTCCATTCAAGGCACATGCAGGGAAAGAAACGAGGCAGTCTTAGACGCAGTGATGGACAGACCCTCTTCTCCCACTCTTCATCACTGCTCGCTCCTTATCCCAGCAGCATTGCAGGTGCACAAGCTTAGTTGGGATACCGAAACACAACGAGCCAATGAAAAATGCCATCCCATTAATGCTAACATCATGTAGTATGAATAATCCATCCATGATAGTCTGAATGGCTTTGATTGGTGCCAGAAGGAATGCAAATGCTATGTGGGTTTTTTCATCTGTGTTGAGTAAACATTGACTCAACTAGAAGTACATTATAAACTCTAGACTCAGTGCTGACTTAAACACTCCCTCCACTCATATTTTATTGACTTGTCCTAAGGGCAGGTACAGGCATTTGATACGCGGCCTGTCAGTCACAGAGCAGGAAAGCAGTCGCACTTAAATGTGTTCAAAGTGAGCCTGGGGGACCCCACCTTTGACACTGACACCTGCCAGTTTTGGGTCTTAAAAGGCCACACAGATGGTCTGCCAAAGCGCGGCTCACCCAGTAAACCCTTTGGAAATTCCATGTCAGAATATATTCCCTCACCTGCTGGTCGCTTGTCCGATTTGACTCATCACCAGAGAGAGAAAAGCAGGAAAGAAGAGAGAATAAAAGCGAGCTACAGTGCAGCTCAGGAATACCAAGACTACGATTGTGGCTGAATTCAGCGATTTCTTGCATCCGAAAGCTGCAGTCGCAGGGTTTGAACACCCAGTCACCCCACCCCCATCCCCACAGCACCTTCCTCAGCCAGATTTCATCACTTTTTTGCAACTCCATGTGCGTGATTACTAACCATACATTAGCCGCCTAGAAGGATCTGTGTGGCTATGGGAAATATCCTTCTTTTTGTGTCTGCCATGGCATGAATGGCATGTAAAAGCGACATGTGATTGTAATGTGATGTTACTGACAAATATCCTGCATATATATATATATATGGGCATAACAAACAGGCCTCTGACCCACCCCCGTGGTCTGCGTCTCCCCAGCGAAGCCAAGCAGCTGCTGCTCCCAAATCTCATTAGACTTTCTAACCACTGCAGACCAGTCAAGGTGAAAGACACCAATGTGTCACCCTGCAGTTGTCCTGTAATTATAGGATAGCGGTCATAATCTTTAAGATTACCAAGGGACTCTGGGTGAAAGAAAAATAGCTCAGATGTTTTGATTGTGCAGGATTTCTTCTGTATTCAACTCATGGCACTCCTGATCATGACAGTGAATGTCTCTTTGTTTACAACGGGGGAGGGGAGAGGGGTCACACATGCTATTTCTTTATTTGTGATTTACTTATGTTAGTGAACTCTGAGATCAGACATTCTCCCCAGATAAGCTTGACACAGACGGGCAGGACAGTCTGATCACAGCGCAGGCTTCACTAAAGCTTCCTGTCAAGCAGCTCTTATCAGCCCACCTCTCCCAGGCTCACCCAAAGAAAACGGGGTCTCTGCACAATTAAAAGAGCAGACATAGGGCTGACTTTCGACTGGCACAAAGAACACCACTAATCCCGGTTTCTGGCACACAGGGAGTGATGGAGAGCGCCAGGGGAGAGGGCAGATTAAAGCAGGACACGTGTGGGAAGGCCTCTGATTGAGCTCACCTCCCTGTCAGCGTCCCCTTGTTTTTATTAATATCTCCAAAGCTGAAAATGAGAAAACTGCAATCTCAAGGCTCCTGTTTTGTTGCAAAGCACTTAAGATTAACTAATATGTGGATTGCTGCTATATATATATATATATATATATATATAGACCTTTCCACGGAATGATTAGGCAATGGCAGAGGTGCTTGAATGGGCGACATGAAGAAAATAAGTGAATGATGGGTTTTTAATCAGAGGAGATGCTGTGCGACTGGCTGTGGTGGTTTGGAGCCATTGTTTTGACACGAATGAAATGGCTTGCCTTGGCTCCATCCCAGCTGGTTACATCATTAATGAGCCAAACACGGAGGCTGTGGACAGAGCAGGTTGTTGTTGCAATAATGGCAGAGCTGGTGGTACAGTGGGCTTTCATACCAAAGTGCTTTGTATTTATTTTGGAGGAAACAAAAGGGCCATTGTTGCTGTGAGGTTTAGTGAGGCCAGAGCTGTAGGCCGACGCTGTAGTATGTGCATGTTCGTCACAGCACTATTGTTACCTGGAAAATGTAGCAGCATCAGCAGATGATAGCACAGGACACATGGTGAAGGTCATAGCACGTTGGCAGGCAGCGAATGCATTACAGAGCACAGAGTGTGACGCAAGGCTGTACAGTTACCTTGTATTCTCAATTGTCTAATTTATTTATGCATTTACTCGCTTGTCAGTGTGATAGTTACCCATTTATTTGCTCTTTTATACATGCATGAATAATTAATTAGCCTGTCAACCTGCTCTTTCTTTTGATAAGTGCCTCTCTGGCTGCAGTCTGTCACTGAATTAAATGTGTTTTAATTAGGAAGCATTGGGGGGAAAACAGCACTATGACATTATCACACACACTGGTACAGAGAAACATGTTATAACACTGGAGAATGGCTGCACTGCAAGCCACAACGGACAGCTGTTCTCAACTTAAGCCTGCTCTCCCACACACAGACGGCTGTATAACACTGACACAGTCACACACTCAACAGTCACACACTCCAACCACAACAGTGAGTCAGCGGACTCACAGACCTACAGACAAACACCTCTGTCAGCAAACGCATATAACTCGTCGCTGAGGACGCCTGGAGAAGTTTCCGTCCACCTGGGTGACTTTCCATCTGTCCTCTGTCCCCTGTGTCATATGTCTGTTCTCAGGCTTTACCGTCTCAGAAGTCCTGATTGTAAGGAGGAAGGAGGAGAGATTTAATGACTAATCGGCTATTTGCAGTTGTTGAGGTTTTGCTGACGTCCGTGTGATATTTTTATTCTTTCCCACTGTCTCTTTTGATGCACGCCCTTTCATAACGTGCTGAGCATCTAAGCAACGAAGGAAGTTTAATGTGAGTCGTTATCAGATGTGGAATAGTTCACACCATTTCTGGTTAGGCTGTATTTATGGCTTTGGAGAGGGTAAAGGTTAAATGGATAAAGGTGTATCTTTTTTTTTATTGATCTGCTGATTACTTTCTCAATTTATTGTTTGGCATATAACAATTGAAATATGCCAATCACAATGTCCTATAGCCCATGGCGACGTCTTCAAATGTATGTTGTTTTATTTCCAACCATTGGTCTAAAACCAAAAGGTTGTGGCTGTCATTTCTGCTCGTAAAATAACTTCAAGATTAATTAGTTAACTAAATAGTTGTTGATTCGTTTGCTGCAGATTGATTAAAATGTTTCATCTCTCGAGCAGACATTTGTAATATGCTCAACATTATCCATTATCCAACAAGTCCTTGACAGATTTATTACCTGTCCCGATGGACTGACTTGATGTCCTATCATCAATGGGCGTCCATTTATTTAGTAACCCGTTCTCTCTGCAGTGTTTTATTATTTAGAGAAAGGACAACAACAGACCTCTCACTCCCAGCTCATCAAACATAAATCAGGCCTGAATTTTAATATGATCCAGGGCCAGCATTTCAAAACACTGTTGTGAGGACCAGTTGTAGAGGTGAAGGCGGGAGGCAGAGGAGCAGAGGCAGGACAGACAGGATGGATGTAGACGCTGCCGGTATCGTGTTCTGTGCCGGTAGGAAACCAGATCGGCGTCTTGGCAAGGTTGAGCGATCCCGGTCCCGAGCAGTGGGCTCAGGTGTGCCTGCTCCCCCAGTCTGGCCACTAGGCAGGTGGAGATGGGCAGCTCACATTGGCCTGAAACCTTAGAGAAGTGCCGGGGCTCAAGTGTCAGCTAAAGGTTAGCTGCTGAGTCCGTTAGGGTGACGTAGAACAAAGGACAGTCTCCTGGGTGGGGTGTCGGGTCACCATGTGTCCAAGAAGACACGACTATGAAGTGATCAGATTAGAAGAAGAAAAAGGACTCTCGATGGAATGTATAGGCCAACAATTTACTCGCCAAGGAAAAAGACGTGGAAACACCAACACACAATGATTGGCCTCGTTATTGAATGTTCGGGTTGAACATAATTTTCCTGTCAGAATTTCCAATACAATTTCCATTCCAACACAAACAGGTTTTGGAAGACGGGGTAGTTTTTCATGTTTAAAATAGCAATGCCAAACCAATTACCTTCGAAGAATACAACAGGGATTCAGACTGAGTTCACGGCATACTGCAAGCTAAAGGCAAACTTTATTTATGTTCTTTAAAGCATTGTTTGCTTTTTTAACAACATATAGAAGTGCTGAAACAATAGGTCAATTTGTCAATCCACAAAAAATGTATCTCTGCAATTTAGGTGACTGATCAATCATTTATTGAAGTAGTTCAGCAAGCAGGAATGTTTTCAACCTCTAATAACATGATCATTTCAGATTTTGTCAGTTTGATTAATAGTCAACTTGAGATCTATATCTAGATTCAACCTCTAGGCTAGTAGTGTTCAGTGGGTTAGTGATGTACCCCCTATACAATATGTTTTCAGCCAATGTTACTTTTACATATATATATATTCTTTAAATCTCACGTACCCCCTGGAGGGCACCCATTTGAGAACCACTGCTCTAGGCAGTGGTGAAGAAGTATTCACATATTTTACTTACTAAAAGAAGAAATGCTTCTGTATAGAAAGTAAAAGTCCTGCATTCAAAATAGAACTTGAGTCAAAAAAAGATTTGAAGTACCAAAAGTAAAAGTACTCTTCAATGCAAAATGTTCAGTTTCAGAATCATATACTGTATATAATGAGTTTAATTATTGATGCATTAATGAACTTATTAACTAATTAATGTATTGCTGGCTAATTTAATATATAATAATAGATCATAATGAATTTGTTAATTATATCTTTTAAATAATTGTATTCACAAAAGTAACTAACAAAATCTTTGAAATATATGCAGTGCCTTTTAAAAAGTACATTACAGAAAATAAAAATACTCATGTACCACAAACTTGTACTTTACTTTCCTTTACTGCCCATATATTATATATAATCCATCCATCCATATATTGAAATACAACATGCATTACACTTCGCCAGCTGTGCAGCCGTGCTCCCAGCTGTGCTCCAGCAGAGAGAGAGCTCATCTGTCTGTGCTGTGGTGGCCTGAGGTAAGAGCTGAAGCATCTCTTCGCCACCTTATGTAATGTTGTGTAACTCTTTGGATTACTGTCGGCTCTAAAGTGTGTGAATCTGCGTGGGGGACTGTGTGGACACACTTGCATGTTAAGAGTGTGTGAAAATGTGTCTGTGTGTGTTTGTTCAACCGAGGCCTGAGTGCTGCTGACTAGGAAAAGCTCCCGCCTCAATTGAAACCATAACTACCAGATTGGTGGTAATAGGATTAATGTGTCCCCTCATGCTGTACACTGATTTCAATCTCCCCGCCGTGGACACACTGTCCCCGAGGGAGCCGTAGTGTAGCGCGGCGGCGGCGGCCCTTGTCGATACGCTCGAGCTATCGATCCCGCTTTTAGTACCATTTGCCCCATTCACATGCCTGCCCAGCCCTCACAATTCACACAAAATCTATTAATCATAAGTTGTTTTTGTTGTTTTGTAATACTGAAGATGTGCTGCTATGCTAATACTAATAGCTGCTTTGGCAGAAGCCGTGTTTGTCTGTGTATTGTGAGTGTTGGGTCACCACACACCCACACACACACACACACAACCTCCGAGTTTGCCCACCGAAACACATTACCTCATCCAAAGGAATCAGCAAGCTAACTGTAGCTCTTTCCTCGCTGGCAAGTACAGAGACAACAGTGGTGCAACATCATGAGGCTATGGAGGCTATACATGCCAAAAGCACATTCATATTACAGATTAAGAAGGGTAAATATTCTGGTTGTTCCTAACTATTTGAATAACTCTGGACTTCTTCTGAAGCAATGAAATGCCCGGCACTTTGAATACATAAGCAGATTTTAATTAATTTTACATTAATTTGCAGCAATCCAAACACACTTCCAACTAAAGGTGCACTCCAGACACGTCCTACATTCTTGCCAAAAACACAATGAATGCACTCAGTAGGCAGTCAATGGAAGTGTAAAACTAGCAATAAAAGCTGTTTTGAGAAAGTGTGAGTGATGGCAACCACAAGAGGAGCTTGAGCTTAACTAGGGATCCAAAGTATTATGAGGTTTGCTGCGGCAGAATCCGTTATTAGCCACGGACACAACCAGAGGGGGCACACACACTCACGCACACAGGCAACCAATCGCATTATTCTCCAGGCAGACAAAGGTTGAAGGAAAACCTTTACAGGAAGAAACAGCGAAACTGTGATAAACGTATTGGACTAAAAATCATCCAATGATGGTGATCACAAATATAAATTCATGCTGTCAAGTTAGTTACGGTGTCCCACGTGCTCAAAAGAAATAAAGTAAAATCTCTGAGAGGAATTGCAAAGTAATTCACAGGCTTTAAATACATAGTACACCTTAAAATATACTATACATATGTTAGTTTTCAAGCTAGCAACTGACAAAGGACAACTAGCTATGATTAAAAAGTGTTATAGCTTTTTTTCCCAAGGATATTTTAGGAGTTGATAATAAGTGCCAGTCGATATTTTCTTGGTCACTGATCCTACAAAAGGATGAATGGAGCAGATTCCGTTAAGCTGCTACAGAACTGTGCTCCAGGAAGTCGCTCGGCTACTTCTTGCAACAGGATATCGAACTCAAACACACACTGAACCACTCAGTAACAGATTAGTTGCGATGTGTGGAAACATCTTCATATTTGGAGTATTTGTTTTATTTTCGGCGGTGTTTGTAGCAATGTTTGGCGGCCAAAAGGCCTGCCTTGTTTGAAACATAATACATTTCCCTGTCACAAGGGAAAGTTGTAACTGCATACGGACATAACCTCAATGGAAAGTTGGCTCTGTTTTAGAGAACGGTAATGGAAAAAATAAGCAACGTGATAAGCAGAAATGTGCTGGAACAGACATGAATGCAGGTATGAGGTTTATGATCCAGCTGCGCCTGTTATCTCTACAATCTGCCTCCCTCGTTCGACCTCGTTAGACTTGTTCCAGTGTGGCCCTTTAGGGAGGACTGTAATTAAAAACAAAGGTCCACACACTTAAGGAATGAATTTTCTTAATTTTTCCAACATGATCTATTTTTAGTGTAACACTGTCCCTGACTCACCCCGAGGCTCCGTGGCCTAGTTTGTTAGTTTTCACCCAAATCCCATTCAAGCACACGGGTCTGGATTAGACTGTGCTAAAGCCACGTTTCGCAGAGAAAGATGAGTGATTTTGACGGAATAAAAGCAATTCAAAAACGCTGAATAACCCTTCTTTACGTAGCAATTAGGCTCGGTTAATTTTTTAATTTTGATCCAAAATGCCAAATGGTGTAATTCAACACAGAATTGGACTATCTCGTGGATTACAGTCATGGATTTTGGTATCCGAGTGCCTGCCAATGTGATTTAAATACTGTACTAGCTTCAATGAGAGACCAGATCAGAATAGAGCATTGTGACTCGGCTGGTGCGGCTGCAGATTCACACAAAGCTTGTAGATACTGAATTATGTCTGCAACCAAGGGTTATTTGTATTACTTATTTGCTTATTATTCTCTTGATTAACTGGTTAATTATTTGTTCTATGAAATGCCGGAAACCCAAACCTATTCAGTTTACTATCATAGAAGACTAAGAATATACATTTTTCAAGTATATACATTACGAACTGTATTGGATTTCCACATTTAGCTGTCCAACAATGCAAAAGCTTTTATTTTGAAATCAAAATTGGGGCTGTTCTTTTGTTGCCTTTTTGTGTGTGTTTAGTGTATTTTTAGTGAAATGGATGATCAAAGGAATGACTGGATATGTCGGTGTGTTTCAGCTGATGTCTCACCAGTGACAGGGAACAAACTGAATATGTGAGCCTTATTTAACTCCCTGAACTGCACAATGAGTTGACAAAAGACAACATTTAAAGTCAACAGCACGCTGGAACATTCCAGTTTGAGCACAGTTCACTGAGAATACATTGAGAATCTTTTGGTGTTCAGCGCGCGTTCATCCTTCATTGTGTTTACCGTGCAAACAACAGGATGGACCTGAGGCTCTGCTAATTGTAAGTGATCACTACACGCTGAAGAAACGTAATCCTTCCTTTACATAAGATGGGAAAACACTTAAGTCACAGTCATCTGTCACAGGGTAACACCCAATGCCGCCATTGACTGATTCATCACCTGGAAGAGGTGTGAAGTAGATATAACATACTTATCTCATCTCCTGTACCCTGCTCGCCTCTGCACTGTTCTGTCCATCACTGCTGTGTATTGTTCTACTGCCTGACTTTGCCCTGATGAAACCCTGTTGCCGATGCTCAATAACCCGGCGCCTCGTCCCTAAGCTGGCTGATCTTTTCTTTGGATGATTGTGTGTCGGGACCACTTGCTGGTTCTGTGTTCTGCGCCACTGAATGTGCGTCCTGCCCGCAGCCATGTCCTGTTGCCACCATCATGACAGCCTTTCCATTACCGTCGGGAACATAACTGCCTCATTACCCAGAAGGCAATAAGCTGAAGGATGGCCCTGCAGCCGCCACCGAAGTGGCTGCAGTTCACTAGCACGCTGTACATCCCTCCACGTTGGATTGTTGTTGCGCTTGATTGCTTTCTGTCTCATTTTTTAGGGGAAAGAATTGTGCAACGTGTTCTATTTCTTTATTTAATATTCTCGCCTTCAGGACATGAGGCCACACAACAGTCACCTGAGGGAATGTTCAACTCCTATTTAACAGTATAGTCATGGCTCATACATAATACACATTTTGATTTCACAAATACAATTCGCAGTTTAAGCACTGTAGTTTTTTTGCAATTAGAAGACGTCTGGCACATTGGCAGCGGGTAATTTGCATTTTCTCCCAAGAGGATTTTGTTTACTGGAAACTTTGTTTATACGCTAGCAGCAGGAAACAGCTTTTTGGGAGTACTCTATGGAGAAATAAAATACAGGTAGAAATTGCACCTTTCCAAAAATTATGATGGAAATCTGTAGAAATGTTAAACACGGAGCCTAAAGTATGTCTCTCTTCTGATAGCATGTGAAATATTTACTTTTAGTCCTTTTCATAAAAACTCTTAGCTGTTATTATCTTCAAGGGGCCTCTTTGACGGAAGAGATTTTTGAGCTCTGCTAATTGTAGCAGTGCCACGTTTCACAAATGGTTGTCGCTCGCAAATTCTATATACGTTTGTGAGTTCTACATGGTTCTCGCATTCTCATAAATTGGCCGCATGAATAGAAATTAATCTGATTAGTGAAATGTGTCAAAAATGAACGAAAGAGGAAAAGATGTCATGTTGCAGATTGCTATTCGCATGTTGGTGAAACGGCCCTGAGGCTTTCTCGAGATAAAGAGACAATCCAGGTCGGGTCAGGAGGGGAAGATAATGTATCCTGTTGAGGTACACCATGGGTGTTACGTAAAGGTGACATGGAGAATCATGCAGTCAGCAATAACAACAGCACTTACCTTTTCCATCAAGCCAAATTGTCGCCTATCAGAGATCTGTGACTTCCCACCACCTCCTCTCCACCCTAAACACATCAGATTTCTCTTGTTGGGGAAACAAAGCTTTTGAGTAAAACATAGACTAATGTAAGATGGAACCATGTGGGATATATATATATATATATATATATATATATATATATATATATATATATATAAACTGTGTTTTTTCCCTTATTTGTTCTGTTTGCTAGTTAGTCTTTGTAAGATAAATCATATTTTTGTCCAGCTTCTTCAATAGATGTTGTTATCGGCCTTGTTGGGAATGAAAAACAGGAACATGCTGTTCTCTTCTTCTCTCAGTCACTGCAAATACAGTAGGAGCAGGTGCTGGATCAAGCTGTGTGTGTGTGTGTGTGTGTGTGTGTGTGTGTGTGTGTGTGTGTGTGTGTGTGTGTGTGTGTGTGTGTGTGTGTGTGTGTGTGTGTGTGTGTGTGTGTGTGTGTGTGTGTGTGTGTGTGTGTGTGTGTGTGTGTGTGTGTGTGTGTGTGGTTTTAAACTAGTCTATCTCTGGACAAGCCTGCCGTCCTTCAGTTGTGCTTCGGTCCTCATGCCGCTCCCTGTGACATTACTATGCACACATGCCTGTGTGTATGTGTGTAGATACCTTCAGCAATACCAGCACCCTAATTGTGGAAACACACCTGAACGTGTGTGTGTGCATGACACACACATGCATACTCGCACACTCTCTCTCTCGCACACACACACATGCACAAAGAGAACAAAGGGAGGGAACAGAGGGACCGTTATAATGGCAGATGAGCAGGACACTTTTCAGCCCGCTGTAACTCAACACCCCTCTCCTCTTCCTCGTTCCACCCTCCTCTTCCTCCTCACATTCCCTCAGGATGTCCGATCATAGAGGCCACATAAATTAGTTATGAGCACGCTCACTTGTTGCGCTCCAAACGGCCGTGGATGTTTCAGCGGCGGTGGCTAAAGACAGTACACGCTATTTTGGAACATGATCTCGGAGCTTTCCCACATCTCTCCTCATGCCAAAACATCACTTTAGGAGACATAAATACCCGCTCTGTGTGTGTGTGTGTGTGTGTGTGTGTGTGTGTGTGTGTGTGTGTGTGTGTGTGTGTGTGTGTGTGTGTGTGTGTGTGTGTGTGTGTGTGTGTGTGTGTGTGTGTGTGTGTGTGTGTGTGTGTGTGTGTGTGTGTGTGTGTGTGTGTGTGTGTGTGTGTGTGTGTGTGTGTGTGTGTGTGTGTGTGTGTGTGTGTGTGTGTGTGTGTGTGTGTGTGTGTATGAAAGACCACCTTATCGATTATCACACATGGAGTTTGATGACATGTGAGTCAGATGGCGAAGGCTCATGGAAAACTAACAGTTTGAACAAGGGCTTAAGTGGGATCTGCAGATATACCAAACAAGTGCTTTGTTGTCATTCTCAAGCTAATTGCAATTAAGCCTAATTCTGAAGAATTTCCATGCAAACAATAGTTGGTTGAATGCTCTAAATGAGGTAGATTCTAGATACATTTGCTGATTAATTACCCCAAATCCTTAAAGCTGCATTAAACAATATTGTTGTATGTGGCAAGGTTCCCCCCTGCCCGTGGATCCGTGGCTCGCACATACACACTGGACTCGTTCGTTCGTGGGTTAATAATAATAATAATAATAAATTGAATTTATATAGCGCTTTTCATGGACTCAAAGTCGCTTTACAGGGAGCAAGATTAGAAGGTAAAGCAAAACTGGACGATACAAGACAAAACAAAACAAAGCAAAAGAAAACAGGACAAAGCAGAACATGATACAGTCAATAGGGGGCTACTGATAGGCAGAGGTGAAGAGATGGGTCTTGAGGCGGGACTGGAAGACGGTGAGGGACTCAGAGGTGCGGATCTCTTGGGGGAGGGAGTTCCAGAGCCTGGGAGCTGCCCTGGAGAAGGCTCTGTCCCCAAAACTGCGGAGTTTGGATTTGTGGATGCAGAGGAGACCGGCTGAGGTGGATCTGAGGGACCGTGAGGGTTGGTAGGGGGACAGGAAGTCAGTGAGGTATGAGGGGGCCAGATGGTGGATGGCTTTGTAGGTGAGGACCAGGATTTTGTAGGTGATCCGGTGGGGGATAGGAAGCCAGTGAAGTTGTTTTAGGACTGGAGTGATGTGGTGCCAAGATTTGGAGCGGGTGATGAGTCGGGCAGCTGCGTTCTGGACCAGTTGGAGGCGGTTGATATTGGTAGAGCTGATGCCGAGGAGAAGTGAGTTACAGTAGTCCAGTCGGGAAGAGATGAAGGCGTGAATGAGTCTTTCAGCCGCGGGGGGTGTGAGAGAGGGTCTGATTTTAGCGATGTTGCGGAGGTGGAAGAAGGAGGTTTTGATGACATGGCGGATGTGGGGCTCAAGGGAGAGGGTGGAATCAAAGATCACGCCAAGGTTTCGGGCCTGGGGAGATGGGGAGACAATGGTGCCGTCAATGGTGAGAGTGGGGTTATTGGTTTTGCTGAGTGTGGATTTGGAGCCAATGAGAAGGAATTCTGTTTTATCACTGTTGAGTTTGAGGAAGTTGTGTTGCATCCAGATTTTAATAGCTGACAGGCAGGAGTTGATGTGGGAGAGGGGAGGGTCGAGGGGGGATTTGGTGCTAAGGTAGATCTGGGTGTCATCGGCGTAACAGTGGAAGTCCAGGTTGAAGTGGCGGAGTATCTGACCAAGGGGGAGGATGTAGATGATGAAGAGGAGGGGGCCGAGTACGGAGCCTTGGGGAACGCCTTGAGTGACTGTGGCTGTGGCAGAGGTGTGATTATGAAGAGAGATGAAGTGTGATCTGTTGGAGAGGTAGGAGTGGAGCCAGCTGAGTGCAGTACCTTCGATACCAAGGTCTTTGAGTCTGGTGAGCAGAATGTTATGGCTCACGGTATCGAAGGCTGCACTCAGGTCAAGGAGGATGAGGATGTTGAGGGAACCGGTGTCAGCAGAGGTGAGGAGGTCGTTGAGGACTTTCAGAAGAGCGGTTTCTGTGCTATGGAGAGGGCGAAAACCAGATTGGAGGGGTTCAAATAGGTTATTGGTATGAAGATGGGATTGTAGCTGTGAGGTGACTATACGTTCCAGGGTTTTAGACAGAAAAGGGAGGTTGGATATTGGGCGGTAGTTGTTGAGGGAGGAGGGATCCAGACCAGGTTTTTTGAGGATAGGGGTGACAGCAGCGGTTTTGAAGGCAGAGGGGACAGTTCCAAGGGACAGTGAGGAGTTGAAGAGGTTTGTAAGGTAGGGGCATAGTACGGGGAGGCAGGACTTCAGGAGGGGAGTAGGGAGGGGGTCCAGGGAGCAGGTAGTGGGTTTGGAAGAGCTGATGAGTTTAGAGATTTCAGGAACAGTGACCAGGTCAAACTCGGAGAGGAGGCAGTGTGGAGGAGGGGTCAGGAGGTCAGGAGAGATGGGGATAGGGGGGGCCGTGGTGGGCGATGGAGTAAATAGTGGGAGGTCAGATGCAGGGGATAGAGATTTGTAAATTATGTTGATTTTGTCAGTGAAGAAGTGGAGAAATGAGTTGCAGAGATCCGGAGTAGAGGTAGGGAGGGTGTTGGTCCGAGGATTGAGGAGGTTGTTCACTGTGGAGAAGAGGGTTCTAGGATTTTGGCAGGGGTCGGTGAGGATGGTGGAGCGGTAGTCAGATTTGGCAGCAGTGAGGGCATCTTTGTAGGTATTGAGGTGGAGTTTGTAGGCTTCATGATGGACTGTGAGTGATGATTTTTTTTGTCAGACGTTCAAGTTGGCGGCCAGTTTGTTTCAGTTTCCGGAGTGTGGGTGTGTACCAGGGTGAAGAGGTGTTAAAGGTGACGTTTTTTGTTTTGAGGGGGGCCAGAGTGTCGAGGGAGGTACACAAGATGGAGTTGAGGTGGTTTGTGAGATCATCAGGGGAGGTGGTGGTTGAGTCCAGCTGGAGAGTGGTGGAGAGCAGGTCAGAGAGATGGTGAGGATCAATTGATTTGAGGTTGCGGAAGGTGATTTCTCTGATGAGGCGAGGGCGTGGGGTTGGAGAAGGGATGGTGAACCGTACCAGTTTATGATCAGACAGGGGGAAGAGGCATGGATGGAGGTCGAGCACTGGCTGGTTTGTGGAGCAGACCAGATCAAGGATGTGTCCTTTTTCGTGGGTGGGGAATGTGACATGTTGGATGAGAGTGAAGTTGTCCAGTAAAATGGTGAACTCTGATGAGAGCTTGCAGGTGGGGGAGTCCATGTGGATGTTTAAGTCACAGAGTAGCAGCAGACGTGGAGAGAGAGATGAGGCCAGTGTGAGGAGTTCAGTAAAATCAGAGAGGAAGGAGGGATTTGGTTTAGGTGGCCGGTAGATGAGGATGACTGTCAAGGAGGAAAGAGCTTTGAAGGCGAGAAATTCAAACGATGATACTGAGGGGAGGGTAAGTTCTGCGATCTGGAAGTTCTGGTTGAAAATAACGGCGAGGGGTTAAACATGCTTTTATTCGTGCACAACACGCTGTCTCCTACTCCGCATGTCACCAACCACCCCCTTTTCCCTCTCCCTGCCGGCTTAAATAGCCCGGCCTTTACGCGCTCATTGGTCTCAGCCGCAGCCCGCTAACGACCTGCAGCTGATCCCAATGAGCGCGCTTCTCTCTCCCCTGTCGCAGGTGCGCTAAACCACGCCCCTGCCCCACATTGTACTAGCAGTGGAAAAGAAAATACTAATGTGGAAGGTGTCTCAACTCTATAGAGCTTTAGAGTATTTTTAGCTAATTGTTTTGGTTTGACAGCCCACAGCAGTTTATTTTTGTGTCTTATTTGGTTCACATTCACCGCTCTCATCTGCAACCTTTTCGGTTGTAAAAGGCGTTGTTTTCAGCGAAAAGGTGCTGATAAACATCTGTATGCAGCCTCTTAGAGACACATTTATTGTCAGGGACAAAACTTCACAATGAGCCAAACAGAGCTTAAAAGAACTATTGTTGAACTCATTGGGGCACAACATTACAACTTCATTTGAATGTTAATGTTGCTCTGTATTGGAGGTGTGCTCCTGTGATGTCCAGAGTTGTTTCAAATCCAGAGTTGGGGGAGTCGCAAACAGAAGTCTGGTTTGCAGAGGGGTGACCCTTTGACCTCTGCAATAAAACATTTTGACACATTTCTTCTGCTCTTTAAACACAATTAAAGGGAAGAGGCCATTTGGTTAACTACTATTTAGCAGTTGACTGTGAGGGTGAGAGAATCAATGTTTAATGAGCATACTTAACACTTGGCTGTCCCTGTATTGCTGTGAGTCGCACTCTTCCCTCTCCTCTTTCTTTTTTGGGATTGCAGCATTTTAATTGCTAAATGAGTTGGTAATTTTCCTCAAAACACATAAAAGGAGTCAAGACATTCACACATTCCTGATCTGACCTCTTTCCAGTGCTTCTTTAGAATGCACCTTGTATGGCGAACTAGAAACCTGACTAAAAATGGCATTGCGGAGCCCGGAGGTGAAGTCAGCTCTGAAGTTTAGCCAGCCACCCCCGAGGCGTTGAGCAAAAGGAAGGCCAGATGCACGTACACGGGGAGAAGGGCTGGAATTAAAACAAGAAGGGAAGCGGGGAAGATGATGAGCAAATTAATCTGCTTATTCTTAAAAATGTAAATAGTTTTACCACAGTGTACACCACACTGCGGCGTAACTGTTTTTCACAGCTTGCACAGTCATTAACAACTCTGCATGTGCCAGACAGGCCGATGATGTGATTTCTCAGCGGAGGTGCAGAAGACTCTTAGTTCTCATTATAACAATTGCTAAAAAAGTACTTGGCTGTAGTTTATTAGGCATTCATCAAGGACTGGAAAGTAGTGGTACGTTAATTATATATTGTTAAATGTATTGCAAATAATGTTGTATGTTTTTTGAAAAGGTATTCAATAGTTTCCTGATAACAAAGGACACATCCGTTTGGATAGTTCCTGCAGTAGCAGTGTTTTTGTATGTGTTGCAAGGTGATGTGTGTCATTGGGTGATGCACAGTATGATAATCTACAGCTACCTTCTTACATTTTATTATGTTTTACATTAAGTGCTTGTTTGCTTTCCAGTTCAGAAGTTGCATATTGCAATATAGTGTTGAATTATAAGTCAATGAATCAATTAATCGTACATTTTTTATTTTACTTTTTTTTTAAACAGCAACTCAAATGATTAAGATTTCCAGCTGCTTTATCGACCAATTGATTGATTAAAAAAGAAAAATTAACAGATAACTTAATCATATAAATAAAGCCCTATACATAAAGCCCACAGCTTCCGTCCTGGATCTTTGTGATTAATGTAGAGATGAATTAAATGATGGCATGGCCGTGCGTTCAACCCTACTAAATGTTAAGTCCAGATGGACATGTATATGTCCGGGTGTTTTTTTTTTTAATGGCTTCATCCAAAGGGCACATGGACACAGAAGCGAGCACTCGTTTCAGTGTGCTGAGTACTGAATACCTGGTGTCTGCCATCACTAAGCTGTCACTAATGTGCTGAGGCAGATCTCACAGCCGACATGCCATCTGTGAGTTCCTCCAGCTAACACGCACCCTTTCCATCCCGGTGAGAGGTGCTGCGTCAGCCAAACGAGGGCCATGATGTGGGAGTATTTCAGCCGTGCGTTTGCCCCTGAAAATATATTGAGACAAGCCCTGGCACGCATTAACACAATCATGGACTGTTTTTATATGGGCCAAACTTCCCAATTGATGATGCTGCCACTGACTGCACACATGTGGCTCTCGGGCAGATCAAAGGGAAGAGGAAAAGGCATTTAGTCTTTAGCACAAACTTTTAGTGCAATGTGGTGGTGATGAAACTGGTCAGTCCACCGAGGAGCTTCCATTTTTGGAATAAAAATACTTTATTTCATAGTCACGTTTCCGCCTGTGCTGAGAGATGGTCGGCGAGGAGACAAAGAACAGCGCCGCTGCTGATTACTCAGAAACCAGCTCTCCCAGCGGCCCTTTTCCTCTCGCCCTCCTTCTGAGCTGCTTGATTGAGTTCACAGCTGAGAAGGCCACTTTGGGGTCCATGAGTCAAAAAAACAAAAAACAAAGCAGATATGGGAATATATCATATGGGTATAGTTAAAAGACAAATGTGATGCATAAGGAAGTTGGGGGGAGGGATCAGATGGGAGAGAGTTGCATGAAGACGGGGAGGTGAGGAAAGAGGACGGGGAGAAGATTGCAGGCAAATCTAATTCCCCCATTAGCACAATAGCAAATGAGATGCGTGCAGAGCAGTTAGAGTCACGTCTAATGCTCAGACAGCAGTGTCCGTGAATAACTTAAACCTCAAATTTTAGCTCACCCTAAAATGTCTCACCAAAAATACGGAAATAGTGCAGAGATGACATCGATTGTGTTTGATATTTACACAAAATACGCGTTTTAAGAGAATTTGATTGCATTTTTTTTATGGAATTTGCAAAACAAAGCTAATGATATTGAGTAAGTTGCTCCAGGGGACTTTTTACCAGAAAGCAATCACTCCTCTGTGTCGCTAGCTCCGAAACAATTAGACAGTTAAACAATGAAGCAATCGACAGAAAATGTTTGTTTATGAAGGCGACTGTTTATGGGGCGACTGTGGGTCAGTGGTTTGCAGCTCTGTCTTTCAATCAGAGGGTCGGTGGTTTAAACCCCGGCTCAGCCAGTCCATGTCGTTGTGTCCTTGAGCAAGACACTTAACCCTCATTGCTCACCGTTGCTGTGTCTGCGGTCTACTGTATACTGTATATCATGTAAGTCTCTTTGGATAAAAGCGTCAGCTAAATGAAATGTAATGTAATGTAATGAAGCCAAAATAAGTAGGACAAAAGGATTTGATGCCTCTAGCTCCTCAAATGTTGGGATCACTTTTCTTTGTTCTGTATTTCATATTTCTACAAGTAATCTAAAGATGGGGCTTTTGGAAATGCTTTCTTTTAGGAAAGAAAAAAATATGTATTTTTAATTTTTTTACCTATATATCTACTTGCTACTGATACCCTTGTGTGTCTTCTGTTAACAGAAGTTAACAGTTTGTTTCTGCTTTTGCAGGAGAGGTTTGAGGCCTTGTTTAGGATCTACGATGAACAGACGAATTTCCAGATGTTTAAAAGCTTTCGGAGAATCCGGATCAACTTCAGCACCCCAGAGGCCGCTGCCCGCGCTCGCATCGAGCTGCACGAGTCCGAGTTCAACGGCAATAAGCTCAAACTCTACTTCGCCCAAGTGAGTGTCAGTTAAGGGGTCTGGGAAAGGGCAGGCAGGGGCCCTGGGACATGTACCGTCTAAGATACATCAGATCTTATTTACATGGGAAGTTATGCTATAAATGCATCATTCCCAGACATAATTTACAATAAACTCAGAAAAGGGAGACACTGGCTCTCTCCTCAAGTCCTCTTTGTATTCTCTTCTCTGGCCACACCTGACTGCTTCTTCAACCCACCAACCCTCCTGTCAAAGCTCATCAGTCACATGATTGAACACATGAACGCATAAATTTCCCTTCCATCGGCGCTGTGTGTTTCTGTCTGTTGCCTTCGGGGGAGAAAGGGAAAGAAAAACAAGGTGAAATGTGTTTCTCGTTCAAAGACAAAATAAGAAGAGCATATGTCTTCAGTACTGTGATGAAATTGTTATACATATTAGCTTATAGCCTCTAAAATAAGATTAGCGACTTTATAAACTGTAGGTGAATCGATCTCTGGTCGTTTTGGTTTAAAGTGGACTAGATTTGGTGGAAAAGCAAAAGATTTGACATCTAACTGGTGACACACAACCATCTGAATGTCTTTATTTCGATGTGTAGAAAAAAACAGAACCCATTGAAATGCTGCACCCGAGCTCTGTTAAAGCGACTGTTAATATCTGAAAATAACTCCTTTTAAAACACATTTAAGCCCAGATGCCCGCACGTCATTTGGCCTGCAAATCTTCATATTCCTGCTTCCTGGGAAACCACGAGTCAACCTATAATTGATGCCCGTTTTATCACAAATACACCACCAGTCAGGACCCCTGCTGCGCATCTCTGTACATTGATGTAAGAGGATTAAGGATTTTAGCGCTCAGACAGATACCACATGTAGGTATTGTAATTATGGCAATTGGTTGTTATTAAAACGCAAAAATCCCATCATGGGAAGGAGCCTGCAATTTAAGACGAAAAGACTGGCACAAAACTAATGTGCTTCTCTTGCTCTCAGGTATCAGGATTTAACAATTGGCACTTCTTTGTGAAGCATTGCTATTAAAAAATGTAATACGGCAGGAAGTTAGGCTGCAGCTATGTCCACTTCCTAGTGTATTAAAGCAGTGCACCATGAGACAGGTGTACACACAGAGAGAACTACATGAAAATATCCTTCCAGAGGAATTCAACAGCTTCTCCCTCTTCAAATGACTTTGATCTGCTCCATCGAGCTCTACGGCCTTCATCAGTTGTCATCTCCTCTCTGATAGGTCCAGAATGGCGACGAGAACATCGACAAGTCGTACCTGGCCCCTCCCCAGCCCGTCAAACAGTTTCTGATCTCGCCGCCTGCCTCGCCTCCTGCGGGCTGGAGCCAGAGTGAAGACGCTACGCCCGGCATCAACTACGACCTGCTGTGTGCCGTAGCCAAGCTGGGTCCTGGTCAGTACATGTGCAGTATGCTCTTACACAAAATCTAAAGCCACAGACATGCACACACACACACACACACACACACACACACACACACAATAATAAATCAGATTTCAATCACCCAGATACAAACTCAAAATATTGTCATGCTCCTCAGCGGTAATATGGAAAAGGTAATTTATCTAGGAAGCAATTTGACAAAAGAATTGGGGTAAACATTGTTGAATTATTATAATTGTATTCTTGACTTTCGATGAGGCATTTTAGTAATGTCTGTGAAGCAGTATTAGGGTCTAATTTACCAGATCACATATTTATTTCTGTGTAAGGCTGCCATATACGTACGTGCCTATATAATTATTATTATTATGAGTTGAGTGTCATTTTAAAATGCATCATCCTCTGTGAAATGGCTGTCAACGTAGAATGTTCTTGCTGCGGTGTTACTGTGCACATGGTCTCAGTCAGGCAGCAACATAAAGAATAAATAAATCAGCTTGAAACTCATAACTTACATCCACAGTGCTGGCCACCATCCGTCATTGTCAAGGGTGCTTAACCTTCACTTGCTGCCTTCTGACATCTCTCAGGAAATACACATCAGCACCAATATGTGTGTGTGTTTGCTTATGGTCTCTTCATTTTAGGCTTTCCAAAGCCAAAAACACAAATGAAAGTCTCAGGTATTTTATTAATCTGCACAAACACAAGCTAAAATCGTTAGCATTGTTAGCATGTCTAGTTTCCTGGCTTACTACCTCCAGTGTTTTAACATTAGCAGCTCGGTCCTGCTTTTTATTCAATTTGGGGAGGTTTACACTCAACTCCAGTCAATGTCACTTCAGATAACGTTGCAATAGCTAAGCACATCCTCATTCTAAAACCACATCTCTGGTAATGTTAGAACTGAAAATATGCAGTTAGTGAAGCTCCCAAATGGTTTTCAACTAAATTACAGTTTAATATGACATGTTTCTTGAACATACATTAAGCCTTGCAAAACAACAACAATGCTGCTTCTTTTATTTGTATCTTTTTGCCTGAGACTTGTTGGCTTTAGCCTCGCTCTTTTAGCATGATTTTATGAAATTGTGTGCCTATTCAAAACACTTGTTATGATGACCTTATGTGTGGTTTTGAAATAAGTCATCTGGAGACAGTGTTTTCTAGCAAACCTACGGAGCTAGCGTTAGCACCGCTCAGCACAGTTACATTGCGAAGTCAGCTTCTCAGAAACAATGACGCCTCAGTCTGCCTCGTGGACAAGATTTTAGATTGCAGCAACCTTTATCAAATGTCACCAAACACTCATGGAAAGGTGTGAAACATCCGCAATATCTGCCCATGTTTGTGAACGTGAGCTCATGATGATTAAGTGGAAAACATCACTTCTAGAATATTTGTATTCATTTTCAACCAAAACGTATTGTACTGTATGTGTGTTTCTCACACACACTGACTAACTGAAGGAAGGAAAGGGTGGTTACAAATGTGGTTACAGAAGGTTTAAGAACAAATATGGCATTAACAATAGATATGGAGAAGGTAATAAATAGAGCTATTGAAATAAAATAAAAATGAAGGTATGCCAGAAAGGGCCTTCAAAGCATGTAACATTTCTTATCAGATTCAGGACCAGCCTCGCGGATTTTCTCAAGCTTGAGGCAAGACATTAGGATCTGGAGCCTTTGAGAACATCTGGGTGGGGCAGCTTCCTTCCATCTCAGCAAAGCTGCATTTAGCTGGAAAAAATTACTTGTTTATTTTATGACTAGATATTTCCTAATTTACAGCTGTTCTTCTAAATCAGTATATCAGTTGAAACACTGTTATCTTTTTTTAATTGTGAACTAGAACATGATTAAACACACACACACACACACACACACATTGTCCAGCCAAGAGTACCACCTTCGACACGTTCTGCCGTTACCACAGCAACAGCAGGAACCAGGAAGCGTCTTTGTTCCTGGCGTCTAGAATCAGATGAGCTGCTGAGCTGCGGCGCGCTGACTCCCTCTGTCAACTCCCCGCGGTAACAGCAGGGCTCCGATCGCTGCCCGTCTCTCTGTTTGGCAACACGGTGAAAAAAAGGGACGAGACCAATTTCCTCCCGTCTGCCAGCTGTCTGATCTCATCTCCATGGCAACTGTGATACAATCTAGCAAGTGTGTGCGTGTGTGTGCGTGTTTTTTCAATCTGCGTCTGCTGAGTTTGGCATCTGGACAAACGGCCAGCTGTTTCTCAAGAAAGTCTCTTTGTTTCCTCCAGAGGCGCTGACGTGATCTCCAGCGCAATGGACACGGACGAGCGGGAGAATATTTTGTGCTGGAAAAATAATAAATAGTCACAATGAATACATAATAAACTACACATGCATGTTATTACAAACAGAGCTGCTTCAGCTTTACTCTTTTCAGACATTTTTTTGTTCTCCCGATCAACAGTGACGGAAGAAATATTACTAGTAAAAGTCCTATAAAAAATACCTGATAAATCTGAATAGTAGTATCAACTAAATGTGCTTGCACATAATTTTAGATTATTATATAAATGATGGGATTATCACAATTGATAATTGTGTGAAATGTTCTATCTCTAAATACTGTATTATACTGATAATCAAAAAGCCCAACAATGTCCTATGAATATAGTGGATTCAAAGTTGAAGTAGCATGAAATGGAAATATTAAATAAATAGCCTCACATTTAAATTTAAAGGATAGTTGTTGTTCTGCTTTTTTTCTAGTTACATCTATAAAAAACAAAAACTATTTCCCTACCTATAGTCCAATATGTAAATCTTTTAAAAGGGGTGATATAATGTTTTATTTATTTAAATGATAAAACATTTCCTCAAACACCTGGATAGTG
The DNA here is from genome assembly GCA_023566465.1 of Cottus gobio. Taxonomy (NCBI): domain Eukaryota; kingdom Metazoa; phylum Chordata; class Actinopteri; order Perciformes; family Cottidae; genus Cottus; species Cottus gobio. The sequence continues at coordinate 9,953,827 of CM042228.1, forward strand.
TAGTTTTTAGCAAACAATTTGTTCGGTACTATTTTAAGCAGTGCATTCATACATATTTGGTTCTCGTGAGTACTTCCCATGAAATAAAATGACTCAAAATAAACTGCAATAACTTTGTTTTTGGACACCGGTGGAGATCTCCACCGGCACAGAAGATGCATCATATCAGGCTTTGGCTCTTTGGCTTTAGAAGGATAACTTCACTGTTGTTTTGGTCTTTTCAAGAGATTTGTTGACAATGACAAGTCTTAAGTACGGTACTTGAATAAATGCACTGACTGAGAGAGTTCTTCATGTAGAATGTTCTTTAGTAACTCCGGCTCTCCCTCCCATCCCCATCCCCACCCCCTCACCCTCTTCCAGGTGAAAAGTATGAGCTCCACGCGGGGACAGAGTCCACCCCCAGCGTGGTGGTCCACGTGTGTGAGAGCGAGACAGAGGAGGACGAGGCGGCGCGGCCGAAGCAGCAGATCGTCCAGACCAGACGTCCGGAGGGACCCCCCAAAGTCCTCAACTAGAGAGGCCTCCCCCCCCGACACCGGCGCGGCCTCCGACCGCCCCTTAAACCCGCAACACACCTGCCCTCTCTCTCTCTCGTCTCTGCACTCACAGAGAGCGTCGATGCCCCTCATTTCAGTTCAACTACAAGCAAAAACAAACCAACAAACATTGCTCGCAGACGGTGTTTTTGGGGAGCGTGGCGATGGAATGAGGCGGCTTGAAGGGGATGGATGAGAATCACACACACACTCATCACATTCTGCGGACAGCGTGGGGAGTGGCGGGCACACTTGCCTCCACCCCAACAACCCCCCCCCCCCCTCCACCCCCTCGTTTTCAGCAAAAGGGGTGGAAATACCTGTCCCAACGCAGGCACCTGTCACTTATCACACACACTCAGCTCTCATTGCTAGTCCTGCTCGGTAGCTTGCTAGTTAGTTAGCATGTTAGCTTGTACCTCTCCCTTCGTCTCACAGGCATGTGTACAATACTCTTTGGTTAAACAAAGACATTTATATTTCTTTTTTTTTTCTTCCTTTTTTTTACAATAAATTGTGTTTTCATTACGTAGATATATATAAATATGTATATATATATCTTTTTCATCCATTTTCATACCTGCTGGTTTGTCGCTTCAGCTTGTATCAAGATTGAGTGTGTGATGTTCCTGCTCTTGTCTGCATGTATATACTGTATTACAAAAAATACATACAGAAACACAAATACTAACAAAATATATCAAGAAAAAGGAACTATTTAACATCACACACAGCACGACGCATCATATGTGACTAACAAACTTGTGGTGACTGTTTGGCTTACTTTCTGCTCGTTTTGGCTTTTTGTCTTTTTTATTTGGAGAGGTGTTGTTTTTTGCTAAACTACTAGATGTGTATTCTTACAATGTATTTGATACCCCAACACTTTTTGCATGCTTAATTACTTCTGTAGATGATGAGCTGAGGTGTTTTTAATTGTTGTTTGTGATGACAGGGAAACAGTGTGACGCTTTTGACGCAAGTGCATATCTCCGCGCAGAGTTTAAAGTGACGTCATAGGGGGGAAAAAAGCGGAACGTTTGAGATTGACAGTTCAGTCTTCAACTTGATGGCAAATTTGCTTTTGTCGCTGTTGTTGGGACTTGATGAATCAGAGACAGTTCATCCCCCTCATTTTCCTCAAGGGGGTTGGGATGTGGATTTTTCTTTCTGATTCTGTTTGTTGTTATTCGCATCTCTAATGTTTTGGTTATGCCGTTTGATCAAACTCACGTTCGATGTGGCGGGCTTTCTTCTGAAACCTGCGACTGCTTGTTTTGCACTGAGTATCTTTTGATATCTCCAAGCAGTTGCGGATGCTCTCGACCGCCTCCTGCTAAGCACCTGAACACTGCGCTGCTTCTCGCTGTAAATAGCCGAGCAGTCTGTGGAAGTAGTCCTTTTAGATTTTGTAGTTTATCTGAAAGCATTTTGCTGAGAAAAGGGAAAATTAGGTAGCCTCATGAGATATCAACCAAAGCATTCACTCACCCCATATTGTCATGAGACATTAAGCGTTTTTTTTTCTTTTCTTACTCAGATACACTGATGTATATTGTTAAAGTAAGCAGAAAGAAATCATATTTTACCAAGACAACTTTTTATTGCATTCTTTTTATTTTATATTAGCAGATATCATTTTTTTTGCAGTATCTAGTTCAGTGGAAAGTTGAGCAAATCTTCACTAAAAATCATAAACCTTAAATATTTTTGTTGGGATAATGCTCCTCACAGTCCTGTATCATATCAGTGTTTTACCTCATTTATTTGGTGAAATATTTCAGTGCTTTAGAAGCAACATGAACAAATGTTCCTAACAGGGCTTTTGGGTGTCAGTGCTGAGTCCAAACCTTATTTCTCATTGGCAGCGTGAAATCTCAAATTACTTTTTTGGTATATAACAATATTGGTACGCAAAAGACCGTCTAAGCACTTTATTGTGTTTTGTTTGTTTCCTTCACATAAAATAGTCCTTCTTGGAACAAAGTAGGAAGCACATTGCATTTCTTCTGTTTCCTTATTGTGTTTTTGTTTTTTGTTTTATCTCAAGCTGAACACCTGGTTAGCCTTTTCACCAGCATATTGCAGTGAGTGAAACACTCCACTTCCTTTTTGCTAGTGTGAACCTTTGTGAATTTCAGGCCTTTTTGGGTCTACGGAAGTGTACAACTGTAAAGGTGTAGACATGCAGAACAGTTCTAGGTTTTAAATGAGGCAGGAGGACACTGCAGAGTAAAGTCAATGTTGTTATGTTCGTGTTTGCCTGCAAGAAACATTCATCTTATATGGCGAGAAAATTAAACGTTTTTTTTAAATGTTGGCAGAGTGCAGTTTTATTGGCACTACAGTAAAGCTGTCACAGTTATCTAAGCAGACAGAAGATTGATGGAACTGCGGAGGTGCGTTAGGATAAAGAGGAAGCAGCGGAGCAGAAGGAAGACACTCGTGAAGATTTTTTTTACTCTTTGTGGTCATGGTGTTTAAAACCGGGTGCATTTTGGTCACAGTTGAAATGAAAATGTATATTTATGTACATATGCCAAGTGTTTTTGTTTTTTGTTGTTGCTGAGGCCAGTCCCAGTGTGCAGTTTGTTACGGCTTCTCTTGGCAATGTTGTAATAGGAAAAAAATACAAAAATATGTAACAATAAGTCCTGAAGATGCTCCATCAAAAACCAACTGTCATTGTGTTGTGCTCAACATGGACTCTGTTTGAATGTTTCTTTTATTTCTGGGGAACGTCTACTAAAAAGATCAATGATACCGTTTGTCACTGTTGTACTGTTTCTGTTGAAATATGAATATTGTGTCTTGTATTGTAGGAATCCAGAAAACAAAGTAGCAAAACAAGCAATAATTTACAGTTCTATAATACCGGTATGTGTATTTTCATGTTCTGTACTTATTTCTCAGAGATGGTCTCTGTCTCTTACAGTATCCGCTTCTATTTGTGTAGTATAATAGCCATTTGTTTCACATAGAGAAATACATAAAGACTTATTCTTAAACGCCATGTTCAGTGTTGTTTCTTTTAGAGGTTTATTTAATTGAGGGGTTTCACACTTTGGATGCAAAGAAAGACAGAGACTAAATTTCATGCAAAATTTAAAATGCTATAAAATGTTCAGATGGCATGGGATATTTTGATCTACAAATAATTTATTGTGAGCTGCCGAATTTGTGCCTTTCATATACGATCATTACATTCAAGTCAGAGCAAAATATTGTTTTTCAAAAAGGTAAATGTTTCCAGAATATTGTTGTTCATATGGATCATAAAATGTCTGCTGCATTTAAAAAAATGTTTAAACGTTTTTAGCAAGTTGTGACTCTATCTACCATCCCAAGATGGCCTCTTATCTATCTCATAGATTAATGTTATTTACACGTTTAAACACAACTTTTATAAATGCTGTGTGTTCTTCAAAATGAGCATGTTATTGCTAACATATTCCAACAATGTTGATTTGGAAATTGGATAAAAAAGCTTTCATTTTCAAGCAACTGACATATTTCTATTTCATATTCCTTTAGCCAGATAAGCAGATCAATCCATCTTTACACAAGGAAATATCAAATACCAAAACAGGAAGTGTAACTAATCTCAACCTTCTTGGTTTTCAGCCATGCTAGCTGGCGTTGGGTTTTTAGTCTGACATTACCGAATGTTAATGATGTTAACACGTTAAACTAAGATGGCAAACATGGTTAACATTATACCTGCCTATCATCAGCATCATAGCTTTATCATTGTGCACATATTAGCAGACTGGCGTTAGCATTTAGTTAAAAGCAATACAGCGCTGCTAGCATGACTTTAGCATTGTGGAAAGATCTTTCAGAAAAACAGACTCTTTCCTCTGACTCGGATGTGGTGATACATAATATGTGAACGACACAAAGTGGGGCTGTGCATCAGGTCAGTAATGTACATATCAAATTATATAATCACCCTTATAACCATCCATTCACACACCGACATTTTTAATCGGTTTTAATCGTTATCATCCCTGCATCCCTCTTTAATTCTGCACTTCTTTAAAACTTTCTGTGATCCCAAACTTTATCACCGGCGTGACATGTATTGAAATCCTACTTTATAATGCTGAGATGGCACAACAGTGGTACAGTCACTTGCACTTTGCACCTCATATTTCCCTCAGTTCATATTCTGTTTGTCATTCCTTGTTCATAGCCTTGTGTCAATGCAAAAGACAGAGCGAGGTGGAGTTAATGATTATTTCAGAGAGCAACACTGGACATGAAATTTATAAGATGAAAGGAGGTGTGGTGTGGCAATACAGCTGTGACCTCCAGTTCAGCAGTCTATTGAATTTCACGGTTGCAGTTTCCTCATGTCAGCCATGAAGACAGATGACTGCTCAGGTTTCAAGCAACAATATATGTATCTCATCAATTTCCTTCAGACTCACAGCACTACATTATTACTGTATGTAAGGTAAGACAACAAAGCCACAAAGGTGGCAGTGTCAGTCATGATTGAACAAAAAAAATGAGTTTTGCAACAGCGGGTTGGACAAAAAGATATCCATCAACAGGAAGAATGTCTTTGCTCGGACTATTTCCTCAAGAAGTGTGGTTTCAGGGATGTACCCTTCAAAACAATACAAATTCAACATTAAGAAGCAGGTGCAGAGGAACCAGGGTCATAAAGGTCAGCTGTCTCGCTGCTGACTTAATTGAGGGTCTAAAGGTAAAAACAGTGGATGGCTGTCAGTATTTTTCAGGTAGAGAGGACTGAGCAACAGCTGTGAGATCAGGCGCCCGGTGTCACTCTTTCTTTCTCTCCGTGACACAAAAAGACTCTTCACGCTGCTGGGAGTGGGGAATTCCTCTTCACAACGACCCTCACTATTGCATAGGATCAGGTTGACGTGGCCCCGTGGGTGTTATTGGTGCCAGCGCCTCCAGATACCTTGAACGGTACTCTCCAGGATTCCACAGCAACAAGTCAGTTGCTCAAGCAGGAATCTTAAACAGTGCTTTAGTCATGAGTTGACAAGATTATACACAATCGATTTGCAGTTAAGTGCACACGGTGAAGTCAACAGAAACTGTGTAATGGGTTTATTCTGACTGAATTCAAACATTTACTTCTGCTTTTAAATCAAAGTATCCCAATGCAATAAACTGATAAGTACAGTGAGAGTAAACACTTTTATCTCGATCGGGGAAAGTGGGAACAGATTGGTTGCCCAAGTAAAAGCAGATATTTTTGTATTGTCAAGAAACGTACAGATAAAATAAAGTATCTTATCTTTTCAAAGGGTTAGGGTTAGGGTTAGGGTTAATCAAAGGATTCCAATGGCAATTTAATGTTTCTAAGAAATTATGACATTTTTTATTGAGGATTTAGCCGTGCTACAGCAGCATTGTGACGCTTGTAGACTCAACAGGTAGGACATATTTTATAAATAAATCGATATAACAATACAATAATTGATTATTTTCTGGTAGACGCAAACCTCATAGCTTAATGATCTCTATTTTTTTTCAAAATTACCGTGTCACATTACTTTTTCATTAAAACCTGACAAACTCAACCTCTGAATCTCCTGAGATGAGATCTTCATTCAGACAATTAAAAATGCAGATACCGTCAATGGTGGTAAACTGTCAAAGCATTAGCCAACATACTATTATCTTCTTCTAATCTATACTTCCTGTCCAAAAGAAAGCACACAATGATGACACAGCAGATCTTTAAAATAAATAAATTAGATGAAGAAAACAGCTAATAAAAATGCAAGCATGAAACAACAAACTATATAAATATGTAACATTTGTCTATGTTTGAAATAGCACAGGTTGATTTTGTATAACCTATTGTAATTCTAAATGACAATAAAAAAATTATGAAGCACCTATATTTTCACCATCTGTAAAATCAAACACATTTTGGCACCCAGTATGTTTATATAATGTGTAACTAACAGCGGAGCACAAGGATATGGGGACACCAGCACTGTGTGCAGGCCTCCAGGGGAAGCAGAACAAAGCCTGTCTGCCCTGAAGTTTAGCTACACTTTCCAACAAAGGCACAGCACTTCATAGTCCTGGGCACCACCGAACCCTGGAAGTAACATGAGGCGAGATCCGGAGGATTTGTTGGCACTGTTTTGGGAGAGACTCCATGATGGGTGTGTTACAGGAGAGTGTGTGCTACATTAACAGTGGGGCAGATAGTAGGACTGGTCGGGAAGATTACTGCCAGTAAAAACATTCTTCTTGTTCAGTGGAGAATTTTTACACAAATGTTGCCAATGTAGCTCATTTTTCACTGAGAAAATAATAGAAAATGCCAGTGTGTCGTGTAGACTCTATTTCCTCTACTGGACAAACCCTCCCAGCTTCTCAAGTATTGTGATTCAGTTTAAATTACTACATACATAACACAGATAAATTCACAGATAAATGGATACCTTTGAAGCCACACACTCACAAAAAAACATGCAGATGCACGCTGTCTTATTATCCTCCAAAGAAGTAATGATTGGCTTAAATAGACAGACAGAAAACAAAAAAAGACACATGCATTCAATATACGCATGCACAGTTGCACAACAGTAAAGGATTTACATGGACATGCACAGGTCTTTAATATTTTAGATTTAATTTAAAAAAAATGTGTTATCTTCCCACCCTTTGCAGTTCATGGGAGATGCAGCCGCTGTGATTTAGAGAGGCAGTCGTCATGGTGAGGGCCGAGCAGGGCAGAGCACTCAGGAGAGCTGCCTCTCCTTTTGATCTGCGGCCACGGCGCCTCAGGGCCGGGCGGCAGGACCTGAAAAACCAGCTGCCGGAGATTATTACTCTCAGCATAGGAGCCATCAACAAGTGAGCTTGCATGGAGCCTCCTCCTCCTCTCCACTCTCTCCTCCTCTTTACATACACACTCTGAATCCAACGGGAACCACACACACACAGAGAGAGAGAGAGAGAGAGTTCTTTGCTTGTCTTTTAACTCTTTTGTCCTGTCTTTGTATCCGTCCTGCCTGGTTTGTACCTGTAGGATTCTCACTTTAGCAGCACCTGGGACTTATTTTACCTCTCTCGGAGATTCTCCTTCTCCCTCGTGCCTCGTGCCTCTGTGACCGCCAGCCCTCCACCCTTGTTGGACTATGCCCCCATCAGTCAGCTGAGAGGGGGCTCTGTGCTGCTCGGGCTCCCACCTGGAGAAGGCTCGGGCTGGAATCAAAGAGGAGTTGGCGAGGTACGTCCTTTGACTCCGGCACAAATTTGTTTTTTTTCCTCTTAACTTTGTGCCTTGTGGTTGAGAGTAATGTTTCAGTGAGTTGGACAGCCTATTCTGTGTGTGAGTGTGTGGGAGAGTGTGTGAACGTGGGTTCTCCCAGACACCATGGCGAGACTGCAGGTGAGTCTCAGGTAAGAGGAATAGCTCACATTCCAGAGAGCTCTCGGAATTAGAAATTGTGCTGCTGAACCAGTAGCACGACACATGCACTTCTTCAGCTGGTTCCCAGCACTGACTGCCTGTCTGTATTAAGAAGTGTTTGTTTGATGGAACAACTTATTATGACATCATCCTGCTGCGTTACACAAAAATAGTACAGGGTTTGTATAAGACTGCTGCTGTTTCATATAATGTGATCATTATATGACTTACAATTCTATGATTCAATGTTCATATGTAATCATTCATTGTGGGAATGAGTATATGTTGCCTTATTCATATTGGGGAATGGCGTTCTGTAACCCTACAAGTAACAAACCAAGTGTCAGGTTGTTTGCAGAGACACAAGCACAAAGGTATATCATGTGGGGACTTGTAGCTTTGTTTTTAAGCTTTTATTAAACAACAGGTTTGAGTTATTTGACACAGGGAGTTTTCTGTATAGTTCAAGGAATGGGACGCTTCTTCTATTATGTTTGATTTTAGGCTAATTAATGTGTCATTCCTGTAAAGAATAATGACTGTGATTGCATTCCAGCTGCACCTATCAAACAAGTTGGAAGATGGCTAAGACTAGAGTTTGAATAATTTTAAAATGTCACTGCGATGACAGTGTGTTGGCAATTTGACATTGAGAGATAAGAGTTATGAGACAAAAGGACACATTGAACCCTTAAAGGAGCATAAGAACATACAATTACCTTTTTTAATCCTTGATCCACAATATGATATCCACTATTTCCATCATGGAATAATGAATATGAATGCAGTTATTATGAGACTGTAACATCAGCACTAGAAGTAGACATGAACTTATTTTCACATGAAAATAAAATGATCTTCTCGCTATCTGGCAGATAATGATCACAGTGCTTTGTATGTACTTTCTTTTGTTATCATTTTTGTCTTGGATAAGAATCGTTTCAAAATATGCTTAGAAAGCAGACTGAACAAGTCTCAATATTCCCCTCTTACATGAGCAGTAATTAACAGCTAGTCAGCACACTGCACTGTCAATAACATGTATTCTTGTCAGCAGCAGACATCTTCATGATCAAATGCTGATGGTAAAAGGGAGGTTTTGTAAAAGAGAACACTGGACAACACAGAGACAAAAGTAATACAACGAGAAGCACAGTTTAAAAGGAAAGCCGGCTCTACTACATGGCTGTGTTCTGACTAACATGGCCTTAGTATTAGTCATTTAATGGGCTCTTTGGGGTATTAAGCCAATTATTTGATTGAAAAACCCTCATGACTAATTGAGTAGGTTCCTGTCATGGTGATCAAAGGCAAAAGTCAGCTTTACTGTCAATAATGAATGTTGACAAGAATATGGATTGTTTTTGCCCTCCCACCACAGCACTTTTCCCTTTGTTGCTGTTCTATAAATATCCATTTGTCATGCTTTTCATAACCACGTGAACAATATATTGTAAGCGAGAAGCTTTTGCGCAAACCTACTGTACTCTCGATGACCGTCTTCCATCCTAACCCTGTTGTGTGGTTCTTGATTTTAATATTTCCAACAAGTTCATTCTTAAAATCATACTTTTTCTAACCCACTTTGGTACTGAGATGATAGTTGCATTCTTCAGAAACCTTTCCATCATGATGTGTAAATCTGTCAGGCATATTGCTGCCTCTACTTTCACTACACGTCGAGTCAAAGGACTTAGCAATACTTCAGCTGTGAGTTCTGACCCGTCACAACTCACTGTCACACTCTTTAACACACATTTGGTTTGAGAATCTCTTTCGTCACTTCATCGTTTATTCCAGTGTCAGACCGCTGTCAGCTGTGCCAGAGACCTGCAAGTGAGGTTGCAAATCACTTAGTGATGGATTGAGCTTGATACAAGTCAGAGTTAAATCCTTCTTCGGTGTGATATCTGGAAAACAAATTGTAAGGGACATTTGCATCTGACGTGACAGTCAACCTCTCTGCGGCGACTTCAGACTGTGTTCTGCTTGCTGAACTAATAGCTCCACCTCGAATAGTCGTATTAACCTTCTTCTAATTGACTCCTCAAATATTGATTCCAACTGTCATTTGACGAAGGTCATGCTTTGAACGTGTTTTATGAATGTGTGCGCAGGAGCCTGCGTTAAACACATTATGTGGACGAACATGTGCAGATGGGGGGGAGTGGAGCCGGTCAAAAGCTCTGTCTGGTTTTTCCTCGTATAATAAAGAGGAAACGAAAAAGTTCCTGTTCTGCATTGAGAGTCTGCTCTCTGAAAAAGCAATAAATGATGTGTTTACTCAGGGTGGAACTGTCAGGCCGGTACTTGTAGGAGGACGCAGACGCAGCGGGATCAGGGAGCAGGTCTTTATTTATACAAAGTACAACTTAAATATCGCTCTTAACGAGTTCAAAAAACAGTGTTCACAATGTAAATACAAAATCACTCCCGAAGGAGGAAAACACAAACTCACTCCAAACGGAGGAAAAAAACCAAAAGCTCCCTGTAACGGAGGAAATACAAAATCACTCCCGAAGGAGGAAAACACAAAACTCACTCCAAACGGAGGAAAAACCAAAACAGCTCCCTATACGGAGAAAACACAAAATTACTCCAACGGAGGAAACACAAAACCACTCCAACGGAGGAAAACCTGTAACGGGGCATACAAACGTTGATACGGCCTGTAGCGGGACGCGTGGCTGTGGGCTTGGCTTGGGTGGATCCGACCATAGACGAAAAACACTTCGGCACCAGACCAGGGAGAAAACACAGATTATAAACACATGACATAACAGGACACAGGTGGAAACAATTGGGGATCAGGTGACACACGAGGAAGGGGGAGGAGCCACTGTCACACTGTGACAGGAAGAAAGGATATTGAATCTGCCATGTTAACAAATAACTGTAATTTGTGGAACAACAAACAAAACGGTTAATATAGGAATGAGAAGACTGGCGGAAGTATATACTGACGTCAAAGCGTTCTGATTCGTTGTCGTAAATTCCTTTGCTTACAAGCATAAAACGTATCTGTCAAGTTTGCTTATTGATGATATCTTTGACTTTATGGTTAGCTGAAGCAGGCCTGGGGTAAGCAGTGTTACATCACAGGAAGAAGATTTGTAGATCGTATCTGTATTTATTTTTTTATTTTGGAAATGTTCATGTGTTTTAACAATTTTGTTCACACATTGGGACATAGTTCAAGTCATTGTCCTTTACTGGAACTCTTATTTGAATTTCCCTTCTGTTATTGTGACAATAAAGGCTGTATGATTGTTGTGTATGGCATGTCCAGTCCATGGATAATAGGTTTACAGTGTATTACGCTGTTTGGTTAGCATAGCTATGTACCAGCGGATGTGATTCTGGGCTTTGTGGTGATTGGCATAGTTCTACATTTTAGGATTTGACCTCGTTCGCTCTCTGGTGGAAAGATAGATGAGAAGATTGAGAAGATGAATATGAAGCAATAGCCAGTGGTCAGGTTTCTTACATATAGCTTAGTTTAGCTTAGCTTAGCTTAGCATGATGGCTGGAAGCCAGGGGGAAAAGCTCTACATGTGGGTCAGTGCATCGAAAGCATTTTCCTTCAGCTGGTTGTTCAGATTTGAGTGAATTAGAAATCTGACCATATAGAAAGAGCAACATCCTCTTTCTTCAGTCATCTCTCACTATAGTGTTCTACTAATGTTAATGTGGAGTGAAAACATTGCCATGTAGATGGAGACAGCTGGACACTTCACCTACAATCTAGGAGGGGTTGAACGCAGCGTAACCGATTTGCCAATGGCGTGGGCAAGTCTCTTTTTACTAAAAGGAACTTCCCTCGAGCGATTTTAATTAGCTGATGGTCATGCATATTACTGCTCAGGGTAATTATGGTATTCAGGCAGCAACAAGGAAAAGTTGTTTGTTTTCCAGGAGGTCCGGTTGAAGTCAAGAAGTCCGTCCGGAGCAGACTGTGAGCAGTGTCAAGCTCAGATTTGTATTGTTGTGTGAAGTCGTGTGAACTGTAGGTGTTTCCTCAACTGAGGGCTTTCCCGATCCCTACGTTATCGCTCTCAAGCCAAACCACCTTCTGTCAACGCACCCCAAGCAGAGGGAGTTGACACACCCACTACTGATGAAACGTCAGCTATAACGACATAATAACTATGTCTAGTTCTGTGTTCCTTAGAAGATTGCTTCTTCTGGCATCCTTTTATACGGCACTAAAGGTACGACATGAGTAATGATAAAAACATATTTGTAGTAATACGGACAATTTATAATTCATATTTTTTTTATTTTTTTTAAATGTTGTTTCTCAATGACTAATGGGGACAATAATTATTCAAATTGGTCCATAATTGAGAGAGAATGCTGTAGACAGCAGCAACTCCTCCCTTTGAAGCTCCATAATGTGCTTGATTTTACACTGATAGGCTCAACATGTTAATTTAAGTGTCTGATAACATTTTGGACCTTACAGAGAAATAACACGCTTTTCTTTACCTGGATCCGGTCCGTTTGTTTTTTCTGTTATATTGTTGAAAGTGCCGTTGTGATATCTTTGCATTGCATCCACATTGTCAAAATTCGCTGAATATGTCTGTCAAATGTCAAATGACACAATAACAAACGAAGAGCGAAAGGTGAAAAGAGTCCTAATGTTGTCAGAGATGTTGTCAGAGACTTTTAATTGTATCCTGATTCTGTCAGTGGCCAAAACAAGTTTTAGTGGAATTACATTGATGGAGAGCAGTAGCAGTTTAGTGGCTGCCGTCTGCAGCCTTCTGGTTCAATACTGGACCTACTTGTTCTCGTTAGACACAAAAACGGGGGAGAATAGGTTGAAAAATACTGACGTCAGCCTTCCAGGGAAACAATATCCATCAACTTTAAATATGTTTGAGTCTGCCTTCCCTCGTCCTGCGTTCTGTTTGCAAGCTGTGGGCACAACATCTCACGTTGCTGGGTCGAGTCCCATTTCCGGCCCAGTTCTTATCCCTGCTCTCTTGCCTATCTTTGCCGGGCCAGGAGTATGTATCTTGTGCACTTAAATTTATAAGCACAAGGGTACAAAGTCCCTCTTGTCTATACCCACAAATTAATCACTTGCCCTTAATGTAGTAATGTTGTTGTTTGTTCCATTCCTGCATCTCAGTGTTGGTTTGGATTGTATGTTTAAATGCCACATTAAGCCTGCATATTCATGATAACTGCTATGTAAATAGAATAAAATACTCGTCTGTACTGTGCAAAGCTCTCTGAGGGACATTTGTGATTTTAGATGGCTCCACCATATTAACAAATCACTGGTATTACCAACTTCACACTGCATATGATCAGTCTGCCTCTTATCAGAAACTGTCACCTCTGCAAACAGAAAACATGATGTATGTCTTTACTAATCGCAATGCCTAATAGTGTGTGTGTCAACGCTGGGAGAGTTGGTTGAGCAATGTTTGCTGTTGAGCAGGAAGCTGGTTAAAATGTTCTGAAACACACGAGTATCACGCCTTCTGTGAAATCGGATTCATGACTCATCAAATCTTAAAAAGAAAAAGTCAAAATCCTGTCTGTGGACTATTTCTGCAGATCTTTCCCCGATTACAGGAATGTGTTGTTCTCTTTGTCCCTGATGAGTGTCACATGTACAGGGTTGTAAATGCTCCTTTCACTGTGCCTGCAGGATATGCACAGCTTGGAAGTGAAATGTAAACCTTTCTGCTCCATTAATGGTTAAGGCTATGTGTATACAAGCTGCCACTGTGTTTGTCCATAAATTAGCATGAAGAAACACGGTCGCCAGATATTATACAAGAAACTAATCTCATCACCTCTTTGAACAATAGTGCATTTTGCCATTTAAGGTAAACCTTAACTAAATACATATTTAAAAAATCTGCTGTAAGTGTGTGTAAAAGAGGGAGGAGAAAGTGTGTCAGTTTATGTCAGCAGCCAGGTGTTCATTAAAAAGCCACTGAACTCCCACCTTTTCATTTACGACAACAGGTTCTTTGTAGCAGCAGCAGCTATATATACGATTATTATTTATGACTTGAGCTTTCTATTTGAACTCATTCAGTAAAGCAAAAGCAGTGTTACTATATTTCTGTCATTTTTTTTTTGTGGTTTTGTGGCAGCCGCGAATCTAACGGAGAGAATAGATGAAAGCGTGACATTTCAGTTTGACAAAATAATAATATGTAAACACACAGGATGATTTTAGGATTAGTCATTGAAGATGTTAAATAAGAAACAATCAGACTAAAGGACGAGCTCCCACACAAGGTTTATAAAACTGACTGCAAATATATAAATAAATGTGTTTTGAAAAATCAGTTGATACAATTAACGATGATTATTTTAGTAATAGTGATCCACATCTCTGGATGACACTTCAATGACTCATGATTGTCCTCGTCATCGAAGTGAAAAGAGGATGAGGAACTCCCCTGATGACGCTTGTTTTGTTCTAGGGCGGAAGATGTGGCAACTGTAGTAGGAGTGACACTTCTAAAACAAAGGCTCAGTGGAAATTATAATGAACTTAAAAATGATTATATTGTAATTATTTCATATTAATGAGTTTCGTTTTCTGAGAATGCAAAGGCGTAGCGGGATCAGTATCAGTTACAGGGACAGCCCTGACCTGCAGCTGTGTGCGGGTTGTTTTCTAAATTATATCAGGGATCTGCCTAAATGACAGAGGATCTCTGTGTGACCCATAACAATTGCAACAGAGATAGATTAGATCAAAAGTACAGTATGTTTAACATCAATAAAAACACAAGGAAGCTGCACTGAAGCAAGCCCATCTCTGAGGATATGCATTGTTGATGATGTATGATTAAATGAGTCATAAAGGAGGGAACATAAGTCACATAATTATGTATTTATATTAGGTTGTGTTCCTCGTGACGACTATGGCTGTATTTACTTTCCTACAGTGCATTATTCTTTTGATACTCTCCAACTTACCTAACCAGTCTGCAGCGTTCAGCACCAAGTCCAACTGCTTGTCCTAAAGACGTGAATCTTTGGAAAAAAATAATAAGAAAATGTATCAAAACAGGCGCAGTCATTTCCTGAAACAGCTGAGCACTTAAGATGTGACTCAGTGGTTAGCAGGTCTGACTTACAATCAAAGGATTGGTGATTGATTCCCGGCACCGCTAGTCCATGTCAATGTGTCCTTGAGCAAGACACTTAACCCTAATTGCTCACCGTTGCTGTGTCTACGGTCTACTGTATAGCATGTAAGTCTCTTTGGATAAAAGCGTCAGCTAAATGAAATGTAATGTTTTGAGAACGTAACTTATAGTGTTTTTGGTGTGAACTATTTTCAGCAATTGTTTGATGGTCAAGTCAATATTTATGGCTGCAGGATGGTGCATGTGGTTTTGCAGCACCACTCTGTACTGGTCCTACGTGTTTTCACATTGTTTCCTTTGTTGTTCTGGCTTGCATCAGTCTGATAAAGCACATCTACAACCACAACCACAAATATTTTCATAAAGCTTTTAGCAGAAACTTGAACCTGCTGGGAGACCTTAGTGCCACTAATCTTTCCAATCAGTTTCATGCCAGTCACATGTAAAAATGTGTGATCTGTATTTGAAAAGGACTTAATGATATCCGTAATCGGACCAGTATGCACACTACTTAGTGTTGTGATATATGTGATATAATATATCACAATGATATTTTAATCTTCAAATCCCGTATTCTCTCCTCATCCTATTCTTTGCTCCTTGCTTAATCTGCAGTATTGACTGCAGCGGAAACAGTTTCAACCTTGGAAAATATTGCCCACACATAAACGCAGTGCTGTGTAGTCATGGTTTCAGAGGATATTCAGTTGACTAAAGTGTGGTTTTGTGTTTTTCTTTTTGTCCAGTTAATTGCTGAAGATGCAAGCTTCAACTGTCTCACCTGTGACCAACACTACACTACCTTCAAACACAACCACCACAAAGACCAAAGAACAAATACTCATCCAGAGTAAGTCTGTGTGTGTGCGTGTTCGTGTGTGTGTGTGTGTGTGTCTGTGTCTGTGTGTGTCTTTGTGTGTCTTCTTGAATTGGATATCAATAAAACACACCCTTGTGAATGAGGTGTTTGTTGTGGACACCATCATATTTTAGAATGACCCCTATGGCAGTGATTATAATAAAAAAAGAGATAAAAAGATAAGAAAAGCCTTAACACCAACCTATTGTGTCAGGTAGCCTAATCTAGATAGTTTGTACAGGAGTGGCAGCCGTGTATTTTATAGGACATATTTGCCATGTTCTGTTTCCCTGTGAGTGATGCTGTTGCCAAGCTACAACAAACTACTTCTGGAGAGCACACAGAATGAGTTGCACGGCATCAAACAATTTTAGAAGAGACACACTGACTTGAAAACAGCTTTTCAAAATGTCAATTGCTCCTTCTCACTGTGTTTCAGGTTCGGGGGCAATGATCGCTGTCATCGTCCTAGGAATCATCATCATTCTCGCCATTCTCCTGATAATTCTGAAGACGTACAACAGGTTGGGCCCCATTCCTGTTTGACAGGACAATTACTGCATCGAGAATGTCATGAGAAGTAAAGCATGCAATGCTATTTTTAGGACTAGTCGCTTCCTGCTGTTTCTAATCGTTTCATGAGGTTATGAAAACAAATATACATATTAACATATTCCTATAGAGAATTTTGTTTATTTGAGAACAAAAGAGACATTCAACCAGTGTCGTTCCGTCTCCATGAGGTTCCCTTCTATTATTTAATTGTAATTTAATTGTAATTTCAATCATTTTGCCTAAATATTACACATTTTTACAATATGTCTCTCTATAGTAGATGTATAGTATACAATGGAAATACTAATTGCAGTATTTGAGTAAAGATACTTGCCACATTCTACTGTTGCCAACATGAGGGCTGGGACCTCCAAGGGGTCGTACCATAAACCAGAGGGGTCACAAAATAACGATTGAGAGATAAAGGAAATAATTTAAAACACATATCTTCTACATGTACATGTCAATTTTATTCATAAAGCCCAATATCATGAATAACATATTTGCCTAAAGAGGCTTGGACTCTGTAAAGCAGATAACCCTCCTCTAACCTTTTTCTTCAGATACGTACAAACCTTCCCTAAAAAAACTTTAACGAGTGGAAGAAACCTCAGGAGGAGCAACTGAGGAAGGATTCCTATCCCTGGATGTACAAACATAATAACCAATAAAATAAAAGAAGAGTATTTTTTACTCTATTTGGTGTTCATATTTAACTCTACATGACTCTACAGTTTACTAGAATTGGACTCAACTCTATAGAGTTGATTCTATATAGAATTCTATTAAATTCTATATAGAATTGGATTCATTTCTAAATAGAATTGGAACTCCCTTCAGCTCTCGAGAGGTTTCATGGCAACAGAAACGGAACTTAAGGAACCGTAGTGGTCACACTGTTTTACTTCAATAGATTTTATTCTGAATATTTGCTCCTACTCTACTTGCTATGGCTAGTAAATACTGAAATATTATTTCTTTAGAGGAAAATAATAGTAACTCTGGAAAAATCTACTAACATGTAGACATTCATTTTAAGGGGACAAAAGTCATAAAGTGTGGGACTCAGTTGGGAAGTGTGGGTTCTTTTATTCAGTTTTGACCAAAATATACCTTTATTTCTTATCTGGAGGACCAATTACTGAACATCACATGCCACTTTGCTAAATGATAGCTCTCTACATCGTATGTGAGTGAAGTAACATCATGGTTTTTATTTGCTGTCAGGCGGACACATGTATCCAGAGTCCTGGGAGCCAGAGGCTCCAGACCTCGTCCGAAGACGTCACTATCAACAGTCAACAGCAGCGTTCCGCTGACCCCCATAGCACTCAACCCCATGTCGGGCACCACCTTCAGTTCAAACCCAGCCTCAGAGAACGTCTCTGAGCTGCCCACAGCGGCACTGAACATCGTGGAGGAAAACCACATAGAGCAGTTAAGCATCATCAGTGAATCCACCCGAAATGATTCTCCATCAATAGCAAACACATAGCAACAAGACTGTGGTTTAGTCTCACAACAGGCACTGAGTGATGTGTCATCTTCATCCCTGACCATGTACACTGTGTCTCGACTGAATCCTGTGAAAACTCAATCTGGGACGTTAAACACCAACTGAGCCACTGCTGGTCACTACAATGATATCAAGATGCAAAAATAGAAGTCATGGACAAAATGGGACCTTAAACAAACATGATGGATTGCATGAAGGATGTTGCATGATGGGAAACTGAGCATTTCTTGAGAATAATGTAATGTATTTTTTAGCTGCAGTCAGTGTTCAGAGTATAGATACTAGAAGTGTCTCACTGCTTGTAGTCTTTAAAGATCATACAATGAAGAAAATGTGTAGTAAAGACTGTAAGGGCTAGACTACATTGTTCACATTTCTGTATTAAAGATGCCCACATATGTTTATGAGTAAATGTAGGATTAGTATAAACTTCAGAGAAGACAAAGACAGTATGAAATACACTATCTCAGAGTGTAATGGACACCTGTATGTTTGAGAAGCATGTGTTGATATTGCAAACATTATTCCTTACTAAATCTGCTTAACCTTGCATTGTACTGTCTTTGACTTCTGGTCACAGATTCTCTCAGAATAATTTTCGTAAAAGAAATCTATAAATTGTCAGCGTGTTATTTACTAACTGTTATTATTTACAAGATACATATATTTTTAGACATCTGGGTGTCAGCCTAACACGGTGATGATGTAAATCCTTTTTAGTTTGGATAAGGATTATGCACTTTATTGTCATTGCTCTCTGTATTTGTATTGTTTATGGTTCTTACAATGAAATTCGATTAAAAAATTTAATATATTTCTAATTGTGGCTGACCTGTTTGTTAAAATGAAGTGTCATTTGTACAGAGGAAAACATGATATGATATATGAAAGCAAGAGAAAAATTATATAAAACGTCAAAGAGTAAAAAGAAAAGAGGATTGAGGTGAATGTTGCGTTTTATGATGTTGTTGAGTTATTGTTGTTAGTTATTGCGCCCTCAGACGATAGGTTTTGGTACTATCTCATAAAAAATATAAACACTAAAGCAGCATTCAAGATGACAAGAAACGTTGCAAACACGTTGCAGTTAACGAATGAGTCATCACATCAAATCGTTCGCTGCTTGATTTAATTCATTTTCAATTCTGAAATTATAACTCTGTATATAAATGGTTTAATGTCAGGTAAGTTAATAATAATATTAAAACTATTTATTGGTCTTGCCATTTACGTAACGTTCACTCAAATCTGAGTTGAAGCGCAGTCTTGAATGCGTCCCGACATCGACTGTTTACAGAACGATGGTGACCGTAGGTGAGTGGCCGAGAAGCCGATTTACTCTCTAAAATCATAATATTCGCCAAGTACTTTTGGTATTTTGAGGGCGAATATTAAAGTACTCATAAGTATACATTCCTCTTTAGCTTGAATAGCAGGACTAAGCCCAACGTGGCTAACACTGTAGAGCTAAAGCTAAGGAAGTAAGCTAATCGACTGTATACAAGAAGCCTCCTATGACCACCGGTGTTTATAACTGCACTTCCGGTACTCTACTGTCTTTATCTAGTCGTGCTTGGTCATTGTTTCAAATAATACATATTTGACAATAGAAGTAGCATATCTGAGCAGGCCGGGTGACTGTCTGTGGTTGTTCCGCGTCGCAGTTGAGCTGCTGAGTCTCCTGCTGGTGTCGGTGCTGTGGGGCGGCACCAACCCCTTCCTCAAGAGGGGCGCCGAGGGCATCGAACATGTGCGACACAACGGCAGGCTCTCGCAGCTCCTGGCTGAGGTCAAGTTTCTTTTCCTAAACATCAAGGTACATCCTGAGCTCACTTCTTTAAAGTTGCCAGTGCGCATGTGTGGAATTCTGACTTTGCTTTACAATTAGTTTCACTGAACTGCTTTCTCCACAGTACCTGGTCCCATTTCTCCTAAACCAGAGTGGCTCGTTGGTCTACTATTATACACTTTCCACCACAGGTGAGACACGCACTTCACAACCATTTGATGGCAGCTTCTAGATAACATACAAGTGGTATTTAAAGTTGATGAGCACAGGTGTAGCTTAAAACATGTAATCAGAAGTTCCATTAGGTGTGCCAGGAAATCATCCCAGTGATGCATGCACAATACCAGTCTAAATGCATTGCAGCTGTCAATGATTTTATCATTGCACTTGTACTTTACCTGGTATGACATGGCACACGGCTCTATGACTCAGCCCATATGCTCAGGAGTGTGTATGCCCTGCTTGCCCAAACTGAAGTGGTGCACATTGTATGAATATTTTTAAACAGACATATTCCACTCTTACTGTGATAAACTAATAAACATGTTTTCTAAACTAGTACTAAAATGTTTGCTCTTCGTTCTGCATAACTTCCTAAAATACAGATTAGTGTTAGTGATGACATTAACAATGTGTCCTAAGTCACAACTGTGACAGTGAGTCAACATGGACATACCTAAACGTGCATTCATTTCATTATTTACACCTGTATGTTTTCCTGCTATGCCATGGCAAAAAGTCTCCTGTGAAAAAGACTTACAATAGAAGCGAACAGTTTACCACACATGTACAGTAAATGTCATGAGATAGCAAAAAGTTTTCTAATTCAAACTCTGCTTGGGAGATTAGTTTACGTGCCATGAAAGGTCAAATATATCAGTGTAACTGATCCAGAACTGCAACTGACTTACCTGTTGATTATGACTCTTCTGGTCTTAAAAATGTCAGTAAAATTGTAAAGAAAAAATCTCAAGATGTTTTTAAATCTTAGTCCAACCAACCGCTTAAAACCCAGCATTATAAATGTACTATAATATCAGATAAGGAATAGCAGAAAATCCTCACATTTGAGAAATGGGCACAGGTAAATATTTTCCATTTTTGCTTGAAAAATAACTTGAAGGAATAATTTATCATCAAAATAGTTCTGTTGATCAACTAATTGAACATTGTTTCAGCTCTAAACTGACCCCACACCATATTGTACAAAATGATTGTGCTTGTGGGAACAGGTACATCCTTAATTATATAGAAGCAATAATGCTATTTGTTTTTGTTGTTGTAAAAGTATGAAAATAATTAGACAAAGAATTCGAATCCATTTACAAACATGGGTCTCATTTGTACTAATAGTTCTGTAACATATTGGAAACTCTTTGGGTCATTTACCATTTGCATCATATTGGCGTTGTATGACATTTGGTAGCAGAATATTTTATCCACTTTTCGCCACTTTTCTCCTGCAGAGTTATCGCTCGCTGTTCCTGTGGCCAACTCTCTGACCTTCCTTTGCACTCTGTTCACTGGCAAGTTAATGGGTGAAGAGTTTGGGGGCAAACGTAAGTGACTCATTTTCATACTCTTGCTTATTTTTTATGCCCCCAAGGAGAAATCTGGGATCCTACAAGCTTTAGAATCAATTCTGGAACGTGTTCAGAGTTATCACGTAAGCAAGACTCAAGTAATATTAGCTCAACGTTACTTGACTTGCATGCCAAGACCTCATTGAGCATTTGATTCCCTCATCTGCCTTTCTCCTCTCCTTGAAAATTACTGTTCTGATTGTGTTCAGATTTTTAAGTTGTGCGTTATTTTATTTTTTCTGATTCTCTGCAGAGGCTGTTGCAGGAATGTTCCTCACCATGGCTGGCATCACTCTCTGTGTTATAAGCTCCATTGATGGCAAAGACAATGAGAAGCAGAATATCAGCCAGGCTGCACACTAATTGAGATGAGGATTAAAACAAATCCTCCCATACCTTTAAGTGATTCCTCAGCCAGGGAGGAAAGATGGCCAGAACCGAGTTGATCAGGACTAATGGGGGCCATTTAGATTCAGACAGTGACTCCTTAGACTGACAACTGGTGGGAGAATTGTGCCTAAATTAAGTCAGCGTGAGCTTCAAAAGACCTGTCCAGAAACCCTGACACATGAAGTGGGTCCATGTCGGGTTCACCTTAAGGCCAGACCAGATTTATGGTGCTTGCATAGAAGTTTGTGGTTGTTAATGTTTACTTTTAAGCCCTCAGCTGCCCTGCCATGTGACTGGCATTGGCACAAATGCTATAGAGGCCACATACAAATAAGGTTGGGGTTTGAAATGGACCAATTACATCCAACTTCTTGGTTTAACAGGGACATTTTTACTGTGGTGTGTGTTTGGGGAAGGGCTGGACATAGGAGAGGACACTTCAGGTATACATAATGTATTACTGATGTATTACTTATGTAGTTATTTTAACAGTGTGTTAACGTGTCATGCTCACTGTAAATGTGTCCAAACAAGTTGTACAGATGTCAGGAATAACTAAAATGTACATTGTATATGTATATTTTATTGTCACCTTATTTAATAGACAAAAAACACTATACAGAAAAATGTTGTATTGCATCTATTCAGCTTGTGATGTGGCTGATATTTTATTAATAAATTGTCGACCAAACACCATGATCTCCATCACTGTTTTCTGCAGATCAGAAGTACATTTAGGCTTAAAATGTCACAAATATATTGTTTATGTACATATTGTATATGGAATGAACTGCCTCATTAAACAGCGACACTATATCTGCATCAGCATGATCCCTGTCTTTTGGAAGCTTATGTCATAAAAGTACAGTTTTGACTGTATTGAACTAGAACTTATGATAGTGAGGCCATCCTTTGTAGTTTTTGTTCTTCTGTTGTCTGAGCCTCTTCACATTTTTGACTTGTTTTTTCTAAAATAAAACAGCAAAATTAATGATGGTCCTGGTTCCATCACCACAGTCAAAGTATTACCAATTGTATTACCAAACATTCATTCAGCTGCATATATCATCTGCTGTTATGATGAAGTGACCTCTTCTGTGCTCGTTATTCAGCAGTCCTGATGATGGTTCTGTAGGCTCTCCTGTTAAAGAAAATTATTAATATTAAAACGCTGTAAAAGCAATCAAGCACACATTTTCACTGGGCTTGGTTATGCTGATGCCAATAAGTTGTGAGGTAAGTTAACTCGCCTTTTCTTCCCTATTCTGTGGCTGAGAGGCTGATGACGAAGGCCTCGACTTTGAGAACGTCTGCTTCAGCTCAGGCTATTGAAATGAGACGCACATTGAATTCTTAGTTTGTGTGTCTGTGTACTTCTGAATGGAAGCTGATGGTGTGTATTGGTACCAGTATTTCAGCAGTAGACTCCTCCGTCCTCTGTTTCACAGCATCTTGTTCGGATGACGCAGCCTGTTACAGGAAAACAATATCTCATTCTGGACCATTCATACAGCAAAAAACTAAACCTTTTCATATTAAGACACACAAACACCCACTCACATGAATACTGACCTGGTTTCCATTGTGTTCGCTCCCATTGTGCAGCTCACTCTCTATAATTTGTGAATGTCTCTTGAGAGAAACAAATAAGGATTTATGTGTTTTTTATTCCACATGCAGAATACAGTATCATGCATCACATGTTTTAACTGTCGAATGCGTTGACTATAATTTAGCAAGGGACCATAATGCATTAATACATCAATTAATTTTCATGGATCCATGTCTTTTACAATTTATACACAACATGTTTTCCCTCTTTGTAGAACAATTGCCCTACATTGTACTTTGAGAGTGAATGGACGTGAATGTGAATCTTTCCACTAAGAAAAGAAGCTAACAAATTCACATGGAACATCCATTTTCTTATTTATTTACCTGCTGTGTGTTTCGGCTGTTTAATTCGTCCTCCACTATTTCTGCAGCTCTCTTTAGACAAACATGAGAGACAGGTTAAGAAAAACCTTTGCTTTGAACATACTTTCAGCAATTTATTTAACCTCCATTGATATTTTGCCATTCAATTCTGGCATTGTACTACATGTGGCTGTAAGGACACGTGGGTAACGCAAACCTGGTCAACAGGAAGCTCTGTAGCTGTGTTTTCATCCTCTTGCACCACCTCGGCCCCTCGTACTTCCTCTCTTCTCTTCCGTGCCTCTCTTTTAAACACGCTACGCTGGACTGTAATGAACAGAAATTAAAAAAAAAATGATATAATGATTAACACAAAGTGCATCAGACTCATTGTGAACGTGAAGAAGTTAGATATCAAATTCAAAGTGGATTCAAACCAGATCCATTGCTGGGCGGTGGTCTTGGCTGTCCCCTGTGGGTGCGGATCTTGACCGGCCTGGCGAAGAACGCAGACGTCTCATCGGCTCCTCCTCTGCTGCTCCTCTGCAGTGCGGCTGCTGGAGCTGCAGCTTCGTCTCCTGTCGACTTCACCCTCCGACCATCTGACTGAAACCCATGGGGTGCAACTGAATAAATATAAAATCATGTAGAGGCACGAAATACCCTCTGCACAGTTTGTCTCCCTGGTGCCTTGAACGTGTTCGGCAGCATAAGCCAAACACATTAACAGTCTCTATATTTGGCTCTTGTAGTGTGAATACAAGACACAGGGGGCTTGTTTCGTACCTCTGGGGAGTCGAGGAGGGCTGAGTCGCTATACTGGTCTTCTGGACCGCTCCTCGCGTTCCAGTTCTAAGAGAAGCACACAAGACATATATACAAGGGGACACATGTTGCAAAATTAACTGTAGGCAATGCTGAGGCTATTGTAAGACATGAAGGTGAATAAATAATTGTATTAACTAAAGGTACCTCATTTCTCCTGAACAGCCTTGTCTTTCCTGGGTTATATCTACCAGATAAAGAAAACCACTTTCATGTGAAAAGATTTCTTTGTTCCTGTTCCATCTCGTCTGACAATCATTTTATTTTAGTGCAGAGCAGTCATCAACGACGCGCGTTAACACGCGTCTTTGCTCACAAAGGGCCTTGGGAAACAATACCTCTCTGTGGCTTTTGAAACCAACAGCTCCACATATGGAAGTTTCTTGAACCTCTCGGTTCCCACAGCAACATAGAAGTGGCCTGTCTCCAGTTCCACAGCTGAGGACACAGTGGCTCCTTCCAGAGAGCACAACCTGATGAAGAGCAGGAGTTAGGGGGAGGTGTTTGTTCCTCTTTTTTGTATTCCACAGGGTGCATGTGACTGTCCGTCAGTGTCACTGACCTGCGCACAGCTCCAGTTCGTAAGCTGACCTTCTCTGTGACCAGACTCAGGATCTTCTCCAGGTCCTGCTGCATGCCCCGAGGAACGATGCACCGGAATGGTGGACACAGGAGATCTCCATTACGGAAAATGCTGAACAGGATGGATAGTTTGTTTACAATTCTTAAATTCCGAACTGAAACAACTCCTCCAGTGGCCATGACAAGATACTATACTAATATTATTCCAACGAAATCTACAATCCTTGTTTGGAGGAGAAATGCACTCTAACATTCAGGCAAAGCTATGGGACTTTAGTAGGGTATCTTTTTATTAGGGAGTCTTCTGCCTTATTGCAAAATTTCCCTGGACAAATATAAACTTTGATCTGATGTGTTGGCACTAAATGAAAAGTCAGAGTTATTTCCAAAGTTATTGTAATTCATCCGGAGAGGAAGATGAAAAAGGCTCCTCTGTCCGACTGACCGACAAACATTGGATCCCTAGCTGCATTGGTCATGCAGCTAGCATGGTTAAAAAGGGAGAATTGTACTAGAAACACAGTAGTTATATGTGTGTGTGTGTGTGTGCTTTCATAGTTTGTCCAACTCACTGTAAAATGCAAGGTAGAGGCATAAACTTCCTCCATTTGGCTGAAACATTTGGCCTCTGGGTTACTTTGGCCTGCTGATGACATTCAGAAAATCACATTCACGGCACTGCAAAACGTTATAATGTTGCCATTTTCTCAGAGAAATGTGAAAATCAGTTCATCAAATCAAATCATTCATGTCCGGCACACCAACTACACTGCACATCCATCACAGACAAATCAGTCATCCTACATGCATAATGACTGACTAAGTATTCTGCTCATGTCGGAGACAAACGTCACTCTTCAATGGCATATTCACAGTCTGATCTGAAGGCTCCTGTCAAAGCCCATGTCGCCCCATATCAATGGCATCTGAAGCCAATATCCGTGTCTGCCTCTGATAACGCAGCTGGACTAAATCAATCTGCGTGGAGCAAACCAGACATTGATAATCTTCCCTTATTGTTTTTACTTTGAAGTGGCAGCCGTTTAATGCATTTACAGCGTCTCCGAGCAGAGAAGGAGGCGTGGGGCGCTGAGTATGGGCCTTGGGCCTCGGGCCTGTCCAGACAAGCACATAGCCCGGATAACACTGCGTGGAAGCGCTACTCTTTGTTTCACCAGCAGGATCAAACTCACTCACGGACACACTTCATGCATTGCTCCACAGCAACCACAACACAGGCATGTTACACTTTAAAACCAAAGAACCGAAATGGCAGACAACCAAGGCACACACAATTACTGTCCGCTCCTTTCATGTTTTTCAGAGAAGTAAGTGATTTCCTCAGACCGAGGGCACACTCTGCGTATGAAAAAAAACAAGCGGTCACCCTGCCAGCTGGTCAGTATACAAAGCCAGCACTCGTCAGCACGAGTATGTGTGTGTACTTGTTTGAAATCTATTTTGTGTGAATGTTAAGAGAACGTCTGCTGCCATCAATTTAGTAAAACAGAAAAGTTTTCAGATTCATTCAGAGAATTTTCTCGATAGAAATGATCATAACCTCTGAAACTCTGGGAATTCCTGATCTGTGACAATATCCAGCTGTAATTACTGAATGTAATGTCACACGAGACCCTTAAAAGGGCGCTCGCAAGGCCTGAGTGACTAGTCAATGGGCAGCACAATCATTATCCCATTGTTTCCTGTAATTTACATGACGGTCAGCACAAAGGGAGGTCCTAATCTAACACATGCGAACGTAACAATATGCGCTCACATTTAGAGGCCAATGAGAGCTTGTCTCGATAATGGAATGCCCTGTACACATTTTCATATTTGATTTGGCAGAAGTTAAATAGATCAAACTGATTTGAGTACAGTGCATTCCTCCTGGTTAGACGGAGATTAATCAGTGATGGACTGTGCTGTTGGCTGCACAACAAAATTAAAGCCTACCTGGGTTTCTTCACGGGCAGCAGGGTGCTTTTTCATTCTGGTGTTCAAGTAACTAAACAAAACAACAGGTACGATTAAAATATACATATATATACTGTGTATATACATACAGTACATATATATGTGTGCGTATGTATGTATGTATGTATGTATATATATATATATATATATTCATATATACTGTATGTATAGGTATATATATGTACACATATACTGTACATACATATATATACATAAACATATATAATATATATGTATACATATATATGTATCTGTGTATGTATACACACACACACACATATATATATATATATATATATAAATATATATATATATATATATATATATATATATAAATATATATATATATATATATATAAAAGTATTTCTAATATCAGCACAGTAAGTAGTTATTGTACTCACTCCAGCTTCTTGAACCTTTCAAAGCCAGCAGCAACATACTGGGCTCCGGTCTGGAGGTCCTGGAGGTCCGGGACCCGGTGGCCCTGTCTGGGGGTGTACAGAGTCCTGACAGCGAGTGGAGCCCCGATGCTCTGGGTCACTTCAGTCAGAAAGGCCTCCATGGTGGCCACCTGTCTCTGGTTGACCACGAACCTCCGTCCACTGTAGAAGGGGTCTCCATTCCTAAACACCACCACGCTCTTCACTGGAGGCAGAGGAGTCGTGGCTGCGGTGCTGGCAGCCATCTACGGGCCAGCTGTTACTGTCACAAGACACATCTTAAAAAGGCTGTGCGTCCCCACTCCTCACCATTCTCTCCACATACATACAAGTTCACTCACAAGGCTTCATCTTTGACCATCTTCACACACCGGACACTTTAACGTACCACATTTTTTAGGTCACACATTAACACAATAGTCAGTGACTCACAGGGCTGGTGGACGACGCAGCAAGGAAACGGCAGAACTGAAGGGAAAGCTGAAAATCAGTCCCCCGTGTTGTTGTGGTCCGTCTGGACTCCGGCTCCCCGCGTTCTGCTCGATCTGTCCCCCTAATACACACACATATTCACACACTACTTCACCGACGGCGGTGAGTATTTCCTGGTTGCTATGGCAGCGTGGTCAGCAATGACTGGCTTTGTGGGCCAAACCATCGGCAGCAACCACAACAAAAGAGACAGACAGAGGAGGAGAGGTGGGTGGATCACTGGGCTGGAAGCTGAATCAATAAGATAAACTCCCCCAATTGTCTGTATTTTCCCCAAAAAAATATTGAAAAATACATCATGCATATTAGCATTTACCAGCAAGTGCAAGAACCAGCAGGTGATAATACCAGTATTGAAATGTATCAAAAGTGACTCTTAAAAACATTAAAATAAGACTTTATTACACATCTATTACATATCTTACAAAGACTTTATAAATTATTATAAACATTTTAAGAGCAGGAAACTTCAATGTTTATCCACAGCCTCCCCCTGTGGGTGCTCTTTAAAGACAATAATATCAAAAGACAACAAAGAAATGTGAATCTTTGTAGGGCGGTCCACCCATGTGATGAGAGACGGCTCATTCATTGTGATCCAAATGGGAAATTTGAGCTTCTTTGAGTCACAACATTACTTTTTCAGAGCCAGAGATCTCACCCCTGAATGAGCTGGCCTCCGGCACAACACTAACTACCTTTTGATTAGATATTAGCAAAGCACAGCGGAATGGCGCCACTGATGGCTGACTCGGTGCGTCAGTGCTCGTTTTGTATGGTTTTTGTCTTTAATTCGGTCTTATTGCACTGTGTTTACTGTTAAATGTTTATTGTTAAATGTTAAATGTACCTTCCGCCAGGACAAATTCCTTGAATGTGAAAACAAACATGGCAATAAATGGTTCTGATTCTGAGAAAGACAACTTTTTAGAAAAATACAATTTATTAATTTTTTTAATAAGCAAATAATATATACAATGTACAGCTTTTGTAAAAACGCATGATGACTACCACTGAAAGCAATCTATTTATGGTATCTTTGTTTATGTATAAAAGTTCAGTTAACAGACAGCAATCAAGCCTTCAGTCCCACATTATCAAGTCCAGATCACATGACTTCTGCTGTCAGGATACGCTCAGCCTGTCCTTCAGGGACAAGTACTGTAGAAGAGAAGACAGAAGGGAAAAACACTCACTAAAAGTTCTACCTTGGGTGAGCAAACTCTCATCCATGAGTGAATCATTCTCTGATGTCAGCTGTGGTTTACATAAAGTGTTCTCGGTGCACATGAATCCACATCCTGGCAGCTTCATATCCCCTGGAGCTGCAGGGTGCTACGTAGGAGCAGTGACGTAGGATTTATAAAAACATACATTTTGTTGGAAGATAAATTATTAAAGGGATTCAATTGAAAACGGTGCAGGCAGCTGAATATGCTAAGAAAACACTTCATAAAAAAGGTCAGATTGTAGAAACAAATTCTGAATCCTGAACATAACATATCTGTGCTGCTTTACCATGTTCAGGTAACGTTCAACAAGTAGTTTTTGATGCTGCTGATGCACAATGGTTATTATTTAGACATGGATACCGACAATGTAGTATTTTATTTCTTCTGATGCTTCTTGGAACGACTGTACCGACTTCTTATTGAGGTCACTAAATAAATTCTGTCTCGAAGTGGAGGCAATTTTCATACAGCAGGAGGCTGCCACTGCTGAATAAATGCAAGAAACTAACCACTTCCTCCGTCTTACCTTTTTCCTGCTGTCAATGGCCTGTTGTAGCCAGACCAGCTCCATTGTCAGGGTGTTTCTATGGAGACGCAGGACCTCTGGGGTACAGGGCACCTCCTGAGCCAAGCAGGACTGCCGGGGTGCTGAAGGAAGGAAGGAAGGAAGGAAGGCAAAATGACTGATAAGGCATCTACTCTGCAGGAGGAATATCTGTTTGCAATCACGTACAACATATGTTTTACACAAAAATCCAATTTCCCTCATCCTTTACTTACAGATTTGTGGGGTTTAAACTCATAATGTCAACCCAGTCAGTTTTTAAGTAAACCATAGACCATCACCAACTAATTATTGTTTTAGATGGATATTGATATCAGTGTTTCCACAAGACTGGTGCTTGAATTATCTGATTCACCGATTATTTCATTGGATTTCTCCGATCGAATTTACATTTAACTAATTTTGATGACCAATAAATATATTATTTATTATTATTATTATTATTATTATATTATTAAGGAAACATGACTAAACATTTTCTATTTTTAGCATCTCCAATTTTCCAGTATTATATCATTGTAAATGGCATATACAAAACCTAACAAAACGTAAAACGCATCTCATTGAGTGCTTAGAAATTGTCTTAGGCAATTTTCTCAGAGTATCTGAAATGTTATCAGATTATAGAATTGGGAAACTAATTGACAGTTGAAGCCCCACATAAGACACAACCATGTACCTCTGTTATGAATGAATAATGATAACTGGAGAGTGAGCAATCTAATTTCATGAACAAAAGATAATAAGTAACTACTACTGTTATGTGTACAGCTCTCACCTTTGTGAGAGGGACCATAGTTCATGTCCAACTCCAAACTGCTCCAGGCGTTAGTGGAGTCTCCATCTTTCTCCACCTCTGTGCTTTCTTTCTGCAAAACCCCAGCAACTGTAACACTGCTGCTCTGTATACAGTGCGTAGGAAGGGAGGCCTGTCCTTCGGTTTGTGGATCATCTCTCTCTGCGTTGACCTTCTCCAGGAAGACACAATGAGCTCCTCTCTCCTCTGACAATGGTGCTGCTGCTGCTGGTGATGATGATGATGATGATGCTGCTGAGGGGCACTGGGGACTGGCACAGGCATCTCGTCCTGCATTTGAAGGTTTGCCGGCAGCGCTGCTGGGTCGTAGAAGTGGGCCGTCCTGAAGATGCACGAGCACAAGCAATGAGAGAGAGGCACCATACAGTACCACAGCACAGTTTCAGTTAACGCCACCTACAGTGTCTGTGAAGTGGGGAACAGGGATGACCGTCTCCTTCCACTCCACGTGGGTCAAGCCTCCGTCAATCACTTTCACGATGTCCTCAAAGTCTCCTCGAGCACGACGGACTTCGTTTCTCGCCAGGTATCCACGAACAGATGCCTGCCAAGGAGAGGAGAGTTAAAGTAACGGCCACGTGTTCCTGCTAGCCCGATTAGCCTCCTTTTGGTGACGCCAATGCTAACAACAACAGCAAAGTTTTACGGTTAGCAGCCATTAGTTAGCAAACTAGCTAAACAGCCAGAAAGAGCAAAAACAAACAAATAAACTAGCTACTGACTTATAATAACAACTCCAGTTATAAAGACGACACGTGGTGCTTTTCGGCTTGAAAGTAGGGTAACTAGATAAATCAATGTTACCTGAAAACAGGTGAGTATCTTCTCCAATTTGCTTCTGTCCATTGCTATGGTAACGTGACAGCGGCGCTCTCGGAGAGCGGGAGATGAACTCAAACGCTTGGTTTAGTTCCGGTGTCACACTTACAATATAAAAGCCTCCTTGTTAAATGTCACAACGTACGTGTGTCGATTTAGCTCTTAGCTTGATATATTGCCGTCAATACAACATATATTGTAAGGGAGGCCACCATTTAAACAGTATTTAATAACTAAAATAATTATGGTGTTATATAGTAAAACCGTAGTTACGTATGTGGGGTTATATTTTGGTAAGGCGTGGGCGGAAGTGACCCGGGCTTTGTATACTGGTGTTCAGTTTGCGATGTTGCTGCTCGTGCTATGGCACTTTTTCGCAATATTTTCCGCCACAACTAATGAAAATGAGTAGTGCTCCAAATCAGAGAACGTTGTTCCAGACTTGGGGTGCACCCGTCTCTCAAAATAACGTTCTCCAACCGAAAAAAGATGTCAAGAAAGCCGCTGGACGGCGCAGAGCGACCCCGAGCAACACGCAGGTAGCTACCGTTACGTCACCCCTTCCCCAAACTCCTCTGTGGGCTCAGATAGGTCAGGGATCCGCATGCACACCGGGGAACCCGGTGAGGACAGAGGATCATCAACCTTCGCATGAAGATGAAGACGACGACGATGATCTGATGGTGATCGCTGTTAATGAGGCCGAAAAGAGTCTACAACTTGATAAGGCAGACTACTTTCAATGTGACAACCCTGTAGGAACAGAGAGCACTGCCCTCTCTCCCACCCCGTCAGCTGGGAAAACCTATCCAGACTTCCCTGGCTTTGACAGCTCCTCAGCTAAGG
The DNA here is from genome assembly GCA_023566465.1 of Cottus gobio. NCBI lineage: Eukaryota > Metazoa > Chordata > Actinopteri > Perciformes > Cottidae > Cottus > Cottus gobio. The sequence goes on from CM042228.1 coordinate 9,986,121, forward strand.
TATGGATTTATCCCACCAACTACCCGGTCAGGGAGTACCAGATGAAGATATCAGGGGCTGCACTCTTTCAGAACACACTGGTGTGTCTTCCCACTGGTCTGGGAAAGACCTTTATAGCCGCTGTGGTTATGTACAACTTTTACCGCTGGTATCCATCGGGGAAGATTGTATTCTTGGCTCCCACCAAACCTCTGGTGGCCCAACAGATCGAGGCCTGTTTTAAAGTGATGGGGATCCCACAGGCACACATGGCCGAGCTGACAGGTAACAATCGTGGCACAACAACTATGACACCCGTCTTTCTTCTTTTAGCCTTTATTAACAAGAGCCGGTGTCCCTATCTGCAGGCAGCACAGTAGCAAAGGATAGACCGGGGGTGTGGAGGACCAAGCGTGTCTTCTTCCTCACCCCTCAGGTTATGGTGAACGATCTGTCCAGAGAGTCCTGTCCCGCCCAGCAGATCAAGTGTGTGGTGATCGATGAAGCTCACAAGGCGCTGGGCAACCATGCCTACTGTCAGGTAAATAGACCTGTCACTTATGATGACAGCTTGTCTTTTTTTGCATAATTCCATGTCACTGCTGACTATTTTCAGGTTATATTTTACTTTCCAAGTCCAATTATGCATGTGAACCTGCAATAAAGTGACTATAAAGTGACAATCCACCCAAAAGATCTTCTTTGTATTAGTTTATTTCCTTGAGGGATTGACTTATGTGACAAATTAGCATACCAAGGAAGCTAGTATATCTGATTTTAATACAATACCATTGTGGGCTGAGATGCTCATGGGCATTTTATATGATATTTGCTTCAATGTAATGAAGTCCCTTTATTTGTCAAGTATTTCATTCACTAGCTAAATTGAAATTTCATAACTGATTATATTTCCTAACTAGATCATTACATTGAGTACTCATCTTAAGTAAAAGTACTAATTCCAGAGTGTGGAAATACTTTGTTACAAGTTAAAGTCCTGCATTCAAAATCTTATGGAAGAGAAAATTACAAAAGTGTTAGCATCAAAATGTGCTTGAAGTACTCATTATGCTGAAAGGCCGAATTCAGAATCATATAGCTCATGTATTTACTTTACATACTGCTAGGTAGTTTTATGTATAATAAAACATCATTTTTATTTTGTATTAATCTGAATCTGCAAACTAACCAAAGCTGTCCAATAAGAAGTGTTCATTAAAAAGTACATTATTGCTTCCAAAATGTAGTGGACGTTGCATATAATAGAAGACTCAAGTACTGTATGTGGTACTTGTACTTTACTTAAGTACAGTACTTGAGTAAATGTACTTTACTAGTTACTTTCCACCATTGGCGGTTACAGAGGCTTTAAACTCATCTCTCCTTTCCATTTCCCAGCAGGGGCATCTTTAGATTTGCATTCCTACCCTTGTACTTACTAAACTGTTTGGACTATGGCAATAAAGCTCCAACAATGTTGTGTTCTCGCCCATCTCCCCGTTTCTCAGGTGATCAGACAGCTCTGCAGCCGGACTTTGCAATTCCGCATCCTGGCCCTAAGTGCGACTCCAGGGGCGGATACAAAGGTGAGAACAATATCCTGCACCTGTGTCTCTAAATTGTCTCTCTGGCCTAATGTAACCAAATAATGCCAGTCCTCCATTTAACTATTCTAAAATAAATCTGATTCAACCTTCTCCTCTCTCACTCCATCCCTGCAGTCGGTGCAATCGTTGATCTCTAATTTGCTCATCTCCCACATTGAGCTGCGTTCAGAAGAGAGCCCCGACATCCGGGCCCATTCCCACCAGCGCAGTGTGGAGAAAGTGGTGGTTCCTGTGGGAGAGACCCTCTCTGCTCACCAGGCGCGCTACCTGCAGGTAGGCACAAGCAATTTAGCATCATATTTATCAAAACTCCTCCCTGTCTTTGAAAGCTTTTATTTCACCAAGAATGTATTTCTTTCTTGTTGATACCAAAAATACTTAACTACTAAGCCAATGAATTGCCGGTGTGATTCAAATCAGTAATAAATACACCCACACATCAGTGGACAAACTCATGTAAACTTTAACAAGAGTTAGTTTATATTCTCCCATTGTTTTTTTAAAATGTAATTATGGAGAGAATGGGACTTTTTCTGGTGCTTGGCTGCCACCTTGTGGTCAGTTAGTTACCTTTCTCTGCATCACATGTCTTTCCTCTGGCTGTGTGATTCGTAGTGGGTCAGTTAATATCAAATGGATTGATTTGTCTTGAAAGCAACATCCTTTCCCACACTTGGTGGTCCGGCTTCAGTGCTCTCTCTCTCTCTCCTGGTCACGCGTCGGTTCACTGTCTGTGTGTACTGTGCTGTAAATGTGCAGCTACACTTCATCTGTCTCAACTGGCTGGGCAGCTGGAATGTGACACCTGCATTGGAGAGTTTAGACCTGTTGAACATGAGCTCTGTTGGGTCTTCTTTGTGTCTTTTCTTCCCTCCTTTCTGATTATTTTTGGATTGTTTGTAATATCTAATAATATAGTATATCTTGCTTGTTCTTTAATTGCTTTTACTTCTCATTATATTACCCCCTGACCGGATGCCGTGTGCAACCTGCCCGTGAACCTCCATTGCACACAAACTGGAGACACCACTGCACTGGGGTGATAAGAATTTAATGATTGTTGAGCAAATCAGAAAAATGAACCAGTCATGCAGACAGGTTTTTGAGGCTCAGTTGTACGCTTTTTACCCAGCTTGTGGCCCATTTTTATGACAGACATTAGAGAGGCCGGTATTTGCCCTTATAACCAGTGAAGTAGCTTTCTGTTTTCTCGTGACTCAACACTGTGATTTTGATTGAGCGTGGATGGTCCATTGTGTCCAAGCTAGTGTTGAGATATGGCATGACTCTTGTTGCTTCGCTTTCATTTAGAGCTTACTTTTTAGTGGCATTCCACATAAATTGAAAGTAAAGAGGACGCAAATAATTTCTGAAGCAAATGTGCTGAAGTTTATGCAGAAGAATCTGTACTTTAAAAAATAAAAATAAAAAGTTTAAACACACAAGCTCTGTTTTTATATTTATGATAATATTATCTGAAACTTGTGTCTGTCAGATACTAGAGTAATGCATTATGCAAAAGGCTGCACTCTGATACATCCTGTTGTGTGTGACCCTCTTGTGAGAACTCATCATGTTACTATGCTTTAGTAACTGAGCACCAGCTGTATTTGTGAAAGGGGTTATGGTATATGTTTAAGAACAAAGTATGGTGTGTCCCCTTTTTGTTTTTTAGCCATACAAAGGAAGGAATACAGGATATTGTCTAGCAAGTAGGCCGTATACAGTACTTGTTGCTTCATATGTATCAGTGTGAAAGCAAAATGCTTTTTTGTAATCATACAAAATAGCTCAATTGTTCCTAAAGTAAGCTTATACATTGTTATCTACCCCAAATATGTGGGGATTTAATTCACTATGAAGATATTTCAACTTTCTCTTTCCCGATAATTCAGATTCTGTTTACCAAAGGACACAAGGCAATCAATCGATTGTGTTAATAAGTGGTTCATGATGAGCTCATCTGTAAAATGTGGCTTACAATCTATATTGGCAATACTCGTAGAATCATGCCAACTGTGTATAGCCCAATACAACTCAGAATCACTGTACATTTCAAAAGACGGGAGACAAGCACGTTTTTATTGAACAAAAAATCACAGTAGCTCTCGCTGTTGAACTTCACAGAACAGCACACTTTTGCAAAACACTAAAACAATAAGCCAAAAGAAAGGAAAAACTCACACTTGATGTTCCCATATAACCAAAGGGAAAACCAACCCACATATATCATGGCTTTGCAAGTGCTTACTTTACACTACTGTTGTCAGAGTATCATATGTACAATCATTTGATGCAAAATAAATTCTTTGGATCTGGATGTCTGGATGTCAACCAAACTGCCTGACATTAACTCTGGTAAACCTTTCCAACCCAATATAACTTTATTTACTGTTCATTTATTTATTTGATGTGGATTAAATAAGATGAAACCAACTTTCTCACACTTTTTTAAAATTGTACCACCATTTATAGGAGCACCTAAGCATTTCATAGGATGCCCCTGATCTGGTAAATCACACAGTGATAAATCAAAGTGATGATTTGGCTAGCTCAATTCCTATTCCAGTAGTAACTGTACATTTGCAAAGCATTAACATTCCTATATTAAAGGTGAACTCTAGGTGTAGCTGGTTTAATGTGTATCATTTAGTTTTCGATGAATTGCATTAGTTTGTTTTAATAAAAAATAGTGAAGATAAACATATATATATATATATATATATATATCTTTCATTCTGACTTCATAGACTCTCCTTATGTTGGTGATGTACCATTAAAAACAGTTTGTTCTATAACAAAATTCAGCTTATATTTAACAAAAAGAGTATAATCACAGTATTTCTCTGCGCTCTATATCTTTTATTGGTTGCATTGTCTCAAATCAGCATCAATGGTATTTGCAATTCAACCGTGAATTATTAATGGCCAATTCATATTTTACACGAGGGTCCGCTTTGGCCCACGTAACGTAAATGACGTCCTCCACCAATGTCCGCAGACGTAAAACTGATTTTTTTGTTCCAAAATCCAGTTCAGTTGGTGAAAATCTACCTGGTTTGCCAAGAAAAAGAAGAAAATAACAAGGTTTGGACGAGAGGTTTCTCGGGGACATCTGCCGTAAACCAGATTTCAATAATTTGCCTTTAAAGGAATACAAAGACCGCCAAATAAAGTTGAACTCCTGGCAAACAACGTTATGGTGCATTAAACGATACCAACTGAAATGGAGTGCGTATCGGGAAATGCACATGCCAGATCGAGCACAACTGCAGTACCGCAGCTATCCATACACAGCATGTCTGAGGCTTAATCACAGACACAGGCACAAGTAAGAGGTACATAAGTAACTATTTATATGTGTAAATAGATTTGCAATGGGGAATGGCATAACTTTTTCTTCAGCAAAAAAGGATACAATAATTACGTTTTGATTGTCATTCAGCTGTAATATCAGTGAGTTTTTCAGTGTTTGGTTTGTAGAAGTGTGTCCTGTGTTTACCCAACCTGCAGCTGTACATTCATGCACAAACACACATGCTATGTTCATGTGTTTGTCTAAACTAGTGTCACCTGTTGTGTTGAGTTTATTCACGGTGGAAGCCACCAGTTCTGGCCTGGATGTTGTCTATTGGTTTGTGCCGATGAACCCTTGATTGGGTCTGTGGCCCAGCAACTGTAATGACTGATTTGTTGATTGGTGGCCATCTGGTAAATATTGCACTTACTGATGTAACATGTAAGTGATATGCAGTATGCAGTGTGACTGGCCCCACATCGTAACCTGTAGTGAATCATTTAGTCCAGAGATAAAGAGACCGTGGCTCAACAGTGAGTTGTAATCACCACAGTAAGCTAGAGAATGAAAGTGAAACTCTATTTTTTTTTTTCTGCATTGACTTTTACCCAACAAGACAAGACAAAGTAGCTGTGCAACAAACGGAAAGGGAGCACGATAAGGCGGCTGCATTTTTATGACAGCAATCAGTGTTCAGAGTGTGAAGAGTTAAAACTATTTATTTTAACTAGAGGGCACTGTGTTTAGGAAATGGTTCTTTTGAGCCATCTCAATGTAAGAGCAGGAGTTAAAATGCCATTTCACCAGAAAGGCACAACGAGTAGGATTTTGTTAAAAAAAAACAAGAATCATACAGAAATAATCCCTCTCAATCATCATTTTTTGTCTGTATTCAAGACATTTCTGGGCAATGGCAGACACATCGCAGAAATCCCCCCTACGCAAATATAGCGAAGTGAAATGCCATGTGGAGAAAGCTCGGTCCATAGACCTGGGCTGTGCTTTCACCCACTGGCGAGCATCGGGATCCTTGAGCTGAGGAGGAGGGGCCAACTTTGAATGCTGGTGTTCACACACAGCAACCGACGAATCCTACTCATTGTGTCTTTAACATCTGGGTTGTGTCCATGAGAGTATGGCAGTGGTTTGGTTCAGTTATTTTGGGTGAAATGAGGATCTATCTAAATGAACAAGAATGAATATTCACCGAGGGTGGAGTAAGGCCTGAGTTTATTTCAGGCCCCAACTGGTGGTCTTTTCAGGTAGAAGTGGTGAATAAAGATTAGGTTGCACCTGAGGCTGTGGCTGAGCTGCGGCAGTGTTATGGGAGTCTTTATGAGGCTCAAGGGTCACAGATTAGATGACGACGATCTTCTCCCTCAGGGTCGCTCCAGGAACCAGATCTCATTCTGACGGTTGACGTGAGCAGGGTTGGTGTAGCCGGCCACAATGAACGAGTCATTGGCGCTCAGGCCAGGGGAGTCCAGCTGCTCAGTCATGGCATTGATCTGATTAACGATGGTCACTTCATTGGTGGGACCAGTAAAGGGCCTGAAAGAAGGAGGGAGTGGTGCATTCATTCTAGCACTACTGATCAATACATTAATAACAATCAATGTTAGCCATTGATGCAAACAAGAGGAGGGAATTGAGTTAGCAGTAGTAAAAGCCCATTCTCTACTGACCTTGTGTATACAGCAGTGGCGGGCCAGATCTCTATGGCGATCTCGCTGTCAGTAGGTTGTGGGGGTTGAGCCTGATGCTCAATGGGAAGGAAATACGCCACAGTGACTTCATGGGCGATCACAGAATGGTTCTCGTTTGTGCGCACCACCGTGATGATGGGCAGCGTCATGCCCAGGTAGTCACCTGGAGATGTAAAGGAAATGGTAATTGTCATTATTACCTTTTCAGGCTGGCCTGAAAAAATACTGGCTTGGGGATTATCATCAACAAATGATAATGAAGACAAGACTGTGGATATAAAAGGTTAGAACCTTTTTTATTTTGTAATGGTTGCTTGCTGGTGTACCTACCCAAGGAGTTCTGCTGGCAGATGTATCTCATCAGCTTCATGAAACCATAGCAGATGCTCTGCTCGTAAGTGTCCTCACTCATTTTCACACAAGCCCAGTGGCCCTTCTCGTAGTGGCGTTTCTCCCACAGCAGCTCCCCACACTGAAGAAGCACAGATGACCAAAGACGAGTTAGAACCGTAGGAACTTGTGATTGCTGTGTTAAATTGAATCAAGTCTTATGAAACTGTGTCCTGTAACAACTGCTATTATAGTTGGATGATGGAATTGAATCCTGTTTAATCAGCTACATCAGTAGGTTTTACAAACTGTCACTAAGTACTCTGTTGTCAGTCACTTAATAATAAATATCCCCAAAAATTATTTACAGAGCTAAATCTTTATTTTGTACATTATATATATTTGACTCAGACCTGTAACCTTCTGTTTGAAGCTTCCTGTCAACATGCTGTCCTTCTACAAGGCACTGAGAGCTGCTCTAAGAATAGGGTGCCACGATTGTCCTTTGTTTAACCGGAGTCTCTAGCCAAGTTTTAATTAACTAATTAACTCAAGTTAAACCAATTAGCCCTATTTATTTATACAGCCCCCTAAGGAGTTTAAATGGCTTATTGTATTGGGGGACACGACCATCTTGTCAAAAATAAATATCTGACCCATTCTCGCAAAGAAGAGCTCACCAATTTGCTAGCTTTTCCCTTTTCATATAGAACATACAAAGGTGTCTGTATATACTTTTACAATATTTGTTGTGGTCAAAGTAGTAAAAGTCAGATAGATACCTTCTCTTTGCGTGCAAGGAGAGTGAAAGGGATGACTTCTCTGTTACTGCGTCCTTGGTTGTTGGTGGTTAGCTGTTGGATGGGCTCTGCCATTTCTGTCCACAGACAAACACTCAATAAGTTTAAATGGTGGAACAGAAATAAAGTATTGTTTATATGGGTAAAAACTATTTTTATTACACACTTACAACATACATACAGTACATCTCCTATGTACAGTTAACATATCCTCAGTATCTGTATACAAAGGCATTCTCTTACATTTTCTTATTCTAATGATCATTTTATATTGTTTTATATTACTTATTGCACTTTTCACATATCATTACAACCTTTTAACCTTTGTTTTGTGATGTATAAATATTATTATTACAACTTTCTTTCCACTTGCAACACATCTAGACTTGCAGCCTCCCGTCTAATCTGTATAAAACATCCTCACTCCCAGTAATCTACTGGCCGGCATTGTTGGCAGTTTGTGTGAGAAAAGGCAACCAGATGGGCAGATGACTGTGCACAGAGAGTAATGTTTATTGGAGCTGATGGAGAGAACACAGAGTAAAGCTGCCCAAGGCCAGATATATACTGGTATTAATGGAGCGGGTCAGCAGCAGTAGGCAATGCTTTTGAAATATTCTCCAAAATTGGAATGAGATTTGACAGCATCGTATGTATCAATGTAGTTTACCCCCTTATGGAGCAGGGGCTAAATTACAACTTCTAACCAACCACAGGTATTTCAACTTGCTATCAATTTGATTACACGCATGTAGATGATATAATTTAGCCACACATGTTGAAGCTGAATGGTGTGGCCCATATTGCACAATGCTACAAGTGGACCAGTACATTAAACATTAACAGCCTCAACACATCACACTCTGTTGTGATGATGCCCACGATGTTCCAATGTTGAACTGTCAAATGCAAGTCACTCAAGGTGAAGTCAATTCTATCAAATTTTGTCAATCAATATCATGAGGGACAACTGGGTCAGAGGGATCTGTGGTATTTAGGTGATCAATCCTTTGACAAGTGTGTGTGTGTGCGTGCATGTGTGTGCACGTGCACTTCTCTGCAGTACGAAACCTATTCAGCAGGATCTCATCAAATCAAGGTTACACTGTAAATCACGCAGTGGGAGGGCTGTCTCAGCATGGATAATGACCACGTAGGTTTGAGGTAGTACAATATGAACTGCCAGAGAGTAAAGAAGGGGAAGAAAACATGTAAACCGCTGCACGTTTATCCACACAGAGGGCACGCAATGCAAGCACATCCACGCAAACTCATCACCAGTTTCTATGGCAGCCCCTCTAGAGCCCTCAGTGTTGACACAGAACAGTGAACATGCACTTGTACCTATGCTTTCTAATCAATACGGGGCTGTAATCACGTCCCACTTCACCCTGGCTCCTGTTCCACTAACCTCTCGTCCACAATGGTTATTTTCCGTCACATAATATTGAGATATTCCATTTGTAATATGAGCTATACTTCCCATAGGGTTCAGACTCTCAGAACATCATACTCCACAGTAGCACCACTTTCCAAACAGGGTGTTCAATGTATGTTGTGTTAACGTCAGAAACACACACACAAGTGTTCCAATGTTATCAGTGGCAGTAGACATGGATTTAGCACAGAATTTGAACAGAATACCCTGATGTTATGTCTGAGTTTTGTAGGTGGGCATTAATAAATTGCATAAATACTATACTACTATAATACAATAGTAGAGTCTTGCTCGGTATAGTAAGTGTTGAGAGTGCAGTCTATTTGTGGCTTTTCATGTGTTAAAGATGACATGGCGTACAATAGTAAAACAGGCGTGTAGAAGTAGGACATTGTGTACAACATTTCAAACTACGTCTATTTATAATTTCTCAATCGATCAGTTGATTGAGTTCATTATTTTGAAACCTGGGGTGTGTCTATTTTCTGCACGTCATCATAGACACCTAGCAGTCACAGCGGGTAAAGTTTAAGGTGTTGGCTGACCTGTATTATTAACTTGTGCTTCCAGTGAAGGAGCATATATCGGGCACAGACCTCAGAAACATGCTCATACTTGTTGTCATCTGTTGGAAGCTCAATTATAGAATAGAAGAACGTCTGCATTGTCTCAACCCATTAGTGTGGTTGAAAGATTATCATGCAATGGAGTACTGTTTCATTTGTTTTTAGTTTCTTGGGTGTACTAAGGCATCTATCAATATTTATGAAGGGAGACTAAGACATGGTACATTGTTACTATTTTTCCATTTGGTGTTCACTTATGTTAAAAACGGTGAAATGGCCATTTGAGAGCGCTCGTGGAGCAATAAATTCAACCTTATTTGCGTGTAAAAAGAAGCATTTTGTGTATCCGCATCAGTTGAGGATTTCTGACCTCGTTTGACTTCTCCTTTTATCCATTGAGAATAATGTTGTCTTTGTTTCCAGCAAAAAGCTTGACTGAATATAACTACATATTTGGACTTTCACCCACATCCTGTCTAAAGCCACTCAACTAAACCCCTGATTTCAAAGTCATTGAAAAGCTTGCTGGTACAGCTCGCAAAATTTGTTTTTACCCGCCGCCATTTTCTCGCGAGCCCCAGATTGGTACTGATTACTAGCCCGACGTGGCATTTTACTTGACACGGGCAAGCTGGCAAGACTTCTTGTTGAGCCCTGCAGTCAAAGATTTCTGTTCACAGCCACCGTTTGACTATAAAAATAACTAGTTAGTAACTACATAGTTGCATATTAGCTAATGTTAGCCAATCAAAAAGAGGTCAAACATCAAACCTGTCCCATTTTCTTCATTCCATTTAGGGCGAAGGAATTTACTATGGCCTTGACCTGTGTCCTTAACAGTATTGTAATCCCGGATCAGTACAGGCCAGGTAGCTAATCCCCCCCCCCCCCCCCCCGGTCAGAAAGCCCCACTAATTGATTTTGGTCTTCAATTAGTGCCGTAATCTGGGGGCAGCCGGAGGAGAATGAGCCAGTCTGTGTTACTGGAGACCCAAAAGTCTCCTTCTCAAAATTTTATTAATTTCTTCTGGCTTTTCTCAAAATATTCCCATTTTCTAGTTTTATTCCTTGCCTTTCAATGATTGAACAAATATTTTAACAAGTTGAGGGGGAAATAATCACGCTGGTTGAACTGCTCATGACTTTTAGGCATATTAAACTGGTGATGATGGGTCTTAACTAGGGATGCACCGATACCGATACCGGTATCGGGCCGATACTGCGTTAAAATACTCGTACTCGTATCGGTTTCAATTGCCGATACCAAGAACCGATACCACTCAACAGTATTTCGCTACAACAAACTGGTCGCGTTTTGTGGAGAAAAATATTTGCTGTCCTACCTGACTTCAACGTCTAGGGCAGGGGTCGGCAACCCGTGATCCAGAGCCGCATACGGCTCTTTCGTCGCTCTCTTGCGGCTCTTGCAGCAAGGTGTGTAGAGTTATGGTGCGTTCACATCCAACGCGACGGAAAATTACTGCCGTCCTGCCGGTTTGAATCAAACTGTTGCTGGTCCACCAGAAGTAGCGCTGGCAGCGGCCTCATTCAGACGCTGTTGTGCGGCTACGGATGATATTATTGTAGCCGAGTGTCTGTTGTGTGTCTATATTTGTAATTATAATAAAATGAAAACACGCTCCAGGGTAACTTGAACCACTTTTTTATCTCCTTCACACACGTATATCCCACAATTCCACTCCTCTTTTCCTTTCCGTTTCTCCCTCCACAATAAAAGCACCGGAAACATAACTTGGAACACAGCTTCCTATATAATTGCTCGATCCTTAATATTATCGCTTACATTATGAACCCGGACACGGGGGCGTTTTATGGTCCGACATTAGAGGGACTTCCACAAGAAGTTTAAAGCTTGGGATAGCCTTCTGTTAATTTTGTACTATAGGCTTGACATAATCTGCAGAGGATAAAGTAAAATCTGCCTCCAAATTAATTGCACTTTCATGGAGACCAAATCTAAGAAGTATCGGTATCGGTACTCGGTATCGGCAAGTACACAAATAAAAATACTCGTACTCGTATCGGTTTGTAAAAAATGGTATCGTTGCATCCCTAGTCTTAACCATGATGGGAAACTTAATTATTAACCATACACAAGTTGAACTAAAAGAAGGCTTTGATGTACACTTTGTTAATGTTGTGGACCCTAAAGGTGAATGTCTATGGGTTTATTTTTCTGTGTCTGTGTAAAGTCTGTTGAGTTTTAATCTTGAATTTAGGTACTTATGAAGTATATTGATCAACAATTTTTCTAGAGAAAATATTTGAATGATGGAAATATCAGTGAATTCAGTTCAAAAACGTTAATCTCTTATAGGGCTGTCTTCGACCAAAGACATTCTTTGCCAACTAATACTCATATGATTTTGTCGAATAAGTTGATCATCGACAGATCTGTACAACTGAGTCCATCCACAAACAATCATACAAAGGGAAGGCATTACCAGAGACATGTTCATATATTTATTGTACATAAGTCATTAAACATGGAAAAAGCATAAAGAACGACCAATCGAGAAATCTGAGTCGACTAAAACCAAAACGACCGATTTGTTGACTATTCGACTCATAGGGGGCCTGAACAAAACATTACGATTCCACCAGTTATTTCATTTTGGAAAGGTGAAAAGTTGCACTTTTGAATCCACTCTACCGTACAAATACCAGGTCAGTCTTATGGCCGATGGTGTTGAAATATAAGCTATAGTGTCGGATCAGAATCAGCTCGATGTTGCATTCACACGGGATCATGCAAATGGGAGATGGCAAACTGGATATCATTTTAGTGAAACATTCAAATCAGGCGTGGCAGGCAGAGAATACCGACAGCAGGAAGAGTAGACTGCACTGCTCGTCATAAGACTACAATATTTTAACTTTTTGCCGCCCTTAGCGACAGAATTTACCACCGGGTGTTAAGTAGCTCTCGGTGGTTCGATCCCCGGCTCCGCTAGTCCATGTCGATGTGTCCTTGAGCAAGACACTTAACCCTAATTGCTCACTGTTGCTGTGTCTACGGTCTACTGTATAGCATGTAAATCACTTTGGATAAAAGCGTCAGCTAAATGTAATGTAATAATATGCGTTATACTAGAATTACATAAAATGGTATGCAAATGTATTTTATTTAACACATTTTATTTTGTCAATTTAGTAACATATTGTCATGCATGTTTCATTTTGCACCTTACAATCTGGTGTCTGACTGTATGTGTGTTTCTCATGTGGTCCGTCTGCCGTCGACAAGATGGCATGTGAATGTGAATGCAGCGTTATTGGCCAAGTATGTGTACAGATACAAGGAATTTGACTCTGGTTTTCCTTTGCTTTCAATGTACATAAATGGACGTCAAGCTAAAAACAAGGACAAAAAAAACAACAGAACTCAGTAAAGAAACATTTAACTACTACGGATATATTTTTAAAAAATCTCACTATCTGGAAAAAAAATAGCACAATGACAATCAAATGAAAAGGTGCAAAATCAAAAACTAAATGTGTGCAGCCCGTGTTTATTGCTGCCAATTTTAGTAGTAGTTTCTGCATTTCCCAGCTAAATGGTGCAGCTCTTCATTGGATGCAGCTTTGAACTGTGGTGATGGGATTTTTTTGCCTATTAGATTACGGTTGAAATAATCAAATGTTTCAATAAACTCAGCAATTGCACTAAGTATGCTAGAGCTACCAACAATATAAAAGCATTCACCTCATGAGGCGCTATTCCTACAAAAACGCCTTTTTTTAACCATCGGGGCACTTTGAATACAACACAAAACTACAGATAACATATTTTTATTTCATCATTTTCTATTAAGCTTGCAACTTGCTAAACACAGCACATTATAGTATTACTATATTATTAACCCTACTATTACTGCTTTAGTTTGGGATCATATTCTTTCCTTTTTTCGTTAAATATTTGTGATATTGGACTATACAAGTAAAATGTAATTTAATATTCCTACAGTAATATCACTGTCATATTAATGCCTGATTGTACTGTCCCAATAGAATATATTGTTTGCTCATAACCTCATCTGAGCAAAACGATGTGCCGTGGCCATTTACATGACTTAACAAATGCGAGCTCAATATTAATGCTTATTGCTGGCGCCTCACTGTACTTGTGATCCCTTGTTTTCTGTGCAAGAGCACTTTCCCAAATGTTTTTCCACTATGAAGATATTAAAATATCCATGCAAATCCCAATAGACAAACATTTATTTGTTTGCTTTTTGCAGTTAAGTTACAGAACTATTCATAGAAAAACCACAGGTGTTTTCTGACATTGCAGACTTCTACATTTTTATGACAGTGATATTTAACTACTTATCATTTTCTGGGATCCAACAGCAATACTAGAGGTCTGATGATCACACTTGAGGAAACGCAAGGTGTTGTTATTGCTGTAGTTTGGCATTTTAAATTACAACTCATAATGCAAGAAGTTTAAGAAACGCATTTGTCTGTGTTTGGACTGGCATAATTATTTAACTTTGACTTAATAACATCAGTAAAACTAAAAACAGGGGATGTGATGTCCTGGTTTTATCTATAGATATGCGTCACTGGAAACTAGGTCAATGTGCATCATAGTATGCTTTGAGGGAGTGGAGCCAAACATTTATTTTGTTGTTGTTTTAACTTGTCTGTGCACCTCACGTGAACTTATATCTCAAAGAGAGTTACAAGACGTGTTTATTTATTTGTGGGTTTACCTTCAGCAACTTCCACTTGGTGTCCCCTCGCGACGTCCTGCCAGTAGTGCAGCAGCCGGTCATCGTCCATGGCTTTATCCTCATCGTCGTTGCCCGAGTCCTCCAGCTGGTCTTCCGAGAAAGACTCCAGGTCCTCCAGCGTGATCATCCCGGTTTGCTCGGACCCGCTGCCGTCACCGCCGCCGCCGTTACCGCCATTTATCTGGCAGCCACCTCGATCCATCGCTGCTCGTCAGACTCGTCGCTACCTACCGAGGGGGAAGCACCCCAAAAGGGCTCGACTGGGGAATCAAAACAGACTGCGAAACTCGTCAAAGTGTCCTGCTTTCGGACCTCGGCGCGTTGCTCGTCCGGATCGGGGCAGCCGCTACTTTCTGGTCAACAAACCAGGCACCACGAGGCTTTCCTCGCGCCTGTGGAACATCGGACTCTACACGAGGCGCATACCTTCGTCCGCGCGACGTAATATTCGCCAAATAACCGAGAAAGAAGTCGACTCCCTCTCTCGCTTGCGCGGAGCAGAGTGACTTCTCTCGCCGTAGCCGGAGGTGAATGTGATGTTTACAGGAGATGAGGGCGGAGCACGTGACGCTGCGGGCTCCTAGGACCGCCCCCTTTCTCCCGCCTGCTGCCCGAGACTATAAAGCCTCGAGACCCCCGCCCGCGTGCAGACGTTTCATCCCGTTCTAATCCCAGAAAGGGCCGAGATGGAAACGATAACAAACGCGTTGGTATTGAACAGAAGCAGTAGTTTTTTAAAGTGCATTTTGTGATCCTTGTTATATGTGAGCACCGATGTGTATTTATTGTTTGCTTTAGGCCATGGCTGGCATATGCAGCCTAACACCCTGTGTAGTAGAGCTGAAGATCTTTGCCCGAACCCGACGGGTTCGGGCGGGTTCGGTCTTAATTTCGATTATTTTACACGGGCTCGGGCTGGGCTCGGGCTTATGCTTGCGCTCTGGGTTGCGCGGTAAATGAGCGGTCAGGTGATGAGTTTCGATTAGCGCGAAAATGGATGCTGAGGAGGTGAAACGGCGGCTGGCCTCTGGTGATTATGTTTTAGTTGCACAGAGTAAAGCAAAGTCTGAGGTGTGGAAGTCATTCTTGACTTGACTTGACTTGACAAATTAGACAAAAGAGCTGTGTCTGTGCGACGTGTGTGCGCACATTTTAATAATGTCGGGCTGTAAACGGGTTCGGGCTTGTAAAAACCTGTCAATCAAATTGTACATGTCGTGCTCGGGCCAAATTCTGTCGGGCTCGGGCCTTATCGGGCCGAACTTTTGAGGCCCGATTACAGCTCTACTGTGTAGTGACACCTGCTTGTTTGAACACATGTGTTCACTTGCATCCCGACCCTTTAAGAAATGTATGAATGTCTTAACAACAGGACGTGTGTGGATGTACAGTACTGTGCAAAAGTTTTAGGCAGGTGTGAAAAAATGCTGTAAACTAAGAATGCTTTCAAAAATAGAAGTCCTAACAGTTTATTTTCATCAATTAACAAAATGCAAAGTGAGCGAACAAAAGAAAAATCTTGTTAATTGATGAAAATAAACTGTTAGCACTTCTATTTTTGAAAGCATTCTTAGTTTACAGCATTTTTTCACACCTGCCTAAAACTTTTGCACAGTACTGTACATGTCTGGTGATGGTCATGCCTGCCTCTGTAAATGTAATAGGAGAGAGAATACAGACTCATGACGACATACTTCAAATACACAATGAGCTATGTGGACACACCAGAAGACCTGAAAAAGAGGGTTGATAATGCATTTTGAATACATATTTTTCTTTAAATAATTTAAATAATGTGTCTTTAATTGTGCCAGATGGTAAACAGAAATGTGGCCTTGGGAGGATAATAAACTAACTTGAACTTGTGTGCTCGGGGACAGACTAAGCAGGATTTCCTCTGATCTGTGTCACTGCCAACCACCATGTTGCACTCTTCAACTTGCACGTAGAGAGGAGAGGACATCCTCTCATTTAAATACACACGTACACACACACATGCGCGGATACACACAACCTACAGTACTCTACTCATAGGCCTCCTGCCTGGCTATAGACCTCCACCTACACTTTTGCAATGCAATCTTTACCTTATGCACGCACGCACACACACACACCCCAATAAGTCCCTCCCATTGTTGACGTGCAGTTGTGAGAATTCAGCTTAGTGTTGGTTTTGATATTAATAACTGCCTACAGACTGGCCTTTTCAGCGATTTACCACGTCACTTAGCTCCATGGCCCTCAGCCAATCAACTGTTAGCCCTCACTGAGCATGCTCTCCTCTTCTCTCCCTGACCTTTTTTTTGCCTTTAACTTCCTTCACCTCTTTCTTCCTCTTGCCCTTGGCTGAAGCTCTTTTTCTTTATCCGAGGAGAATGATGTTCTTCTGTGTTTTTTTTTTCATTAAATCAATACTTTTTTTACATCTTTTTGTTTATATGGAGTTTGTCCCACAAAATTTTACTTTTTCTAGTACTATATACAGTAGAATGTCAGGTATGGTAGGTCTCAAAGTATTTTTGGCATCAATAATTCTTTTATTACCAAGAAGTAGGTGTTAATTGCGTCATATTTAGTAAAATAATAATCTCATTATTTTTTTCTCCACTGCCCTACGGTTTTCTCTCTGACTTTTTACTATCTTCAGAAATAATAATAATAATAATTTTCTTGGCAGCCCCAGCTAATTGTATCAGACAAGTGCCAGTCAGAGTGCAGGAAACAAGAAAAAACACCAGTTATGAATTTATAGTTGAGCAGTTTTTCTTTTTGCCCTTTGTCCGCATTCCACTCAGACAAAATCAGCCACCTCAGTAATCTGGTGCTAAGTAATCTCATAATCTGGACCTGACCGCTGTGTATGCATTGCCTCATTGAGCTCCACCTGTCAATTAACTAGAGAGAGAGAGAGAGAGACATTTTGCCTTTGGAAACAGCTTGTGGTCTTGTCTGCTTCTCTCTGACACGCACACACACTGTTTAGTATACAGGCTGCAGAAGGCTTCATATTAGTGTTTTTATTGATATAAAAAAAATAGTTTGATGGTGCTTATTACACTGCAAATTCGAAAACCAAAGAGTTGGATGGATACAGCCATTTAGAGACAACGTTCATCTTGGATCTCTAACAGGCCAAAGATGTAAAGTGAGCCTGAGGGTGGCCACATGATGAAAATTAATAATTCTCTGTCTCTTTGACCTGGTCAGACTTTCATCAGTTGACGCTGTACTTTGTCAGCATACTAACAAATATGCATTTTACTGTAAAATGTTAACATGCTGACCTCTAAGGGGAAAGTTAAGCATGCCAGCTTGTTGGCGTCCACACAGTGACTGTAGCCCGTTAACATCTGGATATTTAGACGCAATGTTTAGCATGGTGACGTGTTGCGTTGATGACATTAAGTTGCCCCGTATGAGCGATTGGGAGCGTTTTGATGGTTGTCTCTGTACATGTGACAGACTTACTCATCCAGCGTGGATCCAGCCTCCCACCCAATGCTAGCTGGGACCGGCTCCAGAGCCCCTGAATGCCCCATTCTGCAAGAACCCACTCAGGCTGCCAGCAAAACATGATAAAACAGCAGCAGGTTTTAAAGCATTTACACGGTTTCAGCTGTAAACATCGCCTTGGTTGTAGTAACATATTGTGGGAATTTGTCATTTATTTAGAAACTTTTTTGAAAATTAGACCTGCATTATCCAATTAAACCTCCTGCTTCATTTAATCTCCATCAGGGGTTTGTCATTTTCTACACTTGGTACCATTATAATTGAATCATCTTGTAAAAAAAAAGCGTCGCATATACTTTGAAATAATGGAAATAATCCTCTTTTCTGTCCCACATATAAAAACCTTGACGTACCTATAAAAAAACATGCAAAAAAATAAGTGTAGCAACCACCTGTTTAGTGATCGGTTATCCAATTGGAACCGTATCATATGTGATGAAGCACAGATGGGCTGGCCTCCTCTCACTCTCATGAAAGAATGTTTAGGTCTTGGTGATATAGCTGTTGATGTTTTCTGAGAGGTCAGTGGAATTAAGCATTGTAATTTAACCCTTAGCTTTTTGTTCATATAAGCTCTATAATGCACATTCGCCTTTCGCCTCAAAGAGGCAGGCAGACGTTGAGCAGATATGGGACGAGTGGACTTCTCAGTTTCCACTTAGAGGAAAGCCTAATTCAAAGTATTTTTACATAACATGGAAAGTGGGTTCTCTATTCTGTTCTATTCAATTGTTACTGTATTACTTGATGTTCCAGAGAGACTGTCCAGGTGTAAATATGTAATATAGAATCTATTGATAAGGAAAACACAGCTACTTCTACCTCTATCGGTTCATGGAAAGATCGAAGAGTGGCTGTACTTTCTACTCGATCCATTGCGTTTTATCTATATCTTTTTTTTTTTTTTTAAATCTTTATTTACATTTCTCTCTTTATGTGACGTTGTGGTGACAGTTTTATTTATTATTTCTTATTTTGTAGATTGCGATGCTTGATTACCCAACACAATGAATAATCATTTAGTCCGAAACAATATACATATCAAGGTATTTTTAAACATTTTCTATATGAAATATATGTGTGTATAATATGTGCTCTGTTCTATCCCAGTTTTGACTGTCACGGTGTTTTTAAATACCATATGAATTATTGAATTATGTGTGTGTGTGTGTGTGTATACATATGTGTGTGTGTGTATATATATATATATATATATATATATATATATATATATATATACTGTATTTTATATGTATATGTATAATATATATGTATAAGTGTTAAAGTATAGCCTTATATCATTATAGAACTATGAATGTATACTGACTAATATCATTTGGCCTCCTCTGCACATCTTATCATCACTATTTACAAATAAATACAACAAAATTGCTTCTCATCTTTTTCAAAATAATTTTTTTTTAACCAATTTATTCCAAAGGGCAGCCCACTTCTTCTTTCAGAGCTTTCTTTCCGGCTCCTTTTCTAGTGCAGCAGTTCCACACAGCTGAAATTGAAATTGTAATAACGTGGCCTCCCATTATCTGTGGTCGTGAGGATGAATAGATGTTGTTAAAATGTCCATTTGACAAACTGCTTTCATCTCTCCTCCCATTATCAGGAAATGATGGCAGGAGAAGGAACACATCCTTCGTATTTCAGCATCATTATGTGTCTCTCGTTGAAGAAGTACCTCTATTCACTCTGTGTGTGCATGGCTGTGCTGTGACATTATCGATGACCTCCGTATCTGTTTGTTACTCTTCCTGCCAGGTGCTGCAGAAATTCATGTCTCGTCTGGTCCAGAACCGGGTCATGGCACACAAAGACTTGCGGACTCTCAGCAAATACCAGATCATCCTCGCCAGGGATCAGTTTCGCAAGAACCCACCACCATGCATCAAGGCACGGACTCTGCTCTATGAATCTTTGGGCGCTATTGTGCAATAAACTGTGTGCTCTAGTTAGTACACAGGTTGTGATACGCAGCCTTGCATAATTACTGGCAAACTCTTAATATTTAGTAAACTATTCGCAGAAATAAAAAAGCATTTATCAGGGAAAAGTAGTATTTAGGGGGATCAATTGGCAGAAATGGAATATACAATTATTCAGAATGCATCAAAGTATTAGTATTTTCTATATAAAAATGTTTAATACCATTTTTTTAAATTAAGCTAAATACAGTGCTTACATTAACATTTTAATTTTAAAATCATGCATTAATGTATTTTTAAATACATTAGAAGCAGGGTATAAGACAGTATTTATTTTCAAAGCCTTTTTTCATTAAATTCTTCTTAAAATTAATGTGAGGACTGACCTGCTCTCCTGCTTTCTAGAGTCCGCAGCAGGGAATACTGGAGGGCGACTTTGCCATCTCCATCAGCCTGTACCACGGCTACGAGCTGCTGATGCAGATGGGGCTCAGGTCGCTCTTCTTTTATGTCCAGGGAATCATGGACGGATCCAAAGGTCGGTCACATTTACGTTCAGGCTTTCATTGTATTTCGTTTTGACACTTGATAATGTGTAATGTCTGTGAATGATGTTTGAGATGAGCACTCACCATGCCCTGTTTGGTTCAGAGATGTTCAGGACCAGAAATGAGCTGCAGAGGACCCCCGTCTTTATGGACCTTTACCATGAGATGCAAGCAATGTTTGTGAAGCCATCTTCTGGTACCTGAGAACTCATTCATACCATACCAGTCAAATGCATGAGCCTTTCTTCGTTATTGATTTGTGCAGCTACACATCATCTATTTGACTAATATCTGCTGCGGTCAATATTTCCAGGTCCAGATGAGCCATTCATTTACAGTCACCCCAAACTGGAGAAACTGGAGGAGGTGGTGCTGCAGCACTTCAGGCGGTGGGCTGAGAGCTCAGCAGACAATAAGGGTGAGATACTTATTTTAGTAGTACTGTGCTCTGATTTTTTTCGGTTAAAACTGAAATCTAATAAATGTCTTCGGGTTCTAAATACAGCAAAGAGAACAACACTGGTACTGTGTTAAAGCTGTTTAACCTGCTTGCTATGCTTACCCTAAATATTCAACATTGGAGTTGTATCGTGTGATGTGAACAGTGAACCTAGACTTGGCAGCAAATGCTGCTACTGAACTCATTTTTAATCAGCCGGTTTCTTTTCTGTCTCATTAATTTTCAGGTCCTCAGGAATTAAGCACGCGTGTGATGATCTTTTCATCGTTTCGTGAGAGCGTGCAGGAGATCGCAGCCATGTTGAACCACCATGTGCCGTTGATACGGGTCATGACCTTTATGGGCCAAGCTTCAACAGGGAAGGGAGTCAAAGGCTTCACACAAAAGGAACAACAGGAGGTAGACTGACCTTTGTATAGTTCAGATTTGATTTACAGTAAATATAGTACATTAGGAAATATCAAAATGTATTATAGTGATAACATTCTCAAAAACAACTTATTAAAAGCCTATATCAAGCAAAATATTTGTCTGTTTCAACTATACAACTATATTTTCCAATGAACATTAGTGGTAAAAACAAATCATATACTAAAAATAGACCAGCTCCTTTATGTTATTAACATAAGATAGAAAGATTGAAATGCTTTTGTTATTTAAAGCTTCTTTTCACTTGTGTCGTAGGTGGTGTCCAGGTTCCGTCAGGGAGGCTTCAACACACTGGTGTCAACCTGTGTCGGGGAGGAGGGGCTTGATATCGGAGATGTGGACCTCATTGTTTGCTTCGATGCACAGAACAGTCCCATCCGCCTGGTGCAGCGAATGGGGCGTACTGGACGTAAGCGGCAGGGACGAATTGTTATCATCCTGGCTGAGGGACGCGAGGAGAGGGTGAGTGTTTTGAGTTGCATCAATACAATCAAGACGAAATGAGCCGCAGCCCCTTGAGTTAAACGTTAAATGTTCTACCAAATGCACATAACCACACACGTATCCACAAAACCACCTATACTTGACTTTTAACCTTTGTTTTCCTCAGACATACAACCAGAGCCAGAGCAACAAGCGCAGCATAGACAAGTCCATTACCAGCAACAAACGCGGTTTCCACATGTACCCCAACAGTCCCCGCATGCTGCCCGGGGGGGTGAACCCCACCATGCATAAGATGCACATCATCTGTGGACAGTTTGACCATCAGGAGAGCAGCAGGCGGTCGGTCAGGGGGCGACAGTCCCATTCTGAGGGACGGGCCTCTCTCATCCACCCTCAAAACCTGAGTGAGTGATAAGCCAGATTTTGCTCATATAAAATGGAGATGGGGAAGAAAAGTTACCTTGATTAGAACAACTGCACATTTCTGAGTTGGTCTGTGCCTGGTGTGTTAGTTCGGCAGGGCAGTGCAACGTCGGATGGGTTTCTGAGCAGTACTGAATATTCCCTGTGGGCGTCCACCATGAGGCTGGAGGAAGATGAAGCTCATCCAACCCTGAAACAGTCCCGTTTCATGTCCCTGCCCAGTGATCTACCGCCTCAGGTTTCTTTCTTTCTCGTGTCCTTGTTGTACAGGTCTGAAAAGTATCGGACCATAGAAGACAATCTAAATGAAGATAAAGTTGTTGTGAGCCCATTTTGAGGCTAGCATACCTATCCAGGCCTTGAAACCCACATACAGTGTAGTGTTTTTTATCAAGACCCTTTAATATTGATTCAATTCAACAAACAAAACCATACAAAACTGCTGCCATCTTTAAATATACCATTAAGGCACATTGAAGGTAGTGAAGTTGAATTAAGACCGGAAAGATTTTACAATGCATGATGGCAGCCACTCGGTTTGCTGTGATTTCAGGTTTACTAAATCCTAACTCCAAGATTTACGTATGTGCAAGAACCTTGCTATATTTTCCTGTGACTTCTGTTAAAAGCTTGAATATATTGTTACTATTTTCTTGCCTTTTATGTTGTTTTATGTCCCATAGGAGGACGTTTCCAAAAGTGGACCACCGTCCAGAGACCTATCTTTGTGGGAGTGGAGACACTGGCAGCACAAAGCGCTTCCTACCCATGGGGTTGATCATTCCCTCCGCTGCCACCACTTCATCAAGGTGATGGAGCTCATAGACGGCATGAGAGAGGAAAATGAGGTGAGAAGAGGAACAACAACAAGTTAATGTTTGATAATATTGACGTATATTAATTCTGTGAGCACCAAGATAAAAGTGAATGTAGTCCTACTCTGCGGCATGAAGGATAATAACTGAACGTCTTCATTGTCTCAGCAGCTCAATAAGTTATTCAGATGGGCATGTAGCCACTAATTCAAGGTATATGCAAATTAAATGAAGATCTTGCAAAACATTTGTACAAATATTTCATTAAAAAAAAGAAGAAAACACAGAAGTCTGTGTTTTTGATAGGGAGACCAACCTTTCTAAACTCGCCAGGCTGGAAGGAGTCAGCTGAGTTTAATGAGAACAGATTGTGGTTTGTGTTGCGTGACTACATTCATCGTTTTGAGCTGGAAGGCAAATTTGTTTTTGAGCTTCTTGTCTTCTTTCTCTCAAATTAGATTTAAGACAAAAAGAAGAAGAAAAAAGAAAAAAAACATTGTTTGCACTGTCAGTAGGAAATCTGAACGTGTAGCACTAGAAATATAATGTGAATTTTGATCAAGATTTACTTTTACTGATGAACGCCAACATATTTTTTATAGTCAGGTGAACTAGTTTCTCTCCCTCTGTAATAGAGCTGCTAGAGCATTTCATTTTCTGCTGACCTAATAGCAGCTTGGCTCGTGGTCTTTAGCTGCCAGTTGAAAGCAATCTTTTCTGGGAGTTTGAATGGATCAGTTATATCAGCAAGGACATCCAATCTAGTAGAAGTCGGCACACAACAGTTGTTATTGTTGAATCTTCATAATGTCAACAGGAAATATGTTTGACATTCAAAAAGCATGCTGCTGTGGTTTTATATAAGCAGTACCTGTTTTTTTAATTTAGCCTCCATTATACTCTTTCTGACTTTGTTTACATTTTGCCTATCCCTTCCCAGTATGCACCATATCACAAACAAATATTGTTTGTAAGACCATCTGCTGTTTCACAAGATTGTACCATCGATAACACGTCTGATTTTGTTCAAATCCTTGTAATTAGGTCAGAGATTATGGTAAAACTGATATTGGCTGAACTAACAAGTGGGCTTTTATTAACTTTTATTTGTCCTCAACGTGTGGTTCACAAACTAGGGAAGGAAATAATTAGCCCACCTGTAAAAACAAAACTGGATTACAGGGCGAGAAGGCAGCTCATTTAATTCAAGCATTTCATCAAACAACATTATTGTAACCTAAACCTTCAACCTGAACTCTCTTATTCTTATTATTTCTATTGCTATTATTATTATTGTTATTATTATCAATATTGTCATCAGTTACAACGATCTCTAAAGGATTGAGTCATACTATTAAATCATATTAGTTTACGTGCTAGCATCACTATAGCGTTTAGAATGAACTACTAAATAAACATCAGCTTTGAGCTTTTAAAGTCATGATTATTAACGTCAATACTGTGTTGCCGGTATACTATTACAACCCTGCACTCCAGTTATGTGTACACACTGTTTAATAGGTAGGTCTGATTTAAATAAGAATAATCCTGTAGTTTACATGTTAAAAAAATATAGATCAGGACATAAAATGATTTGCAAATAATAAATCAATGTTAAGTGGATTAGTGAAATGTATCCACAAGTGTATACTGGCCTATATCTTTAAATTATGATCGGCTAAGAAAACCACGAAAACCTGGGGTCTTCTTTAAACTTGTGAACTTCTCACACTCAACTCGGCCCTTTTGGTTTATTTTCAACAGCGAAACACCACTGATTACGTTTGTGTTCGATCTCGTCAGTGGAAAGCCTCGCCTGTTGAAAGTATTCAGCACACATTGAATACTGTGTTAATTACAGCTTAACCCAGCCTAACCCAGTGTTTGCCTCCAGGGTTGTTTGTCAAAAAAAGGGAAGGAGGTAGTGCATGTGTGAAGAAATAATTGTTCGTCTATTGTTCGTTTTTTTAATTTATTGCTTTTTACAGTAAATACCGCAACTCAAGTGATATTAAAAATGAAATGACTACATATGATTTTAAGCCTGTATAATGGCTGACTGCCCCTGTGTGTCTTCTTGTTGGAGATGAACATTTCAAAAGCTGTGTTTGCAAACACTGATGATGATGAGGCCCTGCCCTTCATCCTGGCACCAGGTCTCACAGTAGAAACCTGCTGATCAACACGAGTCTGATGGTTGTTCCTCCACCTTGGTTCAGACTGGAATATTTAATATCAATGAGATGGAGTTTATATATGTGTATGCATGTATGTATATAATACATACATTATACTAAACTGGAGAGATTCTGTAGTATAATGGCTAAAACTAGTAATTATACAACGTAAAAATACTCAGTTCTATGTAAAAAAAACCTGCAGTTAAAATCTGTGGGGGGAAGCTACCATGAATTACTTTTTATGTTGTTTGGTAGTTTAATATTTTAGAAACTAATCACTGATTTTTTAAATCTGATATCTTAATGTTAAAATTACAGAGTAACTACAGCAGTCAAGTAAATGCAGTCTATTAAAAAGTAAAATATTTGCATTTGGAATGTAAAACTACAAAATGGCAATAGACACAGTGAAGCACAATTACTTAAGTCCAGTACTCGAGACAGTGTACTTAGTCACATACCTCCACTTCCACCAAATTCAATCACAGGCAGCACTTTATGCATAAATAATAATTGGATACCTGTGTCTGTAATTGTTTTTTGAAAGATGTTATATAGTTTATACTGAATTTAACATTTCCAGAAAAATAAATTTTCCTTTTAATTTGTCAATATGACACGTTTTTCAACATGGTTTCAACATGAACTCTCCCTTTTTAGTGATGCACTGTATTGATAGTATTACTTTTTTACTATTGACGCACACGCAGCTTCTCCTCCAGCTGCACTCATCTTTACGTCTGACATCAGCCACGGCTCACTCGCTCGGCCTCTGATCCTTTGCTTCTTGAAACAAAAGAAGGAGAACAACAAAATTAAGCACCTGTATGAAAATCCAAACTTTTCTTTCCCTCATAAATCTTGCCCCCTCCTTCCGTTAATAGCATGGCACTCAAAAAGCCATTAATCTGATTTGAGGCCGTTTTCTGTCTGTCTGGGTGGGTTCAAAACAATGCTGTGTTCTCCCCTGCACTGCGTCTCTCTGTATGAGGAGGAGACACGAGGCAGGCCGGCCTCCTCTCCTGTGATTATGTAACTCTTCTCTGAACTGTTACATAAAGCCAGGAAGCTGGAAGTAGGTTGGGTAGAGATGAGCGGAGCCGGAGATTAGAAAACAGATGCAAAAAGAAAGATAAAAGAAGACAAACAGTTTATAGAGAATTAATGTAACGCAAAATTAGCTAATAGCTAATATTTGATTTTTGCTTGAGTTGTTTAGAGTGTAAGACACTCTCCAAACATGCCACGGCTTTATGTACATAAGAGCTTTTTATGCAAACTTTGATTTATAATTTTGCATTAATGCGACAAAGGCAGAAGTTTGGAGATCATTATGTATTTTCTTTAGGGGAAAAAATCCAATTGCAATGTATTTTTGGGACATAAGTATTATGTCTCACATTTAATTCTTGCTTATTTTTGTCGACATGGTTGCTAGTCGAGTATCACCTGCTGACGTCAGAAGAAGCTTTTATAAAAGCCTCGAACTCTTGGTCCGCCCTTTGAGAATTAAAAAAAATATTCTTGGCTTGTCATATAACCAGTAACTTCATAGCAACGCTGCCAAAGTCCCTCTATCAATAGTTTGCTGTCTCTGCTGCGTCATTACATTACATTTAATCTAGCTGACGCTTTTATCCAAAGCGACTTACAATAAGTGCATTATTAAGTGCGTCATTTGAATTAGCGCAGCTCACGTTGTCAGTTGATCTGCAGACACCAATTTTAGAGCAAAGAAACTCCAGGATTTCTTTTTCTGAGCCCGAAAATGTCACATAGACTGATTAAGACGGAGGATGCATCATACGTGCGTGGTCATGAGCATCCCATTTGTCTGAGCCTTGTAGTGCAATGAGATGGTCAACAGAGCTCGTCTTCATCATTCAGTCTGAAATGACATGGACCCTCTGATCCTCTCTCCGGCCTCGTCGTAAAGTTTATTTTGGTCTGCGACTCTCTCGATCTACAGACTTAATCTGATCATTAACTAATTGTTTGTCGGGGTAAAGGTCCAACCTGTGGGAGTCCAGCTCCACTCATTAGAAGAGGGGGTGCGAAGAGGGGGCGAGTCGCAAAACCGCGTCTGTGGGATACAAGAATGTTAAGGATTTGTTAAAGATGGATTAGCAATAACAAAACTTTGATTTATTCATCAAATTTAGCGTAATAATTTCACAGTATTGTACAATAGTAAATGCAGGACAGTAACATCAATGAGAGCATGTAATACAAATACAACTTTCTGTAGAGATCTGCAGCTCATAAAATAAGCTCTATGTTGATATATTGCAAATAACGTTAGTGGGTTATTACCAATCTAAATGATCTACAGCTTTTGTAATGGCTTACTTCCATTTTTTGTTTTTATGTTGGAGGTTAACACTTTAAAAACTGTCTTGACGTGAGTGTGTTTGCAAACACTGCTGATGAGGCCCTGCCCTTCCTCCTGGCACCCGGTCTCAAAGAAGAAACCTGCTGATGAAGACGAGTCTGTCGGTCTTTTCCACGACTTTGATCCACACTGAAATATCCATGATCTTGATGATACAGACTACTGAGTATTGAGATTTGAATCATCAAAAGATGGTGAAATTAGGGGGTTACCTAATTTTAGCCCGATCAGTGACATAAGGGCTTCTCTAATCTAGTTGTATTGCCTTCTTTTTCAGCAAAGCCAGCATTTTGCTCTCCATACACACTCCTTCTCTCCCTCTCGCTCTACATTCGGCAACTTGTTCTTTCTTATCTGTGAGCATCTTCATCCTGCTGGTCACAGGTTCGATTGCCCCCCGTCGGCCCAAGCAGGGTACCACTCTAGATGAATCACTTCCAGGTCATATGGCTTGCACAGGTGCTGGATAATTATTATATATGCATTCGTGCTTAAGATATGGAGAGATGGAAGAAATTAATTTTGGGTAGATTCTTGGTGGTATTCTTTTAAAACGATCATCCTGGTGATCAATGTGTAAATTCAACCATATGTTCCCATGTTTGTCGGCCAAATAAATAAAAGGGAGACGTTACATCAGACTGTGCTCCATGTGGTGCTGCAATGTGACAACTCTTCATAGGACACTTCCTGATTAGATTACTGTATGATCATTAACCGACAAGCTGGTTGATTGCTGAACTGGCTTGTGTCACATGTGTCGTAAAAGGGTCGGCAAGTCCAAAGGCTGATTACAGCTCCCTGACCTTGGTTCTCCTGCTGAGGGATATTTATTATACACTTCTTGTGTGTGTGTGTGTGTGTGTGTGTGTGTGTGTTTGTGTTTGTGTTCAGGGGGAGTGCCGTTATGAACAGGAGCTTCTTCCTTACCTCCACAAAGCGGAAGCCGTTGGCCATGTGAAGAACATTCAGAAGAAGCAGAAGGGAACAAAGACCTGCACTAAAACTACCAAAAACAAAGCCAAACCGCCTCCCTCTACGTTGTCGGATGTGGAATACTTCGACGACAAAGAAGATCGGGAAAATACACGAGGAAAGAACAACGTTTCCACATTCACTGAGACAAAGAAGAGACTTCTTGTTGCACATGATACTGGGGTGTCTTATGATGACATCACTGATCACCCAGGACCTGAGGTAATTTGTCCTTTCCCCTCAAACAATGACTGTCCCGAAGCTGACACGGATGACGACTGTGCCATTATTAACGAGGCTATAGTTGCTGAGGCTGTAAAATATGACAAAACTTCAAAGATTGATGAAGATGTTGAACTTCAAGCCATGTTTTACCTTCCTAAATGGGATTCAGCACCTCCTCTTTCCTTTGCTAAACTCCCAGGAAGAGATCAGAGTCTAAAGGTCATCCTGGCCAACGTGGCAGAGCTCCTGTCCCGATCTCCACCGTCACTGACTTTAGATTTACTGGCTGACATGGCTGCTCCATCACTTCCTCCCTCTCCTCAGTGGCCTCATCTGCCATTCCAGGTCAGCTTTACCCTGGATGTGGACGACAATGATGATGATGAAGTGATGATGAGTGACTCAGACGAGCCTCCAGTTGATAAAGAGGCCAGTAAACCGTATCATGACCGGCCTCGTCAGGAGCAGCGGTGTGTCAGCGTGGCGGAAAACAGTCCGACCTGGGATGAAGTTTTTGGGGAAGACGAAATGAATGATGATCAGGATGTAAGGCACAACACCATGGTGACAGATGATGTGATTTACAAGATGGAAGGGGTCGGTGATGAAGCTGAGAAGTACAAGGAGATAAATATTGAGAATGATGGCAATACGGAGGAAAACCAGAGGTGGGATGAGGTGGGGAACGAGGAAATGCCAGACTTTACACATGGTGGTGGTGTGAAAGATGACCGGGGCTTTCAGTGCGGAGCTCAGATGGACGAGAGCATGGATCTGTTTGGGGATGACGAGGCCTTCCTGCAGATGACCATGCCAGACATCTCCACTCCTGGCGTCACGTCCCGGACATCGGCCACTACCGGAGACATTGCTGACAGCACAACAAAGACGTCTAACGCTTCACACACGTGTACCCCAACAAACCCACGCAGCACTGCGCACGCAGCTGAAAGCCGGCGTAGATCAAGCACTGATGTCGCGCACACGACTCACACTCCGCATGCCCGGCTGATCACTCAGGCTGACGCGACTACCCCGAGCGCCACAGAGACAAAACCCACATCCGCACCAAGTAAATCTGTCCCAGACAGTTCAATGACAGACAAGGTGACCACAGCTCAATCATTTGACAGCTCCCATGACTACTACTCTGTCAACTTTGACCTCGGCTATTCCCTGGAGGACTCTGACGAAGCGGAGGACGAGGCTGCTCCTGCCCCGTGTATATTGACCTCTCCGCAGCCCAAAAAGCCGGCCGACTCCGCTGCGTCTTTGCCGGCCGTCTCGAACTCTTCCACTCCCAGTTGCTGCTTCCCGAGACAGAGAATGCCCGGACAGTCCAGTGAATCCAAGATGTCTACACCAGACGTGCCTTCGGTGCATAGGAAGAGAGAAACGTCGGCTCTTCTAGCTTCACCGTCGGTGTCTACGGTTTTTGCTCTCCCATCTCCGATCACATCACCAGGAGTTAGGCGGTTGCTTATGCCCGGCCTCACCGGGCCTCGGCCCCTGTCTTTGGTTCCCAGCTCAAAACGGAGACGACTGGAGGAGAACTCCCCTCCTCATCCAGGTGTGTTTACTGTTAAGAAATATGATTCCTAAACTTAAAACATCTTTATACTTGTGTCATTTGTTTTGCCCTGCTTTAGAGATTTCTGAATGTTTCTATCTTTTTTTCTTAGTGGACAGTGACAGTGAGGATGAAGTCGTGGTCCATAAAAGGCGACATCAGAACAAGGTCAAACCTTTGTCGTCCCCGGACATGGTGAGCAAGGCCTGTCGATATTAGAGCAGCAACTAATGTTTATTTTTTTAATGTTTCTAATATCCCTATTGTTTTCTAGATTAATCGTTTGGTTTAAAGGATAATCCTAAGAAATGCTAATCACCAGAGCCCAAGATGTTTTCCAACAGTCCAAATGTATTGTTTACTATCGCAGAAACATATATATTCACATTTAAGACTTTTAAGATTGTTGCACCTCTAATTGATATACATTCTCTCTTTTTTTTCTTTTCATAAGGTTAATGAGATAAGATGCAAAAAGATGGTCACTTAAATATATTATCTTTTAGTATACATAAAACAAATACCAAGTAAATAAAAAAAAAAAAGTAATCCTATGTGGCACAAAAACGACGACTAATACCGGAGATATCTGATTCAGGTGACTGCCTCTGTCCATCCCCTCCAAGGTACCTGCAGTTGTCATGGCAACGAGTCTGCAAGTGAAGAAGCATTTGTAGCTCCCGAAATGTCACAACATATCTCGATGAATAAATATGAAAATCGCATACCGTGCGCTGTCTCCAGGTAATGTGTATGCATGTGACATGTGCCATGTTTTCTCTCTGCTAGTCGAAGACGTCCAGTGATGTGGACTCTCCGTACCCCGTGGCTGCGAAGAGGAAACGAGCAGCTGCTCTAAACACTGTAAGATTTCTACTTTACCAGCAGTAAATAAAGCCACATGGTTCAACCTGTCAGCACAGTCAATTTGCTTTAAACACTTTCACTTCATGCATTACTTCCAATGATTTCCTCATGGTTTGATAAAGCCTTTAATGGACTCGTTTGTTCTCCTCGTTGGTCTCCAGTCTGATGAAATGGAGCGTGAAGCGGTTTCTGATGATGATTTCCAGAATGGGTCTGTGTTCCCGGGCAGAACCGCAGCATATGGAGCGGAGTGGAAGAACGTCCAACACGGCAAAGCCAAGGTGTGTGTGACAGATGGCTCTTCAGAACGCTGTGATCTGAATCTGAATCATAGCATTAATTTCTCATGTTTGCTTGTCACTGCATTCAATCAGTGACACCTGTGTGGTTTGTAGTTATGACAAAATATCATTTTCCAGCAACCTGAAACAGAGTTACACACAAACTTCAGTGTGCAAGTGTATTTTTTGTAAATGTAAGAACCGTTCTCTTACAGCTGACCTGTATACCTGGAATAACTGATATATTTTGGGCCACTGGGGGGCAGCAGAAAACAAGTTCCAAACACAACATTGACACACCATCTCTTTTAAAGTTGATATGGAAAACTCATAAGCACATCCAGCCGTTACAGAGCAACATATTAATTATAGAGGTGTTAGTTGCCACATGATTAATATGAGTAAAATATTCACTCTGTTCTCAGCTCTGTTTTTGGTCTCCACAAACTCCCGACGGAAATGTGGTTATTTAGCTGTTAAAAGGTCTATTATGAAAAAGTGAAAACACAATTATAGCATTTTTCAGACCAGTTTTTGCCCAATAATGACACCTTCCTCCCTCCATGAAAATGCCAAGTCTATAAATAACACTCACAGACACATGTAGCATCCATCAAATCTGACATTATCCATTGTTTCTTTCTCAGCGTCCCAAATGTCGAAAAGGGCACCAGTTCCTGGATGGAGAAGCAGCGCTGGAGGAGGAGGAGGGGGCAGACGTGTCGTCCGATGAAGAGGATGGAGAGGAACTGAACTGCTCTCTGGAAGGCTTTGTGGTCGACAACAGACATCTTTCACAGGGACTGGATGGTACAACACCGTGTTTGTTCAAAGAAATGTGATTTTATTGTCCCCTGGGTGGATTATATTACAAATCTAATTCACTAAAGTGAGTTTAAGTGGGCTGAAGGAATTGTGCCATAATATTTACACTTTGTTGTTTCCCTCTGTGGCAGACTCAGAGATGCATGGCATTTACATGAAGTCGGTGAAAAGCCCTGCAGTCCTGGGAAAGTTCAAAATGTCCTACAGAAATCATCACATGGACATATTTTCTCAGGTATACTATCTATTTTATTATCTGCTTTTCTTTACTAAAAATGTGTCTTTCAAAGAAACCAGATACAAAGAAAGTAAGTTTAATTATTGACTCCAGGTGCCTGAGATGGATGAAACATATGCAGAGGACAGCTTTGTGGTGGGAAGTGAGGTGGAGGAGGTGGAGAGCGGCGAGGATGACGCTGAAGACATTGAACTCATGCCCGAGGAATCATATGTGGAGGGACGGAGGCAGTATGCCACCAGGCGGCGTGTCTTCTTACACAAAGCAAGAGCGGGGGCCAAGATTACAGCTGGAGCCCCGGCAGAGCAGAACGCTGGGGTGAAAACCAAGCGCGCCCGGGTCATACGCCCTGATGATTCCAGTGAGGAGGAGACGGAGGAAGTTGGTGGAAAAAGAAGTCTTGCAACAGAAGCGGATGTTGCCGTCCCTCTGTGGCCAAAGGCAGGACAGCCAGAGCCCAGCAGGCTTCAGCGGCCGCAGCAGAAACCCTCTTCCTCCTCATCCTCGTCTTCAACCGTTGCATCCAAGGTCTCATTACTGAGCAAGGCACAGAGGTGCTCAGTGAGGGAGGACCAGCAGAAGGAAAGGTAAAGAAATTCTCATTTGGTAGCACGTAAACATTCATCAACCACTAGAGCATCATTTTATTTATCTTGCAGGTGTCGGCAAAGGCTAGAAAATCAGCATTTTCCCTCTGATGAGCTCGACTTTATAGAGCCAGAGTTGCTGTTATCCTCCAAGAAACAAGCCCAGGTACGAGCAAAGGTGGTGCAAATACACACTTGTCCATAAGGTGTGTGTTGATAAACCAGCTACATGTTCACTACAACATACAAAGAAGTCAGTTACACTTTAAATTGACTACATTGAGGTTTTCTTTCAGGTCCAGGCAGGTCTTGCCAGCATCTCAGTTCCACAGACGTCCACTGCACATGACTCAGTCGGTCCTGCTCCCCCCGCACCGGTTTGCATCCTGG
Organism: Cottus gobio; assembly: GCA_023566465.1. NCBI lineage: Eukaryota > Metazoa > Chordata > Actinopteri > Perciformes > Cottidae > Cottus > Cottus gobio. Next base: position 10,019,707 of record CM042228.1, read on the forward strand.
TGGACAGTCGCTGCATCAGTAGGGGGGTGGAGCTGATGACCAGCCTCCGTCAGCGCCACGCAGCCACCGTCCACGTCTGCTCTCTGGACGGCAGCTACTTCATCGTCAGCAACCGCACGGCGGTGGAGCGGCACAGCCAGTCGGACTTGGCTGCGATGCAGAACCGCAAGCGATTGGCTGAGAGAGTGAGCAGCTTGCAGGGATTGTTTGAGCGCGTTTGTCTGATAGTGGAGAAGGACCGAGTCAAGCCAGGTCAGCACATTGACTTAATATTGATCCACATTTGATTACATATGGGTGCTGTACTGTGTATATTGATTACAGGAGGTTTAAATAGTTTGCACATCAATTTTGATTTACCTTGTGACATCGTCATGTTTCAGTTCTTTATGATTGTCACGGTCACAGGCGAGTCGTCACGTCCGTTCCAGCGAACACGTTACTACGACAGCACTCTGACAGCACTGGTGCGTACCGGGACACGCTTGCTGTGGAGTGATGGCGCTGACCAGAGTGCCGGCTTATTGGCCGACCTGGCGCGGCTGGAGCAGCGTAAAGGGCAGGGCATCGCTGTGCCGTTGGAGGTCAAAGGGCAGCACAGGCAGCAGGCTCTGCAGTTCTACTTGAGCCTGCCCTCAGTCAGCTACATCCATGCCCTCAGCATGACCCACAACTTCAGCTCCATTGCCCAATTCATCAACAGGTAAAGGAAGCGTGTGTGCAATATAGCAGAAGATCAGATACCCTCTTTCCCCTCGTTTACACAGTATAACGTCTCCTCCCGTCTTCTTTCGGTCCTTCCACAGCTCCATTGAAGCCATACAAAAGGGAGGCTGCATGAGTCGATCCAGAGCAGAGGACATCTACTGCTTCCTGCGCTACCACTGTGACTCAGTCTTCATGAACACATCAAAAGCAGGAAAAAACAGCTAGCAGCATGGAGGAGAAACACTGTATGAAAACAGTCTGAAATCTATTCCTCTCTTCATTTATTTGTCCACCACTTTCTCTTTCTTTGCTGCCCCTGCACATCTTTTTGTTGTCAGCCTCACCAGGGACCAAAGGATGACCAGTACTATAATATGTACAGTAACTGATCTATCTGAAGTTGTATCTCAATGAGAAGTGCCTCAGTGTAATCATTCAACCTTCTTGCACAACAAGTTGAAAGGGAAACACCATACACCTCCATTTGTTTGTTATATAAAACCATGGGTTTTCTGATATAAGGATGTTTGTTTTATGCTGCATTTGTAAAATATGGGTGAAAAGTGTTTCCCTTTAGACTCGTGTGCCGACACTAATCCAGTCAGATGGTGTTATCTGTGCAATACTTAACTCAATCAATATTTGATTGATACTTGAATAACTTATTGTTTTTGTCAAATCATGTATACATTTGTAACAATGCTACTCTAAAAGTAAATATGGTATCAAGTTTTTTGAATATACATGGCTATTTGTTTTTAGGTTATTGTCAGAAGGTTTTTGTGTACAGTAAGCAGAACCTGTGATACTCATGTATCACCACTAGAGGTCAGTCTTTCATTTCTTTAACCGGACAGATCTCTGGATTTCTCTCAGGTCACTTAATGCATCCACTCTCATAACATTGTGTAGTTTAACTGTACCAAGAACAGTCTTTCAGAAAACAATGTGATTTTTATTTCACCATTCTCTCAGAGTACTACATAGCGTGCATGCTGCAAGATAGTGTATATAAACAAGACCAGAACATGAAGGCACATTAGATCATCCCTTTTACAAAGATGTCAACAATCATGCATAATCCACCAGTACAGTCAGACAGTTCTAGACAAAATAGAGAACTAAAACCCTGAAACAAAAAAGGATTGTAATTAAAATAAACCTAAAGCCTATTGAGGATGCACACATTTAAACTTAAAAGGATGATATGAAAACAAAACCCACCATATTTACAGTATGTACAACATGATGTCATTGGGCAACCCCAAAGCAGTTTCAGACCAGTCAAACATCTGCCACTTTAAAAAATAAACAGCAGCAGCCGTTAACTGCAAACATAAAAATATGTGAAGGAAAGTAATAGCTCCAGCAATGTTGATACTTGTGTCACCTGCAAGTAGGCATTTCACATTTTGATTTGTTATGGTTTACTTTTTTAAACCTGGAAAATGTAAAACGTCTGTGAACTCAGGCTGTTAAGAGAGTAACATACAGAGGTCACACTGCATGTCCACCTGTCCTATAATGACTATCCTGATTGAGGGAAGCGGTGTCCTAACTTTTACCGAGTCAGGAAGTAGCAACAATGAGTGGTGAGCAAAATAGGTTGGTTCTAACTTTGGTGATGAACATTTAAACTTCAAATGCAAACATTACAAATATCTGTCTTTGGCAGATTAGTAAGCTCCTGACAACAAGCGACTTATTCTTGTAACACTTTGGTGGTCTGATGGTCAAAGTGTTTTCACAGGTGCATACATGACAGAAATAATAAAAATGTACTTTCTTAAACTCAGAAAAAATGCAGCTGTAAGTGTTAAAATTGCCATACCTATTACTTTGTCTGCCTCTAGGTGGCGCAGGCCAGTGTGTACAGAGCCACACCTCCACCTTGTGGAGGATGTGGAGCCCGACGTGCAAACCAGACGCACAAGATTTAAAAGCCCACTTTTAACCATCATTGCCCGACACTGGAACAGATTCTTGCACTACTTGGAAAGATAACATTTTTAAATCTATGGCCAAGTGAAAACTCTGATCGCCAAAAATGGTTTGTAACCGTGCATCTACTCATCATACCATAAGGTGCTTTCTTTGGACACTATAGGATGTCCACAACAAAAAGATTAAAATCAACATGATGGCTTTGGACAATGATTGTTTTTTTTTTATCCCACCTGCTTTTGTATCTGAACCATGTTTGTCATAATGCAATGGGCCAAAACAAAGCAGATAGTTTTTCCACCCATTAAAAATTCTTATGACTTCTCATAAGAAAGTTGAACTACATACAATCATGACCTCACAAAATAACAATATCTATTGGTAAAACGCTTTCTTTGTCTTTTGTAACCATTATGAAAAGATGCTGTGTTCACACTATATGGAGGTAAATAGTGAGGAGGTGACTTGTCCTGGACACCATGGAGAGAACATAATTTATTGGTTACCAGCGTCAATTTTTTTTACTTAATCTTGAAATCACATTCATTTCACCGATTGAAATTTGTAAAATGTAACAGTAAAAAATGCATTCATGTTCACAAACATGCTAAACTTTGTAGACTATTTTTGGTAATCAATAACTATCATTGAATACTCTAAGTTTAGGCATGTCTTATAGTGGAGATCAGTAGGTAACATACTCCATTATGACCTGAACACATCATTAAAAGACAAAGTGGTACTTTTACTCCAAGTTTTAAGAACATCTGTAACTGTCACTGTACATCAGTGACTATTGTAACAGTTTCCTAAATTACTTGTGTACAAAAACCATGGACTATTAACCATACCATATTTAAAAGTGCAACCGTTATCTTAAAATATATATTATTTAAATAATACACAGGGTCACTTGGCTGAAGCTCCATGGGGTTACCTTGGCTCACTTTACCTTTCTCATAATGGACAGATTACAGATCATAGACCTGCATCAAGCTGCAACTTCCTTCTAGATAAATGCTATATAGATTTGCGAACGACGGTAGTAATTCTCTCTGCAGCACAATGGCTCACATGCTGGTTGGCTGCGTCTGTGGCGGCAGGTGGACGGCCTGCGGCTCAGAGTCCTGAATGCTACACTCTTCCCCCTCACGCATGTACAATAAAAATAGAGTCACAGTGGCAAACGTGGTAGCATTCACTGGGAACGCACGGAGCAAAGTGGACGTGAGTCCACGTGTGAACACCCTCCACCCCTCTTTCTTTAGGCTCTGTCTGACACAGTCCATGATGCCACTGTACTGGTGGACACCGCCCACCCCGTCCGCCTGAAGGCGCGACTTGATCACATCCACGGGATAGGTGGAGAGCCAGGAAGCGATGCCAGACATTCCACCAGCAAACAACAGCTTGGGGATCATGTAAGGATCCTCCGGCTCACAGCCAAGGTAGCGTGTCCACGTGTCATAAGCAAGAAAGTACACACCGAAACCCGGCGCCTCACGCAGCAAGGTGGTCACCATGCCGCGATTGATACCTCGGATTCCCTCCTTGTTGTAGATTCTCACCAGACAGTCCAGGGAGTTCTTATACAGCTTCCTCGTCGACTTTTTCTCTCCAGTCCCTTGTAACTGCATGCGTGTCTTCGCCAGCTCCATTGGGCAGCAGATGACACATTGGATGGTTCCTGCAGAGGCTCCAGCCAGGAACTGGTTGAGAGGCGTGTCGCTGCCAAGCTTGCGCATGGCGTTGCCCTGGACCCCAAAAACTATGGCATTGATGAAGGTCAGGCCCATCATTGGAGAGCCGATGCCTTTATACAGACCGAGCATCTACAGACACAAAGACAGATTACTGGGACCTATGGAGGGACACATCAGAATCTCTACGGAACATTTTATGATCATTTCTGCACACAATTCAAATTACTTAAGCTTGTAAGTATTTATAATGTATTGTAGCAAACAAATTTAATTTTCAGGTAGCTGCTAGCTTGTCACTGACCCTGTGTTTTAATGTTGATGAAATTAATTAATTCTAAAATGAATTCCAAATGTCTGTCTCTTTTGTTCTCATCATTTCAATGCTATTTAAGGTGAGTTTTTTTTACTCTTGACAGCCAGCTTCAGCTGATAGGTACACACATCCAACTTTGTGATACAAAGCAAAATAAAGACAATCAACAGGTCATGGACAAGATAAACAGATCGATTTTGTTTTGTAAATTAATGTCCACATATGAATGTGAGGGAACAAATTGCTGAGAACCGCTTACAATTTTCATATTTTACTGTAATAGAAATCCAATCCAAAGCCTCCATGTGAGACCAAGCCTACGCTACTTAACTCAAATGCATGATGTGCAAAGCTTTATTTAGCCCATGCAAAAAAAGGTCCTGAGTGACCCTGACTAACAGACTCACCCACCCCTCTCAGCCTTACACCCCATGTTAGGAACATGATGGCTGATCATGGGTTGATTCATGTTCAGAGGTGGGACTGTAACTGGACACTTTATTTAGAGCAGTGACCATTCTCAACCTTGGCATAGTAGACAGCACATGGTGAAAGACATACACATTATTTAACAGCCATGACATGTTTAAATGCAGCTAAAAAAAAGAATATACAAACTAGTACTTTTTCAAGTGAAGAGACATATACAACAAACTTACCGACTCCTGCCGTATGATTGACTGGAAGCAGTGATATGTCCCACGGTACAGAGGTCTGTCCACATTTTGAACTTGAAGCCTCACCTGTGGAGGACAACCTTCAGGTTAGAGTCATACGATAGAGCCATAAGGCCAACAACAGGGCCACAACAACTACAAACCACATACTGTAACACAGATCTAAAGGGAAACAAGCAGGCAGAGCTTTGAAATGGTTCTTTGAGGGTAAAGAAAATATGTTAACGGATGCGACATAAGGGGAAAGAAGTTGTATGAGAAACCAAAATAGCTTCTGTGCTTTGTATATTTCTATAGCGCAAGACAAGACATTGGGTGAGAGGAAAAAACAAATACCTTGACCATACTTACTAGGTCATATTTCCATCGAGAGGTTGTTTATTTCTCTCTCTCATCTACAACACAGTGACACTGTTGCTGTTAAGACACCCTCCCCAAGACACAAGCTCAGGGAGAAATGACATTGAAAGCAAGATATAAAAGAGCTACAAGACCATCTCTGTATGCCTCCCAACTGTGTGCTATATTTAAGCATTCCTTGACTTTTTAAACAAATGATGTGAATGACAACAAAATACTCAATTCAAAGTAAGTTTCATGTGACTATGTTGTTAATTTAAAACAATGAATACATAGGATAGGAGACTAGAGTTAGTCAGCAAAATGCCAGTAACTAAAGCAAATATCCCCAAATAGCCTCTGATAAATGACAATTACATTTGTATCTAAAAAGGGAAATGAGTTGAGATGTTCTTGTTCTGAACTTCGATATAACCTGAAGTTCAGAACAATACTTTACACAAATAAAACAATCTGCATGAGGTATGACACAAGTAATTAATTAATAATAGCTCTACAGTTAACAATATCCCACTGATATTGCCTCAAGTATCACATTCTATTGTAGGATGACTAACTTCAGATTATCTAGGTTCAAATTTAGAGTGGGCTGATTTACAACACTATAACAACAATTAAATGAATTATACCATTGCCTAACTTGAGCAAATAATGAAAAAGATTGAACAGATACCCACCTTCACAGTGTCAAATGGATGTCCAACCAAAACACCAGCTGCACCTGAAAAACAAGAGGACGTTTTTAAAAATCATATTGGAAAATACCAATTGTGAAACAATGGATTAGAAAGCGTCTTATAATCTTGTGGCTCATCTCTCAACGGAAAACAGTTCAGGCCTGAGACGAGCAGAGTAATCAGCTAGCCACCGCATTGCACCTGTGTCGAAAGCTTGACGGTGCCCCGTCCTTGACTTCAATGAGCAAAACAAATACATTATACAACAGTAACTTCTGACCATGTCATATCAGGACATATTAGCCAAGAGGTATTCAATCACCAGAGGCATTTAATCCTAAAATGTGAAACCTTATGCACACATCATTAATGGTATTTAGCAATGCTGAATATAAACAGTGAGATACAAAAGGCTTTTAAAAACTACATTATTTATCATTATTATTATCTCATGGATGTCCGTAAGAGTTTATCGCATATTAAAAATGTACTTGTTTTGAGCCCCCTATCACAAATAAAGCATACACTTGTCATTACTAAGGTGTGACCAGCTTCCATTGAGACAGGCGTACAGGACAGGACATGCCTGAGTCATTGAATGAACAAAACAGTCTGTAGTAGTGCAAAGGTAAATCTAAATTAGCTTTAGGGGAAGATATCTTTGACTATGAGGAGCACAAATATGGCTTTATTTTTGGGTTCTAGTATCTCTACATAAATCACTACTAATTGAACTAACTAAACTCTTACATGTGGCTTTCTGGACAAACTTCATGTCACCAGCTCTGAAGTGAGACTATCTGGGGTCGTTTGGGAGGAATTGGCCTTGGGGGGACAAACCAGGTGGCAAGATTCCCAAGGCTTCATGGTGAGAATCTACTGGAAACACTGGCTGGGAGTTACCTCCATTAAAACAGGAAGTCATTAATAACTCAGTCAACATAAATGTCGAGAGGGTTAGTCGTCTTCGAGGAATGGAAATGGTCTGATGTATGATGATGATGATGATGAATAAGCAAGAGAAAAGATGACGCTAGGCCCCTAACACGCACGCGCACAGTGAAACAAAACTATGTGACGGCTGCACATTTAACGCACGCGAAACCAGCTATTTCAAGAATGTCAACACTTCAACATCACTCCCTCCCTACGTGTCATTTCCTAACTTAAACTACACCGGGAGTTTGCATACGAGTTTAGAAGTGTGAGTCTCTTCACTGTAGTTTGTGTGTATTGTTTCTCGGACGTGGCAGTGGGGGGACAAACCCCCCCAACCAGTCTGAGCTCCACGCGCTCCTTGACTATAGAAAAAGAAAAGAAGAAAAAAAGCTGGCTAATGCTAATTAGCTCCAGCTTGTTAGCTCAACAAGCTAAAATCAATAGCGGCTCGTTACTCACCTCCTATGCAGCCCGCAGCATAGTCCAATGCCATTCCCTCAAAAAAATATCACGGTTGAAACGTGTCAGACAGACGAATTCACACGGTATTTAGAGGGCACTTTGTTATAAACCTCCCAGGAAAACGTCTGGACTTAGTACATTTACAAGCTCAGCCTAGCTGGTGAGCGCCTCCTCCGCTGGGTTTCAAGACTTGAATCACGATATGAGCGCGCGGACTCGGGAGCCTGGTTGCAGCTGTGACGTGGTGTATTTCGCCGAAGTCTCCGCGCACACGCTTCACTATTTTTAAGTGGTCTTACTGGCAGAAACTTTCTATATCTGTACCGCGGCGGGAGGAGGAGGAGGTGGAGGCATTGGTTTAAAGGAGAAAAGAATGTTTCTTTTTTTTTTAAAGGAAACCCAATCGGATTACTTGGAAGTAGACAACTCCCCCTCGCCGGGGTTGTCCGCCCCCCGCGCTCATTGGCTGCTGCCGGGTCGAGCTGCAGAAGGTGTTTGAAGCCCTCGCTGCTGATTCTGCGCACCGTCAGAATCAACAGTGTTATCGTGGTGGTCGTCATCAGCATGCAAGAGTGTCCAACTTTAACAGAGTGATGGGGGGGGAGCAATGTTTAGTACTCTCACACTGAACTTCATTCAGCTGTGAAGTGCGGTGAAATACAACAAAACCGCCCTGCAAGCACTGCAAAGTATGTTCATTTATGAAGTCATTGTGCTTTATTTCTCTTTTATGCTACTTTTCTACTATATTACATTTTGGAAGCCAAATGGGCTTTTTACTCCACGACATTTGTTTGAGAACTTCGCAGATTCAGAATATTGATGTAAACTATGTAATTAATCAACCCATAAATGATGACGTAATGTATAAAGATACCTGGCAGTGTATCAAGTAGGAATTCGCCCCACCTTTACCAGCTGCAACATTAGTGCTAAGACACTAATGCATCAGTAATTAGAACCCATTTAATAATAATATATTATTCTGAAATGGGCCATTCTGCATGAGTACTATTACTTTTGACACTTGAAGTATATTTTGATGCTGATTCCTTGCACTTAAACTGAAGTAAGATTTTGAATGTACGACTAAGCATTTGACTCAAGTGTTTTACCCTGTAGTGTTACTATTACTAAAGCAAAATATCTGCCTACTTCATCACGGTGTATATAATCTATGGGGACACAAAATAGAAAATAATCCAATCAAAAATGGATTATCGGCTCGGCAAAGTGAGCAATCCCAGCCCTGTAGCGACCCTGGAAGCTTCAGTCCCAACAAAATGTGTTCCGGAATATTCCTCGGCATCTCTATTAACTATATACGGCATAGAAGTCCTGACGCCCAGCCCGCCAAGTATGACATCTTCCTCTCAGGCCCATGTCTCAAAAAGGCTTTAAATGCTTGTACATGCATCCAAAGAATGACCAGAGGATATAACCTGCCAAACAACCAAGCAGAGGCAAATAAGTATCCAGACAAAACCTGATCAGTGGCATCATTGTAGTCTTCAAATGTTGACTTGTTAGTGTTTAAAATGTCCATATCTCTATTCGTCAATTACTTCAATACCTTCAGTTCTTTTTTTCAGGTTGTATTGCTGTCCCCAGCTGACATGATGAAAAAGTGTCAGCAGTGTGAGGAGGTTGCTTTTTCAAAATCTACAGCAGAAGCCCCGAAACCAAAGTACCCCATGGCCCCATCTACTGCCCACTTACCATTGCCCAGAGAGGATTTATGGGGCTCTAAAAGCTTCTGGCTCATGAGAGATGGACCTCTTTGCCACCTTCCTAACTATTTTGTGTGGGACAGATTCAACCAGCTAAACCAATCGCAACTTTTATGAAAAAATAGATACTATAAAGTACAGCTTGCACAATTGGAAGCAAATTGTTAGGTTTTTGGCCTAGGTTGTTTGTTTTTAATAGTGCAATTTTTAACATATTAAAATGTCTCCTAGAGCGGAAAGAACTTCTGGCAGGTCGGCCAGGTTATTTGGCACACCCATGAACCTGATCAATGCTGATCTCCAGATGGACTGGTTTGTGGAGTATATAACACAGCTTAATTACAAACAATATATTCTGAGTGACTCTCAAAGAGCCTGACGCTCAGCCTTCCCAGTGAACATGACTTCTCCATGTATAAAACACAGTGAGGTGCTTATACAAACACAGTTTGTCTTCTGCTTCCAGCAACCATTTTATAATTTCATTATGTATTTACTGTGACTGCTGTAAACATTTTAAAATGTCTGCTATGAAATGTAAAAAAAGGCTGTGACCCAAAAAACATGCATTTTCAAAAGAAATGTTTTTGGTTGTTCAAGTACATTTTATTTGTTAGTCTGTGCATGACCTCTTCACATAGAACGTGCTCAGAGAAAGAGCTACTTTGAATCAACTCCCTTTTGCTGATAAGACACATTTTACACAGATAGCCTCCTTATTTACGTGCTCAAACTCTTCAGACATCCATCTCATTATACTGCACCTTTTACAACACAGCTGCTTTTGATCATTACAAAGTGACAGTTAGGGTTCAAATGCTATTTCCCCCCAAGTAAAATAAGACTCATTCACTAACTTTATTAAAAGGTGGATGTGTAGCTGTGTTGTGAGCAGATTTTGCAACAATGAGTATTTATTTGTCATTCATCCTGAACGTTTTTTTCCGGGTGAAGAGTCAGGCTCATGTGACATTACAGCAGCGCTGCAAACACAAACACTTCATGAGAATACATATGTGCACTTGGTGCAGAGAAAATCTAACAAGTAGCACGGCAATTGGCATGAAGGTGAGGGTGATGCAACGCCTAGAGTAGCTCACCGTTGTCTTCCCGTTGCAAGTTAAATGGAAAAAGATGGATAATGATTTGCTCTTGTACAGAGATTAGTGACATGATAAACTTTGACATCTCCGTTGCTCAAGCAGGCTAGAAGTTAAAATTCAAAGGCCTGGGTGTCATGAACTGCTTGACTGTCTCAACTGTGACGTGTTTGCGTTGCTCCTGATGTTGCGTAATCATCGGCTGCAGTGTCTCAATCAAAAGCTTCTTCAGTTCTCCTGTTAAAAGAGCTCCACTGAGGTAATCCTGTAGAGGGAAGTTTAAAGGAAGGGGAAGAGTGTGCAGAACGGAAGTAGAAGAGTTCAAGAGAGGATGCAGAAACCAGAACGAGTGTCAAAGTCGTGGAGAGAATCAGGAAAACAAAACAGAGAAAAGTGTGTGATTAGCAAAATAAATAAAGTTTGGAAGGTATCATTTGTTTTCTCTGTGTTCCACATCTTCACCTGTCTGATCTTCTCCAGCTCTTCATCATCCTCCAGGAAGAAGGTCAAGTACATGAAGGCGACGTCTACATCTGGGTTTCCACCATACTTCCTGTGCTCTTCCACCGTGTCTTTTCCTCCCGAAAATGCATGTTTGTTGACCTGCGAGTAACGATAACACTGGTCAGTAAGCAAGTATCGGCAGTATCCATTTGAATTAGCGCTGATTAGTAATAACGTCACCTTGTTTTTGATCTGCTTGGGTGTGTCAGTGAGGAAGATAGAGGAGTTGGCGTCACTGGCGCTCATCTTGGTCTGCGCCCCCTGCAGGGCTGGGAAGAAGGTGGAGTGCAACAGGGCTGGTTTGGTGTAGCCTATCCTTGGAGCGACATCACGGGTCATCCTGAAGTAGGGGTCCTGGGTGAGAGATGATAGATATAGACACATGTCATTGTGAAATATGACACTCTTATGTTGTCATCTATTACTGTAATAATGTCCTGACCTGGTCTATTGCACAGGGGATGAGACACTGTATATCCTTCCTGCCTTTAAAGATCTGTGGGAAAGAGCTACTGAACGATGGGGCTGCCTGGATGGCTGGGAAGCTGATCTTCCCTGGATGGACAGAAAACAATAAACACCATAAAGAAACAACGAGGTATGAACACAATATCACTTCAGGGTCATGAAAAAAATTAACAACACATAAAAAACACAGGATTACACCGACGTACTTTGGAAATCAAAATGAAAGTATTTGTAAATTTTTCAGCTGCTGGCCTAACTACGAAAGCAATCAAATAATGATCTGTCTTTATTTTTAATAATTAAGCATGTCTTAGTCATCAGTTGGTAAGTTGGCTTACCAATGCAGTCACTGTCTGTAAAGCCAAAGATGCCTTTGACCTGGTTGAATGTCACGTGTTTCTGGATCTTCACCACATTTCTGTAGAATTCAGGGGATGCACTGCAGAAGGTAAAATTAAATGAACACATTAAATTAATACATATGGCAGGGGCTCTCTGTATCTTAGTAAGCTTCAGCATAAGGTCTGCCAGATAGGAATATATTTTACCCCATGTACTCGAGGTCAGAGAAGATAAAGGTTTTGTTCACATCAAAGCCGCAGGCAATGATGTCCTTGGCATTTTCCACAGCGAAGCGGTGGCACTCTTCTAGAGTTAGATCCTTCCACAGGTACTTCTCATCATCCGTCAACTGGATCACCAGAGGAATGTCAAATACATCCTGCAACCATCTGCAACAAAAAAAAGGAAATTTCAGCTCCAACTTGATACTCATAATTTGAGATGGCCTTGCTCATTTAACACATTTAAATGTGCCTCTAACAGCTCTTTGTTATTAATAAACATTATAGAGGGAGAACTCACTTGGTAAAGATAAAGGGGATGAGGTGACCAACATGCATGGCCTCTGAGGATGGACCTCTGCCAGTGTAAAGGTAGAAGGACTTGTGCTTCTCATACGCATCCAGCACCTGATGCATATCTCTGCCAGGAACAGAGATAAGAGGAAAGTGATACATCAATGTCTCATTAACTCCCACCAACATCTGTTTTACTTACTGGGAAACCTAAAATGAAAGGTCACAGAGGTTCAGAGTGGACGTTTTAATGTTGATGCCGCTCAATGAATTCCATGAAATAAGGAAAACAAGAAGATATGACACATGACATATTCAGTTCCTTAAATGCTGACCTGTGTGAGAAGAAGATTCCTCTTCTTAGAAAGCGATGAGACTTCTGTCCCGAGACCTTTTCTATTCTCTCCACCAGCTCCGTGTCAACTTTACTGCTGCCAAACCTCACTAAGGAAAGACAAGACACAATGTGAATTGTGTTGCTGTTGTATAGCGTAAATCACATGTTGCCCTTAATTGACCCTGTGATTGAAAATATATCACTCACATAAAGGTTTATCAGAGTTAAAAACGTGGAAATAGACACGCAGCTTTTTGTGTGAGGCTCCTTTTAAACTTACCTATGAGTTTTTCGTAATCCACTCCCTTGGCGTTGTTGGTGGAAACGTTCCATGGGTCAACGGTGTCTTCATCATTAGCGCCATCTGTTGCTGGCCCGGTGTCAGAGGCAACAGAGTTTTCTGAGGGCGGACAGCCTGCTTTGTAATCCTGACCCGTCAACTGTTTGTAGTCTACTTTCAACTTCAGCAGCATCTGCACAGCAGCATCAACTTCAGCCTGAGGAACCCAAACACTTCTGTCAGATAAAGCCAAACCACAACAGAATCAAGTGGCTAAAAAGAAAAAAACAGAAATTCTCATTATATTTGAAAGGGTTAGTTCACCCAAAATACAACACTATGCAGATAGTTTTTGGTTTTAGCTCTCGGATTCTAAGATTTCTGTATCACCTTTATACAATGTAGGTGAATGGAATATACTTAAACGATTAAATAGACAGTAGTAAAAACAATGTCCAGGTTACTGTGGAAAATCCATGGACCTCACTATAAAAAGTGTTCACTGGAACTACTTTCAACCAATAGTAAAGAAAATAGTCCTTGTGAAAACTGTTGACAGTGTGTTATTAAACACGTTGTTAAAATGTCACTTTTCAGTGCTGTCAGCTCAGGGAATCACAGTGTATGTAACAATGCTGATACAAATGATTCAATAATATTTTTCTTTTGACCAATTCTCAATAGGTAAAAAGAAGAAAAAATTAGACTAGGAATGGTTAGTGGCAATAAAATAAAAGTGCATCACACTGATGCGAAAAGCGTTTCAAAATCGAATCTGACCATTTACCAGTCCAGCTCACTGATCTGCAACATTAGATTAACCAACTCTTTAATAATTAACCCACAGAGTTAGATCACTGTGTTTACATGGTAGATTACGAGCACCTACTTTCTCTGCTTTCGCTGTTTTCAAGGCCCTGACTTCGTCTCCCTGTGCTGCCAGTTTCTCGTAGAGCTCCAGAGGACTCTTGGCTCCTTCACCGTCTCCACGACAGTCTGTCATCTTCTTCAGGTCACATAATATTAAAGAAGTTAAAATAAATTAACCGCACTCACCACATATATAACATAACTTAAAGATACATGTGTAGGATCTATCTTAACTGCTCACGTGTCCGCTCCCACAGTAGTTTAAACTCTTCCCATATGTGAACACAGCTAACTTGGTGACGGAAGCTATTGAGCTAGCTAATCGTCTGACACTACCTAGAGATTTACCTCACACTGCTATATATCATAAATGATTAAAGCATTACAATCGCGTTTAATGATAGAGGGGCTAATGTTATTTATGATTAAATAAGCGACTCGCCGGCATACCGTATATTCTTTACACACCGCTGACAGCTCATACAACTTGCATCAGCCTGACAGAGGTGGTGTTCGGACCAATTACTTCCCAGGCAAACACGATTCATCAAATGGTTCCGCTATTAATCCATGACCTCATAGATGCCACCGTGGGAACTCTATTTAATGTATTAAATGCGCAGTAGGTTGTCTTTATTTTTCAGCTTACTGTCATGTGAAATATAGTAGTTAAACTAACTAATCACAGTGGTGTATGTCGGCGGAAAATATGGAGCGGAACAGCCACTTCGCTTTCTACCGGCAGCTTTCAAAATAAAAGCTTTTACGTGTAAGCATGTTGTGATCGAATTCATACTTTTATTGCGAAACACTGCAAAATCTTTAATGCTTTTTGCGGGAATTTGGACCTAACGTCTGACCATTTTAACCACGGTAACGCTCAGTACAACAGTTTAAGTCAGATTTACTGCATCACGTTTATTTGACATTTTATTAGACGAGTCAGAAACGTAAACTATCAACGTTAGCTGATTTAGCTACATTGGTAGCATTTAAGATACATATCCTAACGTTAGACGCAAACTTTAAGAAGGAACCTTAACAGCGTATTGTCTGTAAGTGTAGATAAGACAACTAATACATACAATATGAAGGTAACTTGATCTGTCCGAATGTAGTTGGCTTAGTTGACTTGTCTAGCTAGCTTAATTATTAACGTTAGTCTCTTTCTGTTTAGGACTCAGCTTACAGGACAATTTATCCACGTACGTTAACGTGAACTAAGTTAATGCTAAAAGTTGTAACGTAACGTTTGCTAACTGAGATTGAAATTGTGGATATCCCTAAAATGATATTCGTGTCTGGTCGTGTCTTTACCTTTGAAATAACATGTCTGCTTGGCCACTGCATGGAGTTGGCTAGGTCCTATAAATTGCTCCCCAAAAAAGTAATACATTTCCAACACAACATTTGTAAATTCAACTTCTGCTGCTGTAATAAATCTAAAAGTGCCATGTCGTTATACTTTGAGGTGCAGAAATATAAGCCACCACTAGATGTCACACATACGCCTCTAATGGATGAACGCATATCTCACCTGTTATCCCTTTATTTTCCCTATGTTATTTTCAAACAGGGTATCACCATGTGAAGATGTCTTCATTGGTGGCTTACGAAGATTCAGAATCAGAGGATGATTATCTTGATCAAACGGACGAGGTAACATCCGCTTCTATTCAAACTGGATCTTGTGAACAAATCCAAGAAGTCAGGATGTGTAAATCCTCTGAGATGATACCGAGCCCTCACTGCTTTACACCTGCACCTGACAGGTCAATGTTGGACAATCATGGAAATGTCTTAGAAAGACGCAGTTCTTCACTTCCCCCACATTCACAGCAACAAAGCTGTTATGACCGGGAAAGCAAATATTATTGCTGTGACGGGACAGCACAGGGAAAGCATTTAAGAGATACTGCAGCTCCTTTGAGTGTACCTGCAACTCAGGGGAATATCTCCCCACTGCAGACTCTTCCTCACATGCCACAAAGTTTGGGTGATGGATTAAACCCAGCAAAAAGAAATCACACTGATGTACGGTCTGGCGTCAGACCGTACATCCCTAAGAGACAGAGACTGGCCACTTCAGTAGGGATGGTGGACCCAAAGTACCCAGCAGAGCAAAACCCAGGGAATCTGACCAGGGAAAGTCAAATTCTTTCCGATGTGTCGACGAGACTAAAGCCGTATCTTGCACACAAGCCCGGCGCTGCAGGGATACCGAGGAGGCTTCTGATGAGCCTTGGAGGCCACCAGGGTCCAGTCAACACAGTGCGATGGTGTCCTGTGCCTCATCTCAGTCATCTGCTGCTGTCTGCCTCCATGGACAAGACTTTCAAGGTAATGAGCTACAATAAGACTCTCACTGACTTAAAAAATGATGCACATTGATACTTAGCCTTGGAACCTTAGAAACAAATAATAGTAGATTCATTGCTTTGGGAGTGAAATTCTGTATTCTCATTTCTTATTTATCAAAACTGAAATGTAATTCCAGATTTCAATATAATTTGGATGTACTTGCCATGTGATTAAAATGTGGCCTCCAATTCATATTGTTGGTAATTTGGAACAATTTCTTTAGAGCACAAAAATCCATCTATCAGTATAGATTCTCCGGCAGGTGCCAAGTGCATCGGGGAGGTCTAAGGGGATAATAACTGGCGCAGAGAGATAACATCGATTTATAAATGTACCACAAACCACTTTCTTTAGAGTCATATCTGTCACTGTCAGTTGAATGTATGTCAGAGCCCATGGGGCTTCCCATCTCTCTTTTTCTCACTCTCTTTCTGATTCCCTCCTCTTTTAACTGTATTCCACACAAGGAAAACAATCCTTCATTTCCCTATTGTAAAGGTCAAGTCATGCAGGTGTCTGCCAGTGACTAAATATTTCTATCCCAGTGCGAAACCACGTACCCCACCAAATATCCTGAGAGGCTTCTGAATATTACATTTTTGAATATGCATGATATCATTTGCATAACCATACAAGTGCAGCAGTATGGCAGCCACCTCTTCTGGCACCTGGAAAAGGCGGCTTAGAGCAGATGGTGGATATGAGGACAGAAGGGGAGGAGAAGACTTGGATGTTTGTATGCAAAGATGTCTCTTCTTCTCCGCCTCAGAAGCCTTCCAGCTGTTCTGTGACATCAATACATAGAGAAGCAAGTGAAATACACTTACGTATGTATGCACATGATTTGTGAGCCATTTTGATCAATTTTAGTGGATTTTCAACAGGTACATTTGTTTGTACTGCCATTTTCAGTCCACACAGTAATTTGAGCCTCACTATTGGCAATGCATGCCTGATCTGGAATCAGACTGGATTATGAGGTGATACGAAGGGAAGGTTTTAGTCTCATGATCTTGAAGAAACCTGTATGATTCATGTGGTTAAAAACATACAGGAATTAATTAACTTCAGAAGATGGCATATACATATTTTAAAACCATAAGAGGCATATATAATTTAAACAAAATAATAAATGTGTTAATGTAAACCTTTTTGTTGTTCCCTCTTACTTCATTCACTCATTTTTATTTTAGTAACATCAAGTTTCCAAAAGTGATGCCAATACAATGAAATGGCCACTTCACAGATTTATATCACTCATTATTACAATTGGGCTCATTGGATCCACTAAAGTCTCAGCTTTCCAGTCATACCCAATCATTGCAATTTCAAGACAGCATGCAGAGAAATGCAAATACACCCTTTTTAGATTATGTAAAAATAACACATTTATACTGCATGCAAAACACTGCATAGGTTTTCCCTAAAACTGCATTGGATTAGCATAAAGTAGGTAAAAAAGGAGACATCGTGAGTATCCATGGAACTCATTTTAATTCACGTGTCTTGCCGTGAGAGGTCATGGTTTATACTCTGTTGTTTTGTAAGTGCTTCAGTGTGAGTACAACAATGCACCTGGAGTGTCCTGTTTCAGATAATTACAGGCAGATATGTGAATATTGAGCTGTGTTTTATGTGGCGTTGTTTATTGTGTTGTGACAGCTTGTCATATATTGTTTCTTACTGCACAGCTACATTCATTATGTCTTTCAGCCCTCTTGCACTTTAATCTACAGCTATTCTGCTCTCTTCTGTTTGGCTGAAGACAGACGGGGGACACGGTCTATGAAGTCTTCCCACTTTCCTTCTTTCTGTTTCCTCACCAACGCCCTTAAGGCTTCCGCCTTCTCTTCCTCATCCTGCTTGTCGGTTCCTCAGGGGCAGAGTCAGACTGTCATTATTCCAGCCTGTTTGCAGCCATTGTCATCATGGATACGGCAGGTGTAACGCTGCAGTTTCAAGTTGATAACACAAATACCAATTTTGTTTTCATTTCCGAGAGTCATTTAGGAAGCAGATTATCCCAATGAGTCATCTGCGTGGATCCACTCTGCATGTCTGTTAAGTAGCCGTTGAAATTAAATGGGATGAAAACAAACAAGCACACATTTTTTCTCGTGCCCAGGTCTCACTCACATTGTACGGGATTATTGCAATTGTGTGTGCATTGAATGGGGCCGTTATGGTGAGTATCATTGTTGCTGCCATTCATTGGAGACAGGGCTTAACCCTTATCCTACCAACTCCTCACAGACCCCAGAAGTAATTGTGTATGACTTTTGTTCCTCATTACTTTTGTTCATTGTTTTCTGTTTCTGTTTTGATTAGTGCTTTTCAAAATAGTGATTTAAATTTGAATGATTATACAGTCAAAAGCACCTAATTGCAGCCTATGCTGTTGTAATAGATAAAATAGAATATATAGATACATTGTTTGCATAGTATCTCACACTCTCAGGGGGCCCCATCTATTTTCCTCTGACACAATATGCAAATTAACTGTAACAATAACCATTTTTTTCTTCAGATGACATTCATTACATAACTAACAATGTTTAAGAGGAGTTTTTGCTATGATGGTTATTTATTACTAGTACATTACAACCCTACTCGCTAGTCCTTGTATGTTAAATAATATTACGCTTGAGGGAGGCTGAAGCAACTTGACATTTTGTCATTTGTTAGAAGTCTGTTGAGCTGTTTTTTTTTTGTTTTTTTTTAGTTTACCTTGAGATGGCAGTATAGTAGCAGAGAAGTGACATCCATCCTGTTGTGCAATGCATTTAACTATTCTTAATGGATGCTTCTCTTCAATATTGAGCTTTTTACAATTAAAAGGGGGATTCTCTGTCTCTCTCTGCCACTTTATTCTCACCCTGAAGGCATCTCTGGCATTCTGTTTGTTAAACTACTGCCTGCTGGATTGATATGTCAGCATGTCAGCCCTCTCCATCACTCTTCCCCCTGTCTGTCTCCTGTGGGATCTGTGGTAGCCTACAGAACTTCTCAATGTGTTTCTTTACTTTCTTATGCCGTATGGAGAAATCGGCTTTAATAATGAAACACAGGCAGAGGCAGGGAGGGATCTGCAGTGCCCCACAGATCTTCAAAGTGCCTCTGTGGCCCGGGCAATGCCGGGGAAGCAAAAAATACTTCATCATTAGTGTAATATACCTCAGTAGGCACCAGACCCCCGACTGCATGTCAGGCGAGGCTTTAAGGAGAAGCTTTTGTCTTTCTACATGTCGGACGGAAAATCCTACTTTTTTTTCATCAATAAATCTGAGGAAAAGCACGTCACAATATTGGCCAATCTGTTTGCCAAGATGTCTTTGACGCTCAGTGCAAAAACATGACAACAGGGAGTAAACAATGCCAAAATCAACAGGAGAGCAATCTGGCAGACTGACACCTCATTCATAAATCATTGTCTGCTTAACAGGGCTCTTTATGCGTTTTATTTGCACATTGCTTTAACATGTCGTCCCAGCGTGTGTTCAATAGTGTCGTCAGGCCAGTTGGAACTAAGAGAAGGCAGCTGGGTGGTTTAATCAGAGAAACCTCAAACAATACAAAACCCATTAAAGCCGTCACTCCTCACAAGAAACTGGTTTGCAGGCACACTCAAATGTAATAAGTTTGATTAATTAATTCTAAAGGTTGTCTTAGCTTTTAAACCCAGAAAATAAGCCTGATTTGTATACTTTATTATGCCAATTTCTCCAGTGGCACTTGGCTGAGTGTCATTTTTGGATGAAGGCTTATTATATCTTTATCAGCTTTGAACAAGAGACATTCACCAATCCCCTTTCACACTGGAACCATTTTTAGTGCTGGAGGACACATTGAATGCATCATGAAGGGAGAGCAGTGGCCGCCAAGCCGAGCCTCGATTATTTGATTATCAGTAAACTGCCTTGAAACCTCGTCCAGAGCATGCAGATCCTTTCCTCTGTGTTGTGAAGGAAAGCACAGTGTGTCAGCGCCCTGCGATGTCTTCTCTCTGTCATACGCCACGTTATTTCATCTGGTCTTGTTTGCTGCATTAAGGATGCGGGGCTCATTACTGATATGTTTCATTCTACATTTGAGAATAGCTTTAAACTCATTCACGCTTCCTGTCAATTCAAATGGACACGTTCTGTGTACGTCATGCAGTAGAGTAAAAAGGACTTTGTTGCTGCAGTCTCGGTGTGTTTGTGACTTTGGCTTGACGCGATGCGCCCATCCATCTCTGGCAGGTGTGGGATGGAGCGGAGAGCGGGCGATGCCTGAGGGTTTACACCTGCCATTCGGGAGCTGTGCGTGACGCCCGATGGACCCCCTGCGGGCGGCAGCTTCTCTCTGGCTCCTTTGACAACAAGGCTGTGATCACAGACGTAGAGACAGGTGAGAAGCATCACGTCGATCTGTCTGAGGAACACGCCGTCGCATAGCAAACCCCTGTGAAGTCAACCGCAGCTGAACTCCATATTAGATGCAATCTTGTGTCAACAGGCAGGAACGCTAAACTAGAGTTACCTTTTCAGTTTCATTCAAACTGTATTACATTTACCTTGTTAAACATTTGTTTTAGCTGCTTCTTAATAAACATTTTTCTTCTAAATATCCAAGTTGTGGGAAAACAAAGGGTCTGACAAAACATTAGTTTTTTTTAATTCAAATTTAAAGCTAGTATAGTATTTTATATGTAGAGTGATTTTGAATTGCCTTTGGGCCCAAAACTTGTTATAAACTCAATGTATATGTTGCTACGCTGCTTTTCTCTCTCGTCGTGAGACATTTCTGTGACATCCTTCAAAATCTGGTCTGCCATCCCATTGTAAAGATTCCTCACAAGTGACCCCAAGAGGTTTTGTTTGTTTCCCAAAATGTAAATGAAACAACCGCCATTTCTTTTAGGTAGCTAGTTAGTATTCCGAAGTCCATTGGGGTCATCATCATGATGTACTATGTCAATTATTTTAACAGAATACATCATGGGAATAGCACAGATTAGATCTTTTATTATTTTCATTATTAACACTTTGCAGTATACCTAGGTGTTTTTCTCTGGAATGAACTGAAAACCCGCTATGATGCTATAGTCGAGGTCGATGGGAGGTCGATCATCTAAATGAAGTTCTACACATTCGCTTTTCGTTTCTGAACATCTTTGACATTTATTTTTTGTCTACCTATAATTAAATCCTACCATAAATTGGCTCATTGTGTTTGTCAGCCCTTTTGTGTGATCATATAAACCATTGAAGGTGACATTTACAACTGATCAATAATTTGGTTTGCTCTGGAAATGCTCTTCCTTCTGGCCGAGCATACAATCCTGGCAGAGAGGATGAGAACCAATCATACAAACAATCTACAGCAGGGACGCTGCTTGTTCAGCACT
The DNA here is from genome assembly GCA_023566465.1 of Cottus gobio. Lineage (NCBI taxonomy): Eukaryota > Metazoa > Chordata > Actinopteri > Perciformes > Cottidae > Cottus > Cottus gobio. The sequence goes on from CM042228.1 coordinate 10,041,386, forward strand.
TCACTTCCGTCAACTGAAGCGATTCAGATTTCCTACACAGCTGAAATGAAACATGTCCCGAAACCTTTTTTGTCCTTGCTGTTCCTTCACCAGCACTTAATATGCTGCTGTGTTCATATGTAGAAGACCGAATGAGCTAACATACAATAGACATTGTTTTGAGGCCCCTGTGGCATCTACATCTCTAGGGTCAGCTCATTGCTGTGATGACTTGCTGCCGTTTGCGCTTCCCCTCTCAGCATGCCTGTCAATACTGCCAATAAAGCCTAGGGATAATAGCTCGGCCAGCCCTATTAAACACACAGGCAGCTCCAGGAAGGGGATCAATAATGGATACATCACCACAGGAGCAGCCGTCATGACCTTACACCACAACTTTACAAACCACAACCATAAACAGCCATAAATAGACCAATATTCTGGTCTTTTGGTAGCCAACGTTGTCTTGCTCAGCGTTGTAGGGTGTCCCAGTGGGTTCAAGCTAACAGCTTTGAGGTATTGTCAGACATCCAAACAGCCCTTATGACATCAATCCTGCGCCAACCTTTCTGTGTGTATTTGATACTGTCCTTGTGCTCAACCTCGGCACTGACCGTTTGAAACCAATCATATTCAAGCTGGGAAAGCGCATGCAGGCCAAGCTGCATAATTTGCCTCCATAATAATTTAATAACAGACTGACATGACTATGATGTTCTCATCCCCTCTTTCCAGATGATTACACATATGACACACTCTCAACAGGGATACACCAAGGTGCTGGCATCATTATGACAGTGATATTTGAAAAATTAATGAAGCTCCCAACATTCATGCAGCTTATGTATTAACACTCGATCTACCAAGAGTGATGGGACACTGAGGGAGCTGAGTGTTTGCCACAGCACACTGTGATCAGGATGAATGTGATCTTTACACTCTTCACAGTAATTAGATTAGATGATTAGATTCAACTTTATTGTCATTACACATGTACAAGTACAGAGCAACGAAATGCAGTTTAGCATCCAACCAGAAGTGCAATAGCAGTAAATGCCAATATAGAGATAATAATAAGTATTTTACAGATAATAAGTTAGTGATATAGGTACGGGATATACAGATTGATTGCGGTAATATGTACATGTTATACAGGTTGATTTGTGCATTAAATGTAGGTAGACTATAAGCAGGAACTATAAACATAATTTACAAAAGGCAAATGGGCATATGATAAGTTAGGTAATACAGATTGAGTGAACGTTAAATAGTGCATAATAATAATAAACAGTAGCTGCCTAACGTTACTAGACTAGTGCAATGCTCAGTTTTTAGTGCAGACAGTTCAAAAGTGTTTGAGTGCAGGTGTAAAGTCTTTGGTCAGTGGGGGGAGATGACGAGGAGATGGGTTTGTGGGTGGAGGTGGTTGGGGAGTAGGGGGGGTGTCAGCATGGGGCAGAGTTCAATAAGGAAACAGCTCTGGGGAAGAAACTGTTCCTCAGTCTGCTGGTCCTTGTCCGGAAGCATCTGAACCGTCTGCCTGAGGGCAGGAGGGAAAACAGTCTGTGTGCAGGGTGGGAGGCGTCCTTGAGAATGCTGCGAGCTCGACGCAGACAGCGTTTCCTCTGGATTTCCTCAATGGCCGGAAGTGGAGTTCCTGTGATGCGTTGGGCAGTTTTCACCACCCGCTGCAGTCCCTTGCGCTCCGCAACAGAGCAGCTCCCATACATTACATTACATTTCATTTAGCTGACGCTTTTATCCAAAGCGACTTACATGATATACAGTGTACAGTAGACCGTAGACACAGCAACGGTGAGCAATTAGGGTTAAGTGTCTTGCTCAAGGACACAACGACACGGACTGCCGGAGCCGGGGATCGAACCACCGACCTTCTGATTGAAAGACCGACTTGCTAACCACTGAGCCACAGTCGCCCCCATACCAGACTGTGACACAGTTGGTTAGGATGCTCTCGATCACACAGCGGTAAAAGTTCACCAGGATGGCTGAAGACAGATGGTTTTTCTTCAGTGTCCTCAAGAAGAAGAGGCGCTGGTGAGCTTTCTTGACAAGGCTGGAGGTGTTGGTGGTCCAAGACAGGTCTTCCGAGATGTGGGTCCCCAGGAACTTGAAGCAGGAGACACGCTCAACATCCATCCCATTGATGTGGATGGGCGCATGCTTGCTTCTTTTCTCCTTCCTGAAGTCCACGATGAGCTCCTTGGTTTTGCTGGTGTTCAGGAGCAGGTTATTTTCGGCGCACCATGTGGCCAGGTGCTGTACCTCTTCCCTGTAGGCTGTCTCATCGTTGTTGCTGATGAGACCAATCACCGTGGTGTCGTCTGCGAACTTGATGATGGAGTTGGATCCATGCATAGGTCTGCAGTCGTAGGTGAAGAGGGGGTAGAGGAATGGGCTGAGTACACAGCCCTGTGGCACACCGGTGCTGAGTGAGATGGTGGTGGAGCAGGTATGGCCTGACCTAACATGTTGAGGTCTGTTAGTCAGAAAGTCCAAAATCCAGTTGCAGAGGGAGGTGTTGGTGCCCAGGTCTCCAAGTTTAGTGATTAACTTGGAGGGGATGACAGTGTTGAAAGCAGAGCTGAAGTCAGCAATCGCGCGTAGGTGTCGGTGTTGTCCAGGTGTGTGAGCACAGAGTGCAGTGCTGAGGAGACTGCATCGTATATGCTCCTATTGCTGCGGTAGGCCAACTGGAGTGGGTCCAGTGTGGGTGGGAGGGAGTCCTTCAGGTGTGCCAGGACCAGCCGCTCAAAGCACTTCATGATGATGGGTGTGAGTGCTACAGGGCGGTAGTCGTTGAGGCACGTCGGCTTGGAGTGTTTCGGCACTGGCACGATGGATGTGGTTTTAAAGCATGTTGGTACAGCTGCTTGGGCAAGGGACAGGTTGAAGATGTCCGTGAAAACCCCAGTGAGCTGTTCCGCACATGCCCTGAGCACACGTCCAGGAATGCCGTCAGGTCCAGCCGCCTTGCGTGCGTTGATCCGGCTCAGTGCTGTGTGGACAGCAGTGGAGGAGAGTGTGGTGGGCTGGTGATCTGCTGGGAGTGTTGTCTTGGTGGCTCTGTCTCTGTTTTCCCTCTCGAAGCGAGCATAGAAGTGGTTAAGCTCGTTCAGGAAGGAGATGTCTGTGGCTGTGGGGGTGAGGTTGCTGGGTCTGTAGTCAGTGATGGCCTGGATGCCCTGCCACATGCGTCTGGGGTCGGAGTTGGAGAAGTGACCCTCTATTTTTTGCTTGTAGCAGTTCTTGGCCTTCTTGATGCCCCTCCTCAGGTTAGTCCTGGATGTGCTGTAGGCCTGTGCATCCCCCGATCTGAAGGCCGTGTTGCGGGCCTTTAGCAGGAGTCGCACCTCCTTGCTCATCCATGGTAATGCAAAGCCTCTCAACTCTAACAAGGAAGGCAGCTGGGCCTGTTCTGCTCAATTGCACTCTATTTTGAGACGTCTGCAGGCACTTTAATCATCAGTGAGAGTCTTATAGGACACCTGACCCCGTATTTCACCACAGCATACCTAGCCAAAAGCTGCACCAATTGGTATATTTAATGAGAAATGGAATTATATAGAAGCCTTTGCATTTGGAATTATGTGTGGAGCCATTTTCCTTCCATCTTTACTGTTGTTCCTGTGTCCAATTGAATTTGTGGAGTCTTATATCCACTCTCAGTGGGCCGCAGGCTGTAAAACGTAGAGGGAGAGGAGGTTATAAAGAGGGAGAGCAGGTTTAGGGGCGTTGGGCAAAGAGAAAGGGAGAGGAAGAATGAGAGAGAAAGAAATCAAAAGAGGCAGAATAAATTCCGGAGAGAGAGAAACGGAGAGAGCAGGAGTTTAGGAGTGGAATACATTTATTTCATCTGGAGGGCATTAGTGTGACGTGGCAGGTGTTGTCCAGGGCTTTCACTCTGTCCCGTGTCACTTTGTGTGTGTGTATATGCAGAACTTGAGTCTTCCGTCCAGATCCCTTCAGGCGCTGGCAGGAAGGAGCTTGTCCTTGCTTTCAAAAAATGATAATACACAGAGATGGTGCCGATACCAGAGTGTGTCGTCCTTCCACCTCCCCTTGGCTTTGCAGAATCGTGTTTCGATGGGTGTAGATTAAGGCTTCAACAATAGTTTAGCTGTAGGGTTGAGTTTTAAATTATTGTATGCATTTGTATGCATTGAGGATGAGTTACACGCTGCATGTGCCAGAAGTGCAAAAATAATAAGGGTAATCTGGAGGTTTGACACTGGGGGGGTCGTCCCACTGAAAATAGCTTATTTAAAAACATATCATACCAGTGTATATCGAAGCCCGCCATGCAATCAATGTGATACAGTGCTCATTCTTTTTCAAAACAAGAAAAATTCTCTCACACACACACACACACACACACACACACACACACATACACACACATACAAATTGTACTAGATTTATCTTCTTATATCTCAATATTATGACATGGGACAGGATTTGGCTGCAGTTACTTCAGCTGTCATTTGAATAGTAATTTCTCCAATATTAAGTCATTTTAACTTGCAGGAACTAAACAAAGATATAATATATATGAATGTACTATTCTTAACAGTGGATCTCAGCTTTTTTCTGTATAATATTTAAAGGAAAAAAATCTTTTGGGATTTTGAGTCCGTCAAATACTATTGTCAACTTGTCTGCTTTTTGTTTATATTTTTGTCTATATTTTCCATTCTATATCCGTCATACCTCTTTCACGCGTTCAGGTGATCGGTACAATATGGCAGCATAAACACAGCTAACTAAAGAGCTGCACCCCAGGAGACAATGCATGCAGCAACGGCACAACGACGCATTTACTCCAAATGCCACCAGCAAGCATACGTGACCTACTTTAAACGCTTCATGTTACAGGGAAACCTGCTAGGTTGACACAGGTTTTACTTCATTATTATACTGTAGTGACACATTTCTAACTAAAAACTAAAAACACTGGCATATTTCAGCATACAGGATGTGTTTCAACTGTCCCATCCATGCCTGATACCCTTATAATGGATGCCAGAGTACTACGTATAATTTGCTTCACTGTTTTAACAAAAATCCAAGTATGCAGACGTTGCACTCTCCTCTAATGCTGGGTTATCAACATGAGGGTGCTAATTGAACACTTGATCATTGGAACTGATTCAAGCTTTAATGATCAGGTACATTTCCTATTACAATGCATAAACACCTCTTATATGTAGCTGGAGGTTAGTCGGTGTTTGTCAGTGTTACAGACTAGTTACAACAATAACCTTGAAGCCTATTTTCAGAAATATTATTTGGACATTACTTGTCAAAACCAAGTCATGTGTTTCTAACCTCGGCCTGTGTTGCAGTGACAGCACCCTGCTTTCATGGATCCGATAATGAGGCAGAATATCCATTTCCTCCCAGCTTCCCTCTGCTCTAAGGAGCTCGTCCCAATCACTCCTAATTTCTTCTGCACCGGATCAGCTCTTCAGCATGATCACAGTTCTTCCAGCACTACAAAGACAACTATCGTGAGTGGAGGGACACATATCTGCAGACTTCCCTTATCCATCCCTCTGAATATCCGTCGAGCTAATTAATCTTGCTTAACGAAACATGACGAGGCCCTATTTATTATGAGGAGAATGTTGATTTTGCATTGTCTTGCCGAACTTGAGTTTAAAATCTCGATGACAGATCTCCGTATCGCTACGGTTAAGCCAATTAAGCAGCAAGCGTGAGTCAGACAAAATTGCCTGTTAAAACTTTGGATCAATGCAATTGAATTTGGGAGCATGCTCGTTCGCCATGGAGTGAAAGAAGGTCAATTTTGGCTGCAGTGTATTAGCTGTGACTTGGGCCCCTTCTAAAAAGATTTGGTTAGGAACCTACTGGAACAAGTGTGTAATGAAGTGCATTTCGTTGTGGGCTTAGACTGTTTTGGATGGGTTTTTGTTGTTTGTTCTATGAATTAATGAGGAGCTGTTGAACCCTGAGGTGTTCTACTTTGCACAGCCTTTGACAGAGCTACTGGCTCCTAGTCTGGCTTGGCTCTTCATGTAGCCTCCTTCATTGTTTTCCCTGGAAACTAATTTCCCGTCGCACCCTGACAGGCTTAATTGTATTTAAGCCCTTCAGTGTTTTTGTTTTGTTTTCAAGTATGACATTTTTAAATAGATTTTTTTTAGATCAAGCCCCCTCAAGCCAAAACAGTGTTTCATGTTCTGGTTTCTCTCGCCTCGTGTCTTAAGTTTAGATTATCTTTTTGTCTCGAACAATGTTTAATCACGTAGCGTTTTTAGGTTCGTACGATGTGCTGCTGTCTGGAAATATCCCAGACACGCTCCTGCCAACGAGCTGACACCCGCACACGAAAGCTGTGCAATCTTTCAGATTTTGGGTCAGTCCCATCGCCCGCCATCATTAGAAGGAGATGGAGCCACACAGTGTAGTCGTTGAACTGCTCAGGGGCATCCAATGATAAACATAAGAAACTATCCCTGGTCGATGTGAAGCTCTTTTTAGTGACAAAAAGATATGTGATCAAAAACTGGTGGATGTAGCCTGAAAACAAGCTCCTGGTGCTTCTGACCTGGAATGATCAGAGAAAACCTTTCATCCATATATTTACTTTAACGTCATTCTTTCACACATTTTTCGAAAGTACGCCGAGTTGGGAATACGAACTATGGCAACCACTCTGTCTTTTACCATTGAGCTTCTTTGCGTCGCCATTTAATTACATTAGATTAGACTCCGTGCACTCAATTAATAAACCAAAGATGAGTCTCAGCAGAATTCGGACACATCAAACATCAAAGAAAACTCAACAGCACTTACAAAGCACTCATGTCGAGGACAGTGGTTGGTTCAGGCAGATGTGTGCAGCAGCAGCAGCTGCAGCAGGAGTGATGCTCCTTGAGCAGAGATTAAACAACAATAAGGTGATTGCTTTGGCTGCCCTCACAACTCGAGGGCCCAGAGAGGACAGAAACCATCCAGAGGTCAGAGTTGCAATGGAGGCGAGTAGCTTGGAGCTGAGCAGGCAACACGGTTAGGCGTAAACACTGCATGCTCTCCCATATCCACACCGTCGGGGTGATGAACCTCAAAGCATCAGTGTTTCTCTACGAGGTGCATCGTGTGGAAAGCACGATTTTACACCATATGAAAGGCTTCGTGTTTTTACTGTAAATGTCGAAATATCCACTTTGTTTTATTTCGTGGATCTAAAAGATTATGAGAGATATATTTCACTGCCCGCTACTCTACCCCTGGAAAAGATCACTTTATGTTTACATCATAAAATGTAAATATGTAGTCTTTTAAGACATTTGGGTCTTTGTTTTGTATAATATAAGAATATTGTGTTGTGGATTTAAGTGATGTGAAGGATGCAGTTGGTTTAGTTATTAAGGTACATTTTCCATCACAATAAGTTCAATTCTTTGAAATGTAGCTGGAGGTTAGTTAGTGTTTGTCAGTCCAAACTTTGATGATGTTAACAGCTCCCTGCCTCTGAGGATTCTGCTTTAAAATGTTGTGTCTTGTCCTACTAACAGTGAAATCAAGTTAACTATTATATATGGCAAACCTAAGCATCAAATCATTACACAAATATTTGCCATTTTACCTTTAAAACCTTACTAAAAAGATTGTCATTAAGATTGATTTTTTTCCGTACCAGCTTTCCTTCAAAATCCCTCATACTGGATGTGAATATAGTATTATATTATTTTTGGAGGTTATTGAAAATCAAAATTAAATATTGTTGAAAAATGAATATCTTTATCCTAAATCAGGATCGAAAGTAACTTAGTATATGAGTGCAAGATGTTGCAAATTGCTTTTATCATAAGAATCTTAGCTTTTAGCACAAAATACCACACATTTACATAACTTGTTTCCATCATACTTCAGTTTTGTGCGTAATCCAAGAGTTCACTACTAACAAGATGATTGAGCTTCTTTTCTCTCTTTCTTCTGGTCTGCAGGGCAGCAGGTAGTGAAATTGGACAACCAGTTCAAAGTGATGTGTGTGGTGCCGCATCCAAGCAGCCCAGAAGTGTTCCTGTGTGGCGGGTACAGTTCGATGGTCAAGGCCTGGGACTCCCGCAGCTGCAAGGTCAAACTTATTACCTCCCTACACTAGATTTATCATTTGTATGGACTATGGTTCACAGTTTTTTGACCTTATGAATCTAAGGCAGGTAGACTTTAAACACATGCTCCTCAACTACAGCTCCCCTGGCACTCTCAGAGTTACACACTAGTTAGTACAAACAGAGTAGTCTACATTTGGCTGTGCGCCCATGCTTTATTTCTCTAAAAGTATAATATTGCTTATGCATGCACTAATTGGTCAAAGCAATTTTTGATTTAATTTGACACTCATACGTTGTTCCTGTGAAGCTGCACCCTAGTATTGCTATTAAGCCTAATGGACTGTTTTATATGATAATCCTATTCACCTCCTTAGACACTGAGGGCTCTCATGTCATTCCCCCCCTCCCACAGCTAAATGAATAGTTTCCCTGCAGGGCTTTTAGGTTTAATACAGCAGGAATTGCTTCTGCCAGTAGGTGTCAATGTGAGTTACAGAGTGAGTGTCTCTCAGTCCTCAGCAAATAGGTTGCTAAAGCTGTAGCGCCCTGGCTGCCTGTCAGTCTTAGCGTTGGGCTGTGTTCGTCTTGTTAAAATGACCCGCAGGCGCAACATTAAACTATTAGGCTGAAGGCTGGGCTCTTGAGGACCACCACGTTATGTTAAAACTCATTGATAAGAGCAAGAGTAGGAACGTTGCAGGTAGAGGTCAAAGGTTAAATTGTCCTATGTTGAATGTAGCTGTTCGCTCTGTAGCTCTGAAATGAAACCTAATACAATAAAGAAAAATACCTGTGGCCATCACACAGCAGTAAGACCGGTACGGGTGTCATCATATTGAACGAGGGGCTGTGTACAATATACCCACGTGGCACAACAGGTATCTTCAGTGTTTTCCACTGCAGATGGACATTAAAGTTGTATATTACGACGCTGTAATGATACTGCTTTATCCTGATAGCAGCTTCACTGACTGTTATACTGCACAAGTAAAAGCACCACAATCAGCTGTCCCGGTGTGATGACTTTACAAAGGACAAGTCAACTGAATCTTTAAAGGCAACGGCCATTGACTGCATGTGACTTCTTGTGAGAGGTCTCCCTCCTCCCTGATACTGGCTCATTTGAGCTGAATGTCATGACCATTGTGTAGTCAAACTGGTCGAAAACGGTGCAATAAAAGCATCATGGATGGCAGTAATTCTAACTAAATTAAATTGTATCAAATGTACTAAATGTAGTATACATAACTACTTAAGATGTTTCACACAGTAACCCTTCTCCATGGCTTTACTAATATTTTTATAGGGCTTGATTCTTTTGTTTGTCCTTCCAGGTGGTGAAAGTGTACAAAGCAGGGATCCAGCAGACCCTGGACATCCTGTTTCTGAGAGGAGGTGAGGACTTCATAACAAGCTCTGACTGCGTGAGCAGAGACTCTGCCGACCGCACCCTCATCGCCTGGGACTACCAGACCACTGCCAAGGTCTCCAACCAGATCTACCAGGTAAAAAAATGTGTGTGAATGAGAAGAAATACCCCCTGAATAAATGGCATATTATGACTATTGTATAATACCAAATGAAGTGTGTGCTTTACTGAGTAGCTGTGTGTGTCCTTGAATCACTATTTCTGCAGTTGATTTAAGGATTTATTGAACAGTACTGGAAGTCTCCGGGGTCCGGTAAATCCTTCTTACTATTTAAGGATGGAGTGCAATACCATTCAATTCAACACAAACTGTGCCGTAGTAGACAAATTGCATGATATGATAAAGCTTTTCCAAGTAATAGAATCTGAACATAACACTTTTCTCTCGGTCTAGTTGAAATGCAGTTGACTTCATGGTTATTTCATTTCCCTACTGGATTTTTCCCCCTCACACTTTTTTGGCCACCAGGAGCGATACACGTGCCCCAGCCTGGCTCTCCACCCCCTGGAGGAGTCCTTTGTGGCCCAGACTAACGGGGACTACATGGCAGTGTTCTCCTCCCAGCAGCCTTATAGAATGAACAAGAGGCGGCGATACGAAGCACACAAGGTCAGTAACGACTGTGGCCTCGGGACGGGGTTAACGCCGGCCTGATCGATGCACAAACAACTTCCGCAATATCCCACATGCTCACAAAACCGTAGGAAGGCAGTAAAATAAACCTATACACACACATCCTACACAACATATAGCTGACACGTACTGTAGATCCATAGCCCGTTTCCTCTGCAACGCCCTCCCCCAAAGAAAACACACTAAACAATATTGCCACTGAGGAAGGCAAACAGAGCAGATTATTGCTGGCAAACATTACTGAAAGCATTATGAGCTGCGACAGCAGCGTGTGGTTTGTTGATTCAAGAAAAATCTCAAAACCTTTAATTTGATTTGTAATTACTTTATTACAGATTTTACTGATCAAAAATACCTACAAATAAAAGATAGGTACTGCTTTTTCTAACTAAGTCTAACTTAACACAACGCTGTGTCCATATGTAGCTTCATAGTTATCGGTAAGCATTTATCCTGTACATACAGATCCTGAAGAGATCATTCCTAATCCATTTCTAGGATGAGAGAAAAGGGACAAAGTAGCATAAGTGGTTGTCTTCTAAAACTACGATACAGTGACATTCTCTATTTTACATTAGTACAGTACACACCACACATGGGCATGTGAATGTTATATAGATAATATAGACTGATATAAAGTTATAGATCTCATGGTCAGTGTCGTTTTACATCATCCTACGAGTGTGCAGCCACTTGTATTGTTATACTACAGTTGATCTTTAAACGTGGAAAAGGAGATTGCATTTATTTCATCACTCATGAGTCCTTTCATTTTTTCAATTTAATTTTGTTACTTATTATATTTATTGATTTGTGATATAGTAAACCTTTCCGGAATTTCAAATAAAAAACAGTTTAAAAGATTAAATAACCAGATCAGAATGTCTGTTGATCCAATGAATGAAATGAAACGGTCTACTGCAATACAACCAGAGATGTTAAAGAACACATGCGTGCTATTCCAAAATTAAGGCATATCAACTGGATCTCAATCCAGTTGATATGCAGATTGAAGGCGTATGCATTGTAATTGACACATGCAGTACATTCTCCTTCTAGGTTGAGGGATACGCGGTGCAGTGTGAGTTTTCTCTGGATGGAACCATCCTGGCCTCAGGAAGCTCCACCGGCTCCGCTCACTTCTACGATTACCACAATGCTCGTATTCTGCACACTCTCCGCGCCCACAGCCAGCCCTGCCTGTGTGTCTCTCAGCATCCCGTCCTGCCTGCGACTGCGGCCACCTGCGACTGGGCCGGTGAGATCAAGGTCTGGCACTAAGGACGGAGTGAACAAGTAAACATGGACTGAAAAAGACCAAGAGAGGATTATATGAGTGAAACCTTGTGTGCACATCCACCTTCAAGACATTATCTCCCATAATCTCTGTGCATAATATGATAAGAATGTGGCAATGTTTTTGTTTTTATCTATGATGTAATTGCAAGCATGTTATTCTTATTTGTCCAGTTGTTTTAACATCCTGACATCAGGAAAAGAGGAGATGAACGGAAGTATGATAGCAGTTCAAAATGTGAACTATTGTGAAGTGGTAGGCGGTATGAAGGCAGTCTAGGCACACACACACACACACACACACACACACACACACACACACACACACACACACACACACACACACACACACACACACACACATATAACTTTAATGAGTTTTATAATCAGCGTTCACTCTAGAAACACCGAGGGAGTTCAGCATCATCTTCTTGAAGATTTTGTCGAAATAAAAATCTCTAAAGGCCTTTTTTTCATCCGTAGTGTTTTTCATTCCACATTCTGCATACACATCACTTTCCTCTGTGCCTTTTTGTTCTCACCGCTCTGATAATGACATTTTATTTTCACACTGACAGCTTAAATAATCACAGAACTACAAAACTACAGAAAATGCGCAAACATCTGTCAAAACATTTCCAGATTCTTCCAAAATCCTGCCAGTCAACAACAGAGCAGTGAAGTGCAAACAGATGCTTATGATCTTTATTCCGCATATAGCAGAGCAGTCCTTAAAATACATTTGGCATAGGGAAATTCTAATGGCTCAGTACTTTTTCTAGCCCCTGCGGTTGTTTATACTGTAGTTATTAATAATAGTTCAACTAACGTTGGAAAGGACCACCAAGTAATTTGTGTCAAATGCTAATGTCCATGTTTTTAATGACATAGCTACTGCTGTTTGTAGTGATTATTATGTGTTTTTTTGCTGGCTAGCACTTCCAATATGGAAAATCATCAATGTTAAAACAAATTTGAAAGGCATAAAGTCCAGGACCAGCAAAGGCAGAACCCAGGGGGAAGGTTTGAGAACATTTCAGGACAGAAGATGATTTGAAGACGTGTTGCCTCTTTGATGTTCAACGGGTAGGTAACCACACTTTTAACTTAACCACATAAATCTTCATGTTAACCATTTTATGATGGATGTGTGTTCAGTCCTGTCACAGTGGGTGTTGAAGACAGTGAGGAAAAATCTTCAGCAAAAATCTATGAGAAAATCATGAAGGTTTTCCCAGGAATTGACAATCTCCGAAATGGATCCTGAATTTCCCATAAGGCGATCAATTAACGCTTATCCCATGTTCTGCCTAAACATCTGTAAGTGGCAATTTTGGAAAAATCCTCTCCCTGTCATCAGATTAAAAGAAAAATTGAACAGAACCTTTTCTAAAAAGGAATGACATGTTGAGCAATGGCAAAAGACAAGCATAACAAACAAAATAAAACCGTAAACCAAGCTAAGCTAAGGTGTGCTCTCTGGAAATCGCTAACCTTTACAAGGTTGAAGTGGAAGACCATATAAATGGAAATGTTGACAGGATAGCACAAAAGCTTAATTGCGGCTTCTCAAAGCTCAATAACAAATATAATGAATACACAGAGGAGTGGCTACAATCAGTTGAGGGAGTCAATTGTAATCTTCAGAAATAATTAGTGCAAAACAATATCCCTGAAAGCCAATGATGTATTTCCCAACACTCATCTTTATTAAGTAAATAAACATACATCAAAAATATATAACCATGCATTAGACAGACATTTTGACATTTAGACGGCTGGCCTGTTGTTCCTGGAACAGGGCTGGAGGTAGAACAGGACAGAACTGCTTCAGCCTCTTCATTCAGGGTCAAAACATTCAATAAATATATCAACAACAAAAACTGGATAAAAAATAGTCATAGTGTAATAACTGTGGAAGTAGTTTCTATATCTCTTTTTATACATAATGTCCACAAAAAATAACCATATATCCTCTCAATCCCTCTGTACATTCGTTACATTTATTAAATAATATGAAATAGGACTATTATTGGAAACTTTTTGTGGTGCACTTTCACCTTCATAACATGCCAGGTCAAAAAGAAGAAATGCAGTTTTTAAATCTTAAAAAAAAAACAGCCTTAAGCCAGTTTCCAAATCTGCAGGAATGGGAGAGGATGAAGCATGGCCTTCCAGAAGAATCTATATGCGACTGCTGGAGGGCGAAGCAGAGTTCTGACTGTTTAGCTTATCCCTTTCCCCATTCCTCCCAGATCTATAGAGCTACGCAGGCAGGAAGAAATCCTTTGAAGAACTATCATGCCAAAGGGCGCGCAGATGTTGGAACAATGTCCCCATCTACGCTGCTAACTGTAGCAGGACAACCTCTCTGCAATTCTTTCTTTAACATAAGGCTTATTATCGTCGTTGAAATTCTCCAACGGGACAGCATGTCTTCGCCACTTTCTATGTGAGCAAATATACACGCTTTGCCTATTTTCACAGTGTTCTCTCTATAATAGTCTAATTCAGCATGCTGGTTTAAAAACAAAACACTGACTGTACATTTTTGTCTTTAATCAGTCGTTTCTTAGTACCGTCTCAGTACCGTCCCTAAAAAGCGAGAAGAGCCAGCACTCACTTGTTTTGGTTTGTGCAACTGGTGCCAACAGTGTTTAAGAGTTTGGTCGGTGTAGAAATTTGGCTGCGTGGACCAGATTATCAGACAGGGATTAAGCTTCCTTTGTCTTTCACTAAAAACAAATTTCAATGAAGATCTCCACTGAAAAATATCCCCAGTCTAAGAACGGACTTAATCCTTTTCCAAGAAACTGGCCTTGTGTGTGTTATGTCTAACAGGAAGAGCACACACTGTAATAGTAGGGTATACGTACGGTAACAATACAGTTAATACAGTATGTACACAGTTGTTGTAATAGAGACCATTCTGTCCCCTGAACAGGATTAAGGCAATTTCACAAGTGTCCTGGTATGAGGGTAGCTACTGTGCAGCCTCACTTTAATACAAAAATAAGAAAAATTCCAGCAAAAAATCCTGCAGTTCTATTTAACAATTTTTACTATGTGTATATGTCTTTAGGTTTCGTTCATCTGGCAACGTATTGTAATTGTATTTATTCATATTGATATATAGGGATTTTGAGTTTCAAATAAAAGAGTGGGAACGCTAGCATCAGAAAGGAGCTCTCACCGTCTAAATTAAGTGTATTGCTATAAATAATATGTATCTTTTACATAAAATACAATCTCTTGTCTAGCCTATTTGGAAACGGAAATAAGACATCCTTTTTAGTCAGTGGCGATTACAGATAAGGTTGCTATGATAAATAATTTAGCTGGAAATTAGTTTTCCCATCTTATTTCTGCATTATATAGCATGCATATTGTTTCAGACAAAAACAGATAATTAATAAATCTTTATAACAGCTTGGAGTCAGCAGGATCCACTACCACTAATAGTCTTTTGCTGGTTTTACTAACAGTACTTAACACAAAAAAGAGCAAATTGCACAGTATGTTCATGTAGCTCGGTCTGTTTTGAAGTCGTCCCCCCCCCCGGTCCCACTAGCTCTAATAATCATCAAACAAAAACATACAGTATCGCTGGTGTCAGGTAGCTACACCGTATCATGACACACAATAGAAAAAGTGTTGCAGACTGCAAGAAACGTGCCATGACTAAAAGATACATAAAACAACAACAGCTTAATACCCAATCACACCACGTACTGTATGTGTTTGGTGCAGGGATCTTTTGAGACATACGGTACAGAACAGTACAGTAAGATCATCATCATCATCATCATCATGCATAAAAGGAAAGCTCTCTCTCTCTGCTCAGTTCAGCAGTGTACCGTAGAGCTGTGCCTTGGTCAAACTGTCCTTCCTCGTCAATCCCGTGCTGCCAAATTTTTGGTATCTTGGAGAGGACTTCTTTGGGAGGGCGGGGCCAACACTGAGAGCGGAGCTGGAGCTCGGGCGGGGCCGAACACTCGGCCTGGGGCTGGGGTAGTGTTGAAGACTTGAGGCTTCCAGGGAACTTTGGTGTAAGGACTCAGCAGAGCTGTCTGCATTCAGATTGACGTAGTCCTTCTTGGCACTGCTTGCTGCCGTTGCTCCTCCACCAGCCTCCTTCTCTTTAGAGCTTCCTGAGAGGAACAAACTACACTCAGAGTCCTGACTGTCCTCCTTGGCTCGATACAACACAGACGTTTTCTCCTGCTTCCGATGCTCCATTGGTTTCTGACTGTGGCTGGGTGACGGGGGACCCACAGCAAAACACTGGTCCAGCACACGGCTGTGGAAGACATCATCTCCTTCTTGGAAGCTGCTGTAGAGAGACCCCTTCGCCTTACTGGAAGGGCCCATGGCAAAGTGGCGCTCAGAGAAACTGTACGGAGAGACACGCCCTGCGAGGTCGCGGTAGGAAGACGAGAACGTGTTGATGTCTTCTACACTGAGCTGTCTCCAGCGGTTGCTCAGGTCGTCCTCAGAGACCTGGATGTCATTTCGGCGGTCCAGAGCTCCTCCACGCGCCAGGCCCAGTCCAATTGTGGACCCCATGCTGTGAGAGGAGGCCAGACGAGGGGTGCTGGAATGGTATGGTTCACTGAAGCATGAAGCAGTCCTTGTGTATGCTGCTGAACTGGCCTTCTGCGGACTCCTGGGGGTCACCATATGCTGGATGCTGACAGACTTGGGGAAGCTTGGACTGTCTTTATCATAAGAGGACATGCTTTTGCGCTCATAGTCCCCACTGCCACCATCTCGCCAGTCCATGTAGAGACCCTGGTGGGAAGAGGATAAGGTGCTGCTGGCAGTGCGCCCACAACCACCACCACCATCAACAACTCCTCCCTTCTCATCCGATGCAAGGCTGAAGCTAGAGTAGGAACTAGAGGCAGGGAGGCTACCAGTGCCAAAGTCATTGTGATGGTGGAAGGAGGATGGAGGCTCATGGTGGGAGAAACTTCCAGATTGGTAGGCCTCTTCATCTGGATTGCTGTCAGTAGAGTTCTGGGCGTGTAGCTGTAGCAAACCGGTGCCGTGGAGGTCAACGCTCTGCCTGCGCTCTGTATCTTGCCACCGTTCAGGACAGTAGAGGGCTGTATCGCTGCAGTACAGGTCAGATGTTTTATATGAAATGCGCCGGTTCAGGTGATCGGTGCTTCCTGTTGCTATAAGAAACTCTCCATCCTGTGTCTGCGGGCTGGGTGAGCGTGTTACAGGGCAACTGCTTCCAGGTTCAGGCTTCGCCAGGACCTTGGCAATTACGGTTGTGGGCACAGCGTCAGAGTAATTGGAGTGGCACATTGCTATGGTGGCGCCGCTACCCCGGTTATGTTTCTCCAAGTGGGAACTGATGCGTTCCTGGAAATCCAGTGGCAGCTACAACAGACAAAGAAAGGGTCAAAAGAAGCTCCATGAAGCTGGGAAATAAAAACAATATACAGTATATACTGTATATATATATCTATATATAGATATATATCTTTTTTGTGACAGCTGCTGATCCAGTCTTTAAATATAGCCAAAAAGATCTTTAAAAAATGTATTTCTCAACAGCTCTTCCTTAATTATTTATAGAATCAACTTGAATCTCTTCCTTAAACATGTTTTCTGCGTCTGCACAGAATGTATTTTTAGAGTCCTTCCTCAAGGATTGTAATCCATAGTTCTGGTTTAGAAAGTAATTCAAATTCAAAGCTCACAGCAGTTTGTGTGTCTCAGAGGAATTGCACTTCTTGGCCCCTCTAATGAACTTGACAGAAAATTGCTGAACACAAGCTTTATTTATTTGTCTGCTTTCCTTTTCCCAAAACAAAATATGTTTTTCTTTTTCAAAACAAATCTGTTGTTTGCTGTTGTAATAGGAAAATATTCAAATTAATATATTTTTTGGACAATATATTTGCCTTTCCAAATAATTATCTGTTGTTCTCTCTTCCATCTGTTTATCTCTCTCTCTCTCTCTCTCTCTCTCTCTCTCTCTCTCTCTCTCTCTCTCTCTCTCTCTCTCTCTAACTATCATGTCTCACTCTTGCAAACACAGGCCGACACATTATCTGTTTGATTGGCTAATGTTTGAGAAAAGTGTTCCTGTCAATTACGGACTGGTTTCTTTGTGCCTATTAGAGCTGGTCAGGATCAGTAGGAACTGTTCCTGCCATGCTGAGTTCTCTCTTTTCTCATCCCTTTCTTTATCCTTTCATCTTTCTCCTCTTGCTCCAATGCCTTTGTTGACCAAGAGGCCCTCATTCCTCCTCTCTCTCTTTCCCTCTTTCTTCTGTCTACCATCAAACACATACCATTTCCACAGGGAACGGCTTAGATTCAAATTGTGCTCTGGGTCTCCAGCTGGGAATAGAAAAAAAATAAGATAAAATACTGACTTGGCTTGGTTAAGAAATAGAAACTTGCCTCTGCATTAAAATAACCTGCATCTTTTAAGGCTGAGCTATTTTTAGCTCTGCCTCTCCCAGAGGGAATGGAGATGGAAAGTAGGTGAGGCTGTGGGGGGGAGCACAAAATGATATACAGTGTGTGCTCCACGTGAGCTAGCTCAGCATTAGCTGCTATCTGAGGCAAATCTTAATTAACAGTCACACACTGTTAATCCACGTGACAGCATACACGACTGCAGGTCTTATTCCATTTATGGAAATAAGTGGTTGAATGGTGATGGAACAGGCACTTATTGTTTTAGTCATTCTAGCAATTCACAGTCTCTCTGTGAAAAGCTATTTCTTCAAAATACTCTACTAATGGAGTAAGTTTTACGTTTCCATGTTTTATAACCACATTATTTTATTGAAAGTGAGACCATGTAGAATGCACTCTTCTTCAATTGACTTGCCTCTGCCCCTTAATTAACTACCGTTGCTGCCCGTTAAATGTGTTAACAAGGCACATATGCAGTGTACAATAATAGCAATGGATGATTAACAACTCCAACATTTGCAGTGATCTTTAACACGCATAAGTTTGAAAAAGCAAAGCTCATTTCTAGCATTCATTTCACGGTCACTAGCAAATTTGATGAGGGGTAGCTAGCTGGCAAAAGCTAATGCTATTACCAAAACTATAGTTTGAAAAGTGTTTCCTGGTGACTGATTTTACAAACAAAACCCTACGACCGATTGCTTTTGTTAACAAACTTAAGACAGATTTTGCCGTATAACGGACATCCCTGAGTCAGTTTGCTAACTTTATAAAATGCACTTCTTGGGAAGTTTCATCATGTTTTTAATATTTAGTGTTATCTCATAATCGTCACGTGTTGCCGCAGTGGCTGCGGCTCTTCTAAAGTTACATAATGTTATTATAAGCTAGTACAAATAACCTCCAGCCTGCTTTCGTGCCCATCACTGGGTTTATTTAAGTGGAATCAGAATTATATGAAACATCTTTTTAGAGGTTTTTAAAGTTGAATTGTCCTATTTCTTATATAAAATGATAAATGTGAGATCCGATGAATCTCCAAATAGTCAATGCATTTATATAGAGTACATAGAGCCATTTTTTAGCCCTTTTGAAAAGTAGAACTTTTATTCTTTTGTGCATCAGGTGTCATCTCAGGCTAGGCTTTCTTTCATTCATTCATTATGCAAAGCCGGGGTGCAGACAGATGGCACTTCAGACAGCAGACCTTCATCAGTCCTACCGAAGAGGCTTTGAGGACTCTGCCTCCGTCTTATTGTGAAAACCACTCACCAAGGCTAAAAGGTACACTTACACAACATCGGGAACCTCTCTCCATCACAGAAATAATGCACCAAGACTAGTTCATTAGCAGACTAATTATATACAGCTAAACTGTATACAGTTCAGTGATGAATGATATAGTTTTATCTATCAAGCTCAGAGCTGTAGCCGGTTGGCTAAAACCCCTGAATTCCCATAATAAACACAGAGACCGCAGTGTCCTTAATGCTAGCTACCAGTCCTAACCAGGCTGCTTATTCTGGACTGTGGTAGCCTTCTGCTATTGTGGAGGATTTACAACACAAATAATTCTATTTAGTCAAATTTAGTAAATAAAGTAAATAAATTCAAGTAATTTGTTTAAATGGGTTTAACTTACTTTTTAGTCCCACGGTATGCAAACATTGTTATTGCAGTACAGAATTGAATGAACTCATTGATGCTGTAGCAGTGTTGGGGAGCTCACCTCAGACAGCTTGTGCGCTCTGTAGTGAGACTTGGAGCCCTGCAGCAGCTGGGCGGCCAGGTTGCAGTCTTTTCTGTACACGTCCTGAAAGAGGCAGAGAGATTATCCTCTGTCACCAAATTCATTCTTGTTCATTTTGGCAGCTCAAGTAAGCTTTTAACCAAGAGGTTTTCACTTTACAATACAGCCTTCTACTTGTAGTTTAATTTTAATTTTGGATTAGGCAATTCATTGATTTAGTGAACCGTCAAATAAAAGGAACACATTCTTGAAGCTGGAAGAGTTTAATTATTTAGCTCGTATTTTTCACCTTGGCCATATCATTTCAATAGATTTTACAGCAGGGGATTCCAGGATCTTAATACCACCACTAACCTTTTTCATGTGTAATATATCTGCTCAGTACAGTCTTTGCTAATTGTATTATGCTTTCCCCTATCTGCACATCCCAACCTCCGGAAGCTACGCAGCAATATTTATTCTCTATCCCTGTTCTTTCCTTCTTTAACGGATGTTTTTTTTACATTTTTACTTAAAATTCAGAGCAAAGCGAGGCTGATCCATTGGCACAGCAGTTGCTCAGTTGAACTGTTTTCTGCATTTCTAAATGCATGTGTTTGTGTTGGTGGTTATCTGGTTAAGTTCACTTTCTTTTCCCCTCCCTCCCTGAAATCCATCCTCTTATAAAGGTCAGTTCTTGCTGCACTGTAGCCTCCCCGCGCCTCTATCACCACACAGCCCTGACAATGCTTCCCGTAACATCAGAACCTTCTCTTTGACAGTTTCAGCTCCCTCACCAGTCAACGCTGACTGCTTTTTGAATCACTATTTCTGTTATTTTTGTCACCAGGCTACATTTGGAATCCCTGTAGTTTCTGTGGACATGTCAAATAAACCTCTGGGACCTTGGTGATGTCTAAGTTAACGAGAGTGTGTGGTGTGTTTTGCTGGGAATGTCATCCACCAGCTGCTGTCGAGACAGTTTTTGGGAGGTCTTAAGATGGGGACTTAACATAATGTATATATTTTAGATGACTATGTGAATAGAGTAATACAAGTTTCTTGTGGCCTGCCTTGCTGCTGGCTCTGATGGGACAAATATTCTCCCCTTCTAAATTAACCTTGACTCCAATCAGCCTGGCCCGATCAGGGGGGATTGTCAAAATACTCTATAGCTCAGAAGTGCTAAAAATTGCCACATGGGCCAAAGAGAGAAAATCTAACCTAACCTGGAGCCCCCATTGAAAAACCAGATAGCCACATGCCCCTGAGCTCAGATCCCTACAGCTCCGGCTCCAAATTCTAACAGCCCAGAGGATGCCTATTGATTTTGATATAATCACTATAAAACACCCAGTGGCTTAGAGTTAATTCCTCTATCTACTGTGGCTCCTTGAAGCACAAATATCCAGAATGTTGGAAAAATTTTGTGGATATGAGTCTTTAAGCAAAAGTGAGTTCTCAGAGAAGGCTGGAAATGTGGCAAGTAAAGTTTCCATCAGCTTTTTTGAAGAGCTGTCGGAGTTGAAGAGGTGGATTACTGACCAGGCAAGCACAGCAACTGTCCCAGGGCCTCAAATCTATGTAGCCCTTAATACCCCAAACTACTGCATAATTTGAGGGCTTGGAGGTGGAATATGATTTGGGCATGTCTTCAATTCAACTTTCATTTTGTACAAGTGAGCAAAATGCTGACAGTGATTTCAGTTGGAGATCATATTACATGATGCAGCTTTGGGTACTCACATTGTCCTCTCTGAGTTTATTGATTGTGATCTTCGCATCCATGAGGTGGTTGTTGAGGAGGAGGATTTCCCGGCTGATGGATCTCTTTTCCTCTTCATGGTGCTGGGACTGCAGTGTAAGAGAGATAATTGACAAGGGAGAAGAGAAATTGAAAAACAAAGCAACATAAAAAAAGGATGTTAAAGGTTGACCGAATAGATGATGAGTGGGGGGCAGGAAGTAAAAGGTTAGAGCAAAGAATTGCGATAACGAGGGAAAGATGAGGGAGCCAAAGTTGGAGGAGAAACTGAAGAAAAATAAGATGATAGAGGAGGGGAAGAGAAATGAGAGAACGAGAGCCGTAAATCACTATCAGTCTGAAGACGGAGCCAGCAGCAGGTCTTAATTAAAAGAAGATTACACTTGCCAGCGCTCATATCATATCAATTACTCTGGGAGATAGACAAATAGAAGAGGGTGGGGGTTGGGGGGTGGGGTGGGGGGGGCAGGCGGGAGAAAAACAAAGTGGGAGAGAGTGAGAAAGACAAATGAAACACTCGTTGCATTTTCTAGTAAATACTGTCAAAGAAATGCAAAATGACT
Organism: Cottus gobio; assembly: GCA_023566465.1. NCBI lineage: Eukaryota > Metazoa > Chordata > Actinopteri > Perciformes > Cottidae > Cottus > Cottus gobio. The sequence continues at coordinate 10,063,330 of CM042228.1, forward strand.
GCGCTGGAGTGACATTTAAGCCCCAGAAACGTGGAGTCTAATGATGGCGATTTCATCTAGTTTGGTCTACTCTATCCTCCTGTCTGCCCACTTTAATCTTGACAACTGTCTGCCACACTGTCATGCAATTTGGCACAGACATTCATGGTGCCCTGGGGATTATCCCTCATGAATCTCATGGTGCACCAGACCTCATCTAGCCTTATCAGCCTAGAAGTCAAATTTATACCCATGAAGCTAATGAGACATATTGATTGAGTACAAATGTCTTGCTCATAGAGGATGAACCTTTTCTGCTTTCGACATGTGGAAAGCTGTCTTCAGTTCAGATGATGTCATCAGTTTGTTAATTCATCAGCTGCAGTTAACATTGCAGCTTCTATAGGGGCCAGTAGTGGTTTATGTTGGCTAAAAAAAACAATGTTCTCTCTTATTCTTAATCGTGAAAACTGCCACACAGCGCCAGGTGACAAATGACACAGCTCTGAGCACTCGCTTGGCCTCCTACCCTTCTCTCTTGTAATCTCTCAATGGCGGTGATTGTTTTTTAAATACAGGGGTGCAGAACCAATCTAATAGGTGGAAATTAATGTCAGTTGAAGCAATAGGCCAGCATTGATATTTAAATTCTGTTAGGATCTCATTAATCAGCTGTCGGAGCATGCAGCTCCCTGGCACTCTTTCTCCAGCTCATTACTCTGGATTTATATTCACATTTTCTGATGCGGATTGTTTGATGACCACATTGGGGCACTTTAAAGGCAACATTGGACATCAATATTATGAAGTTAGCGTACAGAAACCCACAGATGACAAATTTACACCTTTACATCAATCATTTTGTTATTGCAACAGATCTTCTAGTTCCAACAGAAAGTAAGTCGTTGACCTGAATACAAATGTATTAAGTCTTTTTTTGTGCCACATTGGGGCAGTATAACAAGTTGATTCAACATAAATTCATATATTATCACCTTATTAAATTGGCATGGTTAATTTGTTAGCAATTAGTTGCCTCTTTAAACCCCCAGCAGACATACTTTGTCATTCATTTGGAGCCTTGTTTGTGTCCAGTGAATGCAAGTCCAATATTCAATCTCATTTTAGTTGGTTTAGTTGCTCAGCAAACTACGCTGATGAGATTTAATCTAAAAAGTAAAAACACAGCAACGAGCTAAAAGACACTTGATGCTCTGTAGTGCTGCGGCAAAGTTGTGTCATAATTCTCTGTGGGTTCATGAAGCAAGTCGTATTATACATAGTAATTTGCTCCATTGTTAATGTAAAGATATTGATCGATGTTGCTTTAAATGAACCTGCAGTTATTTTGTGGCCCTGACACCAAAACCTCAGCAATTATCTTGACATATAATGTTATTATTATATTACCGTGGCCAAAACTACAAAAAAAGAATAGCCTTTTGGGAAATTGTCAAAGGTTTGTTTTTGCTTTTTACTTTGAGGTCTGGTTCGCAGACAAAAAGGTTTGTGAGGGTATGGGTTGGGATTGTAAAAATATGTAATACCGCACGCAGCTTATATTAGTAAAAGGCAAAAGACTTTCTTCTTATTAATCGCCCCCAAAAAACATCAAGCAGGTTCAGCTTTAATATTTGTTTCTTCTTATCTTTAAAATCCCTTTTGAAAAAAATGCTTTTCAAACATGGAGTAATGTCTAGTGTAATGCCAGCTAAATTTACCCTATAACGGCAAAAAACATGTAAAAACCATATTGCACATTTTCAAAAACAATTTGCCACTTTGAAGCCTGAAGCTTTTTCCTTTAGCTGCTGACTTTGAACACTTTGATATATCCAGTAATCTCTCAGATCTTCTTACAAACTGATACTTCACTTACACATGTTTTAAGGCAAAACTGGAAACGGAGTCTATAGATTAAAATGAACTATCTTTATAACCCTAATATGATGAACATGATCTTGTACTGTACTTTGGAGAGAGGGAGGAAGTGTAATTTTAATTACAGCTTCATGGCCAGCGGAAGAATCACAGCTGTGCACACTGACTTTCGCTATCTCCTCTAGTCACCCTGTGTTGGCTACACAGGCTCTTATCAGTTGCTGCCACACATAACAACATCAAGGAAAATTAATATATACATTTTGACTATCTGATCTTAAGGAGATTGACCCAGTAGACGTGCAGGGATATTGTTTCCCACCACATGGTAGTTCTGAGACTCACTGCCAATCTGTTTTTGTCTTTTGATCATAAATATATGTAAGTTTCTCCTTATTACTCAGCAACTAGATGACTGTGACATTTGAACACACATTTCAATCCTGACTCAGCTAACAAATGGGCCAGTTCTGTCCTGTATCATGCAAATATGTAATGGAATAAAACAATAATATAAAAAATAAACCTTTAGATCCAATTATCGATAAAAAAAAATGTGTTGAATTGAGAGCACAGTGTATAAAAAGTGAAAATTATTTTTCTTAGACACCCAAAATTTGATTTAAGTATTCTGCTGGAGATTCAGCCTTTTCACTGTACAACAAATGATGCCTACATCCCATGAGACGCAATTACTGAACAACTCCACTCCAGTAAACACAATCTTACTTTAAACTTACTTACTTTAAATAAATCACATTTTCTAATCAAGTAATGCTGACACCAAAGATAACTAACTAACTTCCTGAATGAAGCAGATTTTTTTATATTGTGAGTAAACAAATGTAAAGAAACTAAGAGAAAGTCTAAATTTTAAGTTTTCTTTAACAACTCAAAAGATCTTTCTCATGTGCAAAAATATTCCCTGCTCATGACAAAACTGAAAAATAATTAATACAATAGTAATGGTGATCCATCCATCTCTCTAGTCACTGTAATATCTCCGATAAATGTTACGTCAAATATATTGTTCTTTAAGAATACAATCTTTGGTAAATGTATGGGAACAACAAGTTATTTAACTAGTTCCAATAGTCTGCACATTTTTTTACTTTCATCTCTACTGCTGCTTTTCTGCTCCAGAAAAATCCAGAGTAAATTATTATGTGCGTGACATCTGTTTCACTATGGTGATACTCTCCCATGTGTAATTCGCACTTTTCGTTGAAGAGTTATAATTGACGACTGTCGTGTTAAAGGCACCAATTAGTGCAGTGCAGGCATCATGGAAGATCAGAGAGCAACACATTCATACACAGACACAACAGGTTTGCATGTTCCTCATTCAGCACCAGCTGTGATTCATCCTTTCAACTTGGAAAACAGATGTAGAAGCCATTATTATTTGGGCATTATTCAACAAAACAAACAAAAATATTCTCTGCCTCAGTTTTTTATGACTACTCTCTTCACCAACCACCCTCCTTATTGAACCAAACTTATTCTGTTTGTATTCCCAGGCGTCTCCTCCAGTCTATTTATCGCACTAGCACACATTTCATGTTTCCCTGTTTTAGATTTAGATGTCAGCGGCATAAACAATTACTGGTGTGATGTTTTCATGCGTGATAAACTATGCAGCTATAATGAATCGATCCTGAATCAAATATCATTGATCATCTTAATGTCCTTTCATATAGGCTTGGCCAAGAAAGAACCGATTAGAGGCCCCCAGAGATTAGACGGAGTTTCATAAATAAAACACATAAATAATTGTGATGGTTTTGACAGGTAATAGAGTAATGTACTGTATACCAAGAAAAGAGGTTGACCATGATGCCACTTCAGGAGATGCCTTGAATACCAACTAACAATTAAAAAAAGTTAACTCGTTTATGGAAAAACTATTCATAAGCAGTATATAAACATTTAATAAATGCTATTGTAATTTAAGCAGATATGTGTTTATGGATCTATTTGCAGATGCATATATGCACACATAATACTTTAACTGCATCTCCTGATGTTTAATTTTATGGATTACAATATTTCCTGAATGTTAAGTGAAATATTATGACACTCCCTGATGGAGTGGACATTAACCTTATTAGTGAGTGAGGCTTCCTGCCAGTTCCATGGCCAGCACCTTGGACAGCTCCTGAATCACTACAGTCCAACATCTTGGATAAAATAAAGATACAAAATATATAATTAAAAGGTCTATAACATATAGAATAGCCTATTACATAATTAGAATTAGGAGTAGTAATTATAGTTCCATTACTTGTAGTTTATGACTTTAAAATCTAAATGATAGCTGATTCTGATTCTGAGTTATATTCAAATATGTCCTTCCTGCTTGCACCAGCACTACTTCAGAAGAGGCTCCAAGATTAATTTGAACTGTTCCGAAAGTCTCACGGGCGCCAAGCTATAACTAATCAGTCACTGACATTGCCAGAGTTATAGTTCAGCAACATTTCTTTGGTATAATTTCATCTTTACAAACAGCTTCATCTGCAGCGCTGTTTATCTAGAGATCAAAATGTAGACAGTCACTCCAAAGTCATCACAATGTGCATCTGTCAGTTCTTTCAGGTGCTAATCGCTTTCTTTGCTCTTTATGAAATAATCATATTCTTCACGTTTTTTCAGTTGACCTTGCAAGTTCGGGCCTTTCAGAACTTTTAATTACCCGTCTGGTTTGATTCGAGCTGCTTTTGTCACCGCCTGTCTTCCTGGACAGTCTTCAACAAAGGAACATATTTCCCCCTTGAAATGTCATTGCATGTCATGACATCAAAAGAAGTGGCAATCCCAATGAGCTCTGCTAAAAAAATAAATAAAAGAAGACCAATTTGCTACACCAAGCTGTTAGACAGACAGTCCCTTTGAATGCCACCATTTTCAAAATAATTTTCACACAACCAGAAAATAATGATCTGTTTGTACTTTATGAGAGAAATGATCCATTTTCAGCTTTCAGTGTATTCATGATATGACAAAGCAAGACGGATTACATTGGAGCATCACAAATAATTAAGGCTGCACATACAGATTACAATGAATGGCTGTCTTTGGAACATGCAGCACTATATTTCATGTCTTGATTGATTTATTACAATTTCCACGCCTCACTGATCCACCACTATGCATGAGTAGACAGTGAAATTCATCCAGCAAATCTCTATTATCTACTGCAAATCAAAATGTAGCTATTCACAGAAGCATATGCTCACTTTAAAGGGTCAGTTCACCCAAATAATAAATGACTTATAGGGGTATCTTTTTGTAATACAAGCTCAAGTAATACATGCACCATGTCATGGTATAGTATGTCATAAAAATGTCACGGTATAGACCTTTTTTCCATTAATGTCTATGGAGTGTGAACATCAGAAAACATGTGGATGTACAGTAGAGGTGTGTTGTTTGGTACATGCATTTTTTTATGTCAGTTATATTCAAAAGTGTGAGGCTTGTATTATGTTCGAGGACTAGATGATCATCACAGCATCAGATTCTTTTTTTAGGTTGCATTTTTCCTCCTGCTTCCAGTCTTCATGTTAAACACTCCTGGCTCAGAGTCCATACTTGAAAATACAAATACATTTCTACAAATATGTGAGTGACAGCAATCTTCAAATCTAATTCTCAGCATTGTAGTGAATAAGCATGCATGTCCTGAAATGTCAAATGATCGATGAATGAATAAACACCTTTTGTCGTTTTTAATAGAAATGGACGGTAAAGTAGAATGCACCATGGAAATCAGCTGATGCCTTTTTATATCAACTTGCCATCAATATTCTTGTAACTTGCTGGTGGTTCAACAACAACTTCGTGCAGTCCTTTTACATTAGTGTGTATGCTGGCAGACAAGCTCTATGGATCAAACTTCTGATGAGATTACAATCCACTTTAATCAAGATACTGAAAATCATAAGGTTGGACCTTGCAGTTAAGCCGACTCATATTCTGCTGGCTGATAAATACTAAAGCAGAGACTGTGGGGGGAGAACACTCAGGGAACCTGGCCTGATGTGCTGCTGCTGAGGCACCAGAACAGAGTTAGCTATAATGGTTTTCTAACAGGGGTTGCATGGCAGGTAAGAACAATTACTTTGGACATTGATTGTGCCCCCTATCTTTGATCATGTAATTGCTTTGAGAAAGATGAGAGGTTCAGCTGCTAAATGTTAAAGTATTAAGCAGTATAGTAGTAGTTGCTATTCTTATAAAGAGAGTAAATTATGGCTCTTACATTATCAGTGTAGTGTAAAATATCATAAAAAGGTCATTAAAAATATCCTAGTAAAGGAATATGCCATGAAAATGTCATAGCATAGTATGCCACTTATATCACTGATAAAAATCCAATTTCTTGTAAAATGTCGTTCTATATGCCAGAAAAATCTAATTTTAAAGTCGTGGTATATAGTATGTCATAAAAATGAATCGGGTGAATCAAACTGAACTTCTAACACAAAATAAAACATGCTTATATATCAATAAAGGTTGGAGGATGACATGATTTTGATGATTATTTCAGGTAGAATTAGCTGAATTGGATAAATTAAATATATATATAAAAATATATACTTTTGGTTATGTCAAGATTTTGGTATTGATTATCAGTCAACATATGTGACTTAAATGTTTTCTTGCACTTGACTTCAACACCAAGGTATGATTTTGGTTGAGGTTGTTTTTCAGATTTTTGGTTCAAACTGATTGGACAGTTTTATACAACGTGAGGTTAAAACTGCAGACACCTCAGGATTAGTCTCTTACCGTCCTGTGCATCTTGTCCTCCAAATCCTGGTTGATCCTCTGAAGAGCTGCATAGCTACTCTGGATCCTACAAGAACAGAGAAGAATCATTATGGCCTGATTTCAATTTAAACCACAACACACAAAAACTATATTCATGAGTATTTTACTGTTCATACAGCAAAAATACAATATATAAATATATATGAAATAAGAATATTCTATGACAGGATGTCAGTAATCATACATACGCGGACCCTTGGCACTGATTCTAAAGCTAAAGACCAACATGTTTCCAATATTTCTCCTATTACGGCAATTCTCTCATCACTATTGCTTTTTGGCAGACCTCCAGCCCATTAGAGAACTTAATGGAACGAGTCCTCTACTCTCTATTTGTTCACTTACTCCCAGTGTTTTTTTATCATGTCACCTATCAGTTCAGTCTTTCATTTTCAAATTAGCTAGCAGGCCTGAGAGAGTGTTGATAAACCAACATTTATGGCTCCCTTAACCAGACAGACATGGAGAGTGGGCAGTGGAGACGAGAAGCACAGACAAATAATAAAACAAAGACCTGAAAGAGAGTTGAGCTGGCACAGGGGTTTGTAAATGAAGATGAAATAATGGTACTGGGGAAAGAAATGGTTCACTGACTGATGGAGAACAAACAAAACCAGCCATCATGAGCAACAACTTGAGTGCTACTCATTCAAGAGGAGCAAAAGACCTGAGTTTGTCATGCACCACTCTCCGTCTTCAACAAGCTCTGCCTATCATTCAGATGGTTAAAATTAGGACAAGAGGATTGGGATTAGGTTGTGCCAATCACAACGGAAAAAAGGGTGCAATTTGTGCATAGCCTAAGACGATCACACTCAGGTCGAGACAGTCCCCACGTCCGCCAGGTGACCACACCGGCTGCTTTCCAAGCTTCAGGGATGAGTTTAAAAGGTGCAAGATCCCAGATTGGGAAAATTTCTTTAGCACCGTTTTAGCTCACAATACAAACTGCGGAGAAAGGGCTGACCGAACTATCAGTGTTTACCTGCGAGGGAAGCGGGGGGCGGGTGCTACACTTCCGAGAGCTAACCAGTGGGTCACGCTCACATGCACAAACATGCACTTAAAGAACACAGGGCAGTCCTGGATATGTCAATAAAGCAAGGAGATGCTCAGATAACAACACACACACAGGGGGACTGACTTCATGCTCTGCTCAGGTAGACGTTACTCCACTTTATCTGTTCAGAGATAATACTTGTTTGCTGAAATATTAATGCTCCGAATGTGTATTTAAACAGCACGTAGATGCTAATTAATTATCCAACCAGAAGACCACGGAAAGAAGGAGAATTGGGGCTTCCGACACCTTGAGGATACAGAAAAAGCCAAGGGACCCCCGAAGATTTAAGTGCACAATATTCATTAATATTTAATTGTTGTAGCAGGTTTAATATGAAGGATGATGATTTAGGTCTGATTTAGGTCTTGTTTTGAGTATTGAGTCTGATTGTTCATATTTTGTCGTTATGCTGTGTTATGTATTATTATTATCTTTATTTTGTCTATAGTTAAGTGTGTAACTGGTATAAACTGAACATAAAATTATTAAAATAAATAGCCAATTAGTTAATAAAGTTAAAAGGTTGCAACTATATTAGCTGACGAGATGAGCATTACTAGACAATTCTGCAAAACCTTGGATGACAGGGTTAGGGTTAGGTAAGTTCTATTAGATTTTTTTTCAAACTCTCCCTGTTTACAGGTCTGTATGAACACTGGTCTCTATCACGATAGTCAGACGTCCTCCAGAGTGCACACTACTTCCTGCACTGAATGTCAGCATCAGGTGGAGGTGTGCACTCTACCAATACAGACTTAATTACTTGGGATACTGGACTGCAAATGAGCCGAGTAACACCGGCATGGCCTTTAATGACCCTTCCTCATCTATCACCTAATTTCCTCATGGACTTTGAACACGACTTTGCTGGGTTTCTTCCTGGTGGGGAAGTTACAGTTCTGCATGACGGCAATGAAAGGCAAGCTGGCCACAGAGTCGCGGACATGTGCTCACACACCTGCGTAGTTTCTCTGTAAATTTCTCCAGTTCCTCCTGGGCCCGACGCAGCTCTGTCTCGAGGTACTGCCGAGTGGAATCAAACTCCGTCTCCACCATCTCTAGTTTGTGGGTGGTGTACGACAGTCGCTTACGGAGGTCCTCCTTGTGGTCGTGGAAAGAGCTAAACGTGCAGCGGAGAGAAAACAACAGAACACAGTCACAAAACCGACATACTTTTATTGTGGAGAAAACACACACAGACAGAGAAAAGCCATTAGAGTGAAAAGTAAAGAGCGCATGTGTTTGTGAGAGAGAGAGGTATCGGGATGAAGAGCCGCTCGAGTGTAATTCAGTTTGAAGCGAGTGGTCCAAGGCAGGGGGAAAGCAGTAAGTCCAATGGGGAGGAGGAGATGGATGGAGAATGAATACTAATCATTTCCCATTCACAGGGAGGGAGCAAAGCTGGGAAAGGAGCTCCCATAGGTGTACTGGTGAATTCCATTACACAACCCCCTATTGAACCTCTGAAAGAATAGGGAAATATTTTTTTGCCCTCAGACACAGACCATAGGTGATTCATAAAAGAGGAAAATATAAAATGGACCACGGTTTTGTGTGCGAGTGAGCTTTAAAAGAGGATTGAAAAGACAGAGAGAGCATTAGAGAAAGTGAGGGAGAGGCCACAATAGCACTGATTCCACACAAACACCCCCATCAACAGCAATAACATCCCAGTCAGGAAGCAATATTTTGGTCATTTGATGCAAGTTTGAGTGTGGGAGATGAAAACATACAAACTGGGAATGACTAAGGGAATGGATGGAGATATTGGAAGGCTCGAGATGGCGAACAGGGGCTGTGTGAGCCCTGGGGGATTTAGCATTTTGCCAGACTGATGGATACTTGGCTCACAGAAAGGTTTGATGGTGCCAACCAGCAGGCGCAATGAGTGCACCTCCAAGTCCACCTCGGCCCAGAGCCTCAATTAGGAAGCCGGCAGTGAAGAAGGAGAATAGGTATCCACAGAAAGACATACAGACTGTGTTGTGTCAATCAATACGAGGGATGGACTACCTATCTGGTTTGGTTGAAAAGCTCATAAAATGAAGTCTTCATCAAGTTTTAAGAAGTCTGAAGATAAGTAGCCAAGCAAAAATAAGACCCTGACTTTAGAGTAGTAAATAATCATCTAGTCGTGTGCAAAAACAGCACAAACATGCACCAAATTTGAAAGAAATGGAAATATCTTTGTGAAAGTGCAGTGTAGTGACTGAGTCCTCTTTCATCATGTGTTTGCTAAAAGGAGCATTTTGACATTTTGTCTTCAAATCTCTCTCTTGCAAAGAAGAAAATTGTTCTTTTGTAAAATGACAGATGGAGGAGTCATTGAAGAGTTTATATCTATTCAAACAGACTTTAAATAAACACCAACAATGTATTTGTGTCCAGATGTATAAAACTGTCGTTGGTTAAATGCAGTAGATGTACTTGGATGTAGATGTCAGCGGATACAGGAGACATAAAGATGAATGATTGGAATGAATAGATGCAACATTATGCTTTTAATGGCTTTTTAATGGTCATGACCTCCCGGTGAGAATCCATTTCCATTAGTCAAAATGAATGAATGAGGCTGATGTTTAGAGTTAAAAACACTCCCCAGACTGACTCATCTTACCTTCTTTTCTGATGTTTGCAACCATTTCTCTGTGTTTTGAGGGCAGTTTTGCCAATGTATATCTTTTTCATATTTTTCTCTCTGCCTCGGCTCTCATGTGTGAATAGTTGCTTCTGCTGCTGCTGGTCTGCTGGATGTTGAAGCCAAGTTTGAACTCTAACCACAAACCAACAGTGAAAGCTCTAAGTCTTGCCTGGGGAGGCAGATAGGAGTTGGCTATCTGTGATGACCCTGGCAAGAGAGCAGAGAAAAACAGCTTTGAAGTCCCACAGATTTAGCAGCACATTTAGTTTTGTTGACTCCAGACAAAAACATGGATTTTTGGGTGCATTCAGAAAATGAGCCAGTTTGGTATGACGGAGCACAGCTGGGTGCTCAATTAGATAAGTTCAGTAAACAAACTTAAATAGCATGCACTACTTTGAATCATTGCGTGTCCAGCTGAACTCTTGACTCTGCTCTTCCTATTGAAAGATAAATGCACAAAGATCTTCTCCCTACAATTCTGCAGTCGATCCAAGTATGTGCACACATTTTCTTTTTTTTTAATATAAGCAATACACTGCTAAAGAAAACTAAATGTGATCAGTTGAGCCTCCTTTTCATCTTTTACCTCTCTCTTGTTGGGAACAATTGAATGTGCACCACAAACTGCAGGAGCCTATGAAATAGTGAGTTATTGACCAGATAACCACAGAGGTTATTCCTCAATAAATCAGTATTATGATGATTATGTGTCAGTTTCCATTTCCATCGTTCATCATCTCTAGGGCTAGGGCTTAAACTCAGGTCTCCTGCACCGTAAGACTTAATTACCTGTCACCAGCAAGCATTTGATGCCATAATGATAATAATTTATTTATGCATGTGCATTTGATGGCTCTTGTTGATTTCGATGCCCTATTATTTTGTGATGTCACGAATCATAAAATGTCAAATAATTGCACCTGAAAATGGAGAATCTCTTTAGAGCTCTAGATTTATCGGCCATCTTGAAGCAGCCAGTAGCGAGCTGTAGGAGTTTGGAGGGTGGTGTGTCTTTTTTAGCCTTTTCAAAACCTGTTGAGCTACACATGAGCACGTCCAGCTAACTAGTTTACTGCACCGTGCCTTAGGACCGTTTCATTAGCTGTCTATTTCGTGGGGTTAGATTAAATTAAAGGTCGGTTCAAAACTAATACAACCCCTGTGTCGTGTTTCCTCACTGTGTGGAAGCAGGTCCTGGATGATATCAGAGGTTAGGCTAATATGAGGTGCTCTGAGGTGTTCTTTGTTGGAAATGTTTACCTCAGCAACAGCAGCCAACCTCTTTTTTTTTTTGCCAAACACAACAAGCAAAGCTTAATGTTTAAAAATACAAACAATAAAGAATAAATGAAGGTATTGATGCTTAGCGAACTGTCAATATACCACCACAAACACAACATAACTGGAGCACACACATTTCCATAAGTACCTTTATTTGCCTTTTAAACACCATTATGTCTTGTCCTTAAAAGCCAAGTAAGCATAAATGCATAGAGACCAGCAGCGTGACTTATCAGTCCCTGCAGAGTGGCAGTTCAACAACAAACTGGAGCAAATGTTTTGTCGCCTGCCACCATTTCTAATGGCACCACTACTTATTATTTTTAATCTCCCTTCAACACTGGCTCAGGAAACAATGGCAGTTTCTGGAAACAATGTTAATATGGTGGCAGTAGCCATTTTCTTATCTGCAAGTCACAGAGGGAAGGAAAAAAAAGTGTGGTTTTATAGAACCCATCCTCACGTGTACAGACATTTCCACACACCTTCCTGCGGTGCATTCAAAACACTGTACTCTTCTCACTGTATCTTAACACCTTCCCTAAAGGGATAAACAGCGGATCTCAAGGCCCCAGGTGTTGTTTTGCAAGGTAAATCCACATGAAGAAACAAATCTAAATCCTCAGAGTACCTCATGATAGGCTTACTGCTGTTTCTACACTGTCAGAGAAACTCAAAATAGCAACGGATATGTAAATCAAGCACAATTTCCTCTCTACAGTGTTTCCTCATAATTGTTAGTGTGGATGTATACATGAGTAAACCCTGTTTACCTGAAAAAACTTCCCCAAAGTGTTACACCTTGTCATGATAATCAGACAATGCCCTCTATAGGGATTACAACACGTTTGTTGTCATGCTGCAAACTATAACCTACTTTCGGCAGTTCACACCTCCTGTTCTGCCTGGATACTTTATCTCTTTCATGCTACCAACGTCAAGTGACTCCACTATAATTTAGAGGAAAAGTTAATGTGAAACCCGCTAAAGGTCACAACCACCGAGCATCCATCTTGGATCTACAATGGGGAGCCCCTAATGGTGCCCGCAGGTTGATTTACTGGAAGTGAGCGACGGGGGGATAGCGAAGTAGCCGCTACCTACCAGATATGATATTCACAATGACCAAATGAGGCCATTAAACTGTAATAGCCTCTGTGCCATCCCTCCTGAAGTCTGCTGTTAAGAGAGCAGCTCACAGAGATACAATCTCCGTATCCACTGTAAACAGTAAGCATTCATGTTCCAGCTTAGAGCAGTGTTCCTAAACATGTTTTTATGCGATCCATTAAAAAAAATGACAAACCATCTTTATCCAATTCATTAGAGGCCTTATCTTTAAATCATGAGATAAGTTATTTTCTGCCTAACTGGAAGGTCCTGATCGTTTTCACTCCCATTTTCACACCAAGTATTATTGAGTTGTTACTGAGTCTGGCCAAGATAAATGTAGTTTGGCACCTCCATAAAAACACAACTTTCCATTTTAGCACTTTGTATACCCTACAAATATGCTTTAAGGTTTGGTAATGCACAGACACAGCTACTTGAGGGAAAGGAAAGATTGTGAAATTGTGAAACTAGATGGTATAAAAAGTCAAATGCAATACAGCGGCAGTGTCTCACCGCCTTATTTGTAGGGAAAACGGAAAGTAAACACACCCATAATGTTGGAAAAATAATGCCTCATTGCAAAGTACACCGACAGTAAGTTTGGTAAAGTTAAACCAAAACATCTGTGTATTAGCTCTGATGAGTAATTATTAGAGTAATTTACCATTTCTTCCAAAGAAGGTTGGCTAACCGCGGTGATTGTGAGATTGTCTGACTGACCAAGCTTCGTTAGCAATGCCACTGCCTTCCCAGACCACAGCAAGCAACGCAATGTAAAGTAATGCAGTAGGAAAAACTGCAAAGATAAGATCCAAGTTTCGACAAACCTCAAAATGCATCTCAAATGCTGCGTAACTCAAAAGGAGGACTCAAACAGCCTTAAGCCAAAAGAGACCAACCAAGAGCAGAAGTGGTGATAATTAGCAACATTATTGAACTATTTTTTCCCTTGGTATGGTCTTTCAGAGTGGTTGAGGCTTTACTTGAGTTGTGTATTTCTTCTGATGCAAGACTCCAGAAATACAACAGTCTCCTGTGAATGCTCCACTACCAGCGGCCAGAAAAACAGCTCTGTGGATTAAGTCACCAGAGCAATGGTGATGACTAGTCAACACAGTTTGCTGCCTGAAGACAAGAGCTGCAACCGAGGAGCAACCGCCGTGCAGTTTAACTCTCCTGCAGTTTCTATCTACATATCAAAATAGACTTGACCTTAAGTGTGTAGAAGGAGGAAGTGGTTGGCCTTGAAACAAAACAACTTTTAAAGAACTTCTTAAACGCCTGAAGTATCGGTTTTTATTTGCAGTTACATCAAATCGTCTATCATTGATTTGCATTGATTAACTGTAGTGAGGGTTTAATATGAGGGTTTAAATTAGCAATGTGATGTACAGTAACAGACACAAGTACCTGACCATGATGTGAAACACAGTTCAGAACCACACAGAAAATATGTTTGAATTCGGGCCGTGTGACCATAATCCTGTTTTTCAACACAAAATGCTCCTGGGGATAAATTAAATGGCAAAGCATTGTTTCCCTTGCTGAGCTGTGAGGGATCAAACTCCCTCCAGCTCCTTCATGTATCCTTGTCCCTTTTAATGGCATGTCAGTCACAGCGATAACCTCTTATTTGTGTAGAGTAGAAGCGTGTGTGTGTGAATATATGTAACACGCTTCAGAGGAAACGGCAAGCATTCAATACATTTCGATAATTTGTGGGCATATTTCACACTATTCTTGATCTGATCGCATCACACCGGGGAGCCACAGCTGGAGTCACTACAGGCGAGCTTTCCCACATCTTACTGTGGTGTGTGTCTGTTTTGCAGTGCAGGGCTAGTTAGCCTCTTTTTGAGTAATTCAGAGAGTGGAAGCCTCACATTGTATGCTCCTGACTATCTTTTTAAAGACAGACTTTAAAGAAATGAGAGTCTATCCTTTAAGATTTTAAGAAAATAATTTCCTCTCATTAGTATACTCTATTTCAGCCAATACCATTTCCACCCCAGTGTCTTTAAGCTAAGTGACATAAAAGCCATTTTCCTCGATGGAAAAGCTTCACGTGGCAGTAGACTAAACCATAGAGAAGCTTTAGTAAATGGCAATCCCATCTGTAAGTCTACCGCTGCCAAAGCATACTTCCTACAGGGTGCTACTGTCAGCTCACAGCTCCTCACAGTCTAATTTAAAGCTACTTCATTATGCTGCATAGTGCAATATATCTTTGCATTGACTGGATCCCCATCTGTCAGAGCACAACATGAGATACTGGGTATGACTGGTTGATCATGAAACCAGCTCAACAACAGATTTAACTGTCAACTTTAGACATTATTTTGGTAGCAATTAATAATACTGCATTTACTTCTGCTGATTTTACATTACATTACATTACATTTCATTTAGCTGACGCTTTTATCCAAAGCGACTTACATGCTATACAGTAGACCGTAGACACAGCAACGGTGAGCAAGTGGTTAAGTGTCTTGCTCAAGGACACAACGACGCAGACTGCCGGAGCCGGGGATCGAACCACCGACCCTCTGATTGAAAGACCGACTTGCTAACCACTGAGCCACAGTCGCCCCACATTTTACACATCAAAGACAATTTACTAGTCAAGGCAAATTCGATATTAATGTATGTCTTGTTGCTTTTTTCGTTGGGGTTTTTTATTTTCTAAGCAAGGACGGTCTAAAGTTGCATTATGGAAAGTCTGGGATCTAATGTCCTTGGACCTTGACCCATAGAAACTAAAAGTCATTTTTGGACGTTTAATAATCTTTTTTTTAGAGCTCTATATTAATCAAAGGGTTCCTTGTAAAAGCTATTTTCAGCTTTCTATCTCTTTAAGGTCCTGCCTAAAATAACAGGTTTTATATCGGTCAAATTCATGCAATGTTGTTGGTCGAGTTTTGGTTTTGTCTCTTTGAATCTATCAATCATATTTGTTAATGCATTTCACCTTTTGAAAGTAAATATAAAATGTCCAATGATGAAAGGAGATACTCAGTAATGAATTAAATAAAAAACAAACATAGCTTCAGATTGCGGGTTGTGTTTCCCTGTGAAGAGTCACTAAACATATCATCAGACTGAGGCCTCGGGCTCAACACTAACTTTATCTTGTTTCAGCCCTGCTCACAACAACGTTAGTGGAAGACATAAAATCAACCAGAAATATTTTCTAGAAAGACTGCATGCCCCAGAGTAAAGTATTTGAATCACAATTACCCTTCAATTTAATAAGCTCTTTTTTTTTTTTTTTAAGAATGTTGAATAATATAGACCACATGTGTCAAACTCAAGGCCCGCGGGCTAGATGTGGCCCGCCACGTCATTTTATGTGACGCGACGGCTTGGAAGGCATGATCACCACCGTGGACCCGTTTTCAGTCTGTCGCGGATCCGTTTCCGGTTCGTCGCGGATCCGTTTCCGGTTCGTCGCGGACCCGTTTTCGGTTCGTCGCGGACCCGTTTTCAGTCGGTCGCGGACCCGTTTTCAGTCGGTCGCGGACCCGTTTTCAGTGGGTTGCGGACCCGTTTTCGGTTCGTCGCGGACTCGTTTTCAGTGGGTTGCGGACCTTTGCATGGGCAATATAAAAATCCTGTGATTTTATTTTGAAGGGAATTTTGAATGCAGCAGAGTGCGTCTATTCACACTCCTCAGTGCTGCGTTCACAACACACTTGAGTTTACACACGCACTATTTGTGATAGTTCACTTCATTCCCGACCTTTTTGTTATGTTTGTGCATGAAAGCACTGCTGAGTCTGTTAAAAAAGGCTGAAGTTATAAAATGATTATGTGTGTTGTATTACTTTGTGTCCTTAAGATGCACTTTGGGGGTTTTAATTGAGTGTAAAAGGGAATATTTCAAACTAGTTTTTTTGTGTTGGCATGTGAGATTCTGTACCATTTCAGGCTCAAACTGCACCATCTTTTCATTATATCCATTTGAGAAGTTGAACATGTTCCTTGCTTTGGATCTCGGTTCATTCAGGGGTGATGGTGCAGCCAGACCAGTAGAACCACTGCCCCAGACCACATGCATGTTCTTGTTGGCTAGTTATGTCCTTCTCAACTGTGACAAAAAAAAGCTTTGAACAAAGTTAATATAACAACGATTGTTTGATCTTTGTCTTTGTTATTTTCTTCTGTTTTAAGTTTGATCTTTGATAGAATAATGTGGGTTTATATATATATATATAAATAAATGCATGTACAATATTTTTACACTTGAATAAACAATACAAAGACAGTTATTTAACAATATGTTCGGTAGTAGTTAAATTTATACAGTGTTACAGTTACAACCGGCCCTTTGAGGGCGACCATGATGCTGATGTGGCCCGCGGTGAAAATTAGTTTGACACCCCTGATATAGACAATAAACAGATGAACCACTTGGTTGTCCTGAGTTTCACTTTTATCTACGTATGACTTTATGTTCTGAAAAGATTTATCTTGACATTGTGCAAGTTTCTTCTCGTGTAAAGGATGAAAAGAATCCTTCCTTCAATGTCGTCTGAAGATTGACTATGTAATAGACTTCATATTCATCAGGTCGAATTAAGTTCAAGCCACCTATTCCTTCAAAGATGTTTCCCTTCTCATCAAGAAAAACAACTCCAGCTGTCCTAAACTCAATTCTCTTTCCAGCCCAGGGCATAATCGGGAGATCTACTTAAATCTTACCTACTTTTGTCTATTTATCAATAGCTGCCCCGGCAGTAGAAACTGTAGCAGTTTGTAAAAAAGGTGACATTAATTCATTAAACTTGATAAAGATTGTACGTTTAATATTGCTGCACCTGTATGCAATAACAAAATGTGTTTGCCTCTTTTTCTAACAGTGTTTTCTGACAGAAATATCAGCTACACACTGCCGAGGGCCAGCAGAATATTGTGCTTTTCACCCCTTCATAACCTTTCAAACAAGCAACAACAGTGAGACACACAGAGAGAGAGAGAGAGAGAGAGAGAGAGAGAGAGAGAGAGAGAGAGAGAGAGAGACAAAACATAATCCATGCATTGTGTGTGTTAAAACCACGGCCTGAGTGGAGATTTCTCCATTGTTAAATTTCTGCCAAAGAGAATGAGTTCATACCTCACTGGGGTTGCCACGACAACACAGTCGTGACACGCTGTGCTTGCCGGCTGGCGGAGAACAAGACGGTCACAGACGGCGGAGAATGAGATGCAACACGACGTCGACAAGTATTTTAAAGTTATAACCTGTAAGGCAACTGCTGCTGCTGATTTACTGGTTCTTGTCTATGCCCAGTACATGTTGCATTCAGTACCTTCTGTCTTTATTCTCTATGCTTTATTTTACACACGGTAAATGTGTAAAATGTTTTACACTTATGTAAATCATAAATGCGTAAAATGTAAATGCTCATAATGTCCTTACTTCCTTCCTGCTGCTGTCAGGCTGCACAACCAGCTGAGCTCGCAGTAGATCACACAAACACAACACTTCAATCACTTTGGTCACTTAATCACTTTAACAGGTGCAATATAAATACTTTTTTAAATACTTTGTATTCTGTCTGTCTATATAATATTGTTATTGTGGATTATTTTTCTTCTTTACTGTTTTTACTGTTGATTTATATTACTTGTTTTTTTATTTTACTATGAGTCTCTGGTTTGCACTGCTGCTGTAATCCTGCAATTTCCCCATTGCGGGACTAGTAAATAATTATTGTATCTTATAATGGAGTATTCTAGTATTCTTTTAGCCATTCTAGCTTTTAGCCACGCTAGCTTTTAGCCATTCTAGCTTTTAGCCATTCTAGCTTTTAGTCATGCTAGCGGCATACGTATGGCCATGTTGGTCAGTCGGACCACCGCTTGTGTCAGGACTGAAACATCTATTGGATGGTTTGCCGTGCAGCTTAGTTATGGCATCCCCAGTACTAAGAACCCCTAAGTACCCCTCAGAACAAGCAATAACTTTTGTGATCCCTTAACTTTGCTTCTCTCGGACTATCATCGCAGCAAGATTTTAATACTTACGCATACTCTTATCAATCAGTAAAACAAACTATTATGACAACTTGCTACTATAACAAAACATGACATACAAATTCTGAATCTGAATTCAGAGACTTCAGTTTCTAGGGACTTGCCACTTCACAGCATACAGTAGTTCAGCTCAGCACTGCAGAGCACCAAGAAGTACAAAGGGCCATGATGACCAAATTTTGCCTTTGAAGAAAGGATCCTACGCTTTTCGCCTTCAAGGCTTTTTTCTCTTTATCATCACAGCCCAGGGTGGACGTCTGGAAACCATGCATGCACAGCCTCGTGCATTACACTGCAAGAGGCTGCCAGGGGTCGGTGAGCTTTGTGTGCATGTAGGCTGAACATACAGCAGCATGCGCAGCACTCCAGGGTGCAATCAACCATTTATTGAGGTGTAATGGTTGCAATAGGTGCACAGTTGTTTCAACATGTAGCTCGTAAAAGTGCAATGTGCGTTCGTTTGTTTGACGGAAGGCTTCATGGTGAAACGGCATGTTTTATTGCATCCCCACACACACACGACACAGGCCGGAGAACAAACCATTGTTGATGTAATAACTGCAGTATCTGAACCATGACCCTGAACAAGAGGGATCAGGCCTAAAGCTAATGCATTAATGAGCTGCAAGAACAAAGACAGAATAATTAATCAGAGCTAAAATAGCCTGTGTGGAGACAGAGAGATTTAGTTTAAAACCCATGTGTTGAAGAGCTCTATGCTCTGTCTGTTATGTGACGATAAAAAACACAGATCTCACTCTTCTGTCATAAAGTACATAGACTTTGCTCCACTGACCGGTCCTTTTGGGTTTAACAGAGCCTTATAAATGCTCTGTGGCAGACAGGCGTATCTCCAATAGTCCAGGGAGCGAGGAGGGTGGTGAGGTGGGAAGTCAAAGAAAGAAGGAGTCTTAAGACTTAGACATGTGACTAAATTTAAAGAATACAGATACACGTGCACACTCAAAGACAAAGTCGACCCCTTGGGTACCCTCCAAGGCAGATCCCTCATCAACCATTTCCAGATGCTACAGTAGTCCACCCTCACAAATTACTCCGGCATAAATCTCTGATCTCGGTGTCTCAGAAATAATTAGACAGAAGAATGAGAGAGCGGGGAGGTGGTAAACTGCCCCGGGCTAACCTGAAGGGAGCCTTTGTATAGCATCTGCTTTTGCATGCTACGGAGGTAGCTTAGGGGAAATACGAGAGAGAAGAACAAATAAAAAAGCCTCTTTAGGTATATTCCTCAAAGTCTGAGAAAGGCCCAGTAGGCAAAGTGGATCATGGGTAGATACAGCTGATGAAGGTAAGTGGAAACATTTGTAGAGACCTAATTAAAAGTCACAGCAAGTCAAGTGAAACCAAAACTTTTTTTCCTCAATGCTTTTTAATGAGCTAGCTGTTTTTAATCACTTTTCTGTCCCCGGTTTATCCAACGCTAAACTCAACAGCTATAGTATGTGTTCCTATATGTACACAAATCAACTTCCACTACCCTTCGACTCATGGAAGTGCAATGATATTCTTTGACACTTGAACAGCGAGAATTATTTTTTCTTGTTTAGAGAAACTTGAGATGTCACATTTTCAGTAAGAATCTTTTGACTCAAGAGGCACAGTATCCATTTTTAAGAGCATATTGCACTCCTCACCAATTTCGCCTTTACAGTGACATTTGTATTACATTTTTGATGAAAGTTAAAAGTACATTTTCATTGTGTGACTGGAACAAGACAACAGAACAGCAAATTCCCTTACTAGGAGAATATTGACCATTAAAAAAAATAATGAATAGACATTACAGCAATTTCCCATATATACATCTTAGCACAAGTAGGAAAATATGACTTTCCACAAAGTTTTAATTATCTACATGAAAAGGATAGCATCAAATATATTGTAAATTACTTTTATGAAGCTAATATTTATGTGATTTTCTTCATCTTTGTGTCCTTCATATAGTTTATTCTGCATGAGGACAGTGAGTTTGGGCTGTGTTGTAAATGTGCCATGCTCTCAATTTAGTTGGCATCAATCTCCACCAGCTTACAAGTAAAGCACAAAAACAGCCATTGGTGATAAGTTGTGGCTTATTATCTATGACAAGAATCATTTCAGAAAACTGAGGAGGAGCAGCGCATGGTGTGCTGCTGCATGAGTTTGGTGGAGCTGATAATTAGTTTGGATAGCTTTCAAGACGTGTTTATTCTAATTCTGAATCCATTTTAGTAATTGGCTGTTCGAAATTATATATTTATGTGGAGTTTGGTTGTGAAACATGTCTCTGTTATGAATTATGTACTATAGCAAAGCTTAAAGATACTTAATTTGACTACCATCGTTGTTGTAGTGATAGATTAATTACATCCTAAAAAAGGTTTAGCACTCATTGTTCATTTTTCACTAGATCACATAAGCTCTTCCTATTGCACACGAAGTCTGAAACTCACTTCAAAGATCTAAAGTTTCCCTCTGGACGGCACCTTATTCGAGGTGCTGTTTGCTTTAATTATGTAACAGGAAGCCGGGATCATCTCCACAAATCAATGTTTCCTCACTTGCTGGGGTGAAAGCAATTAACTTCTGGATGTTATGATCATGTAATGCCGACATGCAGATTATAAAGACACCTAAAGGCAACATATGAAGGAAGACTTCACGATTCAGTCCATGAAATATTGTGTAATACAACTTATGAAGTAAAATACAACAAGATTTACCCTTCTCATTCGCTTAATATATACAAGGTTAGAAGTTTGGTTTAATGAGAACAACTTTCTCTCTCATGACGCGCTTGTTCAGCCATAATTGCCTCTCTGTGGTATCATCATGTCCAGTGAATGAATATGAGAGTTAATTGAGGGCTGTGAAAACATTTGCCGCCTCATTATTCTCACGCCAATAAGATCCAAATGACAGCTGAATCGACTGAGCAAAGAGAAAATGCAGATTTACTTCAGCCAAACAGTCTTTAGTAGCCTCAGTTCTTCTGCTGCAGAGATTACTGTGACAAAAAGCTTCAGTTTACTCGAACACAATGCACAACATGGATTCATATTCTCCAAACATACTGCACTGTTGAATGCACAGCAGTATACCCAACCCTTCTGAAAGCACTCAGACTATGCAACACATGGACAGAATGGCACAGCTACTTCCAACAACCATTATTTTTTATAAGTGTGACAAATCAACTATATATACTTATCTTAGAGTAGCTAATAAAACCAGGCATGCACTTCTCCTCTTTGTCGCCTTACCGTTTATATGCTTTTCGCTTCATTTTCCTCAGATAAGATCACAATATTCATGTTCCTGTGCATCCCCTCAGAGCGGCATGCATTTAGAAAAAGCCTCCTCTAATTCTGACTGGAGACAGGCTGGTAGGCAGAAAGGCAGAGAGAGAGAGAGAGAGAGAGAGAGAGAGAGAGGGAGAGGGAGAGGGAGAGATAGCGAGCTGAGTATTGAATGGAGCAGGAGGAGGTGTATGGGAAGAGGAGGGGTTATTGGAGTGATGGAGAGAACAAGAAGGAGAGAGAGGTGTGGTGGTGGTGTCACTGCCGTTAGGAGAGGAGGTAAAAGTGAAAGTGGCTCACCTCGTGTTATGCTGTATCTCTCCATCTGATTCCTGGTGGAAAGAGAAGAAGAGAGGGTAAATGATTAGATTTATTTATAAGCAGATTTATCTGCCGCCGCTGCTCCCACTACATGCTGTGGAGTACCTCTTATCTGGTGTTTAACGAGCTCTCAGAGTGGCCACGTCTCAGCAAACAAATATATCTATTATTTCTCTCTCTCCCACATACACACACATTAGCACTGAGAGCATTAAGTGACATAGGGTGGAGGGAGAGAGACAGACCAAGAAATGACAGATTAACGGTGCAAAAGAAAAAGGCTGTGTGTTGCAGAAATGAAAGGAAAGTGCCTGAGGGTTAGAAGCAGTCTTATACACAGTGAGAAAACCCTGAAACATGAATGATAAAAAATGGAAAGTTCTAGGAGGAAAAGAAGGAAGGCAAACGCACCTGAATAACTGTATGCAAGTCAATTTAAAAATAATACGTTACCATTTTTTTGGGGGAAAAAACACTTGCGAGTCAGACGACAAGATAGATACCAGTCCCATGTTTTTACGTTGAATATGTAGCTATACAGCCTATTAGCTTAGCATAGCATAAACAATGGAAATTATGAAACAGTTATCCTGACCAAATATAACAGATTCAGTCTACGGGCTTCTCTAAACCTCACCAATTAATGAGAACTATAAAGAAAAGAAAACAAACATATATCCTCAAATGTGAATATCAGAAACTATTCCTTTAAGACATACATGTAAAATGTCATACAAGGTGGAGGTGCCACTTAACTCTACTTGGTTATTTATGATGTCATCCTTAGTATATCCTCTTCTAGAGATATTGTGAAAACAGCTCCTTGTTTGCCCACATTTGTTTGTCACACATGAATAATGTATGACATGGATTTCACACGAGCATTTACCATTTACATTTTCACTTTGGCTTAATTCTTTGGTGCAGAACCAATTACTCGATGCATCCCCTGGACCAGAGTTGACCTGGCAGAGCATACATCTGCTGCCATGGTCTAGAAACAACAAAAGCTAAAATATATATATATATATTTTACATATTTATTTTACTCTTATACGACAGTGCTGTACGTTCACACTCTAGAGCTCAGGAAGTCAGATACTGTTTGCATGCGTGTCGTTAATGCTGCAGAAGGTTAGTTTGTGTGCAGGTGTGTCCAGTGTGTGTGCCAAGTTGCATGCAGGTCCAGCTTTAGGATTTATAGTCTGGGATTCAGTGAGGTATAGCTATTGTCACAGGTACACATCTTCAACGTACCGTTGTGAGAGTGCAGTGTGTGTTTGTGAGCATGTGTGCTGTGATTCACGATGTTGTGTGAGTGTTACAAACAGCGCGAGTTATACAGCAGGATGACTCATACAGCTATTGAATGAGACAACGCTCAGTAATCCCCTCTGTCCATCCCTCCATCCCAGCATCCCTCTGTGCGGGGAGGGCAAGCCTAGAGAGAGAGGGAGGAGGAGTGGATTGACATTCCTGGAAGGCATCACTGAATGATAATCTGCAGTTGCAGCTATTCATTCAGGATTTTTTTTTAATGTTAGCCTATATTTAGCTGTTGCTACATTTCAGGTACAATCTGTGTCTAAATATTAAAAAAGGGTGACCACTACCACGATCAAGAAATGCTGGTTATGGTTATGTTACATAACGCTAACGATGTCCCGACACACATGGCAACACTGTTAGCTCTGTCAGCACTGTTGCTATTGTTTGCATTGTTAGCACTGTTAGTTGCTTGCACTGCAACGTATCATCATACAGTGGTTTGTATGATATTTTCCGAAGTTACTCCTCATTTTTCACGTTTTCCTGCAACATGTTTCAATTTTGGCTTGTTACATACATCTGTCTGTATCTGGTTTAGTACTAGCTACTAGTTAAGGAAAATATTGTTAGGTTCAGGCCACAAAACTACTCCTACTACGTTTCGGAAAGGATCGTCATTTGGGTTAAAAGGATCGTCATTTGGGTTAAAATAACTACGGAAGTGCCATTACTGGAATATAGAAGTTATGGGACAAATACATCAATAACTGCTCATGCACACGGGAAACAAACAGCTATCTCCTGGTTGAAAGATCTTTGTTTGTTGGTTGCCATTTTTTAAAGGTAGTTTTCCTTGTGAGTGGCTTGGATTGACTTTTCTGCACAGATAAAAACGGAATGCCCAACAGCATTGAGATGGTATTGTTACCAACATTTTTATATTGCTCAGCTGATATATTTAAGAAGCTTGAGACAATCATTTAAGAATTTAATTGGAGTTATAAAAAAGTTGAGAAGGTATGAGTCCTCTCGTATTTAAAGATTATTATTGGGCATCTACTATTTGGGCATTGGCATACTGGCAAGCAGGTTTTCCAGATTAGGAATCACTATTCTGCCCCCCTCTGTCTAAAATTACGAAAGCTGGTGCATTTACAGCATTTTTCAGATAAACGTACATATACATAACTCTGACATATTATCAGCTTTTATGTTGATATGGCAAACCTATTTACAAACTGTTGCTTATTACATTTATCCAGCAGATAAAGTGCTACACTCAGCATTAATTGTATCTTATATTGATTATAACAGCCGGAAGGGTTACATTTAAGAGACACTTCACAATATGTATGGAAATTTACATTTAATATACAGTATACAAAAGAAAATGTAAGAATTATGCACTGCAAATTTACAATTTCATCGTACTAGTATGTGTATACTTAATCACATGCAGTATATTACAGAGGAAAGAGGTTTTTCAACCTTGCTTGCATATGCAAAATGAGCACAGCAGGTCAGTAACACCAAGTCAGTAACTGCGAAAAGCTGAAATACAGCAGTTCTCTCTTTTGATAGCAAATGTATTCCTTTCAATGCGTATACACCCACTCAATGGCTGAACAGTTGCTAGGGAGCTGCCCTTCAGTGAAAAAAATCTAATCAGGGAGCTACATCCCAAACATCCACCTGCTTCCTCACTGCTGGACATTGGTCTAGGTCCACCCATTTAGCAACAGAGTAATAGTACAACAGTGCAGCAGGGTGTGTGAGGCGTTTCTAAGCCTGAGGCTCAAAAGCACAAAAAAAGGTGGAGGAAAGTGTTAAATTATTAATGTATTAGCTACCTTCACACAGGCAGCCAAGCAGGATAGTGAAATGTGTTTGAAACCTAAGCCATCTTCTCCCTTTTACCCTGGGCTCTGAGTAAATAAGCAGTAAATATGAGTGGATGTATTTTTAATATTGCATGCCAAGGGGACCAACACTTTCCCTTCACTATCTTTTTTGTTGGATGTTTGGAATGCAGAGAGATGCTAATGCATTTAAAGAAGAAGTCATATAGACATTTACCGGAGCACTCCCTTGAGAACATCCTGGTTATGAAAATGTACATTCAGTGAGGAAAGATTCATTCTAGCTGCAGGTCATGCTTTCTTTTCCAGTAAATATTTGAAAAGAACGATTGAGGTGATATGTTCTGTTTACATTAATCTACATTCCTGTGCATATACAGCAGAATCAATAATCATGTTTGCAGATTTTGTTCTGTATGGCAAGTGTGATGTCCGATGCGATTAAGCAAAACAAAATATAAATGACTCACGTCTAATACATCTCAACAATTAAAGATCTCTTGACAAGGAGGAATGTGATGCAATACACTTTATCAAAGCCTTGAGTAAAGATTGAGTGAAATCATCAGAGGCTTGTGTAATCTTATGTATTTGGCTCCTCATTTCCAGTAATCTAAGTCTACTCATACTGCATGGTGGGGAAGACACTGTATTGTTATTATATGCAGTCTTGTTGATATACTTAGTTAATTTTACTAATCATTTTCAAATTTCTAGGATATACTTTTCACTGTAAAGGCCTGACAGTATGGGCAACAACTTGTGGCTTTGAAAGCATCTGTGTTTACAGTAAAAACACCTCTAGAAATTATGATACATGATTGGTTTACTCAACCTTGGTGCTGGTTCAAAGAGACACAGAAGCATGTTTCAGACTTCATGTTCTTGGTCACAAACTCCTTCTAAAAGCAGCATTAGGCAGCTTAATATATGTCAATAAGGTAGCAGATGCTAGTTTACCCCCTGCCATTGACAACAGAGATGTTGAGAGAAAGACATTAGGGAGCAAAAACTGATAAGTTAGTCCAACACAACCAAATATTGACAGGAACTATTTTCTACCAAAGATAAATAAACGGTTGACAGGGCTTTCTGCAACCTATGAACACCCAATACCAGTGTCCAGTGCCAATGCAGGGAGTAGTATGCCTTTTACGTCGTGATGCAGAAAGTAAAAGAGGTCAGACTGGTGCATCCTATATGTAGCACATTTTGTATGCAGAAGACCAGAGTTTGTGTCCTATCCCAGACCTTTCACCATGATCTTCCCAAGCCGGAACCAAATGGTTAAGCCACCATATGCATATATTGTTGAAAGAAAGAAATATTTTATCACTGATCCCATAACTATTAACATTCCTGTCTGGTGATCGTTGTGTATGATACAGTGAAATCAATTTTTAAATGTAATTTTCTATTGCTATGAGTACCTCAAATTAATTTCTATTCAACTTCAGTTGTATTGGGTTGTCAACCAACTTCTAATAAAGATTCCGTATTTTGTGAAAAAGGTGAAACAATTCTTTAAATGGGGTGGTACTCACAGTGATATGAAAAGGTCTGGGCAGTGAAGTAGATCTGTAGGACATTCTGGGAAAGCCCTCTGGCCAGCTGAAGACAGGGCAGGGGTTACTCCATCCTTTGGAAGTTGATTGAGGAGGAGGAGGAGGTGGAGGCTCATAGCTGGTGAATACTATTTTCTTCTCCTTCTCCCTTCCTCTTTCCATCCCTCTGTCTTTATCCCAGCTTGGCCTCTCTCTACCTCTATCCTTTTCCTTCTCTAATCCTCGGACTCTCTCCCATGGGCTTTCTTTTCTCTTCTCCCTCTCCTTCCCTCTTTCCATCCCTGAGCACCCATTCATTTCCCATGGAGTCCCTCTCTCCATAACCTTCTCTGGTGCTTTTCCATTCCTTTCTTTCCCCAGGGTGCCATTAGCTACCAGTTCATCAAGTCGCCTCACACTGTCAATGTCTGTCTCTAGATAAAGTCTCCCGGTGGAGGGCTGCGCCTGGATCTTGGTACATAGCTCCAGGTCGTGCTCTGGGTACAAGTGACTTTCCCCTTTTACATTCCTCAGCACATCCCCAGGCTCTAAGATCTTACAGCTGGGTAATGTCTTGCTCCACTGGTGGATGGAGCTGGTGATGTCCTTAGAGTCATACTCCTTGATGGTCTGGAGGTTTGAGCTGGTTGGGCTGTACCACAAGTTTGTTGCTGATGTAGACAGTGGTGGGTTTGTTGATGTTGAATGTAGTGTGGTTGTTAGTGATAGGTGAGATGGGGTTAATGGTGGCGGCAGTGGAGAAGACGGGTAGCAATGTCGAAGGGTGGACTGTTGTTGAGAAGGTCCGCCGTTATATTTCAACACTCTACATGTCACTTCATTCAGAAATTGCGAAAACTTGCGCCTGTCCTCGGTCTTGTTGTCCCGCTGATGGGATGCCAATGTGGCAGCATTCTTACTCAGGCTGGAGGTTGACACATTTTGGGTCCCCACGTCTGTCCTTAGCTCTGTGGAAGTTCTCTCAAGAGCACGATCTCCTTTACTTTCAGTTTTAGCAGCAGAATGTGAGAAGATAAGATTTTGGTAAATTATTTCAGGCTCTGCCATGGCAATAACAGAAGTATGGTCAGTGGTGTCAGACTTTTCACCTGATGCCTCAGTGCTATCTTGCTTAACTGGAGTCCGTAGCAGGCAGGTGACCCCTGAGCTCCAGCTATTAGTGTCCCAACTCCCGTCATCATCACTGGAGCTGCCATTGCCACTATGTAGGCTAGGGCTGGGGCTTGATGTCTCTAGGCTTCCCAGCGACCTCCTCTTCAAGCGAGAGATTGATCCCTTTAGGCTGGATAAAGAGCCCTGAAAGCTGGGCAGTCCTTGGAGATGTGGCAATGATCCTTGTAGGCAGGGAGCAGACCCCGGGAGGCTCGAAAGGGAACCTTTGGGGCTCGAACTGATAGAACTGTGTAAACTGGAAAGAGAACCCTTTAGTATCAAAGGAGAGGATTGTCGGCGTAGTGGTGGGTCTTCTTCTTGGTCACTGTATGGTCCTGAGAAGACAGGGCAAGATGCGGTGGAAGAACTGGAGCCACGGTTCTGCCGAGATCCTGCTGTTCTGGCTCTTGGTTGGCGCCGCAGAGTAGACATATCAATCGCTTTCTTTCCTCTACTTCGCACAGTCTTTGGTGATCCTTTCTGTACAGACTCAAGCCTGAGACCATCGGCTGAAATGGACACACACAAGTGAACCATGTCAGGCTCAGTACAACAGATTTCCAATGGGTTTTCTGTCCTCTGGCTTTGCCCAATTTAAATTGTCTGCCCTAGTTGTCCAGGCCACCAACAGGGCGCCCAAGCTGTTGCAGTGTGACACACTTATACTACCAAAGCTCAGTACACAATGAGATCCCAAAGAGGTTAGGGTCTGATAGTCATTTGGATGTGAACCAACCTACTTTCATTACCATTCATAAGCTGACACTGTCAATTCTATTTTTCCTTTTTGAAACAACATTATGGATCAGCAGCTGCATCACCAGTGCTTTGTTTATAGGCATCATCTGTAATGAATTTGTGTATCGACAAGGATGGTGTTGGAAAGCAGCTGGATATCCAGGTCAGAGATATTGACCACAGTAACCACGTGAAATCTGCTTTGTGGGCAGCAGGCAAGCAAAGTGGCCCCAAATTGATTGGCTATACATGGTATTTATAGTGGTTTGTTGTGGAGTTTATTATGCTGCAGTGCAGAGATGAACTTATATCTTTGTAAGTTCACTAGTAATTAGCTTCAACTCGTCCCTCAAGACACACTTGATATTACTAATTTGTCACTCCCACAATCTATTTCATCTCAAGGCAGAACATCTCCATGGAGGTGGTTTGGTGCGGAGGGAGCATCTGTTGCCTCTTGCTCGGATGAAAAGGAGCCTCCCAGCAGATGTTACTTTGTCCAGACACCCGGCCATTAAAGATGCAACTCCTATCACAAACATCAGTTTAAAATAATACAGATTAGTAGTGCTGTTTTACAATTTTCTTCCATGAACATAACTCTCATTAAAGTCTTACACAGCTATGTAGTTTGAGAGACTCTTATATCAATCAAATAGTGTATGCTGAGTCTTAAAAACATATAAGACAAAAAAGAATATATAATATATATATATATATATATATAAATAATAAAAGCCAGTATGGGAACAGAAAGGACAGATCCCCTGAATCTGTGGCTTTTCTGACTCTTAACATCCACATTGCGGCCACATGTACATTTTATCAGTGGAACATCAATAGCATCCTAAGCAGTTCTCCAGTCTTGCGTAACCAGAGCAACTAATTGCATTGTTGGCACAAAGGTGAAACCTTGTCTCTATTAATAGACTCGTAATGGAAATACCAGCATTATAATACAACCTAATATATAGATGCTAACGGTTGATATTTAATATTTTCATTCTCAACACCAGTGAAGGTAGTACTTAATTTACTGATCTGCATTTAATTGTTATAATAACTGAAACTGAAATTGAAAGCTATAGTCTCTTATATATTCAGACCTTTATGTTGACTGATTCAGACTGAATGGCCCATTTGTTGTTTATTTCTTACCTTGTTAGACATTTTTCTTGTTTTAGCTGGCTGTCTTGTAATGCCTTCAATACTCATTTTAAATGTTTACCTTATATATCATTCTCTGATTATGTTTATAGCTTAGCATCCTGGCCGTACAGAAAGACATCTCTAAGAACATTGGTTTATTATTTGTCCTTTTTTCCATGTCCTTTTTTCATGGGTACAATTTTCCACAAACTGCAGGACTGATTGCTAACAAAGGGCGGTACTCAACCAAAACAGGAAGAGGACTGCCTCACTGTGATTGAACCCTGTGAAGCTACTCTACATGGCAGATTGTGGAACCACTGGGAAAAACAACATCTCTCAAACAGCTGTAGCCTCTTTATAAAATCTCAAAAGGAGTGTTTGAAGAAGGAGTGATGATGGAGAGACAGAGCTCTGGGAAGACCAAAGTAAACCTTGGGTGGAAAAGATGAGGTGAAGCAAACCTTGTGCACATTTTGACATAGAGCATGCCACCAGAGCCCCTGATGAAGACATGCTTTATGTTTTGTATGTCGTCTAAAACACATTACAGTACAGACAGATGTCAGTAAAACAATTTGAATTGTTCTCCAACATCAAACTTTATGAATAATACAATTGACATTCAGTATTAATCAATATAAATGTATAGCTGAATACATTTTTAGGAGTGACAACTTATTTTAAACCTTAAGCATGTATTTAATAGGTCAGATTTTAATGGTGATCTTCCCTTTAAGATTCTATTATTGGAGGCACGGTTTCACCTTTGCACCAACAATGCAATTATCCGCTGTGGTTACACAAGATTGGAGCCCCGCTTAGCATGTTAATGATATAATGTATATGTGGTCCCATTATGGACACCAAGAGTCAGAAAAGTCACAGATTGTGGGGATTTGTCTGTTCTGTTCGTTATTCTCCCTAAATGTCTCTTCTGAAAACGTGCCAAAACGATATTGCTGCTCTTCATTTAAATCTCTTACTATAAGCGTGTGCTCCAGATCTCATCTTTCCACATCCTGCCTAAGAGACTCATTCACCCTTGAAAGGGTGTTAAGTTGTTGGACAATATAACATATAATCTTCTTATTGAACAACTGAGTGGTATGAAATGAAGTTGCTAAATAGTGGGGCGACTGTGGCTCAGTGGTTAGCAAGTCGGTCTTTCAATCAGAGGGTCGGTGGTTCGATCCCCGGCTCCGGCAGTCTGCGTCGTTGTGTCCTTGAGCAAGACACTTAACCCTAATTGCTCACCTTTGCTGTGTCTACGGTCTACTGTATATCATGTAAGTCGCTTTGGATAAAAGCGTCAGCTAAATGTAATGTAATGTAAATAGATACGATAGGTAGATAACTCCAAAACTGTGACTGTGATGCTGTTAAACACTATCTCTGAGGGGCTCCACTTGTCTCTAAGTAATCACATTCTACCGGTAGCGGCTTTAATTACATTTAGTTTATTAGCCAAGAGGTAGTCATCCATCACCAATATGCAGAGCAGCTCCTATGTGATTCATCTTGTCCCTACTAAGCTTCACACCATACAGAAACTATGACTTCTGCAGCCAGTTGTAGCTGAGGCAGCGTTATTTTACCTGTTTATGAACAGAAATTAAAACTAAAAGGTAAGTTATAGAGCAAGTGGAACAAGAAACAACTCACAGAACAGTGCACAATAACCCCAACCCCAGACAGCCATACAGCACATATAACAAAAACACAGAGATATAATTGAATAAGATTAAATAATAAAAATAGAAGAAACTATCATAAACGCCTCATGGTTGTATGCCCCTGCCAACCAGTCAAGTTTCAGTTTAAATCCAAGTCCAAAATGTCATTATCTTATCACATTCGACATGCTATTGTTATAATAAGCAAATGCATTCTTGAGTTAGGGCCAAAAACATGTTTTGTGAGTTCACAGTGATCTTGACTTTTGACCACTAAATGTTTAACAGTTTAACCTTGAGTGCAAGTGGATGTTTGTGCTAAATGTTAGTACATTTCCTTCAGGCTTCCTGAGATATTGATAAAACATAATGTTGCCACAGCTGTCACCAGCACAGAGGCATGAAAATTCATCTGAAGGTATGTTATGTTATGTGTCCCATAATTGGGGTACAGTAATACAAGGGTATTTCACTCAGAAAAGTGCTTAGCCCTCAGAAATAAGTTATTTAGGTCTATAGGATCTAAAAAATGTGACCAAACTTTCAAAACAGCTAATTTATTTAAGACATCCTGTAATCTTTTTTGGGGAACGGTGTTAAAAAGTTTATACATTTTTCAGGAAGCATTTTTGAGCAAATAAAACAAGCTTCTGAAGAAGTTTGTAGAATGATGAAGAGGGGTGCCATTCCCTGGAGGGAAGGCTCAAGAGGTTATTTAGCAAATATCAGGATGCCTAACTAAGGTGGTGAACACAGCTAAACATCAGCATGTTAGAATTGACGCATTGAGCATGTAACTGATGTTAGCATTTAGCTACAACCTAGTTTTGTTTCTATATATTGATATTTTATTTAATTTTTTACTCTTCACCACTCTGTATTTAGCAGAATATTTGTCTCAAGTTAGCAAATACACATGTTCATTTTGAGTCAAAAAGGTTTAGTATTTCTGTTTTTATTATTGTGTCCCGACATTTAACGTCCATCATCGCCCAAGAGAATCTCTGGTTACTAAAACTAAAAAACAAATTCAACAGGATAATAATAATCTAATCAGATGCAGCAACTCAAGCACCCCCAGCTCTTTGAATAATACACACTGGTTTTGCTAATAAGATCTCTCCCGACTCATCGTATCCTCTGAGTACGGTCTGATTCTCCAAAGCCTTCACAACTGAAACAAAAAGATCAGATGCCTCATTTCATCCCTTCAAGCATCTGCCTGATGAACTCTTCAGAGATACGCTTTGACACCTTTGATTCACAAATAGGGAAATACTGCTTAGTATTTGGTTGATGCTATGCACTTTAGCCGTGTTGATTACAGCACCACAAATCAAACTTATTGACATATAACACAAACTGCCTTCAGGGTGGTTAGCAGGGAAATCCTCAGGACTATTTTTATTCAGAGCTAAAATCTAGAAGAAGGCTATTTTCTATGGTTTTTATGTATTTCTGGACTATGACCCACTGTGAACATTTCCTTTGCAAACACATTTACTGTCTGTGGGCATTAATACTTGCGGCCCAACTCAGCATGAGAAGATTTACCCCAATTGTGCTGAAGAAAAGCAGCCAACTGAGGGCATATAGCAAGACTCACTCATTCAACTTTAATGGAATTTTAACCGCTTTAATTCAGTACCCTAATGCAGTTTTTTTTCTTCTTGTTATTAATGGGCACTCAAACTAATTACAGATCCCCCTTTTTCCCCCCAGTGTCAAAATGCATTTTTTCATGGAAACGGTAATTGTGATCTGGATCCTTTTTTTTTTTTTTTGTCCAAAACTATGTCCCAGGAAGATCTGTATACTTCTCCCTCTAAATGCCAAGGCAATAACACAGACACTTAAAGGAAATGTCAGCAGCACTGTCTGACCGAGGATATGGGGTCTGACAGCCATGACAAGCAATATTTTTCTTTTCCTTGTCAAGAGGAGCCATGTAGCGGTGCATCCTTTACATTTACGGCAGAAAAAGACAGTAAGTAGCAACAATTGAAACAAATAGCACTGCTGTACACTGAAAGCTTTGGATACGAGGTTAGGCAAAAGGTCACTTTCACCTAATGGAAACACACCAACTATTTCACACACTTTGTCAGTGAGCACATGCTCACCGACATGCATGTGTCCACCCACACATATTCATATTCCATGCAGAATAATTTGAAAGGGAAATTACACACAGCCACTGTTTATGTATGCAACAGTGCTCTCTAGTGGTCATACACATTAAAACCACATACATTAGATATATTTTTCACAGCTTCTGTATCCCATCCCATTTGGGTTAGGGTTGTTGACACAGACAAACTCAGATGGGTGCAAACTATTGTTTTATGACACGTTCATGCCTCAGAAGACTGAAAGTGAATTGGTTAACAACCCCCCCTCCCCCTCCCAAAAATAAAATCAACATAGTCTTTTGGAGGTCAATAAGATGCTTTTTAACAGTTCTTGACCAGGGTCTTGCTTTAATGCTGCTGAATGTTGGGGTAACAACATTACTGCCAACAATATCAACAACTATATTTAAAGGTGCAATATCCGACATTGGCAGCATTTTGATTGCCTCTCAACGGCTGTCAACATCTCAACAGCAGGTAGGCGCTACGCTTCAGCAAGGACGCTGTCCGTCGGGACGTCGTTGTCAGCTGTAACGGACGTGTTAGAGCAGTGCAGAGCAAACCAGTGGGGCATGCTCACATGCACGAACGTGCACTAAAAGCACACGGCCGGCCCGGCTATCAACAAAGCAAGGAGAAGCTTGAATAACAACACTCACAGAGGGGGAACGACATGATTGTCTGCTCAAGTAGACATTTATATCTTTTAAAAAGGCTGTTTCTATAATAGGTTTGACTCTGAAATCATATGAAAATATTTTAAAAGAAAGAAAAGAACCAGAAGCAGAGTTCACATCACATCTCAGTTTGAATATCACCAGTTTGTTGATTTAATAGCCTGAAAAGTGCCTGGTTATGGATGCCCAGATGCACCACTGATGTGTATTATCTTGTTTTTAGGTGCATCTTTTACATGTCTGTACTCCTGCTTTCTTTTTAAGTTGATCACCTGTATTAATAGTTTGGCTAAGCAGGCTCCTGAGCTACACTAAAGTCATCACGCAATATTTCTTAGTTGTGTGTATTACTCCTTATAATGGCGGTATGCCTTTCATTTGCGGTCTAATGGGACTATATAGAACTTTCTTGACTTTCTTGTGTATGGGTCATCTCTGAGATGATGTACACATTCAAAATAATGGTCATACTAAGACATGACTTTTGTGTGTGTTGGTGTGTGATTGATCTGCAGTACAGATATATTATGGAAAGTGACGCAGTAGAGGCTTAAAACATTTTATACATATTCTTCTGTTGTGAAAGTGTATGTGTGTACAGTATGTGTGTATACGAGGAGGATAGGATTCAGAAGGATAAATATGCTGCTTTAGAAATATGTCTTGTAATTAAGTTCAGAGGAAAGAAATCACGGAAATGTACTAAGTAATGCAACCGAGAGAAGATGGATATATAAATGTGGAAAATGTAGAAAAACAGCTGTCATCAGTATTAAGTGCCGTCTTGTACAGCTGCTAATAGTTAATTTATATGTCTGAACATGATTCATGAATATCAAGAAGGAAATGCAGGCAGCACATTCACATGAGAAATATAAGTATGGCGTAGATGGAAATTATAAAGATGTGACGAGAATCTAAAGAAGACGTTCAGACCGAATGCAAATGGTTGGGTTGAGCCTTAAGATCTTTTCATTAGTCTGCACAAGCACTCAGGTGCACCAGGGCCTCATAAAAGGTCTGGCATACAAATTATGCATCACAAAATAATTGTTTATTGAAGACATTTTGGGGAGTTTTTTCTTTATACAACATCAGCCAAAAGCAACAAGCTGTCAATTGAAGGAAATAATGTTTATTTTTATGAAATACTGCACGACCTTTTTCTACTATGCTACTATGCCATGTTTGATCATTTTTGTGATGCTTCTAAAAGCCAAACCATATTGGAGAGAAAGTAATGCTGAGCATTTACAATATATATATATATATATATATATATATATATATATATATATATATATATATATATATATATTTAGTATTAAGATTCAAAACAGGTGTCCAATGCTAAGACTCACGAGTATTCAAAGACCACCAGATTGACTCAATTATAAACTCCATGAATAGATATTAGATGTTTCATCCTTTAATCTCACAGTTTTAAATGACAGTTTGCTGGATTTTAAACATGATGCCAAAATCCATTTTGTAAATGAGGCGTAATGGCTTTTGTTTTTTCTGGCACAAACACGAAGAGTGAAATACACACCAGGGGGAAAGGAAACGTTACAGTGTGTTTAGCGCTAATTAACTATATAATTACAATAACTACCTCTAAGGGACTAAATTCTATAATCATAATCTGGACTAAAGAGACAACATTCATTTGTGATAGTAAAGCAGTAGCAGCTGATATGAAACTGCACTATTCCTCAATGAATAGAAAGTAGTTATTTACAGCACAACACATGCTCAGTTTTTCACAGATTGTCCCTTGAGTTTACAATGGGCAATATAACTCAAAAGGAATATTCCCAGATCTTGAATAATGTTTTCTATAACTTTTCACAATGTCCTACAATTAGATTTACAATTAGATTTGCAGTGTTAGATAACCAATGTTTACACGAGTTTATCATTGAGACGAAGAGGATTAATATGTGTAACTTTCTGACTCTCAGTCTGATAAAG
Organism: Cottus gobio; assembly: GCA_023566465.1. Lineage (NCBI taxonomy): Eukaryota > Metazoa > Chordata > Actinopteri > Perciformes > Cottidae > Cottus > Cottus gobio. Next base: position 10,099,974 of record CM042228.1, read on the forward strand.
ATTGACAGACTTTCACAGAATGTTCAAGCTTTGTTTTCTAAGAAGTTTTATATTCTGAGTTGAACGTTTTTTCTAAATCACAGATTCACATGGACAGGAATGTACCTGAGTAAATGTACTCAACTACTGTTCAATGTTGAGGTACTTGTACTTCAGCATGTGCATTTATTATTTATATGTTATACTTCCACAGGCACTTCTCTACATTCCAGAGGAAAATATTGTTCTTATTACACCACTACATTTATCTTACAGCTACTTTGCACATTCACAATTAAAAACATGGGATTGTTTAACAAAATATGCATTGTTATAGATTTAATTATAATAGTATATAAAGTAATTGCTATTGTCTCACCTCCACCTGCTACAACATAAAAAAGCGTCTTACACAGTAATTCAGCAGTAATATCAATCCATCAACACAACACAACCGTTAATTATACAATTAATATTCCTTAACCTTTGTCTGTCTGTTGCATATTTCACCCGGTGAATAACTGGTTCCCTTGCTGCTACTGTTTTGCTTTGCCGGTCTGTCTCACTGCTGTCTTTGTATGCTCCTCCAGGTCTGTTGTGGTGATGTCTGTTGTCTGCCTCATACAAGGTGCTAGACTGCATGACATTTACGTAATGCTTGTTCTGATTGTTTGTAAGTCGTGTTGGAAATGTGTGGATGTGAGCTGCTGTCTTTTTTACTTTTGTCCTTCCTTTTTCAGTCACTATCCCTTCCCTCCAGAGGCCATTGAAAATATGAATTTGTTCTTGTGCATGTTCCCTGTGAACAAACAATATGGTCACTTTGTGTTTGAGGCAATTCCACATGCACTGTCCTGGTGCTGTACTCATCAGCGCATACTGCAGCTGAGACTTCCTATTTGTTTTTATAAACTACCATTTGGGGAAATTACTATACCTTTTTAATGTTTATGTTTGTGTTTGAGACACAAACATATTTTTACATATTCAGTAAGAACAAAAGGGCTTGCGGCTGAGGGGAGTTGGATAGTAGGAGATGGACAAACACATTGTTGGTCTTTTTGTTTATTTGTTTCTGTTACTGTTATAGAACAGTATGCATAATAATCCACTAATAATACATACACATGCTGGATAAGTAGTCTACATTGTTGGTTTATTGGTATGTCTTGATGAAAACTAACACACGTCTGTTCCATATTAAACACAGTTAAGTGACAATGATGACATTTTGAAGAGAAAATAAAACACATGAGGTCAGAGATATCTGCTCTATGTATTCAGTCAGGTTTCCACTAATATGTATTGTATTTGATTAAAAAGATGATGCCATCATTACTCACCATGACAGTGGTTCAAAGGGCAGCTGTTTCTCCAGACGGTCCACAAAGGACATTGTTGTGCTGTGTGGTTATACATAAAACACGTATTATAAATCAGGAAATACTGGATTCCACAAGTGGCAACCATCTGAATATATATATTTTTACCACAGGTACATTGGTATTCTTACTTCAATTTCCTGAAGAAGAATTAAATGCAGCAACTTAATCACATCAGTGTTGGCGTGAGCGGAGCTGTAACGGAGTCTCATCTCGGCTTCAGAGGATCTTCAGTGACCTTCAGCTTCACAGTCAGAGCAACCTGCAGAGATTAAGTCATCTCATTAACCCGTATTAATCACTGGGGCATTTGTGCTTTTTACATGCATTTAAATTGTTCAATCATTGTGGCTAATGACTGTGTGAAATGCATATGGCATAGATTTTGGCAGAGGTGAGATTTTCTTCTTAATTCTGAAAGTTCAACCTCAGCTCTTATGTCTATAATAAACTGTGAAGCCAAAAAACAGACACTCAGACACAAATGTTCCCATTGAATTCCATTAATCCCACATTGTTTTATCCCACAGCCATTACTGAATAGCATTATGCATCCCATTACACCAGGCTTCCGATCTAAAGTCCAAACTTTAAAATTGTAGGTTTTACTATTTTTCAGCAGATTGAGCCATTCTCTCATTGTTTCCCTATGGGGCAAATACAAGCTGTGTTCTTATTTTCCACCAAGGGCATTGCTCCTGTATTATGGGGCATTGCTGCTGTATTATGGAGCATTGCTCCTGTATTATAGGGCATTGCTGTTGTATTATGGAGCATTGCTCCTGTATTATAGGGCATTGCTGTTGTATTATGGAGCATTGCTCCTGTATTATGGGGCATTGCTGCTGTATTATGGGTCATTGCTGCTGTATTATGGAGCATTGCTCCTGTATTATGGGGCATAGCTGCTGTATTATGGGTCATTGCTGCTGTATTATGGAGCATTACTCCTTTATTATGGGTCATTGCTGCTGTATTATGGGGCATGGCAGTATTTTATGCAATGCATTGCAATCAGTGTTGTATACAAACAGGAAAAGGTATAATCAAGACAGAAGTTGGTTAAAATAACCTTTTTTAATGGAAGTTTTAGGAAAAGGATATTTCTAAGGTATCAAGGGGAGTGAAAATTAATTAATATTTTAGGTTTATGACTAGGACTGAAGATGGTTAAAATATTTAACTGAAAAAGTGAATGTGGGGAATAATATATAGTACGAAGGCAATTTTTTAGCCAGGGATAATCTTGACATTAGACCAAATTATTTTTAAAGCGATGCACCAGGGTTGATATCCACAATCTCAAATCTACATTTAGCATTTTTTGTTGGCCGGGACTTTCTGCAAGAGTGAATACGCTTTTAGATTAAAAGAGAAGAAGAAAACAGATGGACAAAATGAGAGTGTGGGTTGCAGCTACACAGTGAGAGAGAGAGAGAGAGAGAGAGAGAGAGAGAGAGAGAGAGAGAGAGAGAGAGAGAGAGATCTGGTAGCTTTATGCTTTTATTGATGTATGTTTGCTCAAATACAATTGGGATATCAATGCAACTTTCAGTTACCATGGCTACAGCAGAGCCTCTCGGTGAATACACAGCACGACGACTGGTGTGCAGACGCAGAGGGACCAATTAGGAGCTATATGCTGTATCTTAGTGGAGTCCATACATTGTAGTTATGCAGATTATGAGAACATCTCTGGAATGAGAATGATGGGGAGAATACACAGACAATATTTTGAGATTTCAGGGAATGAACAGTGCATTGTGTGTATTATCCCTTAAGTGAGGTTTGATATGTGAGAAAACTATTCAAGTTAGTTGATCTGAATGATTTCTAAGCTAAGATATAATAAAGTAAAACAAATGAATGGCTGTACAATAAAAAATATTATGTTATCATTACCTACCACAACTTAGAACATCATACCCATAAAATAAACACACTCATTAAGACTCATTAAACAATGATGTGAAACATAATATATGGAATCATTTACATGGAGAACTTTTAATTATAATTTTATGGAAATTGCATGTCATAATGTGTCAGCTGTACTATAAAATGCTGTTGAAACATAATGTTAATTTAGGAGCAGCTTCAATTTTTATTTCAGTTGCTTGTGTCGTGAATCGTGGTTGTTTATACCTCTTAAAAACAGCAAAGCTCTGCTGGAATTGCTGCTGGAATATAAACATATAATACAGCTTTAGGTTATGCTGAGCCTGTTTTTTAGATTAAGGACTTGCAGATGTACTCTTTCCCCCACTCTCTGTATGGTGATGAGAAACAGTTTGAATTTGAACTTGTTCATACATTTATGTAATTGTGATCATATATTTGATAATGTGGGGCTCATATCTGATTGTAAAAAACAACAGACAAAAACATATAGAATCCAATTATAACAAGACAAGAGCTTGTTATGTTATGTACTAACATGCTGATGTAAAGCAAGTATGTTTACCCCCCTCAAACAACTATATATACATTATATATATATATATATATATATATATATATATATATATATATATATACTAAAATACAACACATTATCAAGAGATAATTGACAACTTGATATTTAATGGAAGGCGACGCTATTTAATGGAAGGCAAACATTCACAGGCTTGGTAGGCCAACCCTGATAACTCCTGCTGTGAAACTGTCAGCATAGATTTAAAACGTGTAACCGATCAACATCACAGGATTAAAACGTGTGCAACACCACACATAAGCCTGTCTGACTGGGCAATGAAAGCTCCCGGATGAATTGAGAGCTTTGATCTTTGAGCTAGGAAAGCGTTGATAAGTGGGCAAGCAGGTTCACCTGGCAGGGCCACGGTCATGACCGACTGGAAGCCAGATGGGGCCTGTCATCCTTCCCTTCTAAAGATCCTTCCTTCCCTGCCATCATTTTAACAGCAGGAGTTCAGGTAGAGGATCAGGAGACAAGACATATACAGCATCTGTCCCTCCAGCTGTGAATAGTGAGAGCGACAAATACTCAATGAACACGGAGAAAATCGTTTCCGTTTTGTCAGAGGTCATCTGGAGAAGCCCGTTGCGTCAACCAAAGACTTGTTGACTGCTGTCAATGACGGGCCTGTTGAGAGAAATTAAGATGTTATAGGCCCCATCAATACCAAATTTGGAACACTGGGTTTCAGCCTCCGGGACTGAGCATGTCAAAAAAATAATAAATCTAATAAATAAATAAAAATAAATAAAAGTAAAATCCCTGCCTCACAAGTAAGTGTATTGTGTCATGTTTATAACACAATAACTCAAAGTGACCCCCAAATTTACTCAAAATGCACCCTGAGTTTTGAAAAGATGCTGATAAAAAAAGTGAACTAGCTAGAAGGCTAAACTCAACGGTTTTGCAATCCTTAGAGCCTACAGAGTTCGCCAAAACCATTACACTCTCACACAAAGCATTGCAAAGATACGCACAAGAATGTAATTTGTGTCCAGCAAAAAATATGAAAATTGACTTACTTATGGCTGAAATATGAATATTCCAGGCCTTCCTGTTACCTCCTAGCAGCTGAGGCCACGGAGCACCCTGCTGCAGTGAAACGAGCACCGTTCAGGGACCACCGAGGACTGTGGGTTCTCGACATGTCTGAAATAAAATAATTATTAAAAATACTTAACTTCCCTCAATCAAAGCCAGGCTTTGCACATATAATCCTACAATATTGAACTATTTTATATTTAAATAAAATGTGTTTGTTGATATATTTAAGATAATACAAATTAACTTTTAATTTTATTTCTCGAAAAATACTTTTATTTTTATTTCTTTGTACTATCATAAACAATATACCACTAACACATTTATGGCCTTATTATCTATCTTCACAAGAGTTTTTTGTATATTATAGCTTTTTAAATTTTTCAAATGGATCTTGTGAATGAGGAGATAATCAGGATTTAATATGAGATAATTGCATCCGCAATTTTGGCTGAAAAATGGCTAGGGTGCTAATGGTTAAGTATCGTACTTGCAGAACCAACTGAACTGATACATCGGTGGGTTTCCTGCTGCAGATCATCAATCTTCCCCTCAACTCTGATGAAATCAAGAATCCAAGAAATGACTCTAACCTTTCCTTGAAAGAGCTTTGGGCACGCCACCACTGCGCATATTGAGACTTTGATGGATCAGAGAACATTGGCACCTCCATGCTGGAAGGTCCTTTGCAGAGTTGGTCCGCCAGGATGTGGCAGCCTGATGCCAGTAGTCTCCAACATTCAGTCAGGCTGCAGTGAGGCACATGTTTATAGAAGTAGAATAGGAGGTTAATGGACATAAAACTGTTCATGGTCATGTGACTTGGTCAAAAGAATATGAAGGTTGTTGTTAATTGTAATGGTGAAAAATCAGTATGGGGGACACACATAGTGTGTTATCCACACTCCGCTGCTAAGGCAAGATCTGTTAAGACAAATTCATACTTTATTTCTTTCTTACTGACTAATGTGAATTGTCACAAGTCGATTTATACGGCAGTTTATACGGAGGTTAGAATGGCCGGCGCTCTTACCATCTGCTACATTGAATTTAATGATAATGTCCTATTTTATTTCTAAGCACATGATTCTGGCCTGGAGAGAAAAAGGAGTTCCTGGTGCATTAGAGGGACAGACGGGCAGGGCTCAAGAGAGCTGGCCCCAGACTGAACGTTGCTTCTCTGTTGTGTTTATCTGTTGTGTAGAACCACAGAGGAAGAGTTGTAAGTATTTATCTGTGGTGAGCAAGACACGCCAGTCCTCTAACATTGTCATCCATCCCTGTCTTCTGCTGTTAATGACAAATTTAGCATTTAGTATTTATGATTTGTAAGGGCACAGCTTTTCTAACAGGCAGCCCTCCACTCATAATTAGAATTTTCTGAAGACGCATACACATTTTCAAGCCTGTGAAATAAAAAGAGTTGTTCTTGTAGCCAACAACAACATCACAGCACTGAAACAGGAGAAACCTCTGTGAAATATGAAGACATCTATTTCACATCGCTCCCCTTGGAATATTCCATTCTCATAAATTTTGCAGAGCTACAGCTGCAAAGCAGGGATGTTATGACACTCAATCGCACAAATACAACAGAGGCAGTGAAGCTGAAAGCATATACGGGAAACTGTATTTGGATATGATCTAATGAAGGTTTCTAAGCAGCCTTTCTTCTGCATCACTTACTTTTAACACAGTTATGTTGTGGAATCTATTTACAGTGTGTTGAGTAAACCTGCATTGAATCTTAATGCCATGATTGGGACTAACCTTCGGCAATGACTAGCATCAAAAGGGCGACTGGCTCAGTGGAGAGCAAGGTCGTCCTTCAATCAGAGGATCGGCAGTTTGATCCCTGGCCCTCGTAAGTCCATGTGTACTTGAAAAGTTCCCCCGTAGCTGTGCCTATGGTGAATGAATGTTAGTCAGAATCCTGATGAGCAGGTGGCACCTTGCTATCAATGTGTGAATGATGACAAGTAGTGTTAAAGAGTTTTGAGTGGTCGGAAGACTAGTCCATTTACCAAAACACGCTTTATGGCGAGGTTTTAATTGGATGTAACTTTCACTGATAATCTCAGCTTTTCCTGCGAAATGTAAAGCTCAGTACAACAATACCTGTGAGCACTTATGAATAATGTTGGATTCTCTCTTCATGAGCGAGAGGACACACTAATCAGATGTGTTCTTTTCCTGAGGCATACACCTATTTAGATATTGTATTATTTTCCCTGTTCTTTTCTCCTTTGTTTTACACCCACATCAAAGAATCAGCCACTAATTGCATGAACACAGTCTTGTAAATGATGGAGAAAAACAGCAGCTTTTACTAAATATTTTTGTCTATTTGAGTTGACAGTTGAATTTGTTCTTTTTGGAAAGCAAGAAACTATTCTCTACTTTTGGTGTCAGTTTCATACGTGGCATTGCTGCCCTGAGGCGCCAGAGTGTGTGTTTAGGTAAACTGTAATGAGAAAATCCTCTCACCCACAATAAATCCTCTCATCCACAATAAAACACTACATGCAAGTCATCACACTGCAGCAATTACACAGAGGTATAAAACATTTTGTTGGCTTACTTGCAAAAGTGTTTACGATTGTCTTTTATAAGCAATATTTGATTACTTCTATTTTCTGAAGAAAAGTGAAGCAGTTTTACTGTTTATTCACGAGTATTCATGTTATGAAAAACTTGTGCAAATACATTTGGGTATATGGAGTGCCTACAAACCCACACACTGTAAAATAAGACAACCCAGACAATCCTGTGGTTCAACAAGCCATTTATATTCATCTCCCCTTCCCATTTCAAACGAAAGCTCACTAGAATATATCTACCCCCATCTGAGCATCTACACCCATGGCTTGAGAATTTTCTTTGCAAAAGGTGCACCATATTTGTCTCGCAAGCCAATCAGAGCATACTGGGCTTTTGCAGGAGGGAGGGGGTGGCCTTAAAGATACAGACGCTAATACAAATTGTTTTAGACAAATGGGGAATACAGGTATATTTAGACAGGTAATAATAAATTAAAAAGCATTATAGTAAACATGTAACATGTAACATGTAAACATGTTCTATAAGAAACCCAAAGCACACAAGGCTGAAAATTAATATAATCTGTCCCCTTTAATTAAGGGTTGTGATGCAGCCCCGAAACCTCAACTCTTCCTTTCAAACAGGTACGATTTAAAACCTGCACACTTATCTTTCCAACTGTATAGGGATATTGGAGTTGTCAGGGTGCTATAAAGCTGGCTGTTTCTAAGCAACATAACGATTTCAACACTACAGGGATTATAATTAAGTTACATGCCAATCAAGCCATCCTTTCATTCTAGTCATAACACTTTGACGTGACAAAGGAAATGACACTCTGTAAAGATTGTTATAATTTTCTACTTTGGCATGTCTTTTTAATCTTCAGTTGTCATAGAAATCTCATCAAATTAATCATACAGTGAAGTATATGATTATAAGATGAAAATAGAACTGCAATTGAAGTTAGTATGTTGGTTCAGTGTGTGTTGCGGCTGTGATGGACTAACAATACTCTGTAACATTATAAGTACTAGTGCCACAATGTAGCAATTTGCTATGAAAATAATGAATTTTAAATTAGATTTCCCTGTTTTTCCTCAACTTTTAGCTCAACTATTTGGAACCAGATCATGTCAATGTTCAAGTCAATAAATGTTCTGATCCATGTTCTGGTTAACGTTCCGGTCAATGTGTCGGTCAATGTTTTGGTCAATGTTGCAGTGAACGTTTCTATTAATACTAAAGCTATCCGGGTTGAATCCGGGTTGAATGAGATGAAACACAGCAACCAGCAACCAGCAACCAGCAACCAGCAAACGTTGAGTGTCTGAATCCGGACACTTGCAGCTCCAAACTGCTCCGCAATCCCTACAGAGAATAATAACGTTGATCTGTTTCTCTCCACAGACTCATGCCGCTCTTTTGATTTCCACTGGTCTTACTGGTGTTTAACCAGCGTCAGTGGTCAGTTAAACCTGCTGCTGCCATGTGACCTCAGAGTCAAAAAAGCTGATTTGAGGCCAAAGAGCGGGATATAAATACCGAAAGAATAATTAGGATTAGTGTATGGTGAGAATGTGTGTGTGTGTGTTTGTGTGTGTGTGTAAAGTCTCCATTATTTTCCTCAGCCTCGTTGGGCTGAAAAACACAAACTGACACACTAACACACACGTTGGCTTCTATTTCACGACACAAACTGATTATCAGCAGCCACAGAGTCCTCGGCACCTGTAATGCAGGAAGTTTACATCCAGTTCAGGGTGCAATGCTCCAAACACCGGAGGCAGAAATGTATATTTATATTCCTCGCGGATATCTGCACAAGGCTCCAGCACCTCATGACTGTCCAAACAGAGAAATAACAATCAGAAATCACACGCAGCCTTGATCGGGCCCTCGTGCATGTGGGCCTGTCGGGTCACTTGCTGGGCGCTGATCAGCATTTCTGTGACGCTTAGGCGGTTGTTTCCTGCGTGGACCAGCAGTGTAGCCAAGGCATCTTGCCCAGTCTCATGTTTTTAATGTTTTGAGTGGAGCTCCGAATACATGTTTAAATATCGGGGCTGAACGGTGGTGTCGCCTCACAACAGGAAGGATGTTCTCCCCGTGTCAGCGTGAGTTCCTTCCGGGTTCTCTGGCTCCCTCCCACAGTCCAAAGACCTGCAGCTCAGGTTAACGGTTGGTTGTCTCTCTCTATAGGAGCCCTGCAATTACCTGCACACCTGTCTAAGTGAGCCCTGCCTTCACCCAATGTCAGCTAAAATAGGATAAGCAGTTCGGATAATGGAATGTTTAAATATCAACAAAAAACTGAGCAGGTGAGAATGCGCTTAAATGTTTGCAACATAACAGTTAGAGTGAATGCAGGTCTCAAAACCCATCGTTTGTGTGTGCAGGACGCTCCGACCATCACTGCTGACTGACAAAGCGGAAAGAAACGAGGATAAATGGCAAAAAGCATAGTTCTGGGCCGTCCAAAAAAGAGTGGAAGTGGGATTACATCAACCAGGGCCAAGACCTGGTACTCTGGGTAACATCAACTCACCTCAGTTGAACATTATCAAGAAAGTACAGGCACCTAAAGACATGCCTTTAGTACAACAACAAGGCATTGTCAACCCTGAGTTGAACCCCACACCTGTACAGGCACCTAAAGACCTGGCTTTAGGGGGCATGGTCAAACCTTGTTGCCATTGAGGAGCCTGAACAAAATCCTCAGGAAAAGGAAATGCTGATCCTTAATAATTTCGCCACCCAGCTGAAGTCCCTCTGCCTCGCTATCCATAAAAGCGGGATAGCGATCAAAGGCTGGGATAAACTGGACATAGTACAGAAGAGGACCCAACAGTTCAACATCCAGAAGTCCCCCACCAAGAAAGCCTGCAACATCCTTCGAAAACAAGTGATGGTGCTTATTGATAAGGCTGAAAACCACCGCCTATTTGAGAGTATGCACGAATCTGCGAAGGCTGAAAAAGAAGAACTGGACAGCCAGCGGGAGAGTCTGCTGAAGAAGATGAAGGAACAGCTGGCAAAGCAAAAGAACTTTGAACAACTCAAGTCGGACTGTGCAGTTGCAAGACAGGAAAACGGGGAGTACAAGGAACAAATAAAAGAATTTGCTTTGGAGAAAGCGCTCCTGATCGGCAAAAAAGCAGACAAAGAGGCAATCAGCCAAGAAAATTGCGCTATGCAACTCCACATTCAGGAGTCCAAGGATAGAATCTCGTTAGGATAATATTAATTAACGTTAAAACTTTTGGGAAATTTTTTTCATTTCCTTTTTTTTCTTTTCTGTGTAGTATCATAAACTGATATAGCACTAACACATATATGACCGTATTATCTATTTTCACAAGGGTTTATGCATATTATAGTTGTTGAAATTATTCAAATAGACCTTGTACTTGTGGAGATAATCACAATTTAGTGTCGGCTAAATTTTCAAAAGTTAACAACAAAGAAGACGAAAAAATAAAAACACTTTCTCTGATTACTCTACATTATCCCGCCAGTGCTGAGGAAAGATTCAAAGGCCACTCAGTGGGACGCATTGCCAAAGATATGCACCTCTTGCTGTGAGGAAAACATGATTACAGACAGAAATAAAAACCAACAAGCTCAGATCGTGCACCTGATGGATGCATGTTGGCCTTTGGTAACCATGTTTGCCTTACAGGGAAAAGGACGATATTGCTCCCTCCATGTGCATGTTACCGATTGTGGATTTAAAGGCTTTAGACTCGCACTGAAGTTCATCTCACTTGGACTGCTCTATTTCCTTTTGGTCACAGCTGTTGTTGCATCGACAGTAGTGTTCCTTTCAGGTTCAAACTGTGCTGGAAGATAAATATGCTTTTGCGATATTGCCCTGCTTTACTGACATACTTCCTGGCTAACTAAGTAGGTACTAGAGTAACTGATATTATTTTCGGCAACTGAAACAATTATAATATTGTCTGGTTGCAGCCTCTCATTTATGAGGAACTTCCAACTGTTGAGTAGAGAGGAGACATTTGGAAGATCTGACCTTTGACACTGAGAAACTGGAAAGTACATTTTCCTTTTTTTCTGTTTATTGACTGTTTAAATGATTAATTGAGAAAACAGTAATTGCAGCCCTATTGTAGATTGAGAGAAATTATTTCTTGCCATAAGGCTAGATTCTAATCGTTATACTACTGGCTATTTACCATACTTGGAAACATGTTAGTGGTAATATAATTTCACAGACTAAAGAGCCAAAACCTGTTTGAATTGAGGTATTATTACAATGTGTTGCTTTCTTCCAATGTAAGAATTGTGCAATAGTTTTTTTTTGCAAAAAAAAGAAGAAAGAAAGTTTCCATGTTACTGAATAACGTCGTTACTGTTGCAACGGTGGGAAACAGATTTGTTTTGCAGTCCTCTCAGGGACTTATCACAACTAATAAAATCAATCTTATAAATGTTCAGGAAATTGGAAATTTTAAAGAGCATGTTTACAAGCAGAGGTGTCATTTTTTATTCTCTTCACATCTTGTCTTCCTGTCTCACAGTGTGGTCATACTGGAGAAGCCTTCTGCACTCTTGCCCTTGCTAGGGGGATTTTTTTCAGTCTTGGGATTTGTCTCTGCAGTTCACAGGGTCTGACCACGCTCCACTAAACAAACTTTGTACTATCAGCAGTCTTCCTGTGTCCTTTCTGCCGACCCTGCACTCTCATTCATCTCCTGCTTTTCCTCATTTTTTTTTCAACCCTTTCCTTCCATCTGTGGTGTTAGGGAACAACCCTTCTTCCTGTACCTTCTCACCTCCTTTTCAGCCTCCGTCTATTCATCAAGCCGTTTTCCTTCACTTCATCCATTTTCAGCAGAGGTGAAAGAAATCGTTAATGAAAGAAAACCAGAGAGAGAGACAGGAAGCGATAAAAGCAGAATAAGAAGAGCAAGGTCAGACTGTACTTTTCCTATTTAGCATACATCCGTCTCACTCTTTGTCAGTTCTTTTCAATTAGTGCAGTTTGTGCTTTGGATGTACAATTCATTCGAAAGGCTTTTTCCTTGAGAAAGTCACTCTCTATACATCTATACAATACATCTGCTCCATATAATCGCATGTGGATGTGCTGTTGCAAACCTATTTTACTCCAATATGTTAGTTTGAATGCAATTCAAAGGTTCAGTTTGAGCACTTTACTCATTTTAGCACAAAGAATCCATACAAAAGGGATATTAGAAAATTAAATCGTGTATCCCTGCTATTCCAAAACCTTGCTTTTTGTATCATTTCATTTAAAATGGTAACACTCGCTCAGTGGCTGACAGAATGGTCGTCCTGTTGCATCATGGGAGACCGGGAAAACAAGCGAGCAAATTAGGTCCATCATGTTGGTTACAGTCGGAGGAGCTTTGACACTTTCATTATTTGGTTCCTGTCCGCATGATGGAGAAATTGACGGAACATTTTCAGGAAAGACATGACTACAATCTGCAAACCGGAGCAGTTTAGTCGTAAAACTGTCTGAACCGGACATCATCTCATTCAAAGGTATGTTGTGGATTTGATAGAGATGGCTCATAAAACACAAAACACACCCAATAAAAGCATAAAAGTTTTTCTAAAGAATATTTTATATATAGTAGCTTGATCTAAGAGGCTGAGTTTATCTCCTCCTGCGTCAGCCTCTTTTCAGCGTTGACGGTGCATGTGAATAATTCATAGCGAGGGATTATAGTGAGTGAGAGTGAGCAGAGAGGAGATATCAACACTACCTTAACCTTGGGCTGGCAGCCACAGGTTTCTACTGAAAGGTGAGGTTCAATTGGATGAGGGGATGAATATCTTATTTTCTGCTTGATTCCTCCTCCCCTGCAGCTCAACAGAACCATTTGAAAGTGAGGTATACAAACGCAGCTGATAATCAATAATAAATGATGAAAAACACAAAACACATGCACATAATTGGATTTGGAATTGCGTAAATATTTTACAGCATGATTGATTTAAGTGCAGGGGTGCTAAAATCAATTGAAAAAAATCCATACTATTTTCTCCGGATAATGAGAAGGTGAAGATCTTAATGTCCCTAATTGAGATATTTTACTGCATAATGCTGAAACTCGACTTTGTATAGTAACATTTAAATTAGCCAGTTACTTTGAGGAAGAGAGAACGGGAAAAGCCCTTAATTTATTCTACTAAGCAGTGAATAATTTACTTCTAAGTTTTTTTTACGAATATGTGATTTGGAAGCAAAAGTACTTAAATTACATTGTGACTGCAGCTGTTTTAGATTTTTTTTCCCACATATAGCTAGAACATGCAGTTTTGTTTTGGGATAAATAGCAGTGTTGTAATCCCATGATCCCATGAAAAAAAGATCTTCCTACCATTAAGTTTAAAGCCAAACTATTAACATGTTGTATCTGGTTTGTTTACATGTTACTGGTTTGTTAAAATGTATTTCAGCCACCGAAGATGACAGCACAAGAAGTCTGCATCCATGCACCAGAAAGGATCCTCAGTTAAAGCAGAGTCTGCCGAGCTCTTCCTGATTTCAGAACACACTTCCCACTTGATTGACACTGATGAGCAACACTCTTGGACCCCTGCTGATAAATTATGGTCAATTTGTGCAAAGAACCGATAAAATGCTTTACTGATTACTGATTGCACCTTTAGGCATCGACAGTTAGGCTTTAAATAGATTAGTGCTGGGAAGCTGAAGGGAAGCTGAAGGGAAGCTGTGTAAAAGTATGACGTTTCCTGAGACATAACTATCCCACTCCTCATTTTGAGGACTATTTGGTCGAACAGAAAGAGTTTATAGATTATTTTCTTCTAATTTACTTGTTGTTGTCCTGAATTTGATGTGCACTTTATTCTGACACTTCCAGCTGCTATTGATCAGCTTCCCAGAAAACAACTGGTGATCTTGAAGCAATCACAGGCCATTACTAAACCAGAAAGCACAGTTTTTTCCAGATTGCCTGCACTTATCGCCTGCTTCTTCGACACCTGCAGTTGGTTTTATGGATGCCGTTACCTCAGCCTCAGAAAAGAGGATGATGCTTAAACGTGTTTGGCTTCCCGGGATGTGTGACAGATGCCCAGACTTGGATGTGATCAGATGACACAGGGAGGAGGGCGGAAGACGAATGGCATTTCTTTCTTCAGGGAGAAATAAAAGCGGCAATACATTATAGCTTTAAATATAGCTTCTGACTCCTGTGCTAAACAACATTATGGATTTTGTCTTGAGGATTTCTTTTGTAGTCGGTGTGAGAGAAGGCGTCAGATTATTCAAGATGAGTCACACAGGAGAAAGGGCCAAACAGATTGGATGAGTGATCCTTGCTTTAAGTACCATTGCGGGTGCCCTATTATTGTTGTGTTAGCTTAGGTCTTTCCTATCTGTCCGTCTGCTCTCCTCCCACTCGCTCTTTGAATTGGATGCAGGCTGATAAGGGATAGAAGTTGAAGACTAGGAGTGGGGGAGAAGACACAGAGTGCCACAACAACACCATTAATCTCTATTATATTCAGAGACAGACATGTGTGGTGGTAGAGCACCTCCAGGGCACATGAACAGGCTTCACATTAATAAACCATAACGAAAGGGGCTTCAGCTGTGTAGACAGAGGTGGAACTATGTCACTGCTTTAGATGTTTTAATATATTTGCCAACAAATGAACTGACCTCAACCAATCAGTTACATAAATTGAAAAATGGAGCGGTAATGGTTGATTGCAGCATAAAGTTGTGTTTTATCTGTGCCTGGGGGAAACAGCAGACGCAGTCAGCAGGTTGTGGGCTATTTACCATTCTGTCTGTCAGTTCTTTTTTTTTTTTTTTTACTTCAGTGCCTGCCTATCAGCTCTCGGCAGCGCCTGTGCAATTTAGGCCTTGGAGACCAGCTTAACAGATGAGCACTTTAAATGTGCACTATTGCATGGACACTTCCATACCCAAAATAATGCCCACATACTCTACAAACTCACAGACCTTGCTGAAAAGCACACAGCAGAGAGAAATCCAAGCGTTTGATGAAGCTCATCACATTAATTTGTCAATGAGTGGAGGTCATTGCAAAAAGCATGTCATGTAGAGATTTGTAGTTTGTAGTTGATTTCAAACAGATGGGTCAATTAACAGCAAAGCTGATTGACATTGACAAGGTAAAAATAAACTAAGCATTGCAGTGAACAGGACATCCATTTGTGCTGTGACTAATATCCAGAAGCCAACATTTACTCATAACTTAGAACCCAGAACGACGTGGTAGCCTTTTTTTGTGTTGCATGAATTCACACTTTGATAACCTTCTGTGTCTGGAACACCTTTTTCATTTCAGGGTGAAAAGGTGATCTGTTTCTTATGAGGATGAAAACCCGTAGCAAGGTGCAGCACGCCCATTATCCTCCTGTTACCACGGTAACGAGACCATACAATAACTGGCATCAGGTGAGCGTGGCACCAGGTGAAGTCATTCCTCTACATCTGCCATTTTACCCTCATTCTGTTCCTTCTCTCTGCGGTCTCAATCTTTCTCCGAGACTGCTCCTTTCCTCTCACAAACTATCCGTCTTGTTCGCCTGCTTCCTCCACCTTGGTGCTCACAATGAGAGGCTACAGTTGCTATGGAGATAACGACTGCACTTTCTCCATTAATTACATTTAGTTAACATCTCTACACACAGATCTGAGCAGATGGCAAATTCCACAAATATCCTCATTTACCTCCTGCCTCCCGCAGATCACATTTAGTATTTATGGCTGCTGTTGGAGCACAAACGCAGGGCAAAAGATTTGTTGTATTATTCTGATGTAATTGAGTCATTTTAAGATAAAGAGATAAAGTAAGGTGTTGCAGCGGAAAATCAAAGCAAGTTTGGTATCTATCCACTGTGGGGCTGGAGGAGCACTTTGTTCTGGGAAAAGCTAAAAAGGACATGAAAAAATAAATCCCTTTATTTAAAAAAGATTAATCACACCCTGTTCTGCACAGAGAACTTCTAAGTGATGTAACACCAGTGCAAGAGAGTCTTAAAAAAACGGTTAATGGGTGTATAATTGATTAGAGGGCATAACCATTAACAAGACAGCAGGCAAAAGAACTGACATCATATGACATTACTCATTCTGTGTGAACCCTTCAGATCGATACAACCAAATGGTTAATTGCCTTTAAACCATCTCACCCCCCTTTATTCAACAACTGTTGGATACCCATGTAGGGAATATAGACCAACTAACACAAGGCAACAACAGGTGTCAATGATTTACAAACATAAAAGGACATATCAGTGAGTAAAAAGTAGTTTACTGACAGACTCTTTAATTGCCAATTTATGCACAAACTATGTGAACTACTAAATATTATACTAATGTTTTGCCCCACACATTTTCTTATATGAGAATATTCTGGGTGCAGATTCTGCGCAGGCATGAAAGTGCTTGAACTGAAGGTGCTTGAAGTTCTGCAACAGAGGAGTTAGCCTAGAGCCAGGAAAACGCATGGTATGCCGCCAGTCAGCCGGAGAGAGACCGTCTCTACTCCACCTTCCATATAATTGGTATATTTGAAAAGAGAAAAATGTGCTCACCGTTTCCAGCAACTATTCCATATTTCTGCAGGGGCATCCAAGCTTAAAAGAGAAAGGTTGTTTTTTTAAAGAGAGTGATGCATTATCCAAGTGCACCTGGACTGCTGTATGGTGTGTACGCGGTCTTTGTTTGGCACTAAAAGCATCTTTCCCGCAGCTGAGGTGTTTTGTACTCGTGAGTAATGTAGCATTTGGAGAACTACCTTAGGGCCTAATTGAAGGAGATATAATGTCCCCTGTATCCTCTGTGGTAATCACAGCCATCCCAGATGTTGAAGTCTATGTTATGTGACTTACACTGCTGAAATGACAGTAAATGAGGTGCCAAATCACAGAGGAAGTGACAGCAATTTTATCTTTCACCTTTCTCCTAGTCATGAAATGAAATAAGCCAATCATCCCCAAAGGGAGTCACAGGTGTCTCCTTTGTGACTAATTACTGCTTATGTTTAGAAGTCGAGAAGGCAAAAATAGAATTAGCCAACATATAACACACATCTCTCTCTTCCTGTTATCCACAGAGAGGGGAGGACTGAAGCTGACAGCGTCCTGCTATCATGGGGCATTGTGAAATGATCATGACAATGAAAATTGGTATCAAGAGACCAAAGTGACTGAGGAAATTGCCTCTGTCTATCAACTATAGGGGAGTCTCCTGTGTGATCAGTCCCAGGAAGTGACAAGGCACTAAACACTCTCACTTTTGTTTTGGTAGCAGTAGTTTCAGGTATTTTGCTCAATTTTATGTATCTCTTCTAAAGGGGAGGATCCTCTTATCAGTGGTAAGATATACAGTAGATGTTTGATAATGCTTCAGGTGACACCAAAATACAGTCAGTAGCCTACATATGTGACCAAATCAAATAGCTTGATCGGGTATCGTCAATAACAGGCCGATCTGGAATCAGATACCATTATTTTAATAAAAAACAATTCAGTTAATTAATATGTAAACCAGAATAGTTTACATATCTGCAAGAAAACATGACATGCTTTCCAGGACATACACAGTAGATCATGAGAAGAGAACCACGTTTAACATCAGAAAAGATGTCTGACAGTTCACTGCAATATGTATCTACATGGGTAGCACATATATATGTATTTATCTGTACAAATGTTGTTACAAAGTTAAAACAGCTATATTTAAGTTAAGACTGTTGTTGCCTTACACATAAGAGAATGATCACAGTCTCTTCCATATTGTGAGTCATACAGCTTATTAGTTAAAATGAAAAGCCAAGAGATAGACATTATTGTTGCAGGGGAACAAAACACTAGACTGTACGCTTGGGGAAAAAGATGAACCTCTACTGCTGCAGCAGTTATGTTCATATAAACTGATGATGATAAACAGTAATGTTGGACTACGATGTTGGGTCCTTCTCTCAATCAAATTTGATGTTGGAGAAGAGGAGCAGCGTTTACGTTCTGTGATATGATCAGGTCATAAACAATTAAGTGGCTTTCACTGAGACTTTATTGGGATACAATATGAAGAATAGTGCAGCGAGCTTCTCAAAAAGTCAATATATCATTATAAAGATTTGTTTACGAGTGAAACACTTCATGCATCATTGCATAACTATTCATAAGTCATTCAGACAACAATCTGTTCCCTGTCTTACCTGTAATAACCTAATATGCACTGGGTAATTAAAAAAAGTATTCTCGTTGTAATTTGTCTCTATGTCCCCCTCTAACAACTGTATTCCCTGTACTTCTTCCCTTGTACATTGCTATGTATCCAATAAGTATCCCGCTGTTGCTCAGTTTGTATAAAGTACTTCATTTCTGGGCTGTAATCCAAAGCATAACCAGATGCTCCAACCAATAAAAAACTGCAATCATGTCCTTTGTATGCACTTGTGCATTTGTTTCTGTGGTGTGTGTGTGTGTGTGTGTGTGTGTGTATTTATTATGTACTGGCAGATTTATGGTTGTGCATCATGTGTGTAAGTGATCCCTATTGAGCTCCACCATGGCTAATGATCTGCCTGACAGCCAGTGGACGGGGAGAACACCATGTGTTACTATCCAGTAAATTGTGTTTAGAATTCAGGACTCAAGGATTAATTTCCTGCGAACCAACGTGGCCATCTGAGAGTTTAAATGAAATTATTTGGATCAAAACCATGTCTGGTATATGTGACCTGAATGGATATTTCTTTAATCACATTTTTGAAAGCGCTGATAGACTTTTCTACATTTTGCATCTGCGTGTTAAGAATTCCGATGAATTTATTTACAATCCCTAATGGACTTGAAAGGAAATAATCTTCACTGGTAACATGCATATCCAACTGTGGCTCTATGGCATGTAATGTTTCTTCACCTGACCTTCACAGAGATTAGAAATAAGACACCTGTATTTTTGAGATTAGAGAGAAAGGTCCCATTGCCTGCAGATGCATAATTACTTGAAATGGGATCAGTTGGATATAAATTTAACCCGCCACATAAATGCACACAGATGCTAGAGCTGCAATTCATGGTTGTTTTCCTAATCGATTGATCTGTTAATTACTTTCTTGTTATATTAATTGACTGTTTGGCCTATAATATGTCAGAAGATAGGGAACGATCCCAGAGCCCAGGTTGATATATTCTCATTGCTTGTTTTGGCCGACCAAAATTCACTTTACTATAATGGAAGAATAAGAAGATTTGAGATTTTGAGGTGCACAGATGTATTTGTTTTGATACCATAACCTTTCAACTAGCTCCATCATCAGGTAAAAATGTCTATTTGTCCAATACTTTTATTTCCCATAAGCCTCGGGTGTTCTTTGTGTTTTAATATCAAATGTTAGCTAAGATGGTGAACATTGTCAACATTATATTGCTAAACATCCCCATGTTCGCTGTGCCATGTTGAGCATGAATGCGTAATTCAGCATTTAGCTCAAATGAGCAGTTTATATCTAATGGAGCGGGTCCTCTTCACAGAGCCAGCTGATGTTTCTACAGCAGCCCAGAACGGACACACCAAACGCTGGCTTTTGATAGAGCCGTTCAGGAGAAGTTTTATTTGATTGCTATCTGCAATCTCACATACAGATGCTGCCAAATCCTACACACAGCACCTCTACGTCTCTAAGAGCCACTATCTTGAATGTGGTTAAGACATTACCAATCATCTCAGCCATAATGGACACATTCAGTCAAATAATATACAGTATGTTTACACACAGTACAGTTTCTCCAAATGTGGGAACCAAATATAACCTCAAACTGTCATAATAAACAAAAAGAACCCCCCCCCCCCCCCCCCCACACACACACACACACACACACACACACACACACACACACACACACACACACACACACACTAAATGTCCAATTTCAACCTGGAGTAAACCTGGACTAGAGCAGATAAAAGCTCAGACACCAGATGACATCAGTGTTGGGAAGAGAAAAAAAATCAATGGCTGACTCCTTCAGTTTAATAAAGCAAATACAAACCTCAGACATTTCATTAAATATGACTGACTGATGTGGATCGGGTTGGTAGCTGTGGCAGGGAATCACATCACAGCTGTAATGTCACGCCCCAGCTATGAGCTCCGTCTCTGGGGGTTTGAAAAAAAGACGCGCAAGCCAAATTGAAGCGGGTGATATGAGACTGGAAACCTCTCAACAGATGATATAAAATCTGAGACTTATCCGTTTCTCCACTCATCTGCTCGTGCGGTCTGTTCATAGCGTGTGTTTCTGTCTTCTGCCAAATGCAGATGGATTCTGTGTGAGAAGGAAAGGGGGGTTCTTTCTTTACCTCCATTCAATTGAAAAGATGAAATTGATTTGCTCATTTGCATTCATATGTATCCCTTGTGCTCTCGCTGTCTAGACGCCAAACACACACCTGTTTCATCCAGAACCGTCTTCTCAAGATGACCTATTTGTAACATTAAGCAGGGAAAACTGGTAATGTCTGTAATTAGGAGGTTTTATGTGCTGTCATATATCAGACACCAAACATGGAAAAACATTCATCTGGGGTATCTTTCGCTAAAACCAACAAAACCTGCACAAGACACAGGTTGAATCTTACACTTGTACGATCAAAGAGATAAATAGTGGGCATTCCCTGCCCATGGGAAGAACGAGGTGGCATTGTGGACAGCAATAAGTGGACTAAGAATAGAATAGGGCATTATTATGTTATTCAATTTTCAATGGAGGACGAGTGAGTCTGAATTCCTTCATAGTTGGTACAGCGGTGGTCAGCAGAGATCTGTGGTGAAATGTAAGAACATTAACTCATAAACTGTACAATTTTAAGGTACTTGTACTTCCCTTGAGTTCTCCCATTTCTGCTACTTCATACTTCTACACCACTACATTTAACAAGCAAATGTTTTACCTCACTACATTTATCGGTAATCAATAGTTATTGTCACACTAAACATCCACTAATCATGTGAAATAAAAATAAGATTTTGATACACATTATGAATCATATTTCATATTTTTAAAATACAATACTATAAAGTATAATACTGTCACCGTGAAAGACGACATTCTGATGCATTATGCATACTTTTAATAGATGATTCATAATGGGGTATTTTTACATTGCAGGATTGCTTCTTTTACTGCAGAAAATAATGAATACTTCATTCACTCAATTCAGAGACTCGGGGGAACAGGAGGTAGATTGGATTGTGTTTAAATAAAGAATTTTAAACAACGATAACAAAATAAAAGAGAAATAAGCTGTGATGGAAATGTTAATAACTTGCAGGGACCACTTCCCTGAAATACCTTTCCAGAGGTATTAAGTAAGGCTTTATAAAGAACAAACACCTAATGTTCCCTACAAAGACAGCACTTCCCTCTCGGGGGTCAGACTGGTGCACATATTCTCCCTCATTAGGTGGGAGGAGCGTGTTGCACTGGGACGCAGCACGATGCAGCAGTCCCGTTAAAACCTGCCGGTCCTCCTCCAGCGAACCGTACGTCTCGAGCACCTGTAGTGTCACTTTCAACGGCGCGACGCTTGGATTAAAAAAGAAAAAAGTCAAATCAGTCAAATATGACCGAAGCCACTTGGAAGCAGAGCGCCGGCGCGACATAGGTAAGCCAACGATGCGGATGCCACGAGATTATTGAAGTTAAAAAGGGTTTTCGAGAAGAAAATGTTAATTTTTAAATTAAATGGATTTTCTCTTTTTTGTGCTTGTGCGTAATGGATGCCATTTGGGAGCAGACTATATGTTTCAGGTGCGTCAATTAGGCCTTTATTCTAGGAGAAAATGTGAAAACAAAATGATTTAAAAATATATTTAAATTTGCAGTGTGATTTACACTATGATAACCTACGTTTTAAAGCCATTAATGATGAGACTATTCACATTATCTCTTCAAGAAATTTGACATCTTCTCTGAATTCTTTTCTTTTCCTAAAATTAACTTTTGAGTAATATATGTAACATGTAAAAGCATCGCTTGTTCACACAAAGCGAGCTCTTTTTGCAACTTCCTGCTTCATATTTTGCAGGACAAAGGGGGGTCTTGCTGGATATTACGATGCATCTCACAGCGGTGGTCTTAATTGTGGTCGTCACGGGCATCGCTAAAGGTAATCTGATAGTGTGATCAGTCCACTGAGACAACTGTCAGAGATGCACATTTGAGTCGAAAAAAAAACAACTATTTTCAGACCCGATTTTCTCTCTGCGTGTAATGCAAGTATGACGGATGAATATGTTGTTGCTGTGAATGTTTTATGTATGTTTAGATGTTTGGGATGCAAACAGCTGTTGTCTCTTTCTTTCCGTCTCAAAGGTTGGGACTGCAGTGCAGGGTGCAACACAGAAAATGGGTTTTGTGAGAAGCCAGGGAGGTGCAGGTAAAAACGACTCCTGATTACTGTGTAGATGAAAGCTCATATCCAGTGGGCTTTTGCGACCTTATTTCCATAAATCCTGGAGCTGTAAATGTCCCTTAGAGAAATGCAATCACACTCCGGTCAACTGGATCCTTCTGGGGCTTTTTTTTCTCGATTTGTTAGTCACTTTTGGTTGTGTTAAGTCAACTGCCAAACCCCTTTGTGTTTAAACAGTATAAAGCATTGTTATCTGAACAGATAGCTCAAACGCTTCTGGTAGCAAAATATGCCCAGTTTAAAATGTTATTTTTGCAAATGCTACTGTATCTACTCTGGAGCCAAAAATAATAATAGATCTCTGTTAGTATTTTGGGAATTTAACCAATTATTGTGTTGATGCCGCAAACACAGTTGTTGACTCATTGCACTTTCAGGGAAAAGCATGCAGACATTATGGGGACAGGAGCAGGACTGCAAAGCTTGGTGGGTGGTGTATTTATAGTTCAGGGTCGTTCCCTTTTCCCCTCTTCCAGGTGCAAACCCGGATGGCAAGGAGAGAATTGTGACCGGTGCGTGCCCTTCCCCGGGTGTCTGCACGGCACATGTGAGAAGGCATGGCAATGTGTCTGCGAGGGAGGTTGGGTGGGCAGCCTGTGTGACCAAGGTGAGTCTCATTAAGCTCCCCTGACACTCGCATCCCTACCTCAAACACTTTCTGACATACCAAAGGTTAGGGTGAGTCACTGAGCCCCGGGGACACATCGACTGAGGCCGGTGTCTGGAGAATAGTTAACTGTATTTTTAGATGGGCAAAGCTAGAGGGAAAGAGATCTGTCTAAGCAAATAATAATTATGGGTTAATGATGAAAGCTGAAGACACAAAATTACATGCATTATATTACACACACTCATGCAGATTTTGAGCTATTGTGCAAGACACATGATTGGAAAAACCTCAAAACTGATCCACTGAGGCTGCAGGAGATTAAATGTGGAAGCAATGTAAATGTCACAATTCTATTTCAGACACTCCTATTTAAATCAAGCATTAATCCTATAGTATCTACAATGAACATTATCACATGAAAATGATCTGCTGCCACTCAAGCAATAATAGAGGTCGACCGATTATGAACCACTTTGTTGGTGGAACTGGTCTCTGAAGTCTGCGCAGCCGGCAGCAGTCACACAGGGACGTACATCACCATTTTGCATTGCGGCTCTATTACAGAGACATAATGAGGTCCACTTTTGCTGAAAATATCTGTGTGCATGCGATTAACTCATGATAATAACTCCAACTACTCCACGACAGACTTTAAAATACGTTTTTGACGTTTACTATATTTAGATAATTTGAGATTTTCTTCCAAAACCTTCGACGCATTGTTCTGATCACAGGGTCAGAAAATGTTGGCTTAACCTTTGTGGTTCTGGGGAATAGCTGGGCAGGCAAGCGTATAGTCCAATTAATCTGCTATCAGCTTTTTCCTACTCCAAAGTATCATTATTATAAAAATCCACTATCAAGCATCCTCAAAGGGAGAAGATACAAATAAGTAATTCTCTCTTGGCTTCAGCACACACAGTACATCTCTTATTCTGTTTGAGCATATGAGCTGCTTGCCTGTGGAACGTTGTCGGTTATGTTCTCACTTTCGTTCTTGGTGACAAGATGCTGCGGTGGGGAGCCGTGAATGTGGAAATGAAGAAGAAGGGAGAGAGACAGGAAGTGGGAGAGAGAGCACACACTATCTAAAAACAGCATGCTTTTTATGTCTTTTTTAAACAACAGATACTCGGCTTTGCTCATCCAGGCCTTGTGTTGGTAATGCCACCTGCATAGAGACAGGGGAGGGAGGATACCTGTGCATCTGTCCCCATGGCTACGCTGGTGAAAACTGCCTCCTGAAGAGAGGAGTGTGTCTCACTAACAGGTACCAGCACCTTTTTTTGAGGTTCTAATTTAGTAAAGGAATACTCCAATGCATTGCAGCCTTATTTCAATTTGTTATTAGGAGCAATAATCAATGCATTGTGCAATGTCTTTCAGCTTGCTTTGTATCTATTGGCTCCCAATAGAACTGCTCCTCACATTGTGGCTCATGTATATAGCTGCTAATAAGGGGCTGTTAGCAGAGAAACTATCGATAATCTTGTTTACCTTCTGCCCAAAACTGTAGCCAGTTTAGTTGTTGTCACTTGTAGGAGGCGAGAGGGTGTTTGTTCATTTGTAAGACGAGCAGAGAGGTTCGCTTTGATATGATTCCCCACAAACAAGAGCACGCTAAAATATGGGAACTGGCAAGTTTCCAATTTTATGAAATTGGAAACTCCACTTGCTCATTATTACCAGTCACACAGTCAACTAACTTTGTGATCTGATTTTTCGGGTTGGTAGGTCTACGGCACGGCATGAAAGGCAAAGAACATGGTGTTGATAGTGAACAATAGCAACAAAAGAACTTGCAAGCCAGCTTCAAGCACCTGACACAAATTGGCACTTGAAGTGCACCGACTTAAGGCAGGGGGATCTGAAACATGCAATTACTGATTTTTATTTGGCTATATGGGGACAGCGGAAACAAGATGAGAACACAACATTAACCTATTGCTTTAGTTTGTATTAGGGCTGTCCAAATATTTGATTTTCACCACACGATTATCATGGCTAAAAGAATTGAGGACAATGATATTGCGATATCTATAGAACATTTGGCAAAAAAAATATATATATCTATCTTTTTTTTGGCAAATTAAGTACTGTAAGGAGATGGAGAGAACATGATGATGACCAATATTTCAACACATAGTTTACATAGTTAACTTGTTAGCATGTGTTGCTTATTTACAACTCAGCAGTTAAAGAGCAACGTTTTGATTCATTCGAAGTCGTGTTGCTGGTCACTGGTTCACTCTCTGTTTGCTCTGTTTTTGGTCTCAACCAACTCCTCTGGGAAATATCATCTCTTTACCTGATAATTGCTCCACTATATCCACCAGCTGAGCAGGTGTGGTAGTGTACAGTGGGATGGAGACCACTACATGCCATTCCCCCATTAACACCCATGGCAGGTGCTACCATATATACAAGGTGAACATCAGAACATTCACACTCTCAGGCAATGCCTACGGGAGCATTTTGGGATTAAGCGTCTTGCCCAAGGACACATTGACATAGAAAAATCCATATCATAACACCAATAAGTGTATTATTGAGTTGAAACCAGCAATTCATTGAATCGATTAATTAAGTCATCTTTAGGCTAAAATGCCAAACATTTTGTAATTAAAGATGCAAATCAACTGATTAATGATAAAACAAGTACTTCTGGGTTTGGCATTGTTGTTCAGACAAAATGTGCTATTTGATTGAGTAATTTGGGGTTAAGTGTCTACGCAAGGACCCACCGACATGGACCAGTGGATCCTCTGATTGATGGACGACCCGCTCTTCCACTGATCCACAGTCGCCCTACACTTACCAAGTAAAAGTTGTACCTTTTGTCATGTTTAGGGCCTCGTATTTCAGTCAGCAAATGCAAAACACTGCAAACAGTAAAATCAAAGTGTGACTGCACTATGTTTATATAGCCCAAACAAACAATTTTCCTGGATGTATGAATTTCAAGGATTGTGCAAATAATTCATCCTCCAGCTTCCTCTTGTCATGAATACAGCAGCAGCCATATTGATTGTGCTCTCTATTGTTGATAAGCAGTACCAGCAGCTGGCAGCGTGTACCTGAGCAGCATCATAAGCTGAATCCCAATTTAGGGATCCTTTGAAGTTATAATTTAAAAATTATAATGAATGATATATGCTCAACAAGGCTGTCACATTTCAAAGGCTTCTCTATGCAGTATGCGACCAGAAATCCAGCCTTCTCATGCCAGTATTTGCAGAACACCACAGATGTGGTATCAATCATTATCCCACAATCCACTGCTCCCCGGCTCATTGTTTAATGATACATTCACTCATATCCTTGCATAATCAATTAACTATTTACAAGGAATTTGTCTTCATGTGCTGATAAATATAACATGAACTGAACCAATTACTGTAAGAAGACACTGCAGAATATACACAGTGGAAGCAAAGTGTTCATTTGTGTCAAAAGCCTGGATATGTTAGAGCTTCACAGACTATAAGAAGATATTTAGATAAACAATGTTTACTATTTACTGGGTACATTGTGTGGCATGTCTTAATGCTGTGTTAAATTGAAACATTGAAGCTCATACTGTAAAATGTGTATTTATGAAATTGACCAAGTGACCAATAGACCACTGTGTATGCTAATGCTATTATCTACAACTCTTTAACCAGTGGAGAGCACGTTCCTGGAAATGTTTGGCTTGAGTTGATGAAGAACACCTAATTGTGCCGTTAGTTTTGTCCTTTCAGGTCATCTGAAGGGTTCACCTTTATAGGTAGCATCCTTTATACTATCTTCAAAGTATACCGGAATTGGCACACAGTGAGACGGTGACAGGATCTCCGGTACACCATTTGTACAGAGCACAAAAACAAGTCATGATTCTAAACAAAAACTACATCTTACATTTTTGCTTTCAGGCAACGTGTCCACAACAAAAACAATGGCTCATTCCTTTAAGCTCTAGAAATTGCGGCTGGATTACAGGCAGACTTGACCCGTTCTCCTCCTGTCCATCAGATGCATATGAAAGACTCTCTGGAGACACAGCTATGGCTGCTCTCCAGACTGCCGTCCCGCCATGTTAGTTCTCTGTGAGGCTGCCTTGTTATTGATTTAAATGACACAACTAAAAGTCAATAGTCTATAGCTCAGTGTCAGGGCACTGACAACTCTCCTCCTCTCCTCAAAGAATCATCTTCGAGTCTTATTATAATTTTCTAATGTGATGACTTGTGTTCCAGGGGAATTCATCTCACGGCCTGTGTGATGTTGCATTAATTAGCTTAATGAAACACCAGAGATGTCTAAAAAGTATGCTTGAGCTATTATTCTTTTGACTCACGCAGTCACAATGTTAGGGTGTGTAATTGCACAAGCTACTATTTAGAGATATTGAGGTTTTCATCAGTGTACTTTCATCAACATCAGTTTGGGGAGCATGGCAGCAATAATCCGATATGCTGCACATGTGGGTGTTATTTGCAGACTCCTTTTATAACTTTTTACTGGTACAGATCTTTTCATTTGTAGAAACTGTGCTTTATTATTAAATGTATTATTCTTGAGTTGAAACCAGCAACAACAATTGATTAAATCGATTAATTAGGACATCGTAAAGTAAAAACGCCTTGGTTTGGTATTGTTGTTCAGACAAAATGTGCTATTTCATTACATCAGCCTGGTCCTTATTGGGTATTTTTCACTGTTTTCTAACATTTATCAACCAAAAGAGTAATCAATCCATCAAGAAAATATTCACCCAATCATACAAAAATGTAAAACACTGTAGTCCTATGCAGAATTGCAATATTATTGCAATGTATGGTCAATGCTATGAACTGTAATCATCACAATATCATTTCAAGATATAATACAATGTAATTATTGCACTGTTCTTTTAAAATAGTTAATATATATATATGTCTCAGTGTAAGGCAGCAAACACCTAGTCCCTATACATAAAAACACTAAAGCTAAAACTTAATTTACTTGTGGCCTGTTTGAAGAAAGAATACGATGACAGATCTGAAGTCAGGTTAGAAAAATACCAAACGAAAACTGTTAGTTTTGTTTAGAAATCAGGAACGGTGTTCTTAACAATGCAGATGTGTATGGGGAGGTAATTTGACTAATACTCTAATAATTTCCTTTTAATCATAGGTCTATTTTGTGAGGATGCCTTCATAGCACACTTCCACAGATAAAGTTAATGTTGCATTATCTAGCAGGGCTCTTTCGGGCCAAATATCAGTCTAAAGAATGGAAATGCTTTCGGTGCCATAGGAACTGATATCTAAAATCAAAACCTAAATGATTACTTTTTGGTGCAATAACTGTGGCATGACCTACCTCAACTAAACATTTACCTTGATTTTGACATCCAAGAAGATTTTGCCTCAGTTTTCCCTAACTGAAATGAATGTTTATAATCAGTGAGCCACGTAGAAAATAGCCACACTTTGTTGGTTTTGTGAAAACATCCATCTCCAAGACATCAATTTTCATGAGCGAATAAAACAACTAATTCTTCAGATATTCCTATTGGGTTTTAAATGGAGTATTTAGTTTTTGAAGAAGGGGCATTTTCTCCACCCATTAAGGACGCTTAAACATGTAATTAAAATGTAGAAAAAAAGGTTCTCACTGGACAGCAAGGAAAGCATTGAATCTTAAAGCTAGTGTGCAGGATATTTACATAAAAATGAGCATCCATTACATTCAAGCCCTTGCCAGAATGAGTTCACACAATACTGATTAAGCTTACCGCTGCCAGGGAAAGCTCATTGTATTTCTCACAATGCTGGTGTTGTGGTTTATGGTGTCTGGGGCAGCATTCCCGCGGTGAGAACAGCAGACAGATGCAGATGTTTTTATAACGAGTAGCTTATTGAGTCCACAGCCTTCTCCACATAAGCAGTACACAAAGTGCCATCAATCAACCTTGCTCACTTACTTACAGTACCTCACAGCGTAGCTGCTTATTCTATCTCTCTGATAGAATAAGATAGCTGCAGCAGATATGGCAGAGGCTATAGCGTCCAAGAAAAGTGTCTTGACTAAATATTACAGATAAAAAGAGAAACTCTGCATTCAGTGAAATAATTAAAGAATAACTAAACCCTCAAACCACTTTTTTTCCAGCTGAAAACCAAAGTGTATGGGTTCTCTAAGTCCAGAGAAAAACTTGTGTTGTGCTTTGATTGTAATGCTACACTGTGTACAGAAAAGCAGCTGAAGATAGACACGACTGGGCGTGTCTTAATCCTCCTTTCTTCCAGCCATGCACATGTTGATATTTGTTTACGTTCTAGAGGCATTTTCTTTCATTTCCAGGGTAGAGAGGCCCTAGAGCCAATCCTCTGGGGTTTAGCTACTCTTTAGTCCATCTGCAGTGAACGAGCACCCTGGGAGCAGGGGAGATGCGGTGAGCTCACCTGCAGACATACATCAGAAGCGTTTGTGTAAATCAAATAATACTATTTAAAATTACTCTCACGGAGAGCTGGAGGAGACAAGAACATCTTTCTAGCTTTAATCTGGTGTCAAAAATGTATCGTCTGCATTAAAAAAGGTCACATGAGCAAGTAGATTTTAATTAATTTATATATATAATACAAAATTGAATAAATGACCCCATGGCACTCCCCTGGGGAACCTCAATTTAAGACTAGAAATCCATAATTGTGGTAATAATTGGGCGCTTTGTAAAGGATAAACTATGCTGCGGTAAAGCTGTGTACCAGATTGCTCGCATTATTTGCCCTGCTGTATATTTACACTGTGTTGCTCTGTCCTCCAGCTCTCCTTGTCAGAACGGAGGCACATGTACAGATGCTGATGACTCAGCAGGTTATTCTTCCTGTTTATGTCCCCCTGGATCATCTGGAGACTTCTGTGAGATCAGCATTGACAGCTGCCAGCCCAACCCCTGCCTCAACGGTGGCAACTGTACGAGCCACGGCCCGGCCTTTACATGCGTCTGTCCACTTGGCTTCACTGGTTCCACTTGTAATGACACCAGCCTCCCGCCCTGCGCCGGCAGGCCCTGTGCCAACAGGGGCATGTGTGCTGGTCAGCCGGATGGAACCTTTCGGTGCGTTTGCCAGAAATGGTTTACCGGTCCCACGTGCTCGCTGCAGCACAGACCGAAGGCCCGGTCCAAGCTGGTCGGTGCCAGGCCAGTGGACCACAGAGTGTTCGGGCTGACTCCGCAGCACTATTCCCTCCCTGCTCACACCTTCCATAAGCTTCTCAGACCGCCAGAGAGAGACCTGCTTAAGATCACCCTAAAGGAGACAGTCCACTCCCCCGGCGTCCTCGTCACCCACGGCCAACTCATCTGCTTCGGCATGCTGGCCCTGCTCACCTGCATGGTTATCCTGGGAACGACAGGCATTGTGTTTTTTGGCCGCTGTGAGACGTGGCTGGCTAATGCCAAGTACAGCCAGCTAGTTCGTCAGCAAAGGGAACACCTGCTGAGAGAAGTCGGCAGCACGAGCCAGGAGGAGCTGGGCCACTCGGTGAACGTCATCCTGCCGGAGAAGATTAGACTCACCAGCTTTGGGAGACACTACACCTCCATCTGATTAAATCACCTCTGCCCTGTCTGCTCTCCCTCTGGAAGGAGTTTATTAAATGTTGAAAAAGTGTCACGAAGAAAATACTATGACTGTTGTACAGTTGTGTAAATAAAGTGAGAGATGCTGGACTACACTAGTAGTCCAGCATCTATAATCTAATGGACTAACCATGACACTAGATTGTACACTTTCAATTAATATCGTACTGTCGATAATTACCAATTAAACATTAATGAACTTATAAAATATGTTCTACCTTGATGGCTGATGTCATTGTGGTTGTCATTGTGGTATTGTTTAGTTCACAATCATGATTTAACCGCTTTGTAACACGTTGATTTGGAATACAATAATGAGGTGGATGACTAAAAATGATAAATTAAGTTGGCTTTAAAAGAGCACATGCGACCATGACTACTTTTCTTTCAGTATTTATTATTAAACTAAGTAATCATACTAAATTTGAAGAGATTGGGAGCTTTTTTATTGCCTCTCAACCTGCCGATGGCTGCTCAGAGCTAACGGTGCTAACAGTGCAAACTGCTGCTAAAGTGCTGATAGAGCTAACAGTGTATACCTGAGGGGGAACCGGAGATTAGGTGCTACGTGACGATGCTGCCGGTAGGGATGACGTCATCAGCCATGATGACCTCATCCAGTGCAGTGCAGAGCCGTGAGCTAATCAGTAGAGCGCGCTCACATGCACAGAGATGCACTAGAAGCCAATGAGAAGCTCAGAATACGAAGGATTCATCTATTCAGTCTCTGCTCAAGTGTGTTCCACGATAATGTTACAAAGCAAATAGTTGTTTGAGCTATATTAATGCTCTGTATCCCGTAAACTGCACCTTTAAGTAATTGTTTTTATAACTATGACCAAACTGAAACGATTAATCAATTAGTTAATTGAAAAAAATGAACTAGTTGTTTTAATCACGTTGGTCAACGTTACCTAGTGTCTGCTTCTCAAATGTGATGACTTAATGCATTTATGTGTCTTATTTTATATTAAATGTAATATCTTAGGGGTTTGGACTATTGGTCGAATAAAACTAGTTTCCAAAATAAATTACCTTAAGCTGTGGCGTATTTCAACAGGCACTTTTTACTATTTTCTGATGAGAAAATAATCAGCAGATCAATAAACAATAAAAGTATTTTTTAGTTGCAGCCCTAAACATCTCCATGCAACGCAATGTGAATTTTCCATTTCATAATTAATGCAAAAGTAGATATTAGTAGTTAGTTAGTTAGTACACTATGTGCAGTTAAAATGTGTAATTAGATAATACTACATGCCACCCAAACAGTTGCACTTTCAAATCCTGCGGTTCATAACTATTTTCATGTAAAGATAATTTTTGTACAGCGTGTACCTAAAGGGAAAATCCCCTCCTGAATACCACATGTCTCTCTCTGCAGATGTATCACTTAAGATGTTGGTGTTGAAGATATTTACGTGGATGTTAAGACAGGTTTAACTATTTGTATCCATGGTATGAATCTTCACCTATTGTCTCGAACTCATTAAGTGCCTCAGTGTCACCGCAATGTTGGAATCCCAGAGGCCATGCACCATACATCTCCCAGCCCAGAAATCAATACTGCAACATTGGTTTCCAATGTTATAGTTTTGTCTCATCATGCGTGACACGATGAGACACCTATACTCCTGATTCAGGGGAGAAGTGGTCTCATGAATGCTGAATGTATGGGAAACAAGAAAAACATATTTCTGACACCCTGTAAAGATATAAAGTGGAGCATATTTAATGTATTCAAAACAATCAATTGCTGATATGAGGATTATAGTGATTTTAAAGTGTTTTTTTCTCTTCAGTCTTCAATTGCTGAATTCCTGTGAGGAGATGCTGTTATGTGGGTTTTGTCTATCACAGTTCTCTGACAGTTATTTTTCATGTTGTAAATGACATTGTGCAGTAGTAATATATTAATGATTTTAAAATGTGACATTTCTACAAGGGGGAGTAGTGATTGTAACAGTGCAGTTCTTACAATATTTATTCCAGTCTGAGATTATTTACTGTTGGGATTTGTCCAGATAATGTTTGTTGTCTGTTCATTGTTTTGAATAAATACAGTATGAAATCACCATCTTGGTTTGTTTGCTTGGCAAGGCGTCAGATGCTTCACAATATGAGATGCACATTATGCACCACCTGAAATCTGCTGCCCTGCTCTGTAATGCTTGATTTATTTACTCTTCAGGCCCAACTCACTGATTATTATCTGAATGACAACCGTGACTCCGCCAGCTCTCCTCCTGAGTATCACTGTTTCAGATGGCAGTCTCTGTCTCCACCTTGTGGTACAACGTATCTAAGTGACAAGGACT
The DNA here is from genome assembly GCA_023566465.1 of Cottus gobio. Lineage (NCBI taxonomy): Eukaryota > Metazoa > Chordata > Actinopteri > Perciformes > Cottidae > Cottus > Cottus gobio. Next base: position 10,133,420 of record CM042228.1, read on the forward strand.
TAAGATGCAGTGCAATAAGTACGCTTTCTAAATAATGAGTACAAGAAACACTGTTAAAATGTAACGTGTAGCTTGAAGATACAGTCTGTTGAAATCTAAGAACAAAATACAAATGATATGTTAACAGCTGCGAAAGAAGTGCAATATCTACAAGAAAACGTTTTTTCGTTCTTTTGACTCTTATCTTTAGTAACTGTATGTGGATCACCTAACGTTAGAAAAACAAACATATGTACTGTATGTTGGGAAATAAAGCATAGTATATTCAAGAAAAGTTGCTTTGTGTTAGTGAATTTGTACTGAAACTCACACTAGTTTGCAACTCGTTCAATGTGACTGTTTTCTTGAAATCTGGTCTATGCACTTAAACTATATCTCACTAAACTATATTTACTAATGAAAACACTAATGCACGGTCAGACAGGATTTCTCTACACAATCATTTATATGCTGAATATGTGCTTCAAGTCGTGACTTGATCCAGACAACTTTAAGCTGATTGGCCTTTGAACTGGGAAAAGTTTCTGTTTGTTAATATAACTACATGATGAAATAGTAAAAGCGGCAGAGAAGGTGCGCCGCTGCTTGGTGGAAGTGAGCACAAGAGCATTGACAGAAACTAAAGAGAGAAACGTGTATGATATGAAGCTATATAATTTAAAACTTTCAAAGTTTGTGTTTAGAGCCGCACACTATTTCCTGAGAAAAGCCAAGAGAAGGGCAAAGGTGATTTTGTCCTGAGAAGAGGTATAATTAGGCAACACAAATGACACAAATGTGCCAGGCTGCCTTTGAAGCCCCGATGACTCATTGAAGTGACCTTAATAAATCACTTTATATTAGATAATTAATTTATTTCAACTTGGCCAATGAATCCAGTTCACTAAATGGTGTTCCCTTCATATGCTATGTAACATATTACACATATCGACATCTCATTAAAACGTTGATGGCGTTGGCTCTGGATTCCTGTGCAGACAGATATGATGACTCAGACGTAGTCGTAGATGTATTTATTTTGCCCAACATGTTTTATTCTTACATTTTGATATGTAAAACATATTGTGTAGTCTCAGAGTATGCCCACAAGGTGTCCTCCTTGTGAGCATCCATCCATCCATCTAAACTGAGACAGACCAAGTTCAGCATGATGGGATGCATCTGCACTGAAAACATTGTTTGTGCACGTGTGACGTGCGCTGTTAACGTGACTGTTTTTACACATTTTAATCTAATGCGTAGACCAATGTTCAATATCTAAAATCTAAAATCTATCAAAGTAAAAACAAACAGTGTAGGTAAAAGACAATCTCTCCTGATTCCACTGGTCTTCTGAGCAGGAACGCAGATCATTACAGGAGTCAAGGAGGTCTGCATGTCCCACATAACAGATCATTTTCCACTTTGTCGCTGCACTATTTCAGTTCACCATTTGGGTGACGGTCTGTGTTTTTTTTTCCTCTCTGCACTACATCCAACAATTTCTCACTCTAGACTGAACTGTGTAAAATGTCTCAGAGACTCCTGCTGTGTTACTGCATGCCCATGACCAATAGAAGACACCCTTATAGCCCCTACAGTCCAATAGATTTAAATATGTTGCAGCCTTTTGGTAATGCTAGTTAACATGTTAAACTCAATGTTAATCTGCATGGATTCCATATAGATTACAATCTATATGGATCAATCTATATTACAATCAATAAACGGCTCTTATGGTGACTAATACAGGCCATACCAAGGTCTCCATCAAAATTTCGTGAATAAACTTTTCATAACAACATTCTTTTGTTCTCTTAATAGTGCATTCTTGGAAATTGTCCACACAGAAACTAAAATGGCTACTGAGTTTGGAATTGCCAGATTATGTATATCAGTTTAAAGAAGGTTGTTTAAAGCATTGTTAAATGTGAACATGTTAAACTTGAATCACAAAGGTTTAACTCAAACCTTTTTGCCTGGTGCTCCCCACCACCAGATGACATTCATTTGCAGAGTTATGACCAGGGGAGAGAGGGGCCCTCACCTTCAAAGCTGAGAATGGCGGCTACAAAAACCCACCTCAGCAGCCCCATTCTGCTCCCACCAAGTTATGAAGCAAGACAGACCAGCACAAGTTTTTTTCTTCCCCCAACCTGAGACCATTAACCCTTTGTTCCGGTCTGCTGGGTCCCCTGACAGAAGGAACTCCACATCCATGAAAAATCCCCATTCGGTTTAAAGGAATTCCTGTGAGTGTTGTTTTTTGGAAACACTGCAAGATATATTTCCTATAGTTAGGTATCCATCATTCCACTGTCAGCTCCACATACATACGTTATGTTTAAGTGTTAAATGTGTTCCAGATGAGCAGGAAAGAAAGGCCATCGTATACCCCTGCAGTCAGACATGCAACACATGTAATGGGACACACTACTGCATATATTTCTTTTATTGGGAAGATATTTAGGACCCAGAGTTGGTCAAATTGTCTATTCATTTAAAAGAAAAAAAGCAAGTATATACCAAAGTCTGAAAACATGTTTTCCTAGCTGTCTGGTGTACTATAATGTTGAGTGAGCATGAGAAATAGCTGCAGAAGCAGAGATTTCTATCTAAAACTGGAAGATGTGATGTATGTATTTGCTGCCACGAGTCAGGAGGAGAAACAGTTATCTTGTTTTCCTGACCCATAATGAAAGCTTTTTCTCATTTCAACATTATTACAACCGCTATAGCTTCAAACATGAAGTCATATTTGTAGCTATAACTCAAATTTGTTTCAAAGCATTTTTTTTTCTGGTAAAACTCACTTCACCCACAATGAGCATCCTTGTGCGGTCACTACATTTCAGTTTCTAAAACCTGTGATGTGTGCAGTGATTCATTGTGACTTTGCCGCCATGCAGGAGGCAACCAAGTTGACTATGAATAATGATGCTTTGAAGGCTGGAGACACTGGGAACCAAAGAGTCTGACAAGATGTTGCTCCACATCTGCGGTATTATCTGGTTTCCTGAGTCATTGGTGTCTGAGCCATTGCCCCACCCCTATTGTGTCTTCAGTGCATCGTGACTCGTCTCAGACTCAGTACTAGCTGAATGAAATCCTTTTACAGGAAAACTACAAGAAGCATACATTACTTTGCACATTTGGCAATGTGGTGATTTTAATGGTGCGTAGTGTTTCCAGATATGCTGAAGGCTCATGAGAGCAATGCAGCACTAACTCACTACAGAGAGTTAGACATATTTCAGTATGTACATGTGCTAACACAGTTAAATGCCTTCACTCCTAACACTGTTTTTCTGCTCTGGGATTGGTGTGCTAAGCCCTGAAAACATTTGTGTTTAGACCCTTACAGGTGGATATATCACTCAGTATAATAGGATCAAGTGTGATTATCCTCATTTAATTGTGAGAGGTCAAAGGCTATACGGAGGGGGCTGTGGAGAACAAAGCATGGCTTTTTCACTGCATTATTAACCAAAGATCTATACATTACTATATGGTTTAAACAATAGACATACATTATCTCATTCTAATAACAATAACAATTACAGGACAAGGTTGATTTTAGTAAAAAAATAATAACAAAAAGTTGAGAAAGATTGTGTAAAATTAGTTTTAGATATTTGTTGTTGAAAATAAATTGGTTTTAATTGTGAATCAGCCAAAAATATACATTAAAATAATGCAATCATTTCAGATTTCACTGACTTTTTATGTTTGGAGCTTTTGGGGGACCTTTTATTTGTGAGAGATTTCATATGTTCTGCTTCTTCACACCCATTTAAGTTGCTGTATACTTTAGAAAGGAGATTTCTGGATGAATCCATGAGAGGCCTGTTGTGCTTTATTGTGCAGGAAATTGAACATTCATCATTTGTCTTCTTATCATAAAAGACCAAATTACTGTAAAATATATGCACAGCATGATGTTATTCCAAAAAGCAAATAAAAGGAAACACACAAGCTCCCCCACCTGGCATGCAACCACAATGAGTCTACTTACCTATTACGCATTTAGTTTGACATAAAATAGGCCTGCAAGGAAGAAGTAGATGAAATAATTTTATTGTATGAAAAATATATCCATAAAACGGAACAATATTTACAAAACAGTTGCGCCATGCAGAGCAGAGAGCAGCACCTTCACGGGTGATCTCCAGTATGAAAAACATCAGTATCGGTTCTCTGGATTCAGTCCGTTTAAAAACCGAACTTCACTCTATACTGAGGAGCAGAGTGATGTGCACGTCTCAACATCCTGCTGGTTCGTTAAAGGCGCATTTACACGAGGAGAAGAAATACAAATTAAAAAAAAAACTTTTGACACACAAAATATTTTTGTTCACAAACAATACAGGTCCAAACAAACCTTTTTGTAGATGGATCCTAACAGGATGACTAGATGTCCGATATGACATGAAGGAGCCTACTGCAGCCTAGTGCATCCTACAATGTTGAACAAATTACTGAAAATAAATACACTTAACCCAGTATTGACGGATGAATTCTATCTAATTGTAGTTATAATACTGAAAAATATGCAGCATTTTTGTTTTCGTCATAGCAGCTATACAAAGATGAGAATGAATCTACACACTAATAACTAGATTACTGGATTTCTCCAGCGCTTCTCTGAATTGATCGAGCCAGTCTCTGAGCTCCGTGATCCGATACCCCTCAGGTCCTCTGCCACCCTGGTAAACTACCTTCCCCTCCTGCAGTATATAAAGTCTGTCGAAATAGGCTCCGTACGCCGCGTTGGAGGAGTTTTCCATACTGTCGACCACGACCGGGCAGCCGGGCGCCTCCAGGTGCATCAGCTGCGCTGCGTTCAGCCGGTCCTCCAGACACCGGTGTTTGGGGATCTGATAGGGCGCGTCAGTGCTCATCCAGCCGTCGGAGGGGTGCGCTTCCTCGATGTACACAACTACAGAGTCCGCTATGTCTGCGTTCTGCTGCACGACTCCCTGAAAAGCCTTCAGACGCGCCATGAACGGTGGTCAGGTGCAGCTCCCAAAGTTGAGGATGAGCGGTCTCTTCTCTTTTGCGTAATCGAGGATGCGGCTGCGCCGCTGATCCTCCAGCTGAACAACTTCGGTGTTGGGCGCTCCGTGTCCGAGATGCGCAGCCTTCAGAAAGTCCAGTTTATGGCCGTGCCACACAGCCTTGAGGGACTCGAGGCTGAAGAGACGATTGGAGTCCGATATGCACAGCGGAGGATCGATGGCATCGCCCTCCTGCTCCTGCTCCTTCATCCTGAAGAAAACCCTTCTCCTTATGCATAAAAAGTCAAGCAGCCAAAACATGACTGCTGCCATTAGAAAACGGGGCAGCAAGACCAGACAGACTATTGCATTTTTAATGGCTTTAATTGTATTCATTATCACTTTTAACTACCCGATGGTCTTCTGCTGTGCCACGATCTTGTGGGTTGAAGTTGGGTTACTTGCAACTTCCCCTCTTTTTATAGCACCGGCAGATTTGAATGAATCACACCCCGCCTCCAAACTGGGGCCGAGGCCTCACATGGTGGAGATTACCTTCTGTCAACTCCACAGCTTTGAGTCACAGCCAAAAGCAAAGGGTGCGGCACAGCAGCGCGTTGTAGAAGGTGCTCATTTAACCTTATCATCAATGATGGCTGAGTGGTGACATAGTTTCAATGTCCTCGTATGTCGTGTTTGATGACATCGTAAAGTTGATGCTGCTGCAGACTTTTCTACTGCAATGACGGATGGCTGGAGCACATTTAGACATGCTGACTTCACTGTAGGCCTTCAAATACTGACCTTAACTCTATAGCCAACACATGGGTACGGTCTCCTGTTTGTCTTAATGCAGTGTCATATCAGTCCATAATGACCGATGCAAGCTCAAATGAGGTGATGCACTCACTTAAACTCCTAAGATGTTTTACTGTGTTTGTTTAAATCACATTTATGATCCAAATCAAAAATGGGGTATAAATTAAAGTAAGATTTGAAGGTGGAGAGGTGAAAATGTTTAATGTGACATGAAAAAAATGGCATTCCCAGAAAATGAGAGACAACATATTTCTGATTTTTTTTTAAAAAGAAAAGAAACAAAGGGTCTGAAATCTTCTGCAAGTCAGAATTGAATCAGAGTTTGGAGATTGGAAAAATTTGAATTTTGTGACACAAGATTTTTTCATGTAGCCATAATCCTCTACGGTGCTCTAGTGGGTCAAGTAAAGTAACATTACATAAAAAGAGACAATAAAAACAAGTAATAAGCTCCCTGTTGGTTAGGGTTGTTTGTGTTGTGTCGTCTTTAATTAACCTTTTTTTGTCCCAAAATACTCAACTAATAAGTGTTTAAAAACAATTCAAAAGTTGTACCTGCACCTGCTGATATTTTGCCCAGTGCCACTGTAAGTTTAAATACCCTTTTAACCAGCAACTGTCATGACAAAATATGCTATTTTGGAATCTGTTCAACAGAATAATGCTGATCTGCTGCTGGACGCCATCTGTGCAGCCTCATTGTGCTCATGGTACGCGAGAACAGGACGAGGAAGTAGGAAGTCTACTGATTACGGTAGAATTTGAACCTTATTTCTGTGACGTTTTATGGCGAAGATATGAATTTAAACAAAACGTAAACACCACATTTCGGATAACCAGATAGGAATGAATGCTTTTTGGGGGGCTATTCCAGCATACTGCACATTAATGCAAACATAATGCTGTGATTTGCCACTTTCAGTCAGTTGACAGTCTCTCACCAACAGATGCTCACTTGTTCTTTAATTAACCATGAAACTTTAGAAAAAATAGAGAGAAACTTATAGAAAAAAATACTTTAAGAAATATTACAGACAACCTTATTCAAGGCAACTGCCAGACACTTTTGAAAACACTTTAGAAAGTGCTGCTCTCAACAGGGAGCCGAAGGACAACCCGTGAGAATCCATCCACAGAAATAAACACAACTTCACAAGCTATAAGTATAACAAGGCCACTAACTCATTTCCAGAAGAAAAAGCTAAGAAAAGGACCAAAAGCATCTTCTCATTACTATTGCACAGAAAATCGTTGACACGTTAATGCTTGAAGTTCACTGTGTGGTTAGCAAGTCTGTCTTTCAATCAGAGGGTCGGTGGTTCGATCCCAGTAGTCCATGGCGTTGTGTCCTTGAGCAAGACACTTAACCCTAATTGCTCACCGTTGCTGTGTCTACGGTCTACTGTATATCATGTAAGTCGCTTTGGATAAAAGCGTCAACTAAATGAAATGTAATGTAATGTAACAAGAGGGAGTCTAAACAGACACGAATACATATGTTTTGAAATTATAAAACATTATGAATATTGTTTGACTTAAAAAATAATTAAAATCAAATATTATTGATCGCAATCATTCAATCAAAACTTCCTCTGCCGGACTGAACACCTGAAAATGATATTATAATATCACTCCTTCTATTACTGCTGCCACATTGAGAATTACTCATATGGCAACAACTACTACTACTACTACTACTACTACATAACTGCTGAGAGTGAAATGTGTGGTCAGTATTGTTCAGGCCAAAGTTTTATAGATTTTTCTTTAAATGAGCAAAATATATTATTCATGCAATTCAGTAGAATTTCAGTATTTGGCATCACTTTGAGAAATTATAGAAACATTATATTTGGTCTCTCATTCGAGAATAAGTTTAAAACAAGATTCTGATATATACTGGTCACCTTTTGTTACGTTAAATGTTATGTTTCTCTGATGAATGCAATACTGGCAAATTGTCATATAACAAGTATTGTTTTCTTGAACTAAAATCGATAAAGAATAAAAAAATATAGCGCTGAAATTTAACTTGAAAAAACAAATTGAATAATGTTTTCTCAAAGAATAATCCCGACTCCCCGGTACTGCGACACACAGCTATTACATTACAGTTTTGCATGGGGATCACATATCTCCACACGCTCGTGTCCAGACAGACATGAATGTTAATGAGTGAGTGTGGGGTCTTGAGTACTGGAGGGAGATCTGTTAAGCGTTTCTGTGCTCCACAGGGATTCAACATCTGGACACACATATTAGCCATTACTGGCTAGCAGCCATTCACTGGTCTGGTGTGCTTATTCAACAAAAGCATTCCCAGGTCTAGTGAGCACATGGTATATTGGTTAAGCCCTAATCGCCTGTTACAGTGAATCCATATCAGAATATTAGACTGCAGGGGGGCGAAAACCAGACATGGAGGTTAGATGTAATTTGTCTGCAGCTCACAGTTGTCTTGATGGTTTATCAGCATTATGCAACGTACAAGTTGAGCCCTTATCTTTCCCATAATACCATACAGTCCTCATATTGTCTGAAAGAAGCATATGTCAAACTAATTTACTTAGATGATGGTCCTATAGGCTGTTATTTAGAATTATTTGGCTTTTGTAATACATTGCATTGTATTATTCTTACCTTCCTTTTTGTTTTTGTTGTTGTTTGTTTCGATGTATGTGATTTGGCTGTTGTAGCTGTTTTCCTTTGGGAATAATAAAGTACAGGTGCTCTATCTCTATTAGTCAAAAGTGTTTACATCCACCTGTTTTTAAGTACATTTTCAATGTATAAAAATGATGCCAAGTTGAAATGCAAACAATTTGACAAATCGCAATAACATTTTATGCTTGGTTCTGGGGAAAAAGTAGTTGCATTGATAAAAGCAAAACATGCAGTCGAAACAGACTACGACAATAAATAATGACACAATACAAATGCCATATTGCCAACACATTTTCCACATTGATTTCCATTTCCATTCATTTGAAATTTGACTAGCTCTCTTATATGTATCGCTCTGTTCTTCTGCAATGGTTTTGTTGGGAACCCACCAGCCCGCTCGCAGTTCCCTGGCCGCGCGCGCCGAAGTCTCGGGCGCCTCAGCACGCCCAGGCTGCGAGCGGGCTGGTGGGTTCCCAACAGGTTTAATGGTACCCAACAGGAGAATAAGCACCATCAGCTAACTTCTAATTGCATTAATTCTCATATCCAATTTTCCTGGAAATTCAATAAAAATGTGTGCTACATTTGGATGGGAAGCTGACTAATATTACTGTTACTACTGTGGCTGGATTCCTTTCTCTTTAATTAGTTGCATCAATGATTAATGCTGAAACAATCAGTCGGTCAATCAATAATCTTGGAACACAAACTCGATAATCTAAATTAATTTATCAAGCAAAAATGCCAAACTTTTACTTGTTTCTGATTATTTTGCACTAAAGTTCATAATTAAATGAGACAATACTAGTAAATATATAAGTATACAAGCGTATACTAAACCATGAGGAGATTTTTATATTGACTGTTGAATTAGCAGAAAACATGCCATATTGTGATATACAACAGCTGACTCATGATTCCTCATTAATTTTATCGCAGACATTTTATGGTTTTGCTGTCTTTTTGTCCTGGACCCCCCCCTCCGTCTTCAACCCTCCTTTCTTGCCCACATTAAAACTGTATTAACACTATTATCAAAACACTCTTTACTTTCTCCAAGTGATAAAAAAAAAAAACACGAAAGCGTTTTGATGAGATAATGAAAGGCTCACCTGCTGTGCCTAAATTAGCTTTGGGGAATAACTGAGATGTCTTTTAACCTGCTTACTTTTACCTCCTATAAACTTTGCCGGATTCTTGGCAGCAGCTCCAGGTTCGTCTGAGGACAATGCAGATCTGGAAAACTCCCCCTTTTCTGCTGCTTTCTTATTGAGCTGGATGGACTCCAGAATCCACAACTGATGAGATATCATAAAGACAAACCCACCAAACAGGTCAGCTCCTTCTCTTTCAAGTCACTGATATCTCTCTCCTCGCTCTGAATAGAATGGAGGATAAAAATCTACCTTGTCCCCATCCTTAGCTTCACCTTCCTCAACCTCGTCTAAATCAAAGAGCACCAGTGTTCACACTCAACTTGAATGAACTGCTGTTGCCTGCCCTGCAGGCTGTTTGTATCTCAGCAACAGGCGAGCCAATGAGGAGTGGACCAAGATGTTATAATAATCTGTTTCATCTTGCTAGTCACGTCACTTGCGAGACGATTCAAAGTAGCGTCTTAGTTTGGACATTTCTTTCACTGACAGACCCCAAGACCCCAATGACAATCAGCAGTGTGTGAACCCGTTGAACTGACCAAATATACAGAGACGCACTTGAGGAAATAGAGAAAAGGATTTTAAAATCTACAAATGTTGTCATGAAACCACCTATTGTAGTCTGAATGAATGAGAAAAGTATGACGTTTTCAAATTGTCACCTTTTGTGTGTCTGTCAAAGTGTCGCTGATATTGTAGCATTATACCATTGTGATGGGTCTGTAGTGTAGCTTGAGGCTTAGTGTTACAAATACATGAACCTGGTGAAGTTAGTCTGCATGTCTGGTGTTTAACAGAACAACACCTGTCTGAGCCAAATCTCAAGGTAACACTGACACCTGATCTGCTGTAGGTAAGACAGAGGTCATTGTTTCATCCTGTAAACAGTCTAATTAAATAATCATGTTTCAAGTAACAAAAGGATACTGGTATTTCCAGATTCAACACATAAAATGCAGCTATACAACAAGAAACTGAAACCTATGATTATCACCACGCTTTAAACATCTATTTCAAAAACACATATCAGAAAAAAAGCGGAGACTGGAGAGTTCTGAGATCAATCAGACTTTGCAACCGGGCCGCACGGCACTTTAAACTATTTCCAATGTAAAACCACCCGCATCTTTATTAAGACGCTCAGAGTAATAAACGGGGGACGATGGGAGAGGAGATGGGTGCAACATACACATTACTATCGTCCATAAGACAAAAGTCCTGTGTAATGGCGCAGGTGGTTTTACATTGCGTGCCAAGGCCTTATGCTACATTCACACCAAAAGCGAAACAAATTTTTGCAACGCTTTTGGTGTGAACGTAGCATTAGTCACCCGGTAGTCACGTTGTCAAGTCAGTCAAGTTAACGTCAACCACGCTCTTTTCCGTTTTTTGTTGCCTAAATCTGACTTCCAGCGAATACAGAACTTTACTTTGAATAGACACGGTCAATGTAAAACTATGTAAAACAATGGAAACTGACTCGCTGTCCATGCCTTGTCCGAAACGGATGCTAGAGGAGTACCCAAACCGGCGTAGTAAGAAGCTTAGCGTCACTTAGCATCAGTGCATGTGAATCTGCAGTGATCACTCAAACACGGTCGGTGCATATACATACATTGTTAGCTTGCTCAGCTGGTCGGTCTGTACAGCAACTAAATTGGCTGTTTGGGGCGAATAAACACAGACTGCACAAAACATGCCGCAGCCAAATTCTGTCATTTAGAAAAAGTAAAAAATGTGCTTCATGGCCTGCAGGTGGTGCAACAGATATTGCGCAAAGTCACGGCTTACTGGGACACTGGAATGGAAACATGCCATTAATAATGTTATTAGTAACACTTGTGCTTTCTCCAAGTCAAAATGTCCAATGTGAAAAACAGTCTGAACAGTAACTGCAGGTCTGAAGCTAAAGATACACTCTGTGATCCTTTTTCTTATAACGTCGCTAAAGGCTCTACTACCTTTTTGGTGTCATGTTTTAAACGTGTTTAATCTCTTTAGATAAAGTATATATTCAAACACTTACCGCATTAAAAGTCTCACTTCATGAGACATACAGAATAAGAAAGGTTATATATGCACCTTTGGCTTTACCAACATGCAATGTGTCTGAGACTAGACCTAACTTTTACCCTGTAGTTTAATTCGTATTGTTATTCATTCAATTCACAAATGTACTATTCACACAACCTTGTCCAATTATCTCAGTAGTTTTGAGGTTCCTGGCAAGTCTTGACACGAGTTAGTGTCTCCAGTTGTCTCTGTCCTTATTTGCACTCCCTGAGTAATGATGATGGTGAGCATGTCGAAGGATGTCCTCATGTGGCTTCTTTCACTGCTGCCTGTTTGAGCGTATTAGCGAGTGCCCGTCTGTACACTCATTGATGCCAGTCCTCAGGACAGATGGTTGCAAGACAGGGTGAGTGAGAAAACCTCTGATACACACACACACACACACACACACACACACACACACACACACACAAACACACTCCCCCTCTCTCGCCCTCTGAAGCATCAACAGCTGCTGTGTCTTTATTGATCTTATTGTGTGGTCAAAATTGAGCAGAGATTGTCTTGAGAAATATAACTACAGATATTGTCAAGCATTAACTATGTGGTAATTCAAGACGTCTGCTGCAGTGCCAAGGGGTTTATATCCAGATCCGTTTGCAGGAACAGTGAAACCAACATACATGTATCCTATAGTTTGTTTGCCAGCTCAAACATTCTTTAATTTCTTTTTTTTTTCTGTCTCCATGTCTCCATGAGTAGAAAAGGTTAATGGGAGGTTTATGCGTTAACCAAAAACCCTAGGAGGAGAATCAAAGCAGTGCTGTCCTCATAAGGTCATTGTGCACTCAACAGTGTTTAATAGGATGTGTTTTCTGCCCTGAGTTGTCTCTGCGGGATATCGCTAAAGCAGTGGGATAAACATCAACTGGCAGCGTTTGTGATGCTGGACAGGAAGGTGAAGCAAAACACTGAGATCTTCAGGCAAGCCCAAGGCGGAGGAGGTAGTAAACAAACTGAGACAACATTAACTAACTTCCTCTGCAGAAGGGGATTAGTTATGTAGGTTTTTTTCTTTGAACGGCAGTTTGAAAAATGACTGCTATGTCAATTAACCGAAATCTATTCTGGTAAACTCATGATATACAATTGTGTTGTCTTAATTGATAATACCAAGCACATACTAACTTCAATTTATCAGGAAATCTGATTATTTTGCACTAAAGTTCATAATTAAATGAGACAATACTAGTAAATATATAAGTATACAAGCGTATACTAAACCATGAGGAGATTTTTATATTGACTGTTGAATTAGCAGAAAACATGCCATATTGTGATATATACTGTTATTGAGATATGAAAAGACCTAATCATGAGAGAATATGTTGACAATATTGCCCTGCCCTTGCTGAAACATTCATTATTAATTAAACTAAAAATTATTTTCCCAATTGATTTGCTAATCATTGTATTGTTCTGGTAGCCGTTTAGACATACAGACTGAAGTGATCAACATTTAGACCAATCTTATGGGATAATTATACTAAAACCAAATGACTGTTATCTCCATGGAGTTTTTCTTCTTTTAAACAGTGCAGGGTCCCGGCAGGATTCCCAAGAAATTCTGAGAATCAATGACATTAAATCATGGGAAAGATCAGCAAGACAGACTAGGTGTGGGAATGTTACTTCCAGTTCAACCTGATGGAAACACATCATTTGTTGTATTACTCAATGAACCCTAATTGGAATGAAATCATACTCTTTGATTTTTTTTAAATAATCTACTTTTTAAACAAATTATTTCACCTTTGTGGTGAAATATTATCCCATGAAAAGTATGATTACTTTACTTGATTGATAACAATGTTAATACTGTTAATACAAGTAGAACGTTTCAGTAACAGGTTTTCCCGACATGGTTTACTACTTGGATCGAAGACACATGACAGAAAAGAATGATGATGTCTTTTTTGTCTTATTCCTTAAAAAAGAAAAACAGCTCAAACATATCTTTTGAGTTTCCTCTCTTCCCAACAGTGAAATGCTTCTTGTCATCTATTCCCCAGTTGGTTTTCTGTCATGCATAAATTTGTGCATAGCTTGCTGTGTAATCAGAGCCTAATGAATACACCTCTAATGTATCTAAAATGCTCATCTGAATACAAGCAAGAAGGAGATAATAACAACATGTTTCAAATCCACCAGAAATAGGGCTTGCAATAATATGATGGTGTGGGTGGAGGATTGAAAAAAAGATGCATTAAAATGTTTTTTAAAGGTTTGAGAGTTGCATACATTTGGACTCACCAGTCAGTTACTTAACATAACGATGATTTACTGCGAGTCCTCTATAGTTATTTAATTATATTTCAAAATCTTTTTCAAGCATTGAGATTTAACGCAAAGCATTAAAGAGGATTTTCCCAGACTTGTCGTGCATTACCTCATTTACCGTCATTCGCAGCTGCGAGTGATGGCTTTTATTTTCTCTCCCATTTGTCTCGTTTCCCTTATTTTACCCTCTCGCTCACAAATCTGCAACTACACGCCTCCTCCCTCCCCCGTAACCCTCCTCTCCTCTTCATTATTGCCTTGGCTTTGTGAGACCCCCTGGTGAATCCTGGCATCACACTCCCCTTTCAAAGGAATGAAAATGCAGCACTGGTCTGTGCCATCAGTTTACTCTGTTTCCCCTTTCATCTGCCTGGACATATTAAGACAAGAAATGTGAAGCTCTGCAGCAGCTCCCACATGAATCAGTCTAAGCCCCCCAGTGAGAACGTGTGCTGGTCATTTCAGGTCCCGTTTCAGGCGAGAGAGAGCGAGCCAGGGAGCGAGAGAGAGAGATCAAGTTAGAGGAATGAGAGGCAAGAGACGGAAAGACACGTTCAAAAGAAGCAGAAAGAGAGAGAGAGAGGGCATTTGGCCCGTTTTTTGAGGACACGGCATTTATTGCTTTGGTGTTTGCAACATTTAGTGTGTCTGTGATCCACTGACCACTAAAGTACAGTTATAAGACACAGCAATAGTAACACAGGGAATGGCATTAAAGACCTGATGAATCCCCTTTTCCTAGAAATTATGTTTCTATATTAGGGATGAGAGTGACTAGTCGACTATTTAACATTGCTGCATTGCTATGTTTTATTACTGTGTACATTTAAAGGACATATTGACATCTGCTGTCTCAGCTGAGGAGAGCCATCACATCTCCTGCTGCTGCGGCGGCTCTCTGCTCTTCAATCATTTCCACTCCATCGCACCCTGACAGCCCCGACCTGTTACCACCACCTCTTTCCGAAATAACGGTTTGATCGACGGGATCGGCCAGCAGCATGCTATCTTACTAGCTAGACAGCTAGCATGTACAGAGTAAAGCTAGCAACCTGGCATGCTGATACAACTGTAGTCAACGGAGTATGCTTACACTGATTGGCTCAATGAATCAAACTTGAACGCTAAGATACTAATAGTATAAGCGATGACAAACCATAACTCTTCTTAGACCTCAGCCCACAATAGCATTAAATATTGATTTGTAAGGCACCTTCCTACCGGATACTGATTTCAGAGGCATTTAAAATATGATTAGGTTATTGAAATGTGTTATTTTTGATTAAAATTGGCTGATACATGCAATATATTTTCAGACAATGTATATTTAGATATATATTAAATTGTGTTCAACTGATTTCTCAGTGTTTTTTTTTAATTTTGTACTAGATGACTAGTCTAAGATTAAATGTATCATGCAACTATTTAACTAACTCTTTTCAATTAAAGCTTATGACACAATACTAACATAACACTACTGGGTTATTCACTACTGAGCTCCTATGCTGCCCTCAATCAGCTAATAAGCTGAGCTTGGGTAGCTCCCTACATGGTCAACATCCAGAATGGATGGCACCAGTAGTATAGGAGTGGTACGTTTGTGCGTCAAATTAGCATAAATTAGCATAATTATGAGCGTGCACGTTTCAAAAGGGGGCGTGTCCCCAGACCGCCATTTTGGAGGGGGAAAGGGGGCGTGTTCAAGGGGGAGTGTCCAAAACAAAATGGTGGCCGGCCACCCCTTTAAAAGGGCGTACCTGGTCTCAGGCGACCAATCTGAGACCTCCATTTGTGCACGTGTCAATTAGCATGTGGAGGAGGAGTGTAACAGGTAATTTTAAAGCACACCTCCCAAATCTGCATATAAATCTGTATATAAATACGGATGATTTGAGCGGCTCATTCTCTTGCCTCTGGATTTCCTTCTTCATTGACCTCTGCTCCTGCTTCTTCATTGACCTCTGCTCCTGCTTCTGCTGTTGCTGCTGATCCTGCTGCTGACCCTACTTCTGCGACCCCTGCAAATCCTGCTACTGCTGCTGCTACAGCTGCTGCTGGCGTAACTTTTTGCGGGGAGCATCTGGAGGCTATTGTTGCTATTTCTGGTGCTGTTGATTTCATTGCCTGCGGATTCAAAAGCCAAGATGTCGTCTCCGTGTTATCTGGAGAAGACACCAACGGGAGGTGTTCTAGGTATGTCTGCAGACAATATGCCTAACAATACAGTTGTGGATGCCCCCGGACCCAAGATACGCCTGACGGAGGGGCTTACTGCAGGCAAGACCCCTGTATTAGAGATAGAGCTCGAGGGTTTAAAAGGGTATGTGTATAACATTGTGTATGATAATGGTATTGTGACGACTAAGTGTAGTTTCACAGAGTATGACAATGGAATGGAGGTAGACATGGTCTATAGATGGGGTGGAAGCATGGCGGTGAATGACTGGCAACAGTTTCGTTCCAAGGTCTGTGTGGATCTAGATAGTGCTGCTGTTGTTGGGGAGTGTCTTTACACTGGTATGTGGTACAGTGATGCAGGACCAAAAATGTACCATGTTACAGCAGATCGTAGAAACAGGGTAGAGGGCGAAAACGTAATGTTGAGCATTTGTAAAAACAGGGCCAGTGTGTTTGACCGCAGAAGCAGTGATGATGTGAGACAAGATCCGTATCGTATTACGTATGAAGAGTATGACATGTGGTTTTACCAGGCTCTCATCATACAATGGTGCGATTGGCCAGCACTGCAAAAAGTGTTTAGCCAGATTGACGATGCCATCGAGAGAGACAGCGACGACAAGGCTTTCAGGATGGTTAGAAAATGTCTTGTGTACGATGATACACCGAATGGTGTGCTGCCTGGTATATATGCTCCCATGCGTAGAACAGAAATCATCCAAACTACAGATGTCTAAGAAGAAGAGATATGACAGGTGGGTTATATATATATATATATATATATATATATATATATATATATATATACATATGGATATATGTTTATCTGTTTCAGAATACTAAAACCATGATTTGTATTTGATACAGATATATACGATTCTAAAACAACAATTACATCATCAGTCTCATAAACAGCCATGGCCAATGAGACTGATGATGTAATTGTTGTTTTAGAATCGTATATATCCACACACTGTTGCTGTAAAAACTATGCCACACTTTTGGGTACTGGATTTCTATCAGACCCACCTCATGTGGTTCACTCAGAACAATGGCCTTTGCTAGTTTGGTTCGGTAACACCATATCTTGTTGTTAGGATACACCGCTAGTGAAGAGTTACTAGGCAGTGTAACATAAAAACCGTTCTTGTCCATCGTAGCAGTAGTGTACTCCTTCAGCGTCTCGTTCGGTATGACTGATATAGCCCCCACTGATATGTTTTATCATACATCATATAGGTAACTGAATAAATCCTGCTCTCTGTTCCTACCCTTGATTTAAATTAAAACACAAACTTTAATCTCCCGTGAATACTTTCTCCCTCCGACAAACTGGTTAATTGCAAAGTTGCTGTGCGATATTATGTCTGATGGCAGAAAGGTGTGAGGGATAAGGTGTCACATACTGTTTAATGATCCAATGATCGTTTAAAGCATGCTGGTCCACCTCCTCAACCCACAAATGGTGATGTGCTTTTACAAATACATTTCTGAAAGAACCTTTTATTATTCAGAGACGTAGAAGAGGTTTCTTGTCAGACCAGTGAGAATGGTGTCTTTGAGTTTGTTTTTCCAAAAAAGGAGAAAGAAACTTCCACCAAACATGAGATTCAGTCTGGCAAAAGCTGTTGTTGATGCCCTCTGCCTCCTACACAGAACTGAGAAACTTTTTGTTCAAGTCATCACATCCTGACAGTCTGGTTACATAAGGAGTCAAGTCCACTTTCAATTTGTGATTCCATATTTAATGTGTTTGTGGGGGAGGTGAGAGTTTTTTTTTGAGGAGTAAACACCTACCTACGTACCAGGCAATGTGTTAGAGCTGTCTGGAAGGAAAATAAGAGAGCCATAAGGAAAGATGCAAACTAGCCCAAGGCTTAGTGAGAGCAAGTTAAGGGACAATCAAACTCAAGTTTCATAAATCTCTTTACAGCCACTTGGCTCAGATTTTAAAAAATGAGGATTTTTACATTTTACAAACACATTTGATTTGATTTTGCTATGAACACTGCTTTGTGTAGGCAGGCGTTATCTTCAATGTGATTCCTCGCGAAACTCAAGTAACTCGATTACTAAAAAGTACTGAAGAGGCTTTGTTTAACCCCTTGACCCTTCACACCAAACCCAGGGAGTGGGTTTTTAGTGCCATTTATGAACGTTGATCAGATTGACTTGATTAACATCAAATATGTGTTGAAATCAGCAGAGCTGTTAGCAGTTGGTGGGCAACAAGGTACTGCTTTGCTAAATAACAGAGCTAACAGCTAACGTTAATGGAGCTCTATTCAAGCTCTATTGGGACTTTTAGGTAAAGGTATACTATTGTATATTTACCACTGTTAATCGGTTCTTCTACTAAAAGTAGTCGATAGCTGCAGTCAGATGTGTCAGAACAAGCATTGCGTTTTCTTTAATTGTGCATATCATTTACCTTTAGTTTGGAGTCAGTACTCAGAGTTGTTATCATTTCAACAACTCAAAACATAAGTGTTATACCTGCTATTTTGCCCCAAGCACATTGACTATTTACTGTATGTTTCAGAAGAAAAATACCTATAAAAACAAAACAGATATACTTTGAATGAGTATACAAAGTTCAATATTGCAAAATAAGCCCCGACAGGGTGAGTTACTACACAAATGAGAAGAAGAAAATAGCAAAACCTAGCTTCACCACATTTACACCTGGTAGTAAAGTGCTATTTGAATCTGAAAATAAAGTGTGATTAGGCCTGCCTGGCACACACTGTTATCAGATCCCAGCCAGTCTGTCAGATGTCCTTGGATGAAGTGCGTACGGTGTGTTTCTGACATTTGTAAAGAAGTGTGTAGGTCATAACTCATTGTGAAGGTTGTTTTGTTTTATATACTCAGACATTACATGTCCTATCCATAAATAAATCACATCTGCATACATTGTTTGCATCCATTGTTTCTGTCATAAAAGACTCACATGGGAAGCAAAAACAGTATCATGTATAAAGACCTGTAAGGTTTCCCAGGTAGCCAGCGGAATCGGATTGATTAAGACTGAGTGCTAGCATACTCTGCTCAATTTTGGCAAAGAAAATATAAGCCTGCTGTGGCCATCTGGCTGCCATATTTCACTAAGTTTGGAGACCATGGCGCTCCATTCATGACCAGTTTGAAAGTGATCAACCAAAAGGGATAAAGCATATTGTTTGTTTATTTGTTTCTGGTTTCACTTGTTAACAAACCAGTACTAATATGCAACACCGTGAAATAAGCTAATTTAGGCTAATAGACGTGACGTTAGCAGTAGATGAACACAAGTCATAATAACTGGAGGGTTTACTGTCATTGCCATTCTGCTGATATTGTGTGAATGCAGCGTTAGTCCTCCCTTGGGCTATGCCATGTGTCCCAAATCCTCACTATTCAGTTTAACTGTTCATCATTTTATATGAGAGTCCATAACTCTTCTTATTCCCCAATGCCGTTTTATCGAATATTACACCACACACTTCATGTGCTTTCTGGAGGGACCATATTGATTTCAGTGGTATACAAAATATGCTTTGCTTATTGAAAAATGTTTTAATGATTTCAAATGGCTCTTTTACACAATATTTAACATTAGAGATGAAATTGAGCTAAATGTTGACTTAAAATACTTGATAAATTAAAAAATACTGTGTATTTTTTATTTTCTTTAGTAAACCGAGCATTGAACATAACAGTTTCGAGTAAAATTATGGTAAAAAAATAAAAAATAAATAAAAACTATTCTAGCTAAACCCTGACCATGTTTACTGGCATGCACACAGTATGTACTAATGGGTTTAAGACAATGGTATGATTTTACTACACTGGGGTATTCCCATGAGGAGGGTTCTTGCAGAACTTGAAAGCTGCTTGAATGAATTAAGAAAATCCTGCATACTGCTGCTGGAAAACATTACTGCTTAATTTATATTAACCAACAATTGGGTTTTAAAAGGACCTTCAGACATTATTCTTTATTATATTTATATTCACCGTTATTAAGCAGAGAGAACTGTGTCCTGAGCTGTATGCACTACTGTATTTTGGGGTAAGGGATTTTAAAGGTTAGAGAAGCTTGTGACAAGAAGGTTGGCAATTGGAGTCCAGTTTGTTAATGAACTTATAATGTAAAGTGTGATGTAATGCACTAATGCACTTTATCTTATCTTATCTTAATTTTATATTTTTATAAATATAAATCTGGACATCAATCAGATTGTTCCTCAAAAACTACACAGAGAAGGCCACACATCCCAGATGTGAAGCATCAACTTCCTGTGCTATAAAGTGTGACTATAGCCTCTTGTACTCGACTGGGGTTGCAGAGATTATATATATTTTGCCGATGGCTTACATCATCATCATCATCATCATCATCACCATTTTGGACTTCGTTCAGGAGTAGTGTGAAGATATAACGTACCCGTGTCATGCAAACATAAAGTCAATGGGATTTAATGCTATGATGCAATGCAGTATTTTTGCACTGGTTGCCAGGGAAATAAAGCCCCTTTTTTACATCCATGTCATCAGTGCACTTTTCATTAGGAGTGAGATGACCGGATAGCTTTGCCTACTGTTTATACAACTTGGGTGTGCGTCAATGTGTGTGTGTGTGCATCTGCATGAATGTGTGTCTCTTGAGTGACTGTAACCCTCTCTGTCTGCAGCTCTGACTCTCTTTCCTCTGCCATGAATTCCAAATGGCATTCCTCTCACATATTTAGACCTGATAGGAGTCCAACTTGAGACGGTCTCATCTCAGATCTTGCTTGTTGACATGCTGTGTGCAGGCAGGAGGCAATGAAGCAAAGCAAGCTATGCTGAGCAGAAAGAGAGAGAGAGAGAGAGAGAGAGAGAGAGAGAGAGAGAGAGAGACTACACAACGGCAGGACTCAGCTGTGTATTTGCAGTTTCATCCACCAAAGTTCAGATGAGGACAGGCTCGTACACTCAGTGCCTTGAGATTAGCCACAGTTTTTGGAAGGCAGCAGACAAGAGAGAAGGAATGAATTTAACCCATGATAAATGCATCCAGTCTCTAATATTACCAATATAGGTTAATATTGGCTGTTTTTATGTGATGATACACTAGCCAGCAATCTTAATCGTTTCAGACTATTCCTTCTTGTCATATATTCAAAGCTTACAATGACTATGTAGGCATCATAGGGGACCATTAGAGCTCCTCAAATCATTAGGGAAGGATCACATATGGAGTTACATATCAGAGCCGGACAAAAGGCTAAAGAAGAAGAGAACGTTCATCTGAGACAGTGAGGTTTCTCCGTGGTAATTCTGTTGACACATAAATGGTCAAAAGGCTATAGGCTTGGGGGAAGGATGGCCTGAACATAATGAGAAGCATGTAAGTAAACATAATGAGAAGCACAACATATGCAGAGAGCTCCTATGTGATCTGCATTTGTGAGGGCCAGCACATTTGTTGGCTGGTTTATGTTAGACCTTGATCTATCCTGCAGATTAATGTCTCCGCTCATATTTTGTTTATCAGGTGATGCTAAAAAAAAAGCACTAATAATTCTAATGAATGTCTTCCCAAATGTCGAAGCTTGATGCATATTAATAGAAAAATGCCCTCCTGTTCTCTGTTATGTCTTCCTGAGGTTTCCATAAACTATGCAATGAGGCCCTCCTTCTATAGCCTACAGTATGGACGTCTCCAAGAATCTGGGGGCCGTTAACCTAAAACAGCTTTCCCTTGCCAAAAAAAAAAACCTTTGAATGTCAGCCCAACAGCTTGCCCTTGGAATAACCAGTAAAGAGCCGGAGTGAATGAGAGCCTATGGTTGATCTGCCTTTCATCCAGAAATGCTCAGGTTTTCATTTGTGCTGTGAGTTTAGAAAGAAAACAACACTGCCAAATGTATGGGGCTCAAATTGTTTACCTTAATAGGTTTTTGAATCGTTCAAATGGGAGTTAGGTGCTGTTAGATGAGAGGCAGAACAAATAAAGTAGTATGCAAATCAATTTGCAACAGACAGCGTGAGCCAAGAATACACTGACCTACTTGATAGAAAAGTTTACAGAGACATTCGCAATCATTTGGTACTGAAAAAGCTGAATGGGCATCTTTCTTTCATATTTTAAGTTCATGTGTGTGACACAGGTCTCGATTATCTACTTTGTGAATTACTTACAGTAAATGTCGCAAAGAGCTAAGTCATGACGAATCGTTTTTACTGTTAAAAAAGATAGTGTTGGGAGGCAGAGAGCTTTAAAAAGGGGGCATGCTTTTGTAATTTACTGTTGCATCATCCAAGTCTCAACTTACATTTCTGAAAAAGTGATGCATTTCCAGTAGAAGCTCGGGACTAGTCTGTCTTTTTTTTACTGGAAGGAATCAAAGAATGGTTGACTCACTCCAGTTCAGCTGGGAGGACAGAACGCTGGTTCTGGTGTAATGCACTCGTCGTTTTACCACCAAGTCAGCTCTGTAACTCTCTGCTACAGTTCAACCCATTATCTTTTTCCTTTGCCACGGAGTTGCTGAAATTACATTCATTCTTCTGAAGCTCATAACACTCACAGCTTTTAAAACTATAACTTTGGTATAAAAGATGAATGCCGTCTTCTTTTCTTGCCAAATAAACCCCCTGACATTTCCTTCCTGTCAAGCAAATTGCTCCCTTAAATTAGATAGGTAATTATTTAGTGTCCCTTGTATTTATTCCATTATAAATGTTGTACCTTCTATCAAACATACATTGTTCCTCGACTTGACTTGTCGAGTGCAGCTCAAATTCGTCACTAACAATTGACCAGTCTGCCTCCTTGTAAATGTGTGAAAAGCAGTCCACAGATATTAAATGTCTTTGGATATGGGTGTTATAATATTTGGATTAATGTTCTAAGAAGAATCACGTCTGGGTGGGGGTCAGGTTAAAGTCAGGTTTCTTTCCAGTACTGTTCTTAAAACTCCAAGTCACTGATTCTGGTTCAGTGTGGTATCGACCGTCTTGGCTTTAGGTTTCCACCAATACTCATTCAATATATGTCTTACACTCAGACCATGAAACATTTCGCCTTTAACTGATGAATTTATCAAAAGCCTTTATGTATCAAACTCGGAGCACATGTCTTTAAGTGTGTGACTTTAAAGGAACAGTGTGTGAGATTTAGTAGCATCTAGTGGTGAGGTTGCAGATCGCATCACAAGGGAGGGGTGACCTTTCGCTCACCCCTCCCTTTCCAAGTGTGTCATAGCCCTCAGGATAGTTATCTTTATGATAGAATCAACACCAGGATTAGAAGGTATTTTAAAGCTTCGCTAATTATTTCTAAGGCAAACAAAAGAAATAGGTTCTACTTAGTTTCAGTCACAACTGGGTGAACAAGATGTTTATAGGATGGAATTGAGGTTAATTATGGAGACAGATAGACCGATGCACTTCCCAATATAGTCTTCTCCATAGTTTTCATTTCAATAAGTGGTTACTGGCAATACATGTTGACTTGAAATAGATACTGAATAGGTATCAGCAACTTTAAATAAATAAATAAAAATAAACTATTATGTGTGGCCCATCTCCACCAATTAATCCTGCACCAACCACAGTAGCCATGCAGAATTGTGTAATGATCGAGTAATCATATCAAAACTCAAGGCTCTTAGCTTAAACAAGTTAGGGGGCTGAGAGCTGAGAAATCTACCGTAAATACTGCGGTCCATGTGGTCCATGGGGCGGCTGTGGCTCAGTGGTTAGCAACTCGGTCTTTCAATCAGAGGGTCGGTGGTTCGATCCCCGGCTCCGGCAGTCCGTGTTGATGTGTCCTTGAGCAAGACACTTCACCCTCGTTGCTCACCGTTGCTCTGTCTACGGTCTACTGTATATCATGTAAGTCGCTTTGGATAAAAGTGTCAGCTAAATGAAATGTAATGTAATGCTCACTGGGGCTCGGGTTCAAAGGAAGGGCTTATTGTAATTCTCTAGCACAACAGGATTTGTATTAGTCCCAAAAGGGCCAGCGAGGTTAAGAGCTGCTAAGTAGTAGTGTTTAAATCCTTCCTAAGCTCAGCCACCACAATGCAGGGCTCCCCACATTCCTCTGGACTCGTTTCACCTCAGGTTGTGGTTTGGACAACTGGAAGGCAAAGGGGAAGGTGACAGTGGACACACACACAAGTCAGTATTTCCTTTATTCCCTGGTATGTTGAATTACATATTATACACCTCCCACAACCACTGAGCGTGGGTGGTTTGGTGTCGGTGCTTTGTTTTGACTGGATTGTTTAGCCAAGCTTGTTTAGTACACTTAGAATTTCAAGGGTCATATTGGGTTATGCAGACTCCCAAGGCTTAACTGTATCATTGGATGATGTGACTTGACTTTTCTATCCAGAGTGTAACTGTGTGTGCTCCTGAGGGACTCTTGCCGCCATTCTTCATGGTCTTTTTTGCCTTAAAAAAACATACGCTTTTCATAAATATGGAAAGCTTGTCTTATTAGTTAACTGTAAGATATCATATCTGCAAATTCTCCAGCACACACACACACACACAACTCCTCATTTAAGAATGACAATAAGTGACAACCATGCTGGCAATGATATCCACTGCCATTTCAGCTCAGCCACCTCCATATTATCTTGTGACGTCAGATGTGAGAGCCTCGTGCAGGCTTTCCTGGCCCAGACTTTAAATGTCTTATTCGGCTACTTTAAAAGGTTATATTTGTTGAATAAAAGATACGTGTTTGATTAAGTGTCCATCTTGACACAGGAGTACAATGGTTACTTCCAAAAATGTTTTCAGAATCATGGTCTCTATATTGCATTCTATGGAGGTGATTATTTACCCAGTGCAGATTGACCTTGGATGAACCAAAGTATTTGGCTGCGGGTAGACGTGGGCGAGGGAGACAGAGAGAGAGAGAGAGAGAGAGAGAGAGAGAGAGAGAGAGAGAGAGAGAGACAGAGAGAGACTGTTCATTTTCTTAATAAATCTCATTATTACTTGATGCATTGGCAATGTTTTCCTTGTTACATTCATGTCAGTAAAGCATATTGAATTAAATTGAGAGAAAGAGAGACATGGAGGGACAGAGCGAACGAGAGAAAGAAAGAGAGAGAGAGAAAGAAAGAGAGAGAGAGAGAGAAATCTGAGCAGGCTAAGCAGCGAGAGGTTGATTTATAATTAGAGTGAATGTCTGTTCAATGCTCCTGCTGTTCTGGTGATGGCTCCATTGCATAGAGAGGCAGCTTTGCTGCTGTGAACTTAATTTGAATTCTGAAGCACCACACATCTTCCAGCATTTACAGATAACCTTGCATGTCTGGGATAATGAAGACTTCGAACAAGATTTTCACTTTAGGATGTACTACCACATCTTGGTTGTGACAGTCACGCAAATATCAACGATAGCTCAACAAGGATTTTAAGTGGCATTTAGGCATTATAACCACATATTAAAGTGCAAAAGCTTAAATAAATGGGAATTTAAAATAGCATTTGCAACAATATCAACATTCTAGTTAGAGATTAAAGCTATTATAATTTTAGTCAACATATTATATTGTTATTATATTCATCTGTCTGGTGGAGTGGAGGGAAAAACATGCAAAGACATGCTCTACTATTGAGAAATGTTGGCCGAGTCACACATGTATACATGCTATCTTACCAATATGTTTGCCTCCATGTTGCCAGTGGGAGACATTGTAACTGTATACTACAGAGTCTTTACACTGCTACAAATGATACTCTGACATCTTTGAGTTGAAAGTTATAAATCTGAGTTAATCCTATACCACGAGCACATTTCTTATTTCAGGACATTAATGTATCTAAAACACATATATGTGTCACAGGAACATACGCACAAATGAGACAATGAGAACCATGTGGAATTGATTAATGTTTTACACACTCTGACATGGCTAATATTAAGTATTTTTGGCGACTTTTGGCAAGAAAGTTTTGACACAGCAAAACCTGAATAATGAAAAGAATGGAACACAAAGCTTTAATTTACATTTAGGTTGCAGTGATTGCGGCTTAAAAGTGGGATTAAATAATGTGTGAAACCCCATTTTGATAGTCTAATGTTGTCTACTATTGTTGTCTACTATCTTTGAAATAAAAAGTAACCTATGTCCACACAGAATTTATTGAAAACATAAGACAACATTACTGTATACAGAACCATTAACTAACTATAAACCAGTTGACTGTGTGGAACACAGTATCCAGGTATTTGCTTGCAGCGTTGTATTCAACAGCTGTTTAAGAATATGCTGAATTTTATTATGAGTTTACTGCCAGTTGTGCTCATTACTTTGACATCAATATACAAAAACACTGATAACTACATTGTATGCTGTTGAGGGAATTCTGTCATTAATTATTTCAGTCTCCATACCACCCACAAGTCTTGTTTGCATATTGCATATGTTTCTGTTCCAAATGTAAACTTCCAGTCACAACTTAGTAGTCATATAGCTTTCTGTACGTTCTTGCACTAGGGCAAGACATATAAACAGTGGATATACTGTTTGTGTACTCTGTTATTGTGAAAATGGGAGTTTTAGCAATTACAGTAGAGAACACTATGTGTGCTGTTTGAAAATGTTTCTTCAAAGAGGTATATAACCATGTTATAACTATAAGAATAAAACAAGACACTTGGGGGATGATAAGTGAACTTCCATCCTTCAAATCCTGTTTCAAATCTCCAGGATAGTTGGCTCATAAAAGAAAATGCTAGCCACTTGCACCTAATAAAACCCATTAGCCCACATTAATATCTCAGTAGAAACTGTAGGTTATGGAATGGCATCTACGTAGTTCAACGAAATGGCATTCAGTTACATTGTCACACCCAAACTTCAATCATCGGTTTGTGCTGCCATGTAGGATGTGGTTCAACTAACATTGTCATTACTGAGGTGTCAGTATGAACATCGCGTCTTCTCATTAACGGGATAATTAAAGCTAAAGCCATTATCCTTCCACATTCTAGCAAGAGCTTATGGATCGCACACTTTCAGATGTGCAGATGCCTTGTAAATGTGAAGGCTTCTATATGATTATAGATTCCAACATTTTTTATCAATTTCTTTTACATTCTGTTTCATATTAGACTGGAAAATTATTAACGAGATATACAAGGGGCCGCCTACAGACCACATTATTTCAAACATATAAACCATATAGAGAGATCAGCATGGAGACATTAATGCAATAAAAGAAAATGTCAGAAAAACAGCTTGCATGTGGGAGGAGAGCATGCTGGATAATCATTACTCAGTATGTTGAGCACTGCATCTGAAGATTATAACAAATATTTGATAAAAAAAAAACTTTGAGTTTTTGTCTAATTACGTGAATGCTAAGAGCTTCAGCAGCAGTTTATTATAATGATAATAATAAAAAAACACTTTTCCCAATGACGCAGCTCAGAATCACTGTATAGGGATAACACTGTTAACGGCAGCAGATGAAGCACAAATATGTTTTTTCTTGCAATAAAAATGTAATATTCTGTTAAATTCTAATGTTATGTATATCTTTTTCTCACCATATACCTGAAGTCAGGGTAACAGCTGATTCCTATTTTCAATCTGATGCCAATGTTTCAGTTTTTGCATACTCAACTCATTGGAAACATTTTGATGTCAGGTACCGAGGACAGGGATTTTTGTGGCAGTAAAACAATTGTTGGTTCACCACCATGACAAACATGTCTCAGACCCTAAGCTGTTGATAGTCCAACCAACAATCCAGAACCTAAAGATATTCAGCAGTTTAAATTGTATGACAATAAATGTAAACTACTTTTAGTTTACATTTTATATCCTGAAACCTTTGAATATTTGGCATTTTTGTCTGAAAAGATAAATTGATTGATTGAATAATATTAAAGTAAAAATATTTGATTAATAATTTCACCCCAACGAGCAACGCTAGCAGCAGTGTGAACTACTGATAACACAATCTGTAGAGTCTGTCCCCCTTAGAAGACACAGACAAGCACATATTTACAATATGTCTTTTGTTGGTGTTGGAAAAAACATTTGTGTCACAAGCAGATAAGAATCTGATTTCTGACAACGAGTTTGTCAAAGTGTAAAGTAAAGTTCTAGATACCGTGGTCTCCTTTCTACAGGTGAACTAGCTCGAGGTTGATTAGCAGAATGACAGTGCATGCTCACAGTGCATGCTCTGTGTTATGTCCTGTTACACTCAACACCACCCCAAACACCCACCCACTCTATCGTTCTATTTTTGTTGAGGTTTAGTTTGTCGCAGTCTAAGCAGTGCCTCTTGTGCACAAGAAGACAGATATTAAAAATCCCATTGGTGCTTGTACGCCATCTAAAAACATCTAGAAGTGTGTTTCTAATTTGTTCTAATTTGTTCTGCTCTGATTTGAAGGCTCAATGTCCTGGTTGCTGCATAAACCTACTGAGCAAAATGCAAAACAAAAGTTAACTGTATATAATTAGCAACACTAATATGTTTTAAGGGCTCATCCCACAGTACACGTTGTGCAATTCTGCTGAGGATTATTTGATTAAGTTACTATAATACAACTGGACAAAACAGTTAGTTTGATTCAAACCTGTTTCCTCAAAGCAACTGTTAAACCCAGGTGCACTCAGAACCCGACACATCTCGTCTGGTGAGTAATTTTGTGAAAGATGACAGCTTAAACATCAGCGACACTTCTTCAATAAACTGTATGAAATGTGCTGTGTTAAATATCATATCTTCTCTTTTACCATTAAGATTATTGTTTTATTGCATAAGTGGCTTTACTGTTAGCAGATAACAGCTTGATCATGTGAACACAAAGTAACACTATACATACCACATCAAAAGCACACATCAAGCTCAACACAGCAAATATTTGGGACTGATGATTATGATTGGCATTGGTAAAAGTGAAGCCAAGTGAAGCAGCAGTGTAAACTACATACAGGGGCTCAGCACTTTACTGACATGAACAAGTTTCAAGCCAGCGGACCATAAACCCACTGTTCCAAGTCAAAATGTTCACTTTGTTTGAAGTGTGTACACAAATGAAATTGTGCCTGCCTGTCCTATAGAGGAAAGACATGCCGAGTTCCCCATGCAGCCAAGATTACAGGAAATGACCAAGACGGGGTGCTCGAGACCAATTCAGCCCACAACAGACAATCCAAATGTCCCCACTGATAATCAGCAGCATGGAAGCATTATAATGTAACGTTTGCCAAACAAGCTCAGCCAAAACAAGTTGATTTGCAAACACAATAAACACCAAAGCAAATAAACCAAGACAGCAACTCATAACAGACACACACGTTCGCGTGGACAGCGAATACTTAAAGTGAAGCTCCCATGGGCCTCTGCTTCGTAGCCTCAAGCTGACCTCAGTACAGCCGGAAAGGAAAGCCCAACTCTCGGCGACAAGTGGCGCTCAAGGTCGAAAGTGACAGAATAACGGCAGCAGACCAACGGGAATGATTTCGCCCACAAACCCGCCTGAGGCCACGTGGGCCGGCGGTTGGCAGGTGCGCTTGATTACGACAGCTCCGTCAGCAGTGCAGCAGTTACCTAGCAACGCAAAAGACTTTAAATATCCCGCCATGTGGAAAAGGGTGCGTTGGATATTCACTCCAATTTGTTAGTTACACTGAGCTAAAATGCACCCAATCTCACACACAAGAGTCCTGCAATCACAACTTTCTATGATCACAGGCGCCTCAGCTCTCAGACAGAGGATGTAGATAATAATGTTTCTGTCATTCAGCCGATATCCTCATTGATATATAACCACGGGGACAGAAAAGATGACCATATACTATCATAGGTGCTGAATCAATAACTCTGTACACACCCGACTAAAACACTGTCAACAAAAACTGAACGTCATTATGCTTGATGTATTGTACTGATGTAATAGATATTAGTTATAGGTAAATCAGAAATAGATTAGTAACGGCAGCATTTACGACTACAGTTCAAAATGTCTGATGTGAAAAAGGCCGAATAGTATGTTAAGTTCAAAAATCTTTGGGCGGTTGTGCATTTCAAATTGAATCACATTAATAACTACACAATATATAAAAAATATATCCCATGGGAGAGAGATATCCCATGAGACAGAGATCCAGTGCCCCCCCCCCACCGGGCAGCAGATCCATACATACCTGCCCGGCAGAAGGCACCCAGAGATCTGCTGATGTTCTCACAATGTCTCAGCTTTGCCAGGTTTGGGGTCAGCCCCCCTTTCTCTGGTTAGCATATCTTCCAGTCCAGCGATTGGACAAGACCTCGTCCTCTTAGGTGTTTGTCAACCCAAACCCCCTCTCGCTTAAACAACAGTACTCAGGACTTCAATCAACCCCCACTCAGGCACATTCCTGAGCACGTCCACTCTATTCTGCTCCAATCTTCAGGCTGCGCAACTGTTTGTGGGCTCCTGATGTTTTCAGGATTACTTCCACAATCACTTAATACATTCCATAATTCTAATTAATACATTTGTGTAATACATGTAGTGTCATTCATTTGATATTTGATAATCCATACAGAGTTATGTATTTGTCTTGACCCTCCAATGTAAACTCTCTAGCTCTCACTAGGAGCACCATAAAACATTATTTTCTAACAAGTACAAAGTGCTGTCTATGCAGGTTTGTGTTGAAGATTCCCTACAATGCATCTCAGTGGTATTAGGTTGATACTTGTGGCAATTTAAATCTACTCAAGGTCCATTGAGACTTTTCTAGGGCTGTCAACTTTATCTGGACCAATGCAGATTGTTTTCTCGTCTGATTCCAATATCAACATTTGAGAATTAACTTTTTTTCCCAACATGACAAAAATAAATTGTAAGGGTCTCTGTCATTTGTGAAAAGCTGTGACCAAAACCTCTTCTGAGAGACACATCAGTTATCAACATAAGTAGTTTGGTGTCCTGACTCCATGGTCCTTATAACAGGCGGTTCTATAAGCTGGTGGTTGGCAGCATCTTTGTCTGTTCAAAGGTTGCCTCTGCCTTAATCCACTGACTTCTGGTCAATGACCTTTGACCCCTTCCCAGACTCCAGTCTCTTTGTTAGTGTCTCACTAGATGTTCTGACAGAGGTATGGGTCTGAGTATATAATAGTGAATGGAGATCAATAATACATTGCACCAAATGGACATTTTAATCGAATATACTTTAGTTTGCTAATAGCATTTGCATTAAAATGTTTCATTACAACACAGCGGTATATAATATCATCTGACGTAGACAGAGTCCCTCATATGAAGGATAATTTATTTCACAAGACAAGCAAAGTCACTAAACAATGTCTTCCTGCAGGAAAAACAAATGCCTGTGTTTATCAGTTATTTTCCAACCTCAACATACCTGATTGAAGATAATGAGATGAGGCACATTACATACTCCATCCCCAGAAAGTTAGAGCGAGGGCTGCAGAGCTGAAACCGCCAGCAGTGTAATCTAATGGGCTGTGGTGAGGATTTAGGCTGCGGCTGCCACCCTGCCTTTCACCTCAGATGCCCTCTCCTCCATCTCTCGTCTCCCCTCCATCCCCGGCTCGTGGTCCTGCCCCGGCAGTGTAACACCTCCCCCTGTAGGATCATGGCAGGACTTCAACCTAGAAAGCTCAAAGGCCTGGCTGCTTCTCATAAAGGCTTCTGAGATGAGTAAACCGTCGTGGCACATTATGAGTGGATTAACAAGACTGACGAATAAGTACAGACTATTTTTCAATATCCCATGTCAGATTTGATTGGACAGCTAAGACAATACTAGTGAAGGAGCATGCTCAAATTCTTCGCCAGCATGTCCCTTGTTAGAGTGTATATTTTTCACATTTGACAGTTGGTCTGATGCAAATTTCTACCTTTGGGGTAGGTTTATATGTTTCATTTTGAGAAATTAAAGCATCCTGCACCACATTGTTTGATTATCCTAAACAATGATCGCTAGGTAAACGTTACGGCCGTCAACTACTAAGAAGACACGAGTAAGCAACACTTGCCCAGTGATGAGTCAGGCAAAAGCTGCAATTCAAATGTGACAGATGTTTGAATTAAAGACAACAAAAAAAAACACAATAGCTTCCGCTTCAATTGACAATTGAATTGGGGGCAACAGCAATGTGGGACACGTTTCCTGTTGTCATATTTTCTCAGGGAAGTTGATTGCCAATAATACCTTTCATGTTCTGCAGAGACCTTTAAAATAAAGGCAAAATGTCAGAAAAAATAACCCATGGGCCCTAACTAAAGTACTAATGGTAATACACAATTTGATGAATTCACATGGACCTTTTTTTCTCCACCATAAACGTCCCTTTTTCATGACACACCTTTGTTCTGCAAAGTAATGAAGCTCGTTCTCTAGCTCCACCTCTCCATCCTCTAAAATGTGTATGCACAAATTGAGAAAAAGTCACACCAAACGGCTGTCACTCGGGCCGCTTAGGCAAACTGTATTTCCAGGCTGCTAAAGAAATAACAGACAGACAAACAGACAGACGATGTCACATTTTGTCTATGAGCTGGCTAGTACTGGCAGCCTGTGATGTTCCAGATGGAGGCAAGTTTCCCTTCCAGCAGTCAGTCAGTCTTGGCTCCGAGCCACCTGTGAGTCAGGTAGGGCAAGTGAGGACAGCTTGGCAACAATGCACTGCGATACACGAGCCCAGGAGATGCTGTCGGCTTTAAAAGAGCAGCTCTGCCCTAGATCGGAAATAATCATTTAAATACTGTATTTCTCAAACACATCACACGTACAGCAAAATCCGGTAATGTAATTAAGCTATAAGGTAGTATACCGGCATTTTCAGATTATTTTTTGCCTTATAATTTCATTTTTCTTTTCTTGGCTCGAATGTCGTGGCCTTAATGAGAGTGTCATAGAAGCGGAAAATATTCTGGTGTCACACCAGAACCGTCACACTGGAAGATAGCCAAGTGCATCATACTTTGGTCATAAATAAACATCACATACCAAAGATCATAGCATCCTAGAGGAGTCAGACAGCCACGTTGATGCCATGACAGGCTACTCTCTTTCATTAAGCTACTTGTTTGTGATGGTGCTTGAATATTCCCAAACAGACAACACCCTGACACCCTGGCTGCAGCTTCGCTTTGGGTCATGGTTAATATGTAGAAAGATAGAGAGGCATAAATTGCTTTGATAATCTTTCATTATCACTAAGGTCACAGCACATTATACTGCTCTACTTAGAGCAGTATAATGATCTACGATAGCTTTTGTATTATATTGACATTTATTCCACTAATAATATATATAGTATATCTATATAATAATCTATTTTTAGTATGGCTTATCTGTTGTTTATTCTTATCAAATGTGGTAGGGATGAGGAGGAGAATACAGAATGGTGGTCACTGTGAAATGACTGGTGGAGGTGCAGAAAGAGACGCTGAGGATGAGGTGGCAGGTATATGGGTGCAGGTTTAGTAAAGGCAATATTATATTATTATGGCAGCGTGCTGCAGAAAGGAGTGTAAGGAGAGCCAGCAGTAGTCATTTATGTAGGGTACATGGTGTCAAATAAGTAGCCAATAGTAAATAAACAATGAGACGTAATCCAGATAATGTAACATATAGAGTGACTTAACTAAACTGATGATTTCACTGCTAGACTACCAGTCCTGTATGAAGAGATACAGACCAATAACAAAGGTCTCTAAACTCACTAAGAAAGGAGCACATTGAGTTATCTTCAGGGCCTCCAGCTGTGCTGGAATGAATAGAAGAGCTCAAAAAAGAAACTTTGTGGTGTGGAGATACATGTGATCGTATTAACTCCTCAGACATCAGAAGACAGAATGGTGGTAAAGACAATAACCACAAGACATACATATTGCAATTGTTAAAGGAACAACTGTCATGTGATAAATAACCATAACATGAACATAACTAGAACTCTTTCAACTCCAAGAAGATGGCTAAAACAACTAAATGTAAATGTAAAGGCAATCATGTCTTTTTAATGGATAGAGAATAGTAAATGTCTTAACCACTATTCCTCAGAGGTACCCCAATAGTAACCATTATAGCCTATTTTAGTGTGGCGTTATGACTTTTCAGGTTGTTGCATGTTTAGTCGGTCACACACCCTGTATCCACCGAGATGGTAAGCCTATGTGGTAACTATTCATATGTTTTACACTATTGTCAGTGACAGGGGCGTGGTTTTACAAAATGTTTTATTTATGTACAGTGTATATGTTGCAATTAGACAGGGCAGAAGATAATAATTGTTGTTGATTTAGTGATGGTTTTGCAGACAGTCGATGTGTCTGAACATCTAATAGGACTATAAATGTTCAAATACCATCCACGTGTAGTCATCCCTCTTCACTTACCCTCCTTTAATGGAGTAAAGGAGTTCTGATTTTGTAACATTCTACCTAATTCTACGCACTTCAGGCTAACTGTGTTTTCCATTGTTGTTTCCATCAGCAGAGTTAACTCGGGACAAGGCAACAGATCTTGTGTGTCTCTGGGAAACAACAAAAGTCTGGTTTCCCCGAAATCACCTCCTTCCGAAAACACACACTTGTTTGCAGTTGGCCTTCCGCTCGCCAATCCTTAGTGCCTCGCAGCTCCACCTTCACCTCGGGTAACATCCAGATTTAATACTCTCTCTGCACCGGGAGATAAGCTACTACTGCCAACTGTTACAGAAACACAAGGCCAACCAAACCACAACACTCTCATTAGTGAAACAGGAAGTAATCCATCAAGCGTGTCTTGTAAAAGAGGTTGATCCTTTTGTTTGCTACCTCTGAGAAAATCCGAAATCTTAATTTCTACCTCTCTGAAGATGCTTCTTGTACTCGGATCACTTCCTCAAATGTAATCTGCTCATTGCTCATCTATTTTGGAACTCCATTAAACTGATTAATGAACTTAAAGAGCTCCCTGTAAATGTTGAGAGTGCACATGCAGGAGTTCACTTCATGAAATGATAAAAGGGATTGAACACAATTTCCCACTGTTCTTCATTATTAATTAAACTATTTATTTTTCTTGATTGTCTCGATTCATTGTTTAGCATATGAAATAGTACCAATATGGCCATTTGAATTGTGACCGAGGTAGCATCTTAAAATGTCTTGTTTTGTTATACCAACAACAATATACGACAGAGAAAAGTTGAAAATCATGTTAAAGACGGTGAAATTCTAGAATGTTAAATGACAGAAACAATCAGTTACAAACAATATGTTTGTGATTTCATTTCAGCTTCACTTCAATGTTAGTTTTTTGTTGTGTTTTTTTAAACTGATAAATCATAAATTGCTATTATATTGTAATATTGTCATTGTGATGATGGCTAAAAAAAATATTTTTTAAAATAAAAAACATTATGAACAATCTGTTCAACATTATCATACTTGAGAACAAATCACAATGTGGCTGTTTTTCCAGTGTTCGATACTATTGCACTGCCCAAATACAAGATGAACCCATTGAAATAGATGCAAAAAGTTGGTTTGAGAAAAGGAATAAAAACATTAAACCTTACATGTCAAAATAGTTGATTGTTGAAACATATTTCTCAGTGGAACAGTTATGTTAAAGCACGGTGAGTGTTGGAGTCGTGTTTCTGGTGAACACTGATGGCGAACATCTGTCCTGAACCACAGAAGAGCCCCACTGTATTGGACCTCTTAAAAAGATTTCACAGTAGGATTCAGGTTTCTGTCGCAGGAGATCTTCCATGCCACGGTGCTGCTCGTAGCCAGTGAGAAGGACATGCTCATTGCGGTGTCTGTGACAAACTGATTATTGTGCGTTTAGCTCTGGTTGAGATACGGATATTTGTGCTGCTGAATGCAGTCAAGATTAAATACTTGAAACCTGAAGGACGAACGCTACAAGTGGTGTTGCAGATGGTATTCTTTGCATTTTAGTTATGGACCACAGTGAGGAAATGTCCATTTTCAGGTATCTGGCGCCATCTTGTGTTCAAAGCAGCAAACTGCTAAAGTTTAATGTATTAAACTATATTAAGAATACACATATTGCTTTACTTGCCTTAGTCTCCCTGTTAAAGCAAATTAACTATTGTTTGTATAATGTAGTATACAAGTATGTTTCAAAATAGTAATGTAAGATGTCAAGTAATGCCAAAATGGATGCATGGTTGAAAATATATATTCAAATAATCTCTTTATTCATCCTATATAGTTGTACACCACTAAAGACAGTGATAGGAGCACACAACGGGCATGAACATTTGTCAGTTATATAGAGGGAGGAAACTGCAGATTTTCATAATAAAAATAAGAACATTTTCTAACTCCTTGTGACAATGAAAGTACATCCAAAACAGGAGAAATAAGACGGTATGTGCCAGATTGACTTCTTTCACTTGCTATTGATGTTTTATTCTGTACAGAGGGACAATTTGTACAAAATTAATCTAGATATATAACACTACATGAAACAAGGTAAATCATATATACAATATTAAATGAATCATATAGTACAGGTCACATACAAAAGGACACTTTAAGTTATCATGTTTTGGAAATAATATGTGAAATTAAAAGATCTGCTAAAACCCTGCAGAAAGAGAACAAGCCACCGAATCATTTTTAAATCATCTCTCGTTATCACGGACGACTTGTTTTTTCAGCACTAAAATAAACCTCAAACATCTCTCGACTCAAACTCATAAAATCTATAAAACATCTCTCCCGGCGAGCCGGATTGTTTCATAAATGCGATGAACTCAACAGAGATCCGTTTGGTGAATGGCATTCCTCCAGGGTAAAAGGTACATGTTTAACATGGTAGTTTTAATTTACATCTTTTTGCATTCAAGCAAATACAGTATTAATACAGTTAACAAGCCAAGTCACAATGTCAGTTTATTATCAGCATCTGGCATTTCGGTGGCCATTTGATACCAGTCTGTCTCAGCGTTGGGCGTCCTGAATGACCAGGACAAACGAGAACTAAAAAACCTGACATCCACACTACTTAACCTCCAGAGACAAGACAAAGAAATACAACACATCAAATATGAAGAAATCTAGCAGACCTCCTTAGTTTAAACAATGGTACTGACTGGAAGATATTGTTCAACGTTTAACTGCTTCCTCACCGAGAAAGACAACCACTCAAATTAGGAACGGTAGCCCCACAAACATGCCACAAAATGTTCAAGTCATCTTTTTGGCAGCTTTCATCAAGTCATGTGTGTGTTAATCATTTTATGTCAGTATGTTAATAGCTACTGAGGTTACCAGCACTTCAATTTGATAATAAATTAATTTCTATTTTTAATTAGAGGACATTAAAATATTTATAGCAGACACTGCCGGTACACCTCCCTGCTCTTTAAAAAGAAAAAGAAAATAGCAAAGGTCGTAACTTAGTTAGAGCTGCTAAAATCCCATTAGTGAGTTTTCAGGTGTTGCGGCGGTACAGATCCGTTCCTCCACTCCCATTCAACAAAAACCAATCTCTCAATATATTTCCTTTACAAAGATAATCATCCCTATTTATTTTACAGTATATATATAAAACCCACCAGCCACCTTGAACACCTCACAGCTGCGCTCGTCTTTTTACTCAGGATGCAACTGAGGGCAAAACCGTGATTCATCCAAGCCCTGGATTTTAGCTGCTGAAACTTAGGTAGCAAATACTAACAGCGTTTACTCAGGCTCATCATTATATACAGTAAGTACCATTGTTTGAACTGCCTAGTCATCATTATGGTCTGGTTTTCAAATATTGCCAATGAACTTAAGGAGAGCAAGCATATAAAAGAGTTGCATATGGCACAAAACAATAAAATGGAAAGTGTCTGATGTCCACAGGACAGCTTCCTCTTTCCTCGCCACCTTTCCTGGACATTGCAAGGCTAAGGACGAGTCTCAGTTTGGTCTGGTGTGCTAAACAAAACAAACAAAAAGAACTTTTCAAACACCAGTGACCAAAAACAAAGGCAGGTGTCCTTGTTGAAGTCACAGATCAAAACATGAAAGAAACAAACATACGGAACACAACAGTCTTGGCACTGACAAGATGTCCGTTAGATTGAGCAAAACAAATAAAGAAAACATACAACGGATGACAGGAAAGTCTTTCCTCTGACCAACAGGTTCTGATTTTGTTCCGTTTGACAGAACAGAAAACCAAGCAGAGACCAAGAAACGATCCTTAGACAGTGAGTCATACAGTTCCTATGTTTCCACGTCCAATCCATTGTGTTTGGAATGAAGGAACCAGCTTGTGGCATCCGTACTCCCAGGTTCCACATCTACAGTGAATGCACGGTGGGGAGAGAGGGGGGAGAAAGCAAGGTGAGAGGAACCTACGGGGGAAATAATCTGGGAACATAATCAATGGGGGGGGGGGGGGGGGGGGGGGGTAAAGGACACACAATATACTCTCCCACTCCTCTCCAAAATAAAGAAAAAACCTGAGAAAGCAGAAATCTGAGGGAAGAGGATACAGGGCTTCTGCACTGGGGCAGCAGGAATGAAGGACAACTGAGACTTCTGGGTAAACTGAAGGTGGGAGGAGGCGTGGATATCCCAACAGTGCCGGTGTGATTCTGGCGCCTGGGCGAAGAGGATGTCCATGGCTGTTGAGGGTAAAAGGGGCAGTGGAACGGAGAGTCGGCAGGTGGCGGGACCTAGAGTCCATCATGGGTGATCAACATGTCGTCAGCTCTGCGGTGGGACTCCAAGGCTTTTGTGGTGTAGATATCCTGAGGCAGCTCAGATTTGCGTCGCACCATAGGCCGCTCTTTCCGCTGCTCATGCTGCAACTGTCGGAGAGGAGGAGAAAGTTGGGCTTAAATACAACGCTTAACGTCGTCGTCTCATGTCAACATGTCCCTGTGCTAATCACCTCTGAGATGAAGCGCGGCAGCATTGGTTACATACGTCAACATCTAATTTACAGACGAGAACCAAGACTAACGGAGTTAAAACATGGCGCACTGAGCCAGCCATACCTGAACTTTAAAGGAAATACACAACATCAGATGTGTGAGACGTGTTCATTATGAAATAAAGACATTATAAGGTTAGTAATTATATTAATACAGCATGACAAAAATAAATGAATCAATAAATTAACCAAAGAAAAAATTTACTTTTTGTTCCACAAAACAAATATTAATTTAATAACACTTTTATGCATGTTTCATGATGTCACTTTATATTTTATGTCACTTATGACTGATGTTGTCACCAGACTTCATAAAAATGATTGATTTACATTTTAAAATATTGGGTTGATTTTGAATTTATCATGTATTTAATGTATTACTTGTTGTGGCATCCACACTGAAGGGTGACATTCACTGGAGACAAAATATTAACCCTGCTTTTCTGAATCAAACCAAATTGTCTCAAAAATGTATGAAAAACAAATCTGCATGGAATACGGTTGCTGCTGCTAATCAGCCGGACTAAGAAATAAGCCCGTCTTAGTTCGGTGTAAGAGAGAAAGTGTTAAGGGCGAAAGAATGTTTCCTTTATTGACAAATTGGTACATTTGGCAAAGCTGGCGAGGCCTCACAGCAGGAGGGATCTGCTTTCTGGGTCAATATAGCACGCTCCGGGGACATTTACCATCCGCACTGATTGGACATCAGATAAAAAAGGTGGCAAATCCTTCCTTTAAAGAGAAAGTATGCCATCTTCCACTGTCCCAAACTGGATTTAACTTAATTGACTGAATACTTTTGCTTCCATGAAATCAAGCGTTTAGGTAAATGAAAGCCTCTCTTGGGGTTTTTAGGCAATGTCGTTAATTCAGAAAAGAAAAAGAGCAAAATTTTTGTACTCAGTTAATTCTTACGTGAATGCATTACACTTGATATTACAAAATCTATTAAAGTGGTGTAATTGTTTTTCTCCATATTTGCTAATTTAGCAAGATAATATTGAACACTTTGGGACACAAGAAAGAAAGCTCTCTATTCCCGTGTTCCGTCTGTTTCCACATTTTATAAAGTAGGTTGATTCATAAATATAACAAAACACAAAGACTAGAATTTATACAGAAAGTAAACAATGGATATGTATACAGTGCCAGTAGCTTCCATTAGGAGACTTTGATAACTAGTATAGAGTGATTGTAAGAAGAAAGATAAATAGACAGAGAGAAAGTCAGGTTTACCTGAGTCGCGCCCGCCTCAACTGTCTTTTTTAACCTCTGAACATCTTCTATCAAAGGGACATCCGTCTCCATTGCTACAGGACTATTGAGGTCAGAGGAATCAACATACATAAAGAACTATGTTGAAAAGAAAGAGAAACAAAAACAAAAACACAAAAAGGATGGAGAAAAGACTTTCAGTCGCATGCAAAGAAGAAGGAATCAAGAGTCTCTGGACCGATTCAAATTTGCAGATCTGAGAGATATATATATTATATATATATATATATATATATATATATATATATATATATAATATGTATTATTTATCAGCTTCATATGCTTTAGTTTAGGTGTAGAATCAAAAGGATTGAACACAGTTTCACTCTGGATTGATTGGGATTCAAGTGTTGACTATGACAAAGCAACGGTGTCAACCAATGTGAAGCTCATCAGTTGCTGCTCAACAATCTTTTACAGCAGATTTATGAGGATATGTTTGGATTCAAAATTGTATTTAGTTGCACATATAAAGCAATAGTTTTATAGTTTCGGGGAATTATGCTCATTCGCTTTCTTGCCGAGAGTCGGATGAGGAGATGATCATGTCTGTACTGTAAATACTGTACGCGTCTGTAGCTTAGCACAAAGACTGGTACCGAGGGGAAACAGCTAGCACGGCTCTGTAACTAAAGCAATAATTAACTAAACTCAATAATTAAAACACTATATCTTGTGTGTTTAATGCGTAACAAAAACTAAATGTAAAGACAACAACTGTTGTTTTATGTGTTGGACTATTATAGGCTTTCTTGCCTGGTCGAAGTGACCACTGGTTTCCAGTTTTTGTGCTAAGCTAAGCTAGCTTGCGGCTGGCTAATTTATCATAAAGACATGAGTGGAATAAATCTTTTCATTTAACTCTCAGAAAGAAAGTGAGTAAGCGCAATTCCCCAAATGACGAACTATTCCTTAAATGCTCAACACTGAAATAATATTGCCCTTTAGAGGAAAGCTAAAATCAGTTTTGGGGGAAAGGGATTTCTGTGGCGTTTCTCTTTGATTTAATCAAACATTTCTTCAGAGAGCATGTTAGAGCCGTCTGACTCGAGCATTCACCACAACTAAGCACATTCTTATCAAGCTCTTTCCATCTTTAACAGCAGTGTAATTTGGAAAACATGCACTACCAATTCATATAGTGAACAGAATGAGTCCTTAAAGGGGCAATGCGTAACATGTGGCCAGGATTTTAGTCAGACATCCAACAAATTAAATAACATTATCAATAGAATGTTTACACTGTTGACATTATGCAAGACACATCTATGTGTTGCATTGTCATTAGCTTTATTTTTTTAATTACCATATGACTGTAAATTTAACTTGTATTGTAGCGGTGACATGCCTCTGTTTCTTAGGAGCATGTGGCCAGACATTACACATTACTTCTTTTACAGGATAAGATGGAAAGGGAACTACAAGTCAACAACAAAACTGGCTTACAGAAAACAAAAGACACACATTTCATAAAGATGAGTGCTACACACACTTCCACACACAGTGATAGAAAGGGAGGTTAGATGGTTGCACTCTGCTCACCTGTGGATTTGACTTAGCGAGGTTCTCGATCTTGACCCAAGCCTCTTCGCGTTCTTTTGACTTTGCCTTCTCCCTGTTGAACAACCAAACCTCACGTCATGATCACGCCTCCGCCGATACACGTGAAACCCAACACTCATTAAGCTGCCGTGTTGAGGCCGAAAGTATGTGTCACTCAGACATCGTTGTAAAAGATTGACCGAGAGGGAGAAGAATCTCCGGAGCCTACTTGTTTTTCTCGGCCCTGAACTGCTGTGTGCAGTCATCAAAGAGCTTCTGATTCATCTCCATGAAAAGCTTCAGAGCGTTGTAGATGAGGCCGTGGATGGTCCTGCAAGAGAGAGACACACACACACACACACACAATCATTAAATCATTGTATTGTATCCAGAAACCTTTAACTTTTATTTTCACTAATCTACTGTGATATTATTATTTTAATGCTGAGAGACCCCCGGCCAAAATTGACATTTGGTGAATAGCTAGAGTACCTACCTAGTAATTGATTGGCTGTTTCAGCTTTATATTCAACATATTCAATTATTATTAAAGTAATTTTAAGTGTTTTGTTGTGCACAAAAAGCAGCACACTTAAGTTACGTATATAACAGTAATTTGCAGTAATAATAATAATTTAAAAAAGAAATGCATTCACGGTTTTGATCATTTCTGTGACTATTTATAACTACATCCAGTTTAACTGACGCACAGGAGAGTACATTCTGTGACCAAGATAAAATATCCGCACATACTTGAGAGGTCTCACCAATGTGAGTCGTTGTGTCGGACGAGTGTTACATGCAGCGTGTAGTACGGCGCTCTGAAGGACATTGCTGCAGCGTGTGGAGAAACTAGGTGCGAGTATCTTACTTGTTCCAGTGAGTCTTGGAGTTGCGGTACAGCGCCGGGAACATAATCGGCAGAATCTTTGCTGCGTTGTCGCTGATCAGACTCATGATGTACTCGTTGTTCCAGTAGTACAGCGCTCTCTCTGCCACCTACAGAAAACACCTGAGTCAGGCACACACCGACCGCCACCGGCACACACCCCCATGTTTTGTTGTCATGCAGGTACGGTTGCGATCGCCCTTCGGTTACCTGGAAGTGCGGGCTGGACACGCACTTGGCCAGCTGTCTGAAGAGAGGCTCCTGCACTTTGACAAACTCAGAGGGCTCGATGACGTCCAGGATCTCCTCCAGCTCGTTGAGGAACATCACTTCCTTGGGACTGTGAGTCTTTGGCCAGTACTTTAGTAAAGCCATTACCACCTGTTGGGATGACGGAGAGAAAATTATCAGAATGAATAACCTTTCAGGGTTCATACACAATGGATTTCTATAACTTTTAACCAAATTCCCATGACCAAACATTTAGTGAAATCTGGGTGTATACATGAAAAAGTCAGAAAATGTAATATTAAATTAACAATGAGGATTCCAAAGCATACAGTATTCCTTAAATGATACAAATGAATGAAATCATTTTTTTCCAAGGACTTTTCCAGGCCTGAAAATAACCATTTTAAAATTGCCATGTCTTTTCCAGGTTTTCCATGACCGTATGGACCCTGCCTTTCAGGGAGGATAAGGGGAAAGCAGCTTTAAGAGTAAAAAGTCAACGAACTAGACAAAACTTTAATTTTAGCCATTCATAATCTTGAACAACAAACCAAAAAAAGACCCAACACCAGCTTCTCAATTCACATACCGGCTCAGTAAGAGTGCTGTCCTTTTCCAAAAACTGCACCACACAGTAGGCCAGCTGCAAAACAAATACACCAATAATCATTAAACAAAAGTATTTACCCGATGAAAGCTTAAAGTAACCCGGCGGGGGACACGTTGGCGCTCGAGGGACAGACCGGCTGGGACACGCATCACCGGTTTTAGACAAAACCAGCACAATGACTTGCTGCTCTCACGAAAAGAGGATGCGTGTTCTCAAAGCAGGTTTGGACAAGAATATTTAAACAAATAAAAAGAAATATGTCTCTCTTGCCATACAGCTTCACAAAAACTAATTGAGCACATCGTGCCTCGTTGTGTGTTCAACGCACTCACCTGTGGATGGTAGACACTGAGGGATTTCACTTTGTGCAGAGGCAATAAAACCTTCAACAGAAAAATCTTGTGCTCTTCCTTTAGTGGTAAGGCAAATCCATTGATTATACTGTGAAATAAACACAAAAGCACCATCAGAACCAATTAGAACCAGTAGTCGGGCATGTTTTCACAGCATGTATGGAATTAAATAGCCGATAGTTCAGAGGTTTGACATTTAGGACAAAAAATGAATTTTCATGGTTTACTATCATGTAAAAGTTATGAGAGCCACAAACATACCTCCCAAGTATTTCCAGTAGTTCAGCTATACCATTATGGTGCTCTGTCTCATAGATAAACCTGGAAGGACAAGCAGAAATACTCAGATTCTTTTTGCCCAACAAAAGAAATGATTCATATATTACAATTGTAAAAGAAATGAGCAGAGTAGTGGTAGACCTGCACTGACCTATAGAAAATGTTATTTATCTGTTTTCTGATGTACGCTCTCAGCCCCAGGAACTTTCCATAAATCCTGTGGAGCGTAGTTTTGAGGAAGTCTCTCTCTCTGGGATCCTCGCTGTCAAATAGGTCTAGAAGCTACAACGCAAGAGTGAAATGTTGCCAGAATTAAAATCACCATGCACATTTGTGAATTGAAATTGAAAGTTTTTGGCAAAACAAACTCTTTTCTTACCTGCATAACAAATTTCTGGTCGATGTATTTCTTCGCAATGTTGGGCTGAAAGTCGGGCGATTCTAAAAACCTAAGGAAAAATTCATAGACGAGCTGCAACCGAAACAAGAAAACAAAGATTGAGAAACTTTTCAAGCCAAATGCTTTGACACCAAATACACTTTTAAATCGGTTCCAAACATGCTCTTTTTGTAACCTTCAATAACAGAATTTCACACTTCAGCCAGGCAGGGAGGCTCTTCAGGTTTAAGAACAATGGTTTATA
The DNA here is from genome assembly GCA_023566465.1 of Cottus gobio. NCBI lineage: Eukaryota > Metazoa > Chordata > Actinopteri > Perciformes > Cottidae > Cottus > Cottus gobio. The sequence continues at coordinate 10,178,321 of CM042228.1, forward strand.
AACCTCTCACTGTTTTGCGGGGGATTTAAGGATTTAAATGTCAACCTGGAGGTGTGGCCACGCAGCTTCAAGTGTCGGCTCGTCTTCCTCGGGATCAAACTCCGCTCCAGTGGGGTTGGACGATGGAGGCAATGTTCTGAACATGTTCACCGCAAACTGGAAGAGAAGCGGACACGATACCGTGAATGTTTATTCCAAGTTAACTTCCTTTTGTTGTTTTGATAACTTAAAAGTTTAGAGTTCATGTAGCGACCACAGAAAAGCCAATCGCTCGACCCAGAAGAGGTTTCCACAAAGTTCAGGAAACACCGCCAGACCAAGACTTCCTGTCCCATTCTTGAACACATTTTTTCCAGTCATCACATGATGGTAACACTTCAGTGAAACCACATCCATAGACTGAATCATTTTCTACAGACACACAATGTTCAAGCATTTTTCTGCCATCCATGCAATAGAAGTAACAGCAGTATTTTTGTGACGTATGTTTTTTAATATTTTTTTTTAATGTTATGCCCTTTGCTGAGCCTCCTTTGAGACAGGTTTGGAGCACACAGTTTGCTTAAAAGGTTGATTATAAATGCTGGTGTCACGATTAATACGGCTCATTTATTGTGTTAAATGTTATTAAACATGTGTTAGTGCCATATTTCATGATTTATTTTGCAAAAATTGGACAAATAAAAGACAGACGAGGAACATTTCAAAAATAAAGAATACATTTAACTAAATCTCGGCTGAAAGAATGTCAACGAAGTGCCCTATCGCATGCAATCTGAAAAAATAAAACTTCTCAGGTTAATGTTAAACTGTCCTTGCAACTGGCCTCCAACGGTTTGGCCCACAATAATCCAAGTGTGTTGTGTTTCTGGTCTCAGTGTCAACTGACTCCCCTGTGGGCTGCTGTTCCCTGGCAGGCAGATCATGGGACAGTGCAGGTGGCCTACTAAACACTGGCAGCCTTGTTTGAGGAGACAGGCTACAAGGTAGATGGACTATCTCCACTGAGCTGCACGTCGACCCACAACGGGCTGAGAAGATGACTGTGCATTAACGCCACGGTGGAAGCGTCATAAGTGATTGTAGCAGACCTGACGTTGGCTTTGAGTATGAAAAAAAGATAATTTTGTAGTTGAGTAAGACACTCTTCCTTCGCCACGTTTGTAGCTTCATTTCTGTCTCTCCGCACACTAAAGATGGTGATGAGGCGGAAAGTGGAACATCTATCATCATCATTTTTGGTATTTAGTCATAAACCACAAAACGCATTTAATTTAGACTTGATGACTTCTCTACTGGAAACATTAGTATCCATGACAGCTTGGAGATTACAGCGTTTGCAAAAGTTGATAATAGGCATCCCTCTTATTTTTGGCTTTAACCAACTGTATTCTTGAAAAATAACTTGAAAATCAATGCACGCATACTAAAAAAAAAAGCGTAACTGAATAGACACCTCAAGAGAGCCCGCTCCTCCACCCAGAGAAAAAAGCCACATCAGAACTTGACCACAAACATCAGCTGTGCTCGACTCCCACCAGCTCTGCCCCGCGGCCACAGCCGGCCCCTATTCTTGGCCCAAGTTTCACCCTCAACTTCAGCTCTAAACCGCAAACTTAAGCCCCTCCGGGTCTACTGACCATGTGCACCACCTCCGGGTAGATGGGCTCTGTGATGACATTCCTGTTGTGGGTGATGTACTCCACCATTTCGCTCAGCGCCGCCCGCTTCACTTCCTTCCATTTCAGGTCGCTCAGCGGGTCGGACAGGAAGTCAAAAAGGACGCAGCACTGCCGCAGCTTCTGGATGAAGAGCTTCTCTTGCTCTGCGGGGGCCACATCTGAGGAGACAAAGAGGGGGGAGAGTGAGGTTTGTGAGCGAAGAAAGGAGTCCAGGGACGACCGAATGAGAGATGAAGGAACAACAGGGCTACACAGTGGTGATGAAATAAGGCGGTAGGGAATATAAGAAAATGGAGCCATGTTCAAAGAGTGAGAGGTCACAAGAGAAAGGAGGGGTATACCTGTCAAGGATGACAGTTAAAGCAGCGATGCGATAGAGAAGAAGGAAATATCAGGCAACCAGAGATTAGAAAATGAGCCTTGAAGACTAAAGTGCATTGAGAGAAAAGCTGAGATGGTTGTAGCCCAGCAGGGAGGATGAGGGAGAGTGGAGGAGAGAAGACAGGATGGAGAGGAGGACGAGGACGAAGGATTTGGGAAGTAGGTGACGGTCACAGTGCAGCCATTCGACACACACGCCGGGGATGGAAGAAAATAAAGACATTTTTATAAAAGGAGTCAGGATAAAAGTCATTATATTTGTCCATGGTGGTTTGAGGACTTCCTCTTTTCACTTTATTTTCACACAAAAAAAAAAAGAAAAAAAAACTCAAGAGCAAACAAACAATCTCTGCCAGCGCCAACACTTCACACAAAGAGGAAAACATCCATTTTGTTTACTTGAAATTCTCACCTACTCATGTGGTGAAGTAATAACAATTAGTAGCACTATAATTACGTAGTTATGCGACAGGACTTTGACGCTACTTGTTTTGCTACGTTTTATCTCCGATGGTCACATTGGAGGAACATCTGCACGCTACGTTCTTCAGCTACCGTAATAAACTACAATGTAGCACGATTTATTTAATAAAAAATGATCAAACAACAGCTGGACATCAAATATAGACATGGTTGATTATATTACATTACATTACATTACATTTCATTTAGCTGACGCTTTTATCCAAAGCGACTTACATGATATACAGTAGACCGTAGACACAGCAACGGTGAGCAATGAGGGTTAAGTGTCTTGCTCAAGGACACAACGACATGGACTGGCTGAGCCGGGGTTTGAACCTCCGACCCTCTGATTGAAAGACTGACTTGCTAACCACTGAGCCACAGTCGCCCCTTATATATATTTAAGTTACTTTGTAGACTGCTGTAAACTGTTTAAAAAGGGGGTTGTTGGAGGAGAAGATCGCCATCCACTCGCTCACTCGTCCATTAAATGTGAAGCTCCGAACACTTTAGCTTAGCGTAAAGACTGGAAACGGGGGAAGCTGGCCTGGCTCTGTCCGATGATAACAATCTGCTGAGCATCATCTCTAAAGTTTACTTAATGATACAAAAAAATAAAAAAATAAATAGACTGAGCCATGCTAGCTGTTTCCATTTCCAGCCTTTAAGCCAACCGGCTGCTACCTGCAGCCTTATATCTAATGGACAGACGTGAGAGTGGGATCAATCTTCTGATTAGTAACTAGATGCATTATCAAAATGTAAAACTTTTGCTTATGAACAGTGTGGCAGTGCCTCTTTGTCAAGAGAGTTTCTTCTGCAAACAAATCAAGTTTGTGGTGTCGTCCAGTGAGATGCCTTCAAAATCCAATTTCACTATAACCTCTAATTCCTTTTATAGATTAGATAGCTCTTAATAAAATAACGGACATGATTTGTTTATATCCAGCCTGATTTTAATTGATTCAGACCAGCCACAGCTTAAATAAAATGGGCAAACCCATAGTGTAACCAACTTCTTCACTAAACTCAGATGTGGGTCCGTTCACCTGACAGCTCAAGATGTTGCTAGTGATTAACAATGCATCCGCAGAACAGACTGGCTGGTTGTCTAGACTCAGGTTTATGATTTCATTAGTGTCTCTGCTGGTGACCTATGCGCTGCATCTGATAGGAGATGACGAGTTACACAATCCCTGCCTACACACAGCACATGACACATACAGTAGCTTTACATTGAGATTTCGCTGCATTTCTGCAACCGAAACGGCCTCTTATTATCAGGAGTTCAATTCTGCAACTCTAAGTGCAGCAGAAGGCCGTACGGCAGGGCAGTGAGCGAATCCACAGCCTTACATGAACGACATGCAGCCTATTGTCTGTCTAAGATGTTGAACGTCAATAAATCATACCAACGCAACAAGAGCTGCACTTCTCTGTAGCCCATAATTACTGATCAGTAAAGGGAGTGGTGTTATCAGGCTTGCACTGTTCTTCAGAAGCCGTGTCTGCGCATGAATGAGGACGTTGGCGCTACGAGCCAACTGAATTTGATTAGATATGTAGATGGCATTTACTGCAGGTCACAGACAAACTACATAGACAAACCCCATTCCTCCTCCATGACTGTATTGCAACCTGTAGGCAGAACACTTCCAATTGACAAGAAAATTAGGTTGAGAGACAAATTATGATTTATGAAATTGGTAAAGGGACCAAATAAGGAAAATATAAACAACCAATTGATTGAAGGCAAACGGAGCGCTGCAAACACACTTAATGCATGAAGAACTGTATTAAAATCCAAATTACACTGAGATAAATTAATTTGGTCTCTTTACATTGCCGCCATCCATCTTGTTTTGAATTACACTGAAAGTAATAAGCACATAAACAAACTCAAAATTATTTCTCCAATTCATTCATGCAGGTGTGTAATGGTACAGGTAAATATTAGGCCGCTAACCTAGTCGCACATGCCCCAATTCCAATGAACGTAGACAAAGGCCCACACACGACATTCTTGCAAATAGGCAGATTCTAGGTAAGAAGAGACATATCCTATTCAGACATGATGTCCACACACACACACACACACACACACACACACACACACACACACACACACACACACACACACACACACACACACACACACACACACACACACACACACACACACACACACACACACACACACACACACACACACACACACACACACACACACACACACACACACACACACACACACACACACACACACACACACACACACACACACACACACACACACACACACACACACACACACACACACACACACACACACACACACGATGGGATAAGTGTGTGTGAGCTGCCATTAACGGACATTTTCTTATAGACTTGACAACCAAAAGCGATGTCACTGTCACAACAGTAAAGAAAAAACACTACGAGTGCCAGTACGCCTGATTAAAAACATATGAGAGAGAGAGAGGTTCATCGAGGACGTTTATAATTATTATTACGTCTCCAAAGTGGACAACGCTTCAGAATAGGGCCCTACAGACTGGTAGAGACAAGTGGAACAACAACAAGTAGAATACGGATTATGTTTCCATTTATTTCTTAACTCTGGAGGTGAACCTTCTCTCTGGCATACGGCTTGCTGGGTGGCATGAAGCTGCCGTGCCTTGCACCCCCGACCGTGTCAGACTTGCTCCCATTACATAAGTTGGTCTGCTTGTGTTATAAAGTTTCTGTACACTCCTAAAATATCCAGCGGGTTGTTGTGTAACAGATAAAGGCTCAGTGTTGCGATCCCAAAATTGATGTTGACCACAATGTGGCGTCTATTAATGTCGCCAACAGAAGCCCTAGGAGGGGAATAAGCATGCGCATGCACACACGCGAGTAGCGCGTCTTGTGGAGAACAGAGAGGGAGTTATCCTAATGCTCCCTGTTCAAAACAAAGAAAATAAATAACTGGAGTCACATTGGATCCACAGGCTCTACTTTTCTTCTCTGTAAATGGGTCAAATGAACAGCTGATAGTCGAATCTGGAGTTGGGAACGGTTTGGCAATCTGCTTTATCGACAGAAAGTTATGATCAATGTACACATTGACTGATTACTATTTATAGCTTTGTAGAAGGACAGTGTGTTGATTTAAAAAGGCATATGAACAACTAGGTTGGGCACATTCCTGGATTTATTTTGGCAGCATTGAAAGCAATGCATCCAGGATTTAGACAGTAAAGTACGGTGCTTGTGTTGTTTGGATACAGTTAACGGCTAAATGCTACATTTCCTTACTAGGACATTCATAGCTTGTGAATGGCTACAATGTACAACGGCTTAAAGTGCTTTGCAGTGCTCTTTAAAAGATAGACAAGGAGCAAAAGAGATCCACTGGCCCTGAATCATACAAAATGTATCTTTGGTGACACATTTTGTGCCCCAAAGTTTCTGACACCATAACCATGACTCTGAATACAGGCATGAATGAGAACACACAGAGGAACTGTTGCAATGTGGAGTCTAATTCAGAGTTAGCCAAGGATTCATCTGTCAAAACAGGGTGTGCAGCGGGAACGAAAATGCATTCCTGACAAACGCTGAAAAGGCCACCGGATCATTTGTATGCCAACATTTAGATGTTGATCATTTATTTGTATGCCAACATTTAGAGGTCAGGTGTGAAATGCAAAGTGAATTTCACACAATCTTTAAAGATGTGGATACAAGACATTTGATTCGAACAGAGTCAGAAATGACAGACACACAAAGAAGGAAGAGGCAGTTAGAGAGAGAGTCTGATTGTTCCCCATCACTGAGTTGTCATTCAAGGCAGCGGCCTCTGTGGATCAATACAGAGTAATCAATAATTGCCCGAGGATCCATCTGACGCTGGTCTGCACCAGAGTACAGTGGCAACAGGCCGGGTCTCTCAAACACGACCGAAGACCTTCCTCCTGGGTCACATTTGACAGCAGTGCTTTGTTGACAGACATAATTAAGAGACACATTCAGATTTGGGGTTTCTCGCGTCTCAAAAAAATTAAAAAAATAAATCGGTGGCTGGGCAAGTTGCTCGTGAGGGGTTAGGGTGGTGGAGATGGAGTAGGGTGGTGGGGAGATGGAGTAGGGTGGGGGAGAGATGGAGTATGGAGTAGGGTGGTGGAGAGATGGAGTCAGGTGGTGGAGAGATGAAGTAGGGTGGTAGAGAGATGGCGTAAAGGTGGTGGAGAGATGGCGTAAAGGTGGTGGAGAGATGGAGTCGGGTGGTGGAGAGATGGCGTAAAGGTGGTGGAGAGATGGAGTCGGGTGGTGGAGAGATGGAGTCGGGTGGTGGAGAGATGGAGTCGGGTGGTGGAGAGATGGAGTAAAGGTGGTGGAGAGATGGAGTAAAGGTGGTGGAGAGATGGAGTAAAGGTGGTGGAGAGATGGAGTAAAGGTGGTGGAGAGATGGAGTAAAGGTGGTGGAGAGATGGAGTAAAGGTGGTGGAGAGATGGCGTAAAGGTGGTGGAGAGATGGAGTCGGGTGGTGGAGAGATGGAGTCGGGTGGTGGAGAGATGGAGTCGGGTGGTGGAGAGATGGAGTCGGGTGGTGGAGAGATGGAGTAAAGGTGGTGGAGAGATGGAGTAAAGGTGGTGGAGAGATGGAGTAAAGGTGGTGGAGAGATGGAGTCGGGTGGTGGAGAAGGGGCTGTCTGCACACTATGAACAATCTGTGCCCAGATGAACCGGAGTGTGACACAGATTCGCTGAGGAGAGCAGCTGAGACGGGATGAGGACGACAGGCAGCACTGGCCTTCTCTTTAGCTTTCACACCGCCCCCCGCAAAAAAAGCTACAATTAATAACTGCAACCCCAACCATAAATACATAAACAGGCGATTAAAATCAAACACACGAAAAACGGAGAAGACCCTTCCCTAAGCTATGACCTCACTTCCTTTGACATCACTAGCTCGGCGGGGGGATGGGCAGAGAGCAGCTAGCTAGTAAAACCAGATTTCTTTCATGTAGCTCCACGGTCTCACATTAATGCACACCCGCCGCACACACCGCCATTCTTCAGGTGCCTTTCGGGTACAATAACGCTGCTTTCCGAACCGCAGAAACAACGACGTGAGCCCAGACGTCTGAATGCTGACTAACCCAGCAGTAACCAGTGGAGGGGAACAGGAGCACAGCAACACAGCTCCCTCTCTGCCTAATTCCCTGGGACAATACAGGAAGAAAAAGATGTCCTTACGTACCTCTGAAGTGCATAAGAGCCACTGGCTGAAAAGGCCCATTGGAATTAGGTGCATCCACAACCATCCTGTCTCCAGATTTATTGCATGTCAACATCTAAACCTCAACCAGGAAGGCGATCCACTTAGGGCGAGAGGCCAGCCTCCATTTTAGCACAAAAGCAGATCAGAAAATGAAGCTCTCTGCTGCTGGAGGGAACTGGCTAGTTAGTGACGTAGGCAGTGGAAGGAGCCAGCTGATTGGCTGAGGTCAGGCCGCTCCAGCGCGATTCAGGCAGAGGCTGCCGGCAGAGAGGGAAGGTGATTGGCTGAGAGGATGCAAAGGGGGCGGGATATGCGTTGGAATTTTTGGTGCGGCTCCTCCCCCCCACTCACTCGTCTCTGGTGACGCTCTGTAAGGCAGATCTGCAGATCTACAGATCTTAGATCAGATTGACTTAAATCCTCTCCACAGTTTAACCATTAGCAGGGTTTCCAGCATAATCTGATTTAGGATAAGCAGCTGGAAATAACTTACTCTAGATAGAGAGGCCCTGGATGAATCTTCAAAGTCTCTCATTGTTTCCTTCTGTCATCTCTGCTTTATAAAAAGGAGGTGGAGGAGAGGGTCAGGGGGGCCTCACATCTTTGGATTCAATGAGGAACAGAGGAAGAAGCAACCACATGAAGAGCTGAGAATAGGACTATTGGGGACTCAAACACCAGAGCTTTACAGCAGGGGAAAAAAAGAAAGAAATTCAATAGAAATCCGTGTGACTTTTCAATACGCAAGACGAAAGACCAAATAATATCAACTCAAATAAATAATTGGATCTAGTTTATCTTTGGCTTTACATAATGTGTTTTGTAATAGGGTGTTATGACTCACACAATATTCAGGGCAATGGCAGAATTTACTGCATTATGTTATTCTGGGTGACGTACAAGTGCTTAAGAAAATTAGTTGTAAACAGGAAATGAAAGTGAGAGGAAAGAAAAAATAAATGCACAGGCACACAACGCAGGAAACTGCTGCAGCTCCAAGCATCCTTCTGCAGCCCGCCAGTCAATTGATGACTGAAATGTCTGATTAAATATAGAAATCCCTCTCTCTCTCTCTTTCTCTCAATCTTTCTCTCTTTCATAGTACATTTCACTTTCAATTATGTATATTTAGATGAACCCTTATTTCAAGAATCTGAACACCAAAATATATAAATCCAACTACAAGGCGACAAATGCATATAATCTGCATTTCATCTTTACATAATGAAGTAGCTGTCCCTCTCATGTGACTCATCAGAGGACGGGCGAAGTGAAACCGCATTCACATCACAAGGCCAAGCAGAGTTTTCATAACAGTGGTACACCATTTTCACAGTTATTACACAATAATTTAATAACTTTGCTGTTTTCCAATAATGAACAATGTCAGAAAATGATCGACCAACTAATTAATTAAGAATTCACCAATGAGGAGTGAAAGAGAGTTTACAGTTGTCCTATAGGGAAATTAGAAGGTCTCAAAATAGCACGTTTTAAAGATAGGCAACCCAAAAATATGGCAGGTAATTCTTTCCTCGGCAGGTGTTGTAATAACTTAATTGTAAACTGCTTTTAATCTCACTGTTTCTTTTTTTTGGGGGGAGGGGGGGAGGGGGGAGGTTAAGGAAGAAGAGGAGAGGAAGGCCAAGTGTATCGTTGCTGTGTCTACTGTATATCATGTAAGTCGCTTTGGATAAAAGCGTCAGCTAAATGAAATGTAATGTAATGTAATGTAATGTCATCTGAAAGCTGTGTGCCAAGTTGTTCTAATTATGGGGGCGACAGTGGCTCAGTGGTTAGCAAGTCAGTCTTTCAATCAGAGGGTCGGTGGTTCAAACCCCAGCTCAGCCAGTCCATGTCGTTGTGTCCTTGAGCAAGACACTTAACCCTCATTTCTCACCGTTGCTGTGTCTACGGTCTACTGTATACTGTATATCATGTAAGTCGCTTTGGATAAAAGCGTCAGCTAAATGACATGTAATAATAATGTAATGTATCACCGAGCAAATCCGACTTGGCATTCTCTCACCGAGGGGCCAAAGCCTCTCCAAGAGGTGCCATTACATTCCACAGCCATGACAACGGGCGCCGGTATTTGTGAGCTGCCACTTGCTTTCTACTGGTATGACAGGCTGTGCAGGAGTGTGTACCAGATCAAAAATACTCCAGGACTCCTTCTGGATTTTTATTAGGACCAAACATGGGTTGGTTGAACAATCTTTTGTCAAAAACCTCATGAAGAAAACTAAAAATCATCTTAACAAGAATGATCTGTGTAGCATGGTGGCTGTAATGCCTCCATTGCTGTTCAAAAACATTCAAAACACATCTAAGAGCATCACTGTTTCACATGCTCTTCTAATGCTTTGAACACACAATTTGTCATTCGTTTTGAATCAGGCCGTCCTGATGGTGTTAATACTCACTAATATAAGGGGATTTGTTAACAGGAAGTAAAATGCAGAACATATTCTTTAAACAGAGGGCCATACGGCAGCAGCTTCACTTAAATAAACAGCCGTGTCATTATGTCACTGTGACAATTCGTAACATTTTACTGTAAAAGCTGAGTTCAACCAAGGAAACAAAATTATTCCTATTTCAGCCAGAAGGTGGCAGCACATGCCTGTCCACGAGCCTCTGTAACACAAGCCCGTCACTAAATGTTTTACTGACACTTGGAACAACATTCTGTTTATCCTTCTTCATCAAACATGCATTGTTGCTCTACTGTCAACATGTTGCCCACAACAGCGAGTAAGACTCTGTCGACTGAAGTTGCTTGATATCAATGACAATAAAGTGCGATAACATGTCTGATATTTCATCCATTATTGACAGATGTGTGATATCTCTTATTTGTTGCTGTCAGGCAGACATTTACAGACCCATTTTTCTCCGTCTCTCTCTCACACACAGATACAGAAAGCACAAATATATGAACCTTGTTTAGCTGTCTGTGTACATAAAAAAAATCCATTTGACTCATGTTGGATTCGCTCCGTCAACCTTCTTTTGTATTAATTGTCACACATCGTGAACTGTGACCGTGTCTCCTTCAAACTTGCAAATCCTGCACACCTCTATTGTTGCTCTGCCATGTCACTCGGCTCATCCAGGTATGAGAACAAAGCATAGCCTGGTATAGTTTACAGGAAACCACTTAGGCTAGATCCTGCCTGTAACACCGTGTGTAAACTAAGAAGCCATGAAAGATTGATGCATATGTTCAAACCTCAACCACACAGTCGCGTCTCAGAATGGTCATCAGGGGATATGTACTAATTAATCAATCAACACTGGCAGTAGGACTAGCTGGCTTGTTATGGTTACTGTGATGAGTTTGCGGGTTGGTGATAACTAAACTAAACCATCTCAGTTATTCATACTGATGAACACAATAGTGCTGACTAATGAAATTATTAGAGAGCTCTAAGATGCCTGATGCTCCAAGATGTGTATGGATCATGTTTGATTCGGGCCTACATATTGAGTTATTATTAAACGGCCTACATTCCACCACTGTCCATTCAGTAGGAGTCAGAGTTATCTTACAAGGTCCTTTATGTTTCCTCCAGGTACAGGTGGAGATACAACTGATTGCACATAATTTGCATTACAGATAAAGCTGATGGGCAGTCTGCTTAGCTATAAATTATGTAGTGAGAAAAGGCTGCAAGGTTAAAAAGGAGGTTATGAGGATCCACCAAGGCTATGAATTGTTAATATGATTCCCTTCATACATATGGGTCGAACATGCAATCAGATAAAGGTCAACTAGCATTTTCCAGGAGAAGACCGACAGCTTATCTACAGGACAGTAATGTTGTCAAGTTCACCGAAATCAAGACCAAGTCACGACCAAGACCAGACCAGTGCGAGTCCCACACTGCATGACCCACTTACGATAAAACGTGGAACATGCTCAAAGTGATTGGAAAGTTCCACATTCTCGTAAAAACACCCAGAGAAAACAAATGAGAATGATCTTCTCTAACCAAATACAAATACAAACAAACACCAAGAAGCTGAAAACAACTTCATTCAACACTGTTTTTCCATGCTTGCTTCCTTTCCAAGGGCCTATTAAGGTTTGATGTGGTCCCAGACATTTCAGTCAGTGTTGCGTTGCATAATTGACATACTCCTGTGTGTTGTGTTATGGACGTGGTTTTGCAGATTAATTCTATAACTGCAGATTTGGCTGTCTTGGAGGGGAGGGGTGACAACAATTACCAGTCAAATCATAAACGGATCATGTTGCATCTGAAGGAGGACGTTTTACATCCAGTCACAGTAATGTTGTCAGAAAATAAATCAGTCAATGCACGGGCACTATAGTGATATCCACGCTGTTGAGACCGAGACCAGACTGAGTACAAATGTGGTGGATTTCGAGACGAGACAGATACCTTGAAAAAAGATCGGTATGGAGACCAAATCGATCTCGAGAACTACAACACTGGTACATTATGACAGAGGAAGAGAAAGTAAAGGAGTTGCATTGGAAGAAAAGACTGATAGCTTCTAATAGAGGTACTGTTGAAGGAGGCATACCTGAGAGTGCAGGCAGTTTCTGTAGCTCTCTGTTAGCACTGAGGGGGAAAGAGGAAGTGCTGAACCTCTTCTCCCTCTTCATGGCAGAGTGTGACCCCGGCTGCTTCACCCTCATCACCTGAGTTGCGGGAGGCACTTTCTTATTGGAACCCTGCAGAAACAAGAGTCGCAGAGGAAGAGCTCCCGTTACTGGAGCAGGGCAGGGACGAGGTAGTTCATGCACCCAAAGGAAACGCCACAGGAATCACTTTACTCAAGTGTCTGTGGAGTTCAAAGGAGGAGAAGAGACGAGAGCACAGGAGGGAAAGGAGAGGAGAAGGAGGGGAGATGAGACGAAAAGAGAGGAGAGGAGAAGGGACGAGGGTGTTGTGGTTAAGGGTCAAGTTCTTTTCCGAATCAGATCAGGTGATTCTCAACGAAGCAACACGATCCCAGTCGGCGGTGTACTGTACTGCTTCAGTTGACAGAGTTTGTGATGGACCTCAGTGGACAGAATAATTGAGCACAGATGGAGCCGATAAAGCTGTCAATGGGAACAAACAGCAGGTCCAGCAATCAATCAATCAGGTCTCTTTCACTCTCAAAGCACTGTACTCCACATCACTGATGCACGCCAGAAATAATAAAGGACAGAAATAGCTGCCACAATGACTTCTATTTTACTCAGAGGCCGTACAAGTCATGATGGGGAGAACTAGGGATTGAAGTGTTTTCAGAGAGTCATAAGATCATGCTGAGATGTCACATCAGCAACTTTGTCTTTATTCATCCTAAAGATGTTCCACCTAAAGGCCAAATTAGGTTTCCAGAGACACACCTCAAGCTAATAAGTCTGTGTGCTCATTATGACAACATTTAACACAAAAACAAACAAACGCTTCCCTAAAATGCACAACAGCAAAAATAGAGCTTGTTCTACAACTCTCCATCCCTATCAGATCACATGTATAACCACAAAGAAAACACCTTGCTTTATGGTGTTTATTATCCTATGGTATCGTTAAAATAATTAGCTTACTTTATGATTTTTCTACATGCCAGTAATGCATTTCTGGCATGTATAAAGTATCTGATGCAAGTCCTCTGGACAGTGAAAAGTGCAAAAACACTTACAGCTTGGTTGTCTGCAGGCCCATTTCTACTTCCAGATTTTTTAGATCTTCCAGATGTAGTTTCCTATATGGTGAGTGACAGTGAAAACCCATAAAACTCACTAATCACAACATACATTTAAAAAAAAAAAAAAAAACATAATAATAATGACGATATAGTAAAAGTACATTTGCATCAAGCATCCACTTTACCTTTTCTTTTTTGCTCTTGTGAGGCATGCTAAGATGGGGATCCCCGGTGTCAGCAGGTCGCGGTGAAACTGTGGTCACACTCTGACAGCAGATGGCTGCTTAACGCGTCCGGACACTGATGTGGCTTTTCACCACTGACCAGCCAAACACCATGTGACTGAGACCAAACGAGATGTCATTATATGTCCGCGGTGGCTGCATACAACAAGTCATGTGTTGTTAAAAAGATATAGTTCATAATTAAAGAAAATGCCGACGATGTCCGCTGTCAGTCTCCAAGTTATTGCTGCCGGAGGCTGCACTTTCTGGTAGCCGCTGTGTCCTCCAGCCCAACAAGAGATGTGTCATTCCGCCTGTAATACGGAGTAGAAACCACAAGAGGGCAGTGTTGTGCCTGGAAAAGAGACCTCTTCCAAAATGTTCCTTTCCCCAGGGTGTTGGAGTGCTCTACAGCGCTTCTCTGGGCTCTACTTTTTGCATTTGTGTTGCAGCCTGATGTCTGCATGCCGTTTACAGAGATGTTGGGCTTTCAGACACCTTTTATCGTTCAACCGGAACATATTTATGGTGATTGCACATCCAAGCACCAAGCTCTTTGAAATACATCTTGGATCTTTTTTAAAAGCCTCAATTTGAAAAGTGGTAAGACTTAAGATAAGATAAGATAATCCTTTATTATTAACAAAGAGGGAAATATTACAGGATATACAGCAGCATAGGGTATAGTGCAAACAAGATATATAGTTAAAAGAAACAAGATCAAAACAAGTATTATAAAAAAAGAATAAGCAATACAAAACAGTAATAAAAAAAACTGTAAATAATCGACCATAACTGAAATATGATATATACAGAGAGAATAACCTTTATAACTATTATTGCACAGTGTATTTATATTGCACAGGCTTTAAGTGTTTTGTGGTCTATTGGAGCAGAGCTTGATATGAATATAAAGGTACAATTAATGCTTCTGTAAAAACTAAAGCCAGCAATGTGTTCTGGCATGCTGTTCTTTACAAATTAAGATTAATCAACTTTATTATTAATAAATCAATTCACAAAATTCACTTGTTTAGTTGGGGTTTTGAAGCATGAACCCGGCATTGTTGTCTAGACATAGCTGATACATTGGATATGAAGTATTTTTTATTGTCATAATTTTCAAACTTCATCATGCCTTTATAGCTTCAAAATGACTTCAAATTACGATCTTGGCTAATATGACGTCACAGATTTGAGGTTTTTGAGGTAACATTTGTTTGGATCATGGTGTCAAGGGAATATTAGCATACGGATATTTGGAAAAAGCTGAAATTTGGCAAAATAAAAAAATTTAAATAATTGAAAGTTACTACTGTACAACTATTTAATTGAATCACCACCCAGCAAGGTAAAGCAAATATCCATATGTAAGTGTGATCTGGCTCACCAAGTTCTCATTTATTCTATGAAGAACACCGCAATGGGATGTTGTTTCATCCTGTAGGTGCATGTTTTGTCAAGTCGTTGTTATCTTATTGTAATAGACAACTCAGTCCACGTGGTGGCAGTGTTGCATGCTTCTGATTTGGTTTACATTTACCTAAAGGCAGGTGAGGCATGAGGTGATCTATAAATCTTTCATTTGGAGCAAAGAGTTTGAAGGTAATTCTGTCATATGAGATTGCAATACAATGATAATGTAACTTTGACAACCCAAAGTGTGAGTCTCTTTCCAGTAACATTGAGCGACAACCTAAGCCACCCACATGATCCCTTAATACGTGTTTGCATTAAAGCAGCCTCAGTGAGATTACCCTTCTTGAATGTCTTCACCTCTGCCTGGTGGAAAAAGGAATGGACACCCACCTAATCCAGAGAGTTTAAACTGTAGTTCACTCTAGTGTCCGTTACTTCTTCTCACATCTATAGCGAGCATGTGTGTATTATTATGACTGATTGGAGAAGAAAGCACAGATAGACATGAGCAATGACTTCATGTGTGGCCTACAAAGAGAATAGGGTTGTTTTATATTCTGGTTGTCGATGTAGCTCACTGATGTGTATTGATCCGGTTATGAGAGTGTTCTGTTCTCTGAATCATTGTGTTTCCATCTCTACATGGTCAGAGCCTCATCATCAACATGGTGTTATTACTGGATGATAGGGCTCCCTTAATTTCCTGTCTCAGTTACAGCAGTGAATGCAGCCGCATAGGGAGAAAAAAGTGTTTTTTTTTCTCGTGTGTGTCCATGGTTGGGTGGATGGAACACAATATGTCCTATCTTCACAAAGAAATGCAATAAATTAACTGGTATTTACAGGAAGCTGGAGAAATGAAGAATACCATTGATGTGAGGGAAGATTTTAAATAATACATCAACAAATACCTGTTTTTCCCACATAAATCTGACCAATAGTCTTTTCTTATTCATCGCTTTCAGGCTGGGAAAAATGTTCTCACTCAAGGATGTATTTCCTAACTCTTTATTATCTTTTTTAGCTTTCTTTGAGAGTTACCTGGTTTACATTCTTTAACCATTGCAACAAAGAGTGTACCTGCAGCGCTGTGCAGCACAGTCAGTAGAGAGTCAGTTCCCATAACACCAGCTTGTTTTATGAGAAGCTGTGCAGCCAATGGAGCAAATGAGAGGCGCTGCTCAACAACAGCTTGTTTATTTTTTCCAGGTGACAGACAGACAAAGGCGTTAAGGTGAAAGAGAAATGGACAGCTTGTTGTAATGGAAGAAGATTGCTTGAGAGGACAAAAGAGAACCGGAGGGGAAAAGGGCCGAGATGGCTCGGTTGACTGTAATCACTACACTGCATCGCAGGTGCACAATCCCCAATGATAACACATTAATGTGTATTGATCGTGTGACACAGTTTGTCTCACACAAGCTCTCACACTTGCATGCCTGTCTGTTTGCCTGCTTTTATTGTGGAAGGGAACTGTCACGGTTTGGCAGATTGATTTATAGGGTAATTCAAGAGGGTGAATTTGAACGACTTTGGTCGAAATTTCTACTCGTCCAGCAGCTCAGTTCATGACAGGATACCTCTAAAAGTAATGAATATATTCACATGTTTAGGGGGAAATATGATAATGTTAGCACTGGTACTGCAGGTGTCCTTTTGGGTAGTACTAGGTTTATTGATTCTACTTTCAATTCAATTCAGTTTATTTTGTACAGCCCAGAATCATAAATTACAAATTTGCCTCTGAGGCCTTTACAACCTGTACACATACGACATCCCTGTCCCGGGACCTCACATCGCATCAGGAAGAACTCGGGGGTAAAAAAGGACGAAACATTCGGGAGAACAACAGAGGAGGATCCCTCTCCCTGGATGGACAGAAGCAATAGATGTCATGTGTACAGAATGAACAACGTAACAGTTACAGCACATTCAATGAATATGACAGAAATTATTCATGTAATGAGTAGTAGGCATGGACCACGATCTAGCCTAGGCCTATAGCAGGACTCCTGAAATCTGAAATCTCTCTGACGGAATCACTCCTGTCATGAATCGCGAGGGGAGTTGCCTGACTCTCCCTCTGAAAAACACTTTGTGAATCAAAGGTCGGAGCCAGCCTTAACTATAAGCGCGTTCAAAGAGGAAAGTCTTAAGTCTACTCTTAAATGAGTGACCGTGTCTGCCCCTCGGACTGGAAGTGGAAGCTGGTTCCACAGAAGATCATCCTACATGTTAAGACTCTAGGAACCACAAGTAGCCCCGCATTCAGCATTCAGTGAGCGCAGCTCTCTAGTGGGGTAATATGGCACCATAAGCTCCTTAAGATATGGAGATATTAAGATATATCCTTGAACAGTTACGTTATATGAGGAAATGTAATTGTTTCTCATCCACATTTGCAAAACAATCTATTTTATTTTCATTCTTGGAAACAGCAGTTGACAAAACAACCCAAAAGACTATTTATTAGCTGTTCTGGACACTTCCCATGATCTCCATCAGCAGGTGAAAGGATTGTGATTTTGAATACTTAAAATGTCTGATAATTTCAAATTGTTGAAAGTATTTGCCGGGCAAGAGAGACAGCCACTCTTGTCATCCGCATGCTGTGTTAATATGCACAAGGGCAACTATTGGATGTTGGCATTTTTATGTTTATGTGATGGAGCACTCTCACTCGGCAAGCCCTCCCCTCGCCCGGGCAGATGGCTTGTTTGATGGACCTGGAAGAAC
Source organism: Cottus gobio (assembly GCA_023566465.1). NCBI lineage: Eukaryota > Metazoa > Chordata > Actinopteri > Perciformes > Cottidae > Cottus > Cottus gobio. Next base: position 10,196,173 of record CM042228.1, read on the forward strand.
ATCATGTACCGCCTGCCTCAAAAACATCATCCTATGGGATTCAACTTTCCGGTTCCTCCAATGTGACCTTCTAGTCTTTTTTCTGTAGCTACTTTCTGCACTCACCTTCCTGTTTCAACTTATGTTCAGCAACCTACAGCTCATGCTGCACCGGCTTCAACCTCTTTTCCTTTCCCCGGGGTGTTGGACGCTCCCCTTCCCTGGGCTCTACCCTTTGCACTTGTGATTTCTGCATGACTTTTACAGAGGTGTTGTGCTTTCAATTACCTTTAATCACTCAACCGGAGAAGATTTAGGGTGATTGCACATGTAAGCCCATTTAGCTTTTAGGAATAGATCTCGGAATTTGTTCAAAAGCTTCACTCAGAAATGTTGACACACATTTTGAAAACAAAATCTAAACGCAGGACCCTTTTTGAATGTAAATTACACGTTTAAAAAAAAAAACATAAATCTGAAATAAACATTTTATGGGTGTTTTAGAGTTGTAATAATGTATTATGACTTACACAAAAAATAATGTATTTGTGTAAATTACAATACTTATGAAGGATGATAATTCTAATAATTAATATGGGATATTAATGAAGCATTATGAAGATGTGTATTGTAACATATTAGAAAGTCGCTGTGTAAACGGTTCAGGTGTGTATGGAATAAATTGAAGCTGGAGGGCATAGACAAATGGAGGCTGCACGTGGAGGTTGAAAAATAACTTCTGCTTTTAGGAGGGACTATTGTGTAGCTTCACAGGAGGGCGGAGGGAGGACTTCAAACACCGGAAGTAGGGACATCTAGCTACTAGAGTAGGACTGTTTACCTGAGGAGGACTCCGCCCCTGTGAAGTGTCTAGCCATTAGCATGCTGTGTTACTGTTAGCTATTTGCATGCTAGGGAACTAACCAATGGAGAGGCCATGAGCTCAGCAAACATTTGTATGGGGTGTTGTTTTTAGACTCGTGGACGCATAGACAGCAACTATTTAGAGCAAGACCGTGAGTGGACTGTGGACTGCCGAAGTGGGGCACCCTCTTTCGAAAAGGTACTGTATGCTGTTTATCAACTTCTTTATTAAATCAATTTGTATTATAACTCATTGAATCCTGTACTTTTCTTCGCACAATCACCAAAAGGTTTTGAAACTTAACAGTGTTACTGATATTTTTCTTCCCTTTATGTAGATTATTATACAGCAAGAAAATAATGGAGAGAATATGAAGGTGAGCTCCTCAGAGTCTATGTTTTCTATTTTTTTAATCTTTCATCTATTACCGATCATAATGGCTGATGCCAGACAAGTCACTTCTAATCCACAACTTCATTAACACACAATTACGGCAACCATTGAGCTTTGACACAGACATAATGGCTATTGATTGGCTGACTTGTTACACTTTGTTTCAATCAACTCATACCAGCATTCTCACCTCTCACACCTGTCTCGCTGAAGCAATTAAAGGCCTTTTTTCCAGAATCAGTTCATTCCCTTTGGCTCTGGTGTCTGACCTCCTCATTTATTTCAGCACCAGAAAAAGTAAGAGACTCGCTGACCATGGTTCACGGAGCAGAGCGAGGGCTGTTAGGTCTGTAATGTACTTTGAAGGGCTGGTCATTCTTTAAAGTCAGTTTAATGGGACTTTATTTTGATTTATTTGGCAATCTTAAAATTGAAAAGAGAAAATATTGTGCACGTGTTTTTTTAATTGATTTATTCAAAACTGCTTTTGAGATTTAATTAAAAACCTAAAATGTTACTACACAGTCATTGAAATAAGCACTTTATGGTTAATGGCAATCTAGATATTAGACATTTTGTTTTGTTTTCAAGTCTAGATGTAGGGTGGAGAAAAGGTTTTTGTGAGAGCCATACTTGTTTTCAATTTAAATTCTCACCCTATAAATCATAGAATAAATAAATCACCCCGAAAAACACAAACAGCATCTCTGGCAGAGTCTCGCCCGGATTGTGGTTTCAAGAAGAGCCCTTAAGCTTTTTCATCTCTTTCCCAGAAAGCACACACATACATACAAATGGAAATACAGTCGGGCCATTTGACGCTCACACTGCATGACATTAAAGCAGCATGGTTTGGGATTTCCGTCTTTGAAGTAATGCAGATGTGTGTGATGTGCACATTGATTGTTTCAAATCAAGTTTTGATTCAGGCCTGTACTGGATCGCCATGAATGAAATAGTATTTTCTGACTGAATCAGTGTTGCCCAGCTAAGCCTTTGTGAACTCTGACTGGGAGTGTGGTGATCTTTCTACAGATATTTTTGGCCTCCTGCCTGCCAGGGCTTGAGACAAAGGCTTTTCATAGATTACAGGAATGAAGAAAAGCCTGTAACTCTGATCTGTCAGTAATGGAGAATTGGAAGGAGCATAGTCACGCATGTGTATTCCCCACCTGCCTGCACATAAATGCATGCACGAAACATACAGAAGGTTTGAATAATATATATATATACATGTGATACAAGGGTAAGAACAAACACACATTTGAATCATGCCAACATCAAAATAGTTGTTTGAAACCAAAAAGGGCTTTGGGTTACAGTCATGTTGTTTGGTGATCACTGGGTTGACAACTTAAAAGACTACAAAGGGCTTTGTGTGTGCTGCACCATGTTTTAAGGAATTGTTTTAACATGTTGGCAGTTCTCATATCTGTCTTTCTGTTTAAATGTAAAGTTGAAGCAGTAGCTAGTTAGCTTAGCTTGAAGACTGGAAACAGGGCTCCACACACAAACCCTGTAAAACACATTCTAGACAACAAACAAAATATAATGTGTTATATAATTGTTGAGTTGCTTTAGAGGTTCTGGTTGGCAGAATGTATTACTTTGGTACTTTTGTGTTAGATAGCTTGAGCCATCCAGATGGTACTTTAAAAGCAATTGTTTTAAATGTATTTTCTGAGAAGTACTTCAATGTTAACCTCTGAATCGCTATCTTTGAAGAGTGTACACAACAAGAGAGATAATAGAATAATACATTTTGCTGGCACAAACAGACACACACCCACAAACAGCCTCTTGAACATAACATAAAACGTCAACTGTTGTACAGGGAGATATAAACAGGGTCAGGGTCAAGACTCTGCTCTGTAAGTTTCAGATGGAAGGGATTGACATTCTGCAACTACAGCTGTCGTCTGGTTTGTTGGTCTTGGGATGTAATGAAGGAGACAAGTGGAGGAGTTAAGGTTCTCGTTGCAGAGTTGACATATTTATTTTGTTGCTACAGTGAGAGAGAGGATCACTTTTATAGATCTGCAGTCTCTTCTAACCCTGTTGGGGACAAGTCAACAATAAAACCGGATCCCTTAAGTGTAGGGGTTAAAGCTTTGTCCTTTCTCGTCTTTACCTCCTACTATCTATATAAAAAAGGAGGAAAGAGGAATGGAAAGGCCTGTCACAACTGCAGCTGTCAGTACATTAAAAGATGGACAGAGATCGTGGGAGGAAAGTGGCTCCGATCTACATGAAGATTCAGATGTAAACATTACAAAGATGCAATTCTACGTTGATTCATTTTTAGTTAGAGTTTTAATACAACAGTATATTAACAGATTACAAAAGCAATGGTGTCATTTAAATATTCTTTGCTTTGTATAATGATATAATGATTGATTGATTATTTGACAACCCTCAGATAGTTAGGTGTTTAGTTCCCATGCATATTTGTTGTTGCTTGTTTGCTGACTGGAATTATGTATTTAACGAAACGGGAGGACACACTGGCTAATTTTATGTAAGCCCTGAGGTCACAACAATATATGTTTTTATCGCTTTATCTAAGACACATTTAATCAAATCTCACGAAAATACTTTTCTGTCTCTTTAGGGGTGCAGGCAAAAACTAGTTATTTAAAGAACAAGGGAAATATATTTTATAGCTAAGGTAGCTCCGAGCCGCTAGCCTCAAGCAGATATGAGGGCTGCGTTCTAAATCAAATACTAATGTACTGCATCCTGCTTACGTATGCTATTACCTGCAGACTGTACACACTGTAAACTCAAGCAATACGGCTTTTACAGGCATTTTTACAGGCATCACATGACTGTATGGCTCACTAACTGTATGCATCACATGACTGTATGGCTCACTTACTGTATGCATCACATGACTGTATGGTTATCACAAATTTAAGTCAACATAGCTCTTCCACACGATACAGTATTACTTTAAGGAACACAATTTAAAATATGTTTTAAAGATGTTAGTGGTTTTCTACAGTACAATGTGAGCTCCTGCACTCTTCCTCTTACCTGTACCTTCACATCACTGCCCATTCACCTCCCCAGAGACAGCTTTTGATGCTATAGCTGCTGTGCTGATGTGAAATGTAAGACTTTGTTGAGGGTTATGCTGCCATAAAAGGAAAGCAGGGCTCTAAGACGGACTTATACGTAGGATGCTTTGGATCTTATCTCTTTGTATTCAATATGCAAAGTCCACAGCAGCATGAAGGTGTGAAACTAGTGGATTATGACAGTAGCTTTTAAAAAATGTCTGCTGTCTGGCGTCTTCACCCTGCTTTCATACATCACATTTCAGTAGAGATAAAGCATCTAAAATAGAATAATACTCCGTCCTTCTGTCAGTCAGTGGTTGCTCTGACCCTTCTTTCTATATGTCAGACCGGCTTTTCTCTCTCTGTCCTATTCACAGTGCTTTATTCTATCTCCTCCTCACTCTATCCTCTGCATTCGCTCTCAGCCTCAGCTCAGTTCCTCTGCTGCTGAGTTACTCAGGTCAGAAAATGAGCCAGCTGGCCCGGCTAATCTGGGGAATACAGGCGTCTGGAGACGGAGACAGAGGTTGACAGAAAGGCCAGCTTTCCACATCGATAAAAGGCTGTGCTCGTGCCTCAAATCAGATACCCTCCAACTTGACCTATAAATGTACCTGAACGGCACAAAGAAAAGAAGTGCATCTTCATGTCTGGAGAGGCTCTACCGCCTGAAGTTCAAAATTACCCTGCTGAAGGAGACATTTGAATTTGACATGAGGACCTCAGATTGATGGAAAAGATGGTGCTATGTGTTGAAGGTTTGAAGAGAGAAAATAGAAGCTATAGAAAATCAACATGGGAATAATACTTTGAAGCATTTTCCCATTAGCCATCTGCTTATAATAAACATATTTGTGAATGGGTAATTACATACTTGCATGTTACTCTATGTGTGGAAGTTGTAGCCTGCTAATTGGGGTTTTGTTAATTCATGCTGAAAACCTTTTATCACTGCGATGAACATTGTTCAGGCTCTGCTTCTCAGCTCAAGGCACAGATTCAGACATGTAAATGTAAGTCCTGCCAGGTATAAAGATTTGCATAATTAGAAATTCTTGGGTATTTCAAATAATGCAGAAAGACTGACTTCTCTTATTTTGCAGGCATTATAACAAGTTTGGAAATGACTTAACCATTATATCTCGCCCCCTTGGTTGCATGATGGAAAAAGGGAATTCAATTATATTTCTGGCAAATAGGCTCATGCACTGTATAGAGAGCAATGTCCTGAAGGCTGTGTGTGTGCTTTTTTGTGAGTGTGTGAGGACAACTAAGCTGGAAGGGAACACCAGTTTTTTCAGATTGTTCGAAATATTTCTGTCCTAATTAAAGTTGACTGTAAAGGGTGTGTAGAAGAAAATATATGTATTATTATATACTACAATCATGGGAAATATCTATGTACTGTCATGTCATACGTGTGTGTATGACAGTGTAAGAAGCCCAAGGATGCTTTTTGGGGTTATTCACCAAGTGAGCACTTTTAAAGGAACGATTTGGCCATCTTTGATTGCTGAATGCAGTTGTTTCATAAGACACGATTCTAAGAACACGCTACAAAGCTGCTAGCATGAATATAGAGACTCTATAATGTAAAGTTGACCGTTTTTAACAGCTCGGCACATGCAACCTTACATTCTAACGTGATTGCAGATAGCTTATCTTCTTTAAATATATTAAAAAAAAGAAAATATATTCATAGGAAACATTGTGAGTTTCAATTGACAAAACTGCTTCAGTAGGTCTGAAAAACAAGACATTTTTATTCCTGGAGGAGCAGGAGCTATTAAGTATTTATTGAAGCTGTCACTGAACAGCGTAGGAGGATCCCTGTGGTTGGGTTGTCCGCAGTTGCAGCGCACCAGTGATGGCATAGGTCTCATTGCAACTGCATGCAAGCAACTTAGGCAACTAGTGTCCATAAAGAGTACAGTGATAACAGACAAATAAGGATTCTTCAATTGTTCTAGTAAATCATTTACACATACAGGCAGCATAGGGGACCAAAGCCAACCCAGTAAATGTCCCTATATAATAACTTATCAATATTGTAATATTAAATGGGGATTCAAAATCAATGTAATACAATCATCTTTGTAAAATACTGCCAGGTGTTATATGGAGATCATGTTGTCATTGTACCTTTTGATGTGAGGATCTGTCGATAATTAAATTGTCTCTGAAGAATTAATTAAACATTTTTTATTATTTTTTACAGGGCATATGTCTTCTTTTCATAATTTCTATTAATTAATTAAAGAAAATAGGCTATGTATTTGTTTTCCGTTAGCTTTTATTTTATTGTGCGAGCAGTAAGTTAAGGATGTTTTGGTGTTGTGATTCATATAAGGCACATACCTGGAGGTTAAAATTAAAATGGCAGGTGTTGCAGAAAAATAAAATTAAAGAAATAATAAAATAATTAAAAATAATGTTAAAAATGAATTGGATGATTCATTAATTTGCTTCATTGCTCCGTGGATGCACAGCCTTTTAAAACATCGGCTTTAAATCATTTGAGCAATAGACTCTTAATTAAGAATTAGATAGTTGAGATGATTGCTATGTCTCATTCCATTTGGGTTCAACTGTGGTTCATCTGCTCTAACCTATATATCACTGACTGAACAGACAGCCACTACGTGTTTGTGTCTTTCCCTCCCCCTTCCTCCTTTCTCTCTCTTCTCCACGCAATTTCTCTTTTAAGATCTCCTCACGGACATAGACACACAGAAAGCGTGCGCAAATAGGCCACCGCGGTTCAGTAAACCATACAGGTGAAGTGAAGGCTACTCGAGATGACAGTTGTTATTCATGCAATACAATATTTGCAAGTAAAAAGCCAATACTTGATCTATACATCTGCAAAAGTGAAATCCTAATTCAGTCGGACATCGCTGCTGTGTTTCTCTGCTGATGCAAAGCCACTCATTCTTTAACTTCACTCAGAAGTCTTATTTATGTTACTAACATTTTACATGTGTTTCTCATGACATATTCATTTATGTATATAGTGTATGCTATTGTAAACACACCCTGTTGCTGAAACAATATTTAGCAATATCTAAATAATAAATAACTTCTAATTCTGTTCTGAATTTATTTATTTTTAACATCTTATATATCTTCTGTAAAACTGAGTATTGATAAGAGTAGCCGCTAATTGTACTAATATCCTCAAGATACCTATCCGTACCTGTAGGCCACCGTAGTTCTCTGACACGCGTGGAAAGGGAGGGGCTGAGCCGAGGGCCACAAACCACTTGATTACCCTAACAACTACACACTGTCCCTTTAAGGACCACAGTGTGTCTGACGGCGGTGGGGCGGGACCACTGTGTTGCACCCTGCAGCTCACGTTACCGCAGTTTCATAAGCATGAAAAACTACAGTGGCCTTCAGGTAATGTAAAGGCTCTCTTTAGAGCCAGTGTTTGTATTCGACTCTTTCGACTCTGTGAAAATGCAGTTATGAAGAAGGTAACGGAAACATAATTATTAGTTTCAGGTGATTAATTAATTAAATCCTACACATGGTTTCTTTAAGATATTTGAGTAATTTGATATTGAGAATACAACAATCTAATGAAGTATAGAAACTGAAAGTATCAAAATATTTGAACACGTCTCACTTCAGTGAAGGATGAAATCCAACAAAAAATACATATTCATGATGTTATGTGATGCTCGGTGTCTCCCCAACATTTCTAGGAACATTGATTGGGGGGCAAGCTGCTGCTGCTCTGTTTATGTGCACACACCCCCTCAGGGACAGAAAAACATGACGGATGACGACTGGCTTTGCAAACCAACAAACTTCAATAAAGTTGCTGGTTGGTTTTGGGGCATCGTTGGTATTACATAGTCAACCAAAATCTTTCTCAGGTGTTGAAATCATCCTGTAAGTATTCAGAGCCTCCAACCATATACAGATCTCAATATAAATCAAACATGTTTTGCTGTTGGCCATCACACATCTAAACTACACGCTGTACTTTACTAATTCTAGTTTCCTGCTTCTGGGTTGATTTCATTATTTTTAAGACGTCCAAACAACGATGACATCTGACAGGGAAAACTGGTAAGAATGTCCTGCATTGCTGGGAGGTAACTAGAGAGAGCCGGTTTGAGACGTACTCATTTTTTACACCGTACTCATTTTGTTTACTCCCTTCTGAATTCTGCCCCTCCAGCTATTTATCAAGGTGTTAATCTTCAGCCTGCCTTATCACCCCTTCATGTTGCAGATGTTAAGATGACATTTGATCGAAGTCTACTCAACCGCGTCCGATGCTCATGTATGTTTTAAACAAATGTTTTTACGGACCCTTGCTGCTCTGGCTCCATACATAAATGATGAATGCTCAGCTTGCGTGGAAATACTGTCTGTAAAGAAGTGTATAAACACACACAATGGAGAGGGGCAGAACAAAGTAATCTTTCAAACAATCTATAAGCATTACTTATTCATTAGTATTTTGAATACAACAAAAAAAGTAAGAAATTACACAGGTGACACTGTTCTTGGTATCGCCTTAGTTTATTCGTTTTTTGATTCTGGCCATGATTCAAGTATCGCAGCTTCCCTGTTTGGGATATAAATTTAATTAACTTGATTGATTGCTTCAGTTTATGTTGCGAGGGTGATTTTATTTATCCTTCACTGAGTCTTGTACATTGTGTACTTGGAGTAACATGTATCCCCGTTTCTGGATGCGGTCGTGTTGGTGTTGTATAATTAATTCCATTCCAATTTCAATAGAGGCTTCATGTTTATTAATTTCATTGCCACCTCATGATGTTTGCTTAGTGCCTTAACAGTACGTATGACACGACATGTAAAATATTCATGTGGCCTCTTACATAATGTATCTCCCATGTTTGCGATCATGTATGTTGAGTTAGCAAAGGTGTTTGGATGAGTGCGTGTGGATGTGCATACATAGAAAGCATATAAACCACTGAATATGGATGCCTTTCAGATGCATGGACAGAGTGCAGTCTAAGTGACTGTGTGTAAGTGGATAGAAGCTTGTCAGATTGGATATGTGCTTGTTATTTAAAATGTGAAACCATCGTGGACAGCACTCTATCTCAGTTTGAGAACGATTGCATAATTTATATACTGTGTCCTCTCTTTCTAGCTCTTTTTCTGAGACTGAAAAAAACTAAGAATGAAACGTTTGACAGTGTGTCCCAGGATGATGATATTTGAGCTTTTGATAGTCAGGTTAACGACAACTTGGGATTTCTTTGTATTAGATCCATACTTTGTATTAGTTCTCGCTCGCCTCAACTTAATTATTTAAATAATATGTCATTAATATGCATATATAGTACAACAGCCATTTTGACATTCCTCTACATTGGTGATCAATATTTCTTCAACTAAACTACATAGATGAGGTGTGACTGAGGTGCAACTATCATTCATAAATATCAGCACAGAATGAAACCTCATGGGAATTCATTGTACGTCAAAGCAGCTGAGCTTGAGTCGAAATATCTGTTGGTCTTGATCTTTTAACCTGGTAATGTGACGTACATGTTGAAGTGGCTCATAACCATTCAGCCTGACTTGGTTACCAGTACCTGTTGGGCTACTTTGGTTTAGTGGAGAATGGATTGAGAAGTTACAGCCAATCCAATGAGATTAAGTGCATCATGACCTTTTGGTTCAACACAGCCTAACTTTATATTCTATCCACGCTGATCCAAGGTGACAGAACTACTTTTGGCTCTGTTTTGTACATTTTTTGGGGAGTATTTTAGCCATTATTTGAGAATACACAGGGTAGGGAGACACACAACGTCTGATTTGAACCAAAGATTACATTACATTTCATTTAGCTGACGCTTTTATCCAAAGAACTTTTCAACACTGTATCCTAAATAATTAGGTTTTATTTGTCTAACAATGTTAAATGTGACTCGCCTTTAAATATGGAGAGAACATTCATGTTATCACACTGCGAGGGTAATGTGAGCTAAGTGAAAACATATGCATGGCCAATAAAGCTGATTCTGATTCGGTTTCTGATTTGGTCACAATAGCCATTAGCTCACATGACCATTCATTATTTATTCAAAGCTGTCGCTATATGTTCAAAGAAAAAGTAAGAATGCATGTTCTCCTTTTGACATCTGTACTATTTAGCAGCAGTCTGAAACTGAGGGACAGATTCAACTAAAGCTAATTTAATTACATTAATTTACAATTTACCCTAAATTACTTTACAGACACATTACACATTAACACCCAATGTGGAGATTATCTTTTAGCAGATAAAAATTAGAGTAAAGTTAGTCCCAAATGTATCCTAAATTGGTAAAGTATTTAAATAATTACATAACTGATGTCTCTATTAAGTTCAATCTGAAAGACTATACTTTTACATGCTTAGGCCTGTAGTTTATTTCTCATACATCTGCTATTCACTCCTCTCAGCCATGCTCACTCCCTTGCTATTATTTTTTGGGGCTTTCATATTAGCTGTTCTGATCAGCTGGTCTCTTCTAACCAATAGCACAGCGACACAATTACACCGTTAGCCTATCATCTTGCTGCCATCTCTTTTAGATGGTCTATTTTAATACATTCATGTTGCTGTTACTCGCCCTTCCAGCTCCCCGATTTTTTTTTTCAGATTCATCAGCTTCATCAGCAATGGCTGGAGATGATAAATTGATGGTATTTGAAGAACTGCACGTTGCAAGATGAATCCCCCGTGGAGTCCAGGCACTGGAGGTGATGTTCAGGGCCGACGCCCCTCGATTACAAATCTCCCTGAAGAGTCCAAGCTCAAAAGGCTCTGTCAAGACTTTTTTCATCACATGTCACCTGTTGATATAAAAAAAATAGCTTTTCTTCATATGACTTGTCTCTCCTGATCAACATTAGACTATCGTTTAGTTTTAGTTATGTTGTGTCACTGACAATTACACTTAGTTTACAATTAGTTTAGCGAGTATTTGGTCACCAACATTTTAGAGAATATAGAAAACATGTACATGATGATGGTACTAGATAAAACATGTACATACAGCCAATAGATGTTAAGACCACAGTTCTCTTTGGATATGTAAACAAACAAATTTCACAATAATAATACATTTATTGTGAGTCTTCAGTTCTATTTCATGTGGACTGAATTTAATCTGATCCAGCACTGACTGGCTCAAAGACACAGGTTCTTCCATCTGTAATTTTCAGACCAGTGGAAAGAGTTATGGTATCACAGAGATGTATGTATTTATATATAAATATATACAGACATTAAGAATTGATGGCAGAAACAAGTGGAGGTCCATTGGGTCGCTAATGTTCTTGCTCCAGAGGTGGTGGTAGTCGAGTCCCTTGCGAAGACACATCTCTTACCCAAACTGAATTGATTGTCTCTTCAGTGACTTCCTCATTTCTGTAGCTTACTGGACTGAATAAAGATTCATCAAATCCATTTTGACTCATGTGCCCGCCACCAGCCTCAACAGATGTCTGAAGGATATCTAAGGCAGCTGGCACACACTGAACTGACCACTCCAGTGGATGATCCAACTTCAACTGTTTGACTCCTGTTTTGTCTCCTCTTTTTACATTTTAAAGTCTCGGAAATGTATTGCGTACATTATTAGAGAAACATATTTTACAAGTACTCCACAGATGAATGGTTAAATCTACCTTAAGTACGTGTATAGCAACTCAGGTTAGATATTTCACACTCATCACCAATGAGATCTTCTGTTTCTAAGCTAAGCTCATGTTTGGTATGATGTGCAGTTCTTCATGTGTTTGCCTTAAACTTATTAATTTATTAAATTCACTTCTTTATTGTTTCAAAGTATTGTTTGTATTTCTTAATTTGATGGAATTCCTCGTTGCTTGTCACACGTAAAAAGTTAACCACAGATGTTACCACAATATCTTCTAGTCTGAATATGCATATTATTATAATAATAATCCCTGTGTGCCCTGTGTCAATCGTGAGCCAATGTGGTACGGATCAGTTTTCTAGGCTTAGTCGCTTGATGTTCACCATCAAGACTTCCACCATAAGCTTCAAGCATTGTATAAGGTCAAGGCTCACACATTATTATCATGATTATTATTATTATTATTATTATTATTATTATTATTGTCTAAGAGTTGCTCAGTTTATCTTATGTTTCTTTATCAAATTCTTATTATTATCTTTGAGTTCCATCTATCATTTACATTTATTTTGCATCCCATTGGTGCCCCAAAACAGCAGCGTTATAAAGACACTATTAAAAACAATGACATTAGCCAAAGTCCTTCTTTGTCATGGTCATTGTTAACACCAGTGAATCAGCTTTCCTTCCAATGACCCACTTTCACATGACTGAAAATAAACAAGCATTTACATTAACGAACACATTAAAATCACTCAAAATGCGTCTCAATTTGCCCTCAGTAGCCGGGACTGATCATTTGCTCCTACTTTGTCCCTTTTGCTCGAGCATATCATTTCAAAACATTTCCGAGAAGGTTTATTTGTTGCTATGGTATTGGCTGTACTTAAAATTCAGAAGCAGAGTGAAAATGCTGTTTCCATTTCTGTCTCTGTAACGACGAGACAAGGCTCGCTGGAGAATAGCATGTATAAATGTCAAACACTTGACAATCCTCCCTTCCTCAAACACGCATATATTACAGTAAAGTAACTGTACTTTACACGCACACACACACACACACACACGCACACGCACACGCACACGCACACACACACACACACACACACCACTTTCAGATATAATTGCATAATGCGACATACTGAATCTCAATAGTGTTGCAGTCTTTCTAAGTACTTTACTGTACCACAGAAACATTATATGGAAGCAGCAGCATATAGAATGACACAAAGATTAAGACAACATATATTTCATGGCTTTTCATTTGTGCTGGATTCAATCCAGCCTCTCTTAGTTTGCTCTTTCCAAACTGTTTCATCTGCTTTTGTGTCCATGTGACATTAAATAGACTTCAAACATTCTTTCTTTATCTTGTTAAGATGAGTTCCCAAATTATTTGGGCTCGAAATATTCTCTTTTTTAGCATGCATGCATACGTTTATATGACGGATATGCTATCTAAAGAGCTATGGCACAGAGCTGTTTGTTATAAAAAAACAAAAATATATCACAACTAGCATGTGTTCACAAGATGGGACATTTAAGTGTCAATATTTCTATTCTCATTATTATCTAGTCTGCATCTAGTTTGCTCTTTTTCACTCCCAGTTTTCCAAGAGTGTTTTAATCAGTTTGTTTTTCAGGAGAACCGTCTGAATTTCATGAGTTTTTGGAAAGCTTGTTTGAATTCATCGTTGAATGCGGTGTATATAACAGGATTGATGAGAGAGTTCAGGTATCCTAGCCAGGTAAATATATCAAAAAGCACTGAATCAAACCAGCACTCTTTACATATGGCCATGACGAGCGTGCCCACAAAGAACGGGAGCCAACAGACGATGAAAGCGCCCAGGATGATGCCCAGTGTCTTGGTCGCTTTCCTCTCCCGAGCCGCACACAGACGCTTCCTCTCCAACACGCTGTCTGCCAGCTTCACTTTCACGCTGTTCATGAACAGAGGCGATCCTCCCCCCCCTCCTCCTCCACCCCCCGCATTGAGGGAGTGTAGATGTGCTTCCTGGTTGGAGGAAGAATTAAGAGAACAGAGAGAGGAGGCTGCCGAGGTCTGAATGAGCTGCGCCGTGGTGAAACGTTTTCCCGAGGACGATGGCGCCTTAAAGATGCGGGAGCGGGCGGCAACATAGATCCGTCCGTAGAGGATGATGAGAAGCACTGTGGGAACGTAGAAGGCGCCGAAGGTGGAGTATAGGGTGTAAAAGATCTGATCCGTATTCACCATGCACTCTTTCAGCTCCTCGTGGGCTTTGGCCTGGCGCCAGAAAAGTGGAGGCATGGAAATCGATATGGAGATCACCCACACCACCCCAACCATGATCGCCGCCCGGCGCATGGTGCGCCGTTTTGTGTACTCCAGCGCATCTGTGATGGCCCAGTAGCGGTCCAATGCGATCACACACAGGTGCAAGATGGAGGCCGTGCAGAAAGTGATGTCAGAAGAAAGCCAGATGTCACAAACAATCTGCCCCAGCGACCAGGTCTTGCTGACTGTGTAGACGATGCTGATCGGCATGACTAAAATAGACACCAGCAGGTCGGTGACGGCGAGGGAGCCGATCAGGAAGTTGGCCGGTGTGTGGAGCTTCCTGGTTAAAAAGATGGTAGCGATGACGAAGGCGTTTGAGAGCACGGTAGCCAGGGTGAGGACGGCTAATAGTGCAGACAAGGAGATCTGGAGGCTGAGTAGCATGGCCTCGCTCCAGGGTGGAGCTGTAATGGTGTCAGGAATCTCTGTGTAGTTGCTGGTAAAGTTGTCCAGAGAGCTATTATCTAGCTCCATGTCGCCTCTGTGCCTTTTAAACCTTTCTCCCGGGTTTAAACCAGCCTCACCACATCAGTTCAGGCATGGCACTGAGCCAGCTGTACAGTGGCGCTGCACTGTTGGTTTTGGCTGTAGAAAATGCAGAAGCTTGTTTTTATATTCATACCGCAATTTCATATCAACCTTCAGCAAACATTTAATTCCATCCACAGCTAATGCTCCTGTAATTGAAGCCGGCTAATTTGTCCATTTCGCCCCTCTGATATTGATTTGCCTCACTGGTGTAGCTGCAGGAGAGTCGACTCCTAATTGGTATTCAGACAGGCACTCCTTTTCTCTCTTCCCGAGGCTCTTATCTCATCTCCAAGCAGCAGTCGGCTGGCTACAGCACCTTCTGACCAAACCTTCTATCAAATGCTTTAATGGGCTCCTCCTTTTCAGTGAAGCTTAGCGAGGAGCAGCGTGTAGGAAGATGTGAGGACAGATACACAAGGTTTGCTCCTGTTGTTCTCATGTCCATGGGAGGCCTTCTAAATTGAGGTTTGTACTGATACTCGACTGCTTTTCGGGTCTTTGAGTTTATTGGAAAGCCGGAACATTACAGTTACATGATCCAGACGAAGGAAAAATCGATTCTTTCTGTGAATAATAATTGTTTCTTATCCTGGGAGTGTTTTTCAGTGATATAGAGGTTTGCTGAAATGCAGCGTCCACAAAGCTTTTTCAGGTTCCCGGTGTAAAGACTTCCAGTTGTAGCGTCCAAGGTTTTGTCATGAAGCATCCTCTGCAGCATGTTCAACCTAGTAGAGACAAATGAGAGTGAGACATTTGAAAGATTAGTTATATTCAGCATTACCATATCATCAATCATCATTGCAAACTTCCCCACTGCAGGACTAATAAAGGAATATCTAATCTAATCCCCTCCCCCATACTGAACACATACACAAACAAACCTCCTACATTACAAAGCCCACACACAAGGGGCAATAAATGCAGATAAACAATCTGTAAAAGGAGCATTCTGACTTGATACACAGATTTATTATTTTTTTGTAAGACTGAAATCTCCAGGTGAGGTAAATTCAAAACATTTCACCAAAAGAAAACCAGTCAAGTCATAACCAGTTTGTTTTGCTAGCACGAAGGTACCCAATGTACATCAATTCTAAACATATAAGCAATTAATACTAATAATATTATTTCAAATTATGATGATAAATTAGTATTTTCTGCCATAGCAACTGCTTTTCCTAAGTTAATCGTTCACAGTCCAATTAAAGGGCGTTCTGGTTGGTTTTGGATGCTGACCATGTAATTGCAACAACATTGGCTCATCATTTCCTGTCTCTAAAATAGATTTAAAAAACAGTTGAAGAAAAATGCACAATTGGTTTTCATCTTTCCATCTCTGACTGATTTCTGATTCCCTCTGGTTTTCATTTGGATTGACTGCAAACATATAACATATTATGTATATTATAATATACATGTTTTAAATAGAGACAACAGACTTTATTGTAATCAGAAACTTCACACAAAGCTCATTAAATGTTTTCCTCTCACGTACACGCAGATGAACACAGATAGACTTTTGGACTCCTGACACTTTGTGGTGCTCAGAAACACAAAGAGACGCTGGCTATGTTGCCTCCCGGTAACAGAACATGATGACAGGATGGGGAGCGGACGCACTTTGAAGTACAATGAAAGAGATACAATAAAAACTGAAACGTGTTATTGTGTCTCAGTGGGGATAACGACTAATAACCACAGAAGGCATCTTCTCTCTCCAGATTTTCCTCTATACGTTGCTTTAATGTATTATTTCAGAGCCACTTAAATTTCAGAAGAAATAGTACAAAAAATATATCTGTATATATCAAGTGACATATTTAATTAACGTATAAGTTATGTCTGAGATTTGACCAAAATTTAAACATTAATGAACCTTGTGGCAAATGGTGAATGCTTTACTAGATTGTTGTCTGTATGTCACACTCGTGTGACCTGCTAAATCGTCCACGCCTTACAAAAGACAAAGTGACTGAGGTTTTTTCAAGAGGTGGATTTTGTACAATTAAAACAGGAATGGTTTAGCGAGAGAAACAAACACAATTTGATTATTGGAATAGCATTTGTATGGATGTTAATTATTTTCTCAAGACTATTTTGTATTTCACACATCAAGCTATGAAAAGGAACGAAGCTGCCAAAAACAAGCAATGGTATTTGTCACAGTAATTACAAATGTTTGCTGTTTCGCGGTCCACACAACCTTCTGCCGGCACATTAAGAGTGTCAAGACTGATTTCTGAGTGCATGTTTGTTCCTGATACAACTCTGCAAATCACCTCCATTAACTAAGTGTTGATTGGCAGCTGTGCTCTGGAGGGGGATTATTGTGCCTCGGCTGTGACAATAAATATGCTTATTAAATAGTAGATGAGAACAGCCTCCGTTTAGCACATTCATTTCCAGACTCTTGGGTGGGTATGAACATTTTCATAAACCAAACTCAGTTTGCAGCCTTTTGTTCTTTATGTGCTATGTTTGCTCTCTGATGATTCTTGAGGGATATTAATTAAAGGAGAAAAAATTGCTCCCTTCATGGGTCACACATTAAAAATAATTTCCATTCACTGATTTAAATGACTTGAAATGAATACTTTTAGTGCAGAAAGGTTAGACTATGGGCTATGGCTTGCTTTTAAATTAAAAAAGTTTACAAGACAAAGAGTTTATCGGGCCAACAGCTCTTTAAGGCTCTTCTTTGACACAGTGGCGACTTCAGCTGGTACAAAACCAACAGAAGTATATATAAATATATACATATATAACAGTATATATAAGCATACAGTATGTTTTGTCTCTGTTTTATCCAGCACCATGACATTCAAATGGCCGTGAGGTTGGACAACTGGCTGCCCTCCATCAAAGACATGCACATACTGTCAGACAGCAAAGAAAAGGGCACAGGGTGCTGGTGGTACCCACCCAGGCAAACACATGCTCAACATCTACAATGAGGGATGGTCCAACTGCTGATCTTCGGTTTAGCGTTTATGAATTTTAAGGATACTGCAAAATAATCCTAACTCTTTATTGTCAGAGTGTTGTGGTTATACTGGCATCCAGCGCCCATAAATATCCACTGTGGTATTCTTAGCCATGTGCATCAGTCCTGCACTCCTCTGTAAATGTGTCCCATCACCAGGTCAAATTCCTAGTTCTCCTCGTGCACAACAATTTAAACGCAAAGGAGGTTGTCATCGAGGATCAAGTCCCTTCAAGCTCTGTACGATGAAAGAGCAGTTAACTTGTGTTTACAGTTTGTTATTTGCATTGTATATGGTTATTATTAGTGTGGTTATTATTAGTCACCATTGATGATTAGGTTGAGGTTCCCAAATACAGATAAGTGCCTGATCAATACCACTCATTTCTGTTTTTAATCCCTGTTCTGTATCTTTTGTGCTGTTCTTTATTGAAACATAGATAGAAGTTAAAGTATAGTACCCCTGCTCTAATTTAGTGTTGCACTTAAATAAAGACGGGGGAGCTTTTAAACATAAATATAAATAAATAATAAACAGAAAAACAGCACAGGCCACAATGTCCTGATCATGAGCTCCTCGTATACATTCGAAGCCATAAGGGAGTTGACCCTGGTGACATCACAATTGCAGCATCTAAGTTATTCCCTTTAAAACATTGCTCTAGTTATATTGTGTTGTAGATACCAAGAAAAAAACATGAAGTGCAGATGTGTTAGAGATACAGAGGTGTAACTAATGATGGGTGAAGCATTACACAGCGTGACAAACTTCCCGTCTCACTTCATTGCATCAGTGGAGAAGAGATTGGTCAGCGCGCAGTTTGGAAACAATGTTCAGTCACTGTGTTGTCGCACCACACAGTGAGCTATTGTTCATTAAGTTGTCTCTACAGTAGCATGTTTGATAGATGGCTGAATAGCTTATCTGTTTACACATCAAACAAGTCAAGGATAAGGCTTATCTCCTAAGGGTCTGGCTTACAGCACAATGAGGTAATGAGGTTCATAATGAAGGGATGGGAGGAAAAAGACTTTCAATCAAGAACAGGCCTCGCCTAAATTGGGCCGACTGTTTGTGTGAAATATATTAGCTTCTACATCTGGATTTAACATTGAATTCTCAATGTTGAATTAACATTGAGCTCAATTGGGTGACATTTAACATCATTCATATAATGAAGTAAAATCAGCATAATAACGAGCACAAAAATGTAAATCTTGTCGATGTAGGTCTGACGAAGTGCAGTCGTGTACAATAACCCAGTTGCTTCATTGCGTCACACATTCATTCACTACAAATCCAATTCATTCCTTTAAGGCTTAGGGCTAAATCCAAGCCGATGCTTCAGCGTGTGTGGCAGCCTGTCTGTTGGTCTGGGAGAAACGTGTTACCCTCTGAACCCAGCAGGCCTGCAAACACCGCATGGCCCCACTGGAGATAGGCTAATTGATTTAGCTCTAGCTCCTCTGTCAGCTAATGTCTGGTGTTTACTCAAACATGCACTAAACGGTAGGTTAGCGAGCATGTGCTCTGTGTGTGTGTGTGTGTGTGTGCGGGTGTGTGGGGGGAGGAAGTTGGCAAAGATACGGAGGTTGGGGATTGATGATGGAGTTAATGGAAGAATGCTTAGAGGGAGGAACTCCTGGGAGCAAACTATTGGAGCGCTCAATGAGTTGTGAACCATTTTTTGTCAGATCAGCTGTTAAATGAAAAATTATCAATTCGTCATTTCTTTGACATGTATCGTTTTTTTTGGGTGAAAACGTTTTTTAAAGGTTTTGGACCGGTGTCATGAGCTCCAGAGATATTTTAAACTAGTTTATGTAATAAACATGCCAGACTTTGAAGATAGGATTATGGATCATTTGTGTTGTATGTGTGCTGAATGTACTTGCACTTACATGGGATACAAATTATTTGATTGATTTGCTGGTATGTTTTTAGGTTTGTTTTTGTGGTTGCCATATTGACCAGAATACCTTGCAAAAGAGATTTAAAAGCTCAATGGGCTTATTCTGGGTGAATAAAGGTTAAATCAAAAAATGTCTAATTTGTGCAACTGCTTTTGCATGTGAATGCCCTGGGTTTCACCTACTGGCGGCCTATCATTTTGATCTGCAGATGATTTTTTTTTCTTTTTGCTCAGGAAGGTTCCTCACAAAGTGGCAGGCATATTAAGAGCTGGTGGAATTCTCTAAATGATATGGAAAGGTGCTTCAATGTTTCCTTGCTTATCTCCTTCAGCATAGGGAACACGGCATCCTTTATGAAAGGAAAGGAGATAATTCTGTTCCATAATTTCGACAGACCATCTGCAGTCACTTTCTAATTCAACACCGTGGGTTGATTGAAAACATCCTTCTTATGAGGCTGCTGTTTAAATTAGCAAAATAAATAATTAATAGCAATGCAGTTTGCTCAGAACAATGCAGATACTGAATTATATAGCTGAGCTGCATCCTCTGTGGGAAAATGGAACGATAAAATATAGATTAGTAGGAATATTTTAACAGTCAACATGACTTCAGAAGTGATAGCGATCAAAGTGCAGCCTCAAGGTTAAAGTGCATACAATCAAAAAGAAAATCAATTAAAAAAACAACAGCAGGTCCAGTATGCTATGCAGAATAACAGAAGCACATTTCTTGAATGGCTAGCATGCATGAATTGCAACATGCTGGCATGTTGCTCTACAATTCAGAAAGCAAATGTAATCACATTATTTCTCGAGGATTCACAGAGTTTATCTGATCTCCCTTGTTTGCAGCTGACTGGGAGCGAGGAGAGTAGGTGTTTTATTAAAACTGTGGGGGCTGCACATGTGCACAAGCTTTCACATGTACATATATACATGCATGCACCATCTGCACCACCCTCCAGCAATCCCCCTTCTCTCTCACACACACACACACACACACACACACACACATAAATGTAAGCATAGAAAAATGTAAAATATCACACAGTTAATCCTCACAGGAAACTGTCAATTAAGGAGCTTCACAGGTTCATGTTGATTTATAGTGACGGAGTCCTATGCTGGCAAATTACAGTTTTTCTCGATTGCTAAGACACAATTCCTGGAACAACTCACCATTTTTTCAAATCTTCACACACAATTTTAAAAACTCACACCCAACAGTCCAAACATCTAACTTCTGGGTCCCAATCAGTCTTTACCCTCAGACAATACACACAAGCTGTCAAAACACAGACTACATTAGTGTTTGTTACACAAAGGAGGGATTAATTCAACACACTGCCACCAAAATGTCAATAATAGGGTTTATTCACAGCACTTCCAGATTGAGCACATATACAGGTTCATCAGCATCGGCATCAATATCAGCATGATCTTGTCTCAGGTCAGGGTCAGGCCATAGTATTTCACACATTATGTCTTCTCTAGCCAGGCAGCGTGGGAAATATCCCCTTGTGTGTCTGATCCAACCCTGGATAGATTCCAGAGAAATATCCTCACATGCATTCACCATTGCCTCCAGGAGATTGTGCTGTGTGTATGGGTTGCGGTCATAGACTCTCCACCGCCATGCTGAGAAAAATTCCTCTATTGGATTCAGAAAAGGGGAGTACGCTGGCAGAAAAAGGACCCTGAACCTGGGGTGGTCATTGACATTGACATGATGAACAACAGTGGCACGGATTTCATCAGAAATTACTTGTCTTTGCTGTCCTCTGCCTCTGCCTCTGCCTCTCCCTCTCCCTCTCCCTCTTCCTCTCTCTTGTCTCTCAACCTCTGCATGGTTGGGATCCATTGTTCCAAAGGACATGAGCATGCCTCTAAGCTCTATTTATTGACCCCCAATTCTGATTGGTGTGTTAACAATTTTCAGGCTGAGTGTTTTCACCTTGAGAGGTGTGTGGTCTCTGAGTTTATGTTATGATAACTTGAGTTAATTATATTGAGAGCATGTGTTTGCTGAATGAACACGTAGTGTAAAGAATGATTTATTTGGTCACTTTTGTGTAAGATTTTGCAGAAAGTGTTTTGAATATTGAGACATGTGTGGACACAGGTGAATTGTGTTTTTGGTTATGGGAAATGTGTGTGTGCTTCTGGGAATGACGAAAAGGTTTGGGTGTTTGTGCTACAGGAACCGTAACAAAAACTGTAATTTGCAGACAGGGTGTGAAGTATCTTAAATTCAGCCAGCGACACAGTGACAGTAGCTCAATCCTCTGGGTACAAACCTAAGAACTCATTATAGCGGCTGGGCAGGATCATTTCAGATCTTCTGTAAGCCGATAGAACGAGAACAGATTGTTGGAACGAGACACTTTAGCCTTTTAGTTTAGAAATTACGATTCAAAAGCAACTTTTACATCTTTACTGCCTAGAATAAACTTTATCCACCAGTGTTTTTTATGTATTCAGGACACAACCAGTGCAAATCTAGGACACCTCAGAGGCCCTTCATTGAGAGTGGGCCCGGGATGAGCTGATGTTGAGCTCATCTGTCACAGCTGGTTGTGTGCGTGTGTGTGTGTGTGTGTGTGTGTGTGTGTGTGTGTGTGTGTGTGTGTGTGTGTGTGTGTGTGTGTGTGTGTGTGTGTGTGTGTGTGTGTGAGTGTGTGTGTGTGTGTTTGTGTTAGGACAAATGAGGATCTGGTTTAAATCTGGGGATATGATAGAAGAGCTTGTGATGAGAACATTGTTAGTGCAAAGTATGTTTTAACAAAACAATATTTTAGGTAGTCCCTCCTGAAATGCGTGATCTTGTGCAGGATAAGAGGTATTGACGTATAATCAAACAATAATTTGTGAGAGCTTGCAATTGTTTAAATCACTGCACTATTTTTTTTTGCAAAATGTACAAAATACTCCAGTACAATAACATTTTAGTCATTTTCCCCATAAAGTAATTTAATTTCCACCCACTGTGGTGAGCACAAATAAAATCCAACTTTACCCTTAACAAACCAAATTCTTTCCATTGAGGCCTGGAGACTTTCTTTCCCCCAGCTGACTCAGTCTTGTCTCAGCAAACCATTTATATTATTGTACCTATATATTTAACAATCTAACCTTATAACCAAGCTTACACAGGTTGTAAGTAATACAGCTGGAGTACTGTACAATCCTCACACATTCATTACTACATAAGTGTTCACTTTCAAAATGTCCCTACTTACTTGCGGATGTGAATTGCACATTTTCATTAAAGTGGTTTCATGCTTAGTGCCAGAGCTCCCCATATTAATCCTGTTTACATGAGGTAATTAAGTTGAAATCAGGGGCATTTGACCCAAAATACATCACTTCAAAGGAATCACTTCAAGTAGTTAGTCACAACCATATGCATGTTGGTCATAACTAAAATCATAATGATTTAGCCACCACTTTTGGGGAAATCTATTGAGAATATATTTGCGGCTCTTTTAAGAGACATTGTTTTATTTTTAATACCATCAACCTGATAGGTTCTTCAGATGGAAAGTAGACTGCATGGCTAAATCTGGCACATTTACATGAGCACGTTAATGAATGTGCAATGTCCTTTCTTAAATAAAATAAACATAAACAGAGCAAAGACTGGTGTGAACAGCTTTCAGAGAGGCTGAGCAAATGCATGGGTCTGAAATGAAATGAACACGCAATCAAGGTCAAGGTCAAGGTAAACTTTATTATCCACAGGTAGGAAATTCATATGGTCACCATTTGAATACCTCTATGGCTCATGGGAATCATGAGGGGATTATTGTTAGAACAACTTCATCAAAATAACTACATTTGATGAGTGCAAGTGAAAAAGCTCTGCAGTTGGATGTCATGTTAATGTTCATCTTCAATGTTTGAGTGTGTGTATGAGTTATGAAAGTGAAGTGGTAGCGGTGCAGCAGAGGTTGAGAAACAAGGATCCATCCAAAGTCAAAGTCAAAAGTCAAAGCAACATCAACCAGAGTTAAATATAAAAGCCAACCGAGGTATGTTGGAAACTAGTTTGACTAATGGCCGTGGGATCATTTGCTAATGTGCTGTTTCATTAGAAAGAAAATCATGTGGAGAGTTTTGTTTTTTTCTGAAAGCACAGCACCGTATAGGTGGCAGCTTGATTCTATTGTGAGACCCAGGAACTAAGCAATCCTGGAAAAAGCACCATGTGAGCACAATATAAAGTAAAAAACAAAAGATGTCAGCACTTTAGTTTAACACAGCACCTTTTTACAGGGAGACACGATTTTGTAAGGAGTTGATATTGTACTTTAGTGGTGAAAGTTCAAGTCAAGTTTGCAGGTAGTCACATTCCCAAAAACCAGCAGACACATATGCAGAAGAATGTTTTCATTTTCTCTTTCTTACTCTACGGTATGTTTCTCCTATGAACCTTTTGTTAACACTGTCATTTTTCTGTAAATTAGTTTTACAAATGGTGGGTCACGACAAAAAAAGATTTAAAAAAAGAAAACTTAATCTATGAGAAAATATATTTTCCTCAAAACATATTCAACAACGAAGTTTCTTGATATGGGAATGTACATTTTAGGACATCAGGCTGAAAGATGCTACAAACCAAAGAGATGTTTGCAGGGATTTAGTTTATAGTCTCTAGATTTAAAAGAAAATGTTACTCCACTGATCTTCAGAAGTCAGACTTGGTTAAAGGCAGGGCTTTTACAGGGGTGTCAATAACTTTGCACTGCAAGAAAACACTATGATTTACACGGCCGAGGGTTAGCATGTACACCGAAATTGGACCACAAATTCAACCCTGCAGCACAGTGCATGTTGTGAGGAGAATGAGCTGCAGCGGTGAGAGATTGTTCTGTAGCAGCAGCAGCAGATGATCCAGTTTAGAGTGATCTCAGCAGAGACATTCACATGTGGGTTGATTTGATCTTGTGCAGCTTGTGCACAATCTTATCAACCCACTGTATGGTTTGTGCCAAGAACACGTGCTTCTGCTTTGTGTGCACCGTAAACATGACGGTTATAACTCCAGGCATTCTGTTTAAATTGGAGTATTGTTAAAGGATTAACATTTAACAGTAAGCCAGCATTTACAGAAATCTGAAGGTAATTAAATATATATGTAAAGCTCAAGCGAGAATTGAATTACTTAGAAATGTTGTTATAAAGCAAAATCAGCTGGATAAGTATTCTTGTTACAGTGTCTCAGTGTCATGGATATTACAGATACTGTTATACGTACAGAGATTAATTATTGTTTTGTAAAGAGTGCAGGTGGCTGCAAATTAAATGTTTGTATGCGCTGTAACCACACTTAAATTGCATCTATTGTTCTTCTTCGTTGTGATTTCTCATGCATGTCTATTTCTCATGGAAAGTTCTTTGAAATACTTCCTTGTTTGAAATGTGCAAAACAATTAAGCTTCTTTCTGATGTGAAAATAGGTTGAGATTAATTAAAACTAAAAACTACAGTAATTTTCTGGAAAGGTGTTAATGGTTTATTTGATTTAATTAGAAAGGCGTGATCTATTAATGTTATATTAATGGATTAATGAGACTTTTACTGCATATTAATTGAATCTTTCTGCAAATGGGCAGTAAGGGTTAAGGGCTAGTTGGTGAGTTTTGTTTTGAGACAGCTGTAACTTTTTCTGAGATGGTGCATTGATTTTATTGTCAATTAAGCAGGATGGATCCATATTGAATTGCAGATCCCCAGAGAAATTGTGTGGAAGCCAATTTGTAAGTAAAAAGAACAGAAACTGACATCTTGACTCTGACTTTGGTCAAGTTTCTGAAAGAAGGGGCTTGTCAATTAACACAATGAACTACTTTAAGAAATGACAGAGGGGCACTTTCAACTTTATTTTGAAAGGATTTACTTACTCAAGACTCCGTCTGCTAATGTGTTTAACAAAAGACCCGACATGCAGAGTCCTACCAAATTAAAAATAATCGTGCTGTGATTATAAACTCCACTCAGCGCTCAATACTGCATATGCAATGCAACATTTCAACCTCACCTCAAGTGCACACATTCAAATAACAAAATGTTTTGCATCCTAATTTCAGCTTAATTTTACATGCTGCAACTGTTTTGTTCCAAAGTTCAAACATTGTACCTTCTTCACAACTAACTGGTTTACACAGGACTATAATTTGTGTGCTAATGACTTTTTCATTGGCACCCCTAAAATTGCGATATACGGTCTTGTTCCGCTTTGTGTGGGCACACTTCTTTCATAAAAATGTCACTAAAGATTAAAAAGAACAATTTCATTTCACGGAGCTTCGAGTCTTAATTTGTGAATCAGCAAACTAAAACAGAACAAATGTAGCTGTCAGTCGCATTGAACCACAGTGCAGCTGTCATTGACGTGTCATCAGAGCAGAGCTGTGTACTGTGACACAAATAAAAAGGCAATGATTTAACATTAGTCCATGACTAATGAGAGGCGGTCACAGTCACAGAGATATTAGACGGATGATATTACAGCCTTCAGGAGGTGAACGATGCACTGAGTGTGTGGCAGAGGATGATACTGAATACTTCTACAAGAAAATGTGCAAATGCCACAAATTCTCTGATATCGGCGCTTAATGAGTTTGTTCGTGTGAGCGGTTCTCGCAGGAGGCCCTTTGTGTTCGGTCTTGATCGTCATTGTTCAATCTAATTCTTCTTTTATCAAACTATAATTATATTTTACAGAAAAATATGAATAAGCATTCTCCCAAACAAAAGCAACGATCTCCATGTGGCTTCCTAAAAAATAATTAGTACTGGAATGTTTTGAATAATATTAATGCTTCATAGGAAATATGAATACAATTTAAAAGTTGCTGTAATTACAAAATGTGAATCTACAAACTGTACAGTTTACAGTGTACTGTTTCGTGGCTCAAATAGAAAAAGAGCAAATCCAAGTGAGTGCTACGGTACAGATACTATCATACTGTATCTTTTTGTATTGTACTGCCTTGTGGTATTTTTCACTTCTCCCTCCTTCCAGTCAACAGGATCCAGTCAGCACATTACAGGCTGTTGGGTAAGGCGACACAGCTATACATCCCATAACTGGCTTCAAGCACTGTAATGGAAACAGGCATCTTTCGACAAGTAGTCAATCGTGAAACATTGACCACTAATGGACTGAGTGGCACAGCAGCTGCTGCTGCTGCTGTGAGAGGGAGGAGTACATGCTGTCATTTTCATGATAATTGCCAAATTGTCATGATCTATAATTATGACTTTCATCTGGAGAGCCCAATCTTAGGATTCAGTGCTAATCGTATGGGTAGCCTGACTGTAAATTGGTAAGAGATGAAGGGATAGGGCAAAGAAACAAACAAAAGCCTGCGAGATGATGTGAGCAAAGGAAATGAAAAGAGTAGGGGGCGGACATCAATTGAGGAATGCTACAACAAAGTAGATCAAATAAGACAAAATCACAAAGGTCCCTCAGAGTTTAAAGCCAGCCAGAATATAAACAAAACATGATTAACATTTCCCTGAGACAATGCAATGTGGATTGACTTCTCAGCGCTGAGACAATAATGTAGAAAATGGTGATAAAGAGAGAGAGGGATGTTTTATTTTGTGAACGAAAAACTGCTTTTTTAGACTCCAATCCCATGTGAATAATCCTGCCTGTAAATCCAATGGGATTACCACTGATACAGTCTCAATTACCACTGATACAGTCTCAATGGATTGCTTTAATTCCAGTGTAAAGAGAAAACACATGCAGCAGCATAAATTGTGACAAGAGAGATGAAGCATACACCATAGAGACTGGGTTTGTGAATGTCTGCATTCTTCCAGTACACTGTGTAGATCCAGCTGAGTCATCGTCACTTTAAAACACTTTCAAATCCATTTTGAATATTTTCACATTGTGAAACTCAAACAAATAACTTTAACAGTGCGATGTGAAAGTAAATATTAAACATGGTTAACACTGCATTTCTGCTTTTTGAGACAGGAAAGTGCAATGATTATTCTTACAACTGCACTTTTCTTGTACAAAATCTCAGATTTTAGGGTTTCCAAAAGCAAAATTCTAATCTTGATCTGAACTTCACCTCCCAGAAGTGAACAATGTGTAATGACCAAGCTAACTTCAGACTGCTGTTTAGCACAATGGTAACTTTTTAAATGTTGGTCCAAAAAAAACAACTTCTGTTTTCATGGGCGACTATGGCTCAGTGGTTAGACAGACTGTGGTTAGACAGTCTGTCTTTCAATCAGAAGATTGCTGGATCGATCCCCGACTCCACTAGTCCATGGTGATGTGTCCTTGAGCAAGACACTTAACCCTAATTGGTTGCTGTGTCTACGGTCTACTGTATAGTATGTAAGTTGCTTTGGATAAAAGTGTCAGCTAAATGCAATGTAACTCTCCATCCCATAGTTTCTTGAATCTTTTCTATAAGTCTTTTATGTTGTTAAACCCATTTAACTTTCCATGTGTTTTCAGTCCGAACAACACCTTAGCGTTAAGGCGGTGGATCCCGCTGTGGTGGATCATTTAGTGGCTTTTAAAATTGAATCGGCTCTGCATAACGATCTGATCCAGTCTTTTAAAGAACCCAATTCACTATCCACCAGAACCAGTATTATCGCTTGTATGCCAGCATGACTTCCACCGAAAGATGGTGAGATTACAATGGGGTCTAATTACCAAAGGACACATACAGTACCTCTGTATCTCATTAAATAATATCTTAAAGCAAGACTTTCAATTAGTCTCTATTGATTAAAAGGCCAGCAGGAGGTTTGTCGAGCAGAAGCAGGTTATTGGCCAGACATTTAATGAGAATTCCCACGACTGTCTTTCCTCGTGTTATCCAGCATTAAGAAACCTTTTCATTCTGCTCTGTGTTTGTTTCTTTGAGGATCGCGTTAGACTTTGGTGCTGCTGTTTTTAATGACGCGAAGTTGTATATCGAATGATGGTGTCTGGTTCCTGCTCTGGATGCCACTGATGATTGGTGTTGTCTGCTGATAATTTCCTCCACTTGTTCTTCCCGTACTGTTCCGTTTCAGCTTGTGTTGTTGCTGCTTCCCAGGCTCTTTGCATGTTTACTTTATCTTACTTTCAAAGGAGGGCACAGCTTGCCAAGTGCATCCATTTGCAGTGTTATATTGCTGCGATGGCATAATAACACATTGGTTCCAGCTTTAATAGTTGTGGGAATTGCAAGTAATGCTGCACTGAGACCGGTTGTCACATTGTTTGATAGCCTCTCACTGAGTTCAGGGAATTTAGTTTGTCTGATGGTAGTTAAGTCTCTCATGTCAGCAGTGGGGCCAATTTATGAGTACGGTGTCAGTGTTAATCTCATCTTCCTCATTGCACTCCCAGTATCTCTTGGTCCTGAATGTAATATTTGCATTTTCTTGCTACGTGATTACAACGATATATAGTCAGGCAGAGTGTTTTACAGCCGAATGACAAAGTCTTCTTCACAGTGGCTGCCCCACCATCTGCTCAGCTCGTGTGCTGCACAGCTCAGTAAACAGAAGTCTGCAGAACAAACAACGTAGTGATGACACGTCTCCTGAAAAAAGTGACAGTTCTGCACAAGTAGTAAATGTTAAGATTGTGGAATGAAGCTGTAACTCAACTGCATACATCTGCTTCTTGTTCTTGTTTCAACACAGTCCTGCAAATACTCGAGTCACGGTAAAATCCCATACAATAATTAGGTTGAATTATGGCATCACATCTCAATTTAAATCTCAGATGAATATGTAATTGTATTCCATCCATATAGGATGGAATAAACAATATAGCAACATTTAAAAAAAAACATGTTTCACGATAATCAGAACATTGTAATTATACGTGAAAGCACTGCACAAGAAGGCTACTAGCTTTATGAAAACGTACTCCTCTGAGTTGAAGACATTAATCGAACCATCAGCAAAGGCGGGAAAAAAATGTATCAATCAAACTACAGTAAATAATAGGCCACACATCTGCCATGGCAGTGAAAGAGGTCATTTGGCAGGCAGATAAGAGACATTTCAACATATAAAAAAAGGTCTCTTGCTCACCATCTGTAATGTGCCAGTGGATAAGCTACCACATGCCAAAGGTTGCCTGCCTTTACCCACAAAATAATGTACCTATGTGTCATTATGTGTTTGTAGGTTTATGTTGTGTCAGTGTGTCAGTTTCAAAATGAGCTTGTAAGTTTTTATTTTCCTTCATCTTATACATGGCTGATCTCAGCGTCCCTTTGCTGGTTTCTGGCTTTTCACAGTGATTTGCTCCCCAGAGGCATGAATGGCCAATAGTGGCAGTTGTCCTATAGGAGTAAAAACAATATGACCAAGGGAAGCAAATCAATGGGGATTTAATTTTTACCCCTATATCCTCTTCTTAGAGAGAACCGTTATATTATCATATGCTGCCCCCTTGAAACCATCAGGCATAAATTGCTTCTTCCTACATTAATTATTAAACCTGAACTATACTATACTATACTTTGCCTAATGAGCTCCAAACCAGTCATCTTTGTGATATGCCCTCTCATGAAAAACTCCTCCATCATTGTATAAGAAAATTACATATTTAACAGTATCGTAATGTTTCTGTATCATTCACGTTTCCAATTTTTCATAGAGTGTTATTATTAAGTAGGAAGAGCGTATGGCATGATATGAATAGGAGTTGATTTTCCATTTTCCATTTTCCGTCACACCCTGATTGTTAAGGTGCATGTGCAGAGGCGTGCGTGCGTGTATGTATATGCGTGAGAGAGAGGAGAGGGAGAGGATGGGAGAGAAAACAGTGGCAGTGGGAGAGAGGAAACCGCCTGTGTGAGTCTCCCGACGGAGTGGAGGTACATTGTGTGCTCAAAGATACTTTTCATCAGAGCATCGTGATGGTGATTCCCTTTCATTTTGCAGAGTATCTCTCACATCAGTCAGCTACTCAGAGCAAAAAGTGCAACACTCTACTGTACTACTATACTGAAACGACAAACTAAAATAATAAAATAATATCAATTTAAATAATATACAGTCTGGGGAGTGTTATCTCTCGTTTCTCTCTCTCTCTCTCTCTCTCTCTCTCTCTCTCTCTCTCTCTCTCTCTCTCTCTCTCTCTCTCTCTCTCTCTCTCTCTCTCTCTGGGAACAGTGCCTGAGGTGGGTTCCTAAAAAGCTGGAGAGCACAGAGGACAGGCCTATTTTTTCCAACTTGAAATGGACTTAATGCTTGAGCTGCTCCTCCTCACCAGCAGCCAATAATGGCAAAAGCAGCATCTTCTCATGTTATTCAAATAATTTAATTCCTTCTTTCAAGGGGGGTGGTCAGATAGAAGGGTGCAAAACAATTGATAATTAGAACATGAATATTGTCATACTCATTTGTGTATTCCAAATTAATACAACATGCTGTACATGTTTTTCTAATGCCCTGCACAAAAAGAAATTAAGGCTTATTACCAATAACCAATATCACAATTTAACTCCAACTTGCTGCCCTAAATTTGCTTAATGAGTTCAGCTGCATGTGCCACAATTGTGCTGGTTTTAAAGAAAACAACTGTAATGTAAAGTCAGCACCATGGTCAGTCAACCAGTGACTTCTCTGCAGCAGCACGTTACAGAATCATACAGAAATTTAAGCCTTATGATTCAAATGAAATATGCTTTATCGCAATATAAGCTCCTCGCCTGCCAACCACTTAAACTGTTAACTTCATAACAAAACATTAAGTCAGAAAAAAAACCCTGTAACCTTCATATTATCATTATTTAATATACATCAGGAATAGCTTATTAACCCATTTGTAAAGTTATATTAAGCTGCAATTACTGACCGTGAAGAACTGAAATGAGATAATATAGTTACAGTTAAAAAAAACACAATGTGCTTCCTGCACCCTCCAGCTGTTTCCTCAGCATGTCAATCAGTTTTGTCACACTGGGGCTTCATGCAGGTTTTATCCGTGACTTGTTTTTTCTCATGTCTTGCACTTCATAACACGTTTACATCCACGAAGCTTTTGTGACTTCCCCTCAGGGCTCGTATATTGAGTCTGACCCTCTCGTAGCCTATTTTGTGACATCTTCCTCTTGTGTGTGTGTGAATCATTTATATATTCTCACCAGAGTTGTTTGATCTTTCTATAATAGCCGATTTGAACCTGTAATGCTTGCGTTAGTTCAGCTCTTGCAAGTGAAACATATTGCACTCCCCTGCGCTCTCCGATCAGTGCGTAATGGTAGCGAACACGGACATATTATGCTAATTTATTTATAAAAAGATCGTTAAAAACTTACCATGTTTTTTCTTCATTTGACGAATTTCTATTCACTCCACTTTAAGAAGAGCGGGATTCAAAAGCGACCAGGGAATCCCAGCAGCGGAGTCCCTCATTTACACACGTCCAGTACAAACCAGTGAAATACAGACTGGCTACATTCAGAGGGAAGCAGCGGGCAGCTCCAGCTTCACGAGATGCTGCTGAGTGCTGATGAGATGTTGAGATTGCTTCACATCTCATCTAAAAAGATAGAGCATGCCGGTACGTATTTAATATATAAACACAGTCAAACGAGTTATTTCAGGTGTCCCGAAAAACTTAAAAGCGACTTGGAATGATGACATCCAGCTTCAAAAATGCCCTTTTCCAGAGTTCAAGTGCCAGAATGTGTGAAAGGTGTAAAAAGTGTGTTGACGGCGGAGCTTCACGTGATGCATCGAAGCGCAGCACATGGTGAGTTTTCTCCGGCAACAATTAAAACGCCCCAGGGGGACGAGATGGGGGCTCCCCGGTGCTGACACGATCCGCTCTGCTCCCTAGATCACAGAGTCGTCAACAAGTTGCATTCAAATCTTCGTTTCTGGGAGGCTTTGGTGGGACTGGCTGCTGAAGAGAGCGGGTTCTGTGCGCCCAACACACACTGACAGGGAATGTAATCGACAGCGACCACAGGCGCGTGTTAGCAAGTAATACAGTGGATACCTGACAGTCCACTTCTTGCCACTGTACACAGGGAAGGGGTTCTCAATAGGGTGCAGGGACCTCCCAGAGCCCCTTGGCAGTTTAAGATGGTCCCACAGCAAAATGATCAACTCATTTCCAATTCTGTTTAAGTCAAAATATGAATGGTAATTTCTTAAAGAATATTGTTGATTGAATGATTTCTGAGTGAACCCCAAGCAGACTTTGATTTTAGTCCTGTAATTAAAGGAATACTGCACCCAAAATATTTTTTTTGTGACTGAAACTCTGACCCCATGGAGACTTAAAGCATAGTTGTCAGCTTGGATTCAAAGCAGGATTTCAAGTTTACAGAAGGAAAAAGTATTTAAAAATCCAGAGAAATGTCTCAAACCATTCCGAAAGGAGGACGCCAATACTCAGCATGATTCAGCCTCCTGTTTCTGTTCTGTCTAAATCTTCACGAACAAACCTGAGTTTGTGCATTGGTTTCATTAAAATTTCATGATTTCTGAACCTTCGTCCACATACATTATACTTTTATGTCGATACAGTCTTGATGTGATTTCCGCTGTAATGCTGAAGCTGCATACGTTGGGTTTGCATAGTTTGAGTGAAAGTGCATGCGTCAGTAACACACATTCTGTTGCAATGCAGCATGATAAAAAAACAGTAGCAGTATCTCTCTATTGCACTGTAAACAAACTACCATATCATTTTGACATAAAAATAAAGATTCAAAATAGTATCTTCGGAGGAAGAATAGATCACAAACTGCGGTAGATTAAGATAAACAATTTCCAATGCAATAGTCTTTGTGGTAAATTAGAAATATGAACTCTGCTCAGGCTGTTTAAAGCATTCTAAGTTGTATGACAAAATTATGCTACAGATTCAAGCAGAGTGATGTGGAAAACTGCAATTTTCAGCTGATATTCCTTCCTCTTCTTCTTGCGATGGGGTTGTTAATGAGATTGCAGAAACCTGGTTGTTGACGGCTATTTGCCAGTTTGCCACTTATTTCCAAAGGTTTAGGGAAGCACCTGCAGCGAGGATCCTTGAAGATGTCAGCCATTCTTATATTAACTACACCACACTGCAGGGATTTTACTGAGATTTCAGCAATGGTGGTAATAATGAGCAACATTAGCAGCTGCCATAAGAAAACTATTTTGACCCCTGGGGAAGACTTTGGCAGCTTTTTCTTGAAAACATGGCTGGGATTGTGGATTAGAGATCATCTATTAAACATCTGAGTTAAGCACTTATTACATAGACTGACAAGAGAGAGACAACAGTTGAAGAAAAAGTCCCTTAAAGACCATGAAATAATGCCATTGCCTTGATTCAGCATTATCACAGTTTGTTCTGTTTTCCCTCAATAATTCTTTAAACAAATGCACAATTCAATCTGTCATTGACGACACTGGTTATCATGAGTATTTTTGTCAGCAATCCACTTCAACAGATATTTTCTATTAACTATATCATCACGCTGCTCCGGTTCTCAGTGAATTTCTCTCAAGGGAGTTCTCTGAAAAGCTCCACTTTAAAGTAAGAACAAAGTGCCTTAAAATTGTTTTACATGCGTCATACTAATTCACAGAAAGAGCGGCCTTGTTAGTTCATTAAATGCTTTGATTAAACTAATTTTGCTCTCTCCCATCTTCTGCCTATTTTATCATTAATTGAATCAATAGCAGATCCTTCAAAGCTAATTAACAGGCTCTTCAAGTATAGAAAACGTTAATCAAGAAATGGAGCACATCACTTTCACACATGTAGGCCCACACACACATACCCACACACTTTAAGGGCTTTTTTAAGTGGAAATAAAAACTGCCGGACTTAGAATGGACAGATTTGTCTTTGATCCCATCGTTTCCGTCCTCAGGAAATGGAGCGCCCACGTGGGAATGAAATACAGTGCAGATTTCTTTTTGGCAGTTAAGCACTATGAAATACGTCTCTCTGAATGGAAGGTTAAAAATGTGTCTGTGTTGAGTTCAAGGTATGAGTTCTCTAGTTTTTTTTGTTTTATTCTTATTATGCTGAAAAGGTGTCTTTTGCAACACTTTACACACAATAAATCATTTTTATAGGTAGATTACCATTTTCAGAATGTGACGTATGCTGTTGTATTGTTAACATTTATGTTTCAGAAGGAGAGAATGAGCTTAGGGCAGTTATAGTGTGTTAGGAGGAAGATTGTTTTCCATTCACTCACAAGCTTCATCACTGATGAAGCCACTGATGAAGCCTTAATAAATGACCGTTGCGAGTGCGATGGATGCTCGACCCTCTCACACTAATCCATCATCATTCATCATTAAATTTAATAGAGAGAGAATTATAGCGTGCATGCTGTGTGTAAAGTGTTTTGCTGGATACTAATGTATCCAATAGTTGGCATGATTGAAAATATAGAAAGAGCATACGGATGAGGAGTTGCACTGCAAGGGGAAAATTGATTTTATACACTGATCAGATATGAGAAGAATCTCCTGAACAACTTGAAATTGTCTCTGTCATGGGGTTTGCTGGTTTATTCTTTTTACACATAAAAGACGATGATTGAAATACATGTCGGCTATCAGTGATTTTAGAAGGTGGAACAGCTCATTTAATTATAATACAACTTGTGCTGCCTGTACGTTAAGCCAACAGCATTAAATTCAGATTAAGCCACATTAAAAGCAATGCAGAAATGATAGGTTTGGCATCAGAAAATATTGAGAAACACCTTGTTTTTGCCTTTTCTTTCTTGCAGTAAGAAAAAAGAAAATGTCTCTATAGCTCCCAGTTTACATGTTTCCTGCTGACAACATCCCAATATGACACAACAGTGCTTTTCTTTTAGAAATAGAAACAAAGTTGCTTTTGTTTGAAGATAACCCAAAGGCAATTGGCTGCAGAGCTGTGTTTTATTTCTTGATTGCTCACCGTGAGAAAATCTTTGCAGCATTTGTGAGGTACAAAGGCCAAAGTGATGAGATACAAAGGCAAACATAACAGTAAACAGAGTGAAGACTGCTCTAAAAACAGAAGAGAAGATGAAGAGAGGCACACAATACTGTCAATAATCTACGCACAGTCAGAGAAGAAGAATGTGATTATAACAAACATGTTCATTTGTGACAAAATGACCTAAAAAGGTCAGTTAATTAAAATGTCTTGTGATATTCCAATGATACCCTGCAGAAAAAAAAGAAGATATTCCAGTTGCTTGCCTTTAATCATGATGCAAGAACTAGAACTGCACAGTGATTTACTTTGACATCAGAGACTTTCCAAAGCTGCAAAAGCTGTGAAATGATTTTCTTTTTACCACATTTTAGTTCTTCATAAATGCTGGATTTTTCTCTTTAGCTGTTATTTAAGGCATAACCTCTGGGTTGTTTCCACACACAAAAATAGTAGCCAAGAAACCAGTTTCAGGCTTCAGAGAGTTATGCAGAAACACATAGAGAGGAAGACAGAAGACAATCTGACAGGGAGCAGGTGGAAATGGTCTGCTGTATGTTCTGCATGGCTGATGAGGGAAGCGGACACAGGTGAGCAGGTGGGTGTGGCTGTCAACCAATGAATGGCATGAACAGGGGTCACTGCAGGTCAGTAGGCAGGGGTAGGGTTTGAACTGACAGGAGAGTGAGCGTTGCAGGGAAACAATCAGACTAGTGGCATGAATTACGCTGTGACACATCAGTTATAATATTGTTCTAAACCATAAAGGGAAATCAGTCAATCCAATCAGATCAGTGTTTTTGGTGTAATAATACAGTATGCATTACGCAGGCCCTCCGTCACAGCAGCAGTTATTCAGCTGCTCAGTGGTAGACCACCAATCAATAATCCGTATTTGAATAGATAAAAACTAGTGATCATAGATTCCCTTAAGAGTTGTGTGATAAATGCAATAATAGAGGCAAACTGCAGTGCAATACATCCACAGTGAATGGAGTTGGAGTCCTTTGTGACTGGAGGCATATTGGGATCTGTTTCCAATAGCAAGCCACTAATGAGTATTCTTTCACCAAATGGATTATAAATAACTGTAGCGGTGTCCCATTAACTAAACCGCTCTGAAGTAATGAATATGTTTTTTATAGACCTGGTTGAGAGCCAAAGCTGCATTATTTGGTCTAATTTGCTCTAATTTGAAGCACAGCTATGAGGCTAAAAGGAAAGGTCCCTCGTGTGCCTTGAATTTGACAACTCTTTAGTTTTTGGAAATTAAAGCTGCACAATATAATCTTCTAGATAGTATTTTGGGGAGTCTTCAAACACACAGATGGACACCTGTGTGTGTGTGTGTGTGTGTGTGTGTGTGTGTGTGTGTGCTAGAAAACTTCATCTCTAAATTATGCATGAGTCTAAATCCCAGTGGTATTATTTGCCCCCAGGTTGCCCCAGGATTATGTTGTTTCCACATGACCCACCTCTCCAATGCAGTTAGCGCAGGTGAGTCCACTCGGTCACATACCCAGACATATGCCTACCCGCGCTCACACACCACGCATCGGCATT
The DNA here is from genome assembly GCA_023566465.1 of Cottus gobio. Classification (NCBI taxonomy): domain Eukaryota; kingdom Metazoa; phylum Chordata; class Actinopteri; order Perciformes; family Cottidae; genus Cottus; species Cottus gobio. Next base: position 10,233,380 of record CM042228.1, read on the forward strand.
ATTCAAGTCAAGCTCCTGCTCCTTACAGTTGTGTTTGGTAGAAATGATGGAGTCAGTATCAACTCATTAATCCTTACGCCGGCTGCCACTGTAAGCTTGGCTCCTTACCCAAGGTCTGTCAGTTCAAATCCCACCAAGCAGACCGACCTTTAAATGCTGACTAGACATGGGATTGGAGGTTAACGTGGCCAAGAGTTCTTGTTAAGATCCATCCTCAGGGAATGTGTTGCAGGGAGCTGAAAATTGTGTGAGGGATTGTAAGCCCAAGATATGGATTGTCTTTTGTGCCCGAGTTGCATTTGGTGACACGGTTGTTATCTCGGAGCAAGTTTACTTCTTGAACCCTTCTTAGTGATCAAAAACCTCAGCTTCAACATCCTTTCAATGCTCTGTAGATACTTGGCAAACCTGTGTCTTATCTATCTTTCATATTTACCCGTTATCACAGTTAAAACATAAATGAACATTTAATGAATTATTTTTGGTATTTATACTTTTTACAAAAGTAATACACAAGTAAAGAAAACACTAACGATATATGTATTCGTATCATAAGAAAAAGTGAATATACATTTTAGTTTGACTTGAATTTAAGGGTCTAATTAGAAGGATCTGCTGACATGCTCTAAACAAGTACGAGGCAGAATTTGACCTCCATTTCTGGGTCCATGCAAACTAAATATATAGTCAGCAGTTGTGTATGAAAAAGAAATCCATAACTAACAGCAGCAAGAATCTCCTGATTTTGAACAAACGGCTGAAACTGTGAGAGCTAATCCAAATAACATTGCCATTGTGTCATTAACTGGGGGCAGGGCGGTCTGTGTATGTTTTGATAGTTTGTTTATGGATTAAATCCAAAATGGCAGAAACCACAGTGACTCACTATGTCCTCTTGAGGTATACGTGGTATAATAAGACAGGACTGCCGGGCTAGCTAGTTATCATTCAGTAGATATTGCTGCAACACAATACATAGACAGGCCAGATCTTACACAATGCATTTTTAAATCAATGTCTTTGGATTGGTGAGGATTTTAATTCCAAAGGTTTGGAATGGTCATCATTAACTAATTTGTAATAATGGGAAGAATAATTGGTATGGTGTTGGTGTCAAAGAAATATTTCCGTCTTAGGGAGCCACAGTGTTCCTTGACATTTGGCATTTAGATTTGTGTAGATTGTGCACACACTGCCGATGCCTAATACAATGTCCCTGTGGATATCAATAAACAGTAACACATAGCTCACAAATTCTCAAAAATCCATCTAACCCAACGGACAGAATACACTGACGGGACAGATGTAAATACGCAGTACACATCTTCTAATTAAGGCTCTCCTGAGTGTTTGGAGAGGCACAAATCATCAACAGCCGAGTGTTTATCGAGAGCAGATCGTTTTTGTAAATGTCCTGCATGCACAGCTCAGACCAATTTTGTTCACTGATATAATGAACAGTTGCTGACACACACAAACACACACGCACACACACACACACACACACACAGCCAGCAAGGAAAACAGTCCAAAATCACCTACAGAATTTTATCCATGACTGGTTTTTCTCAAGGTGAAAACATTCCATGGGAAGTAACATGATTCTTATTTAGTGTACATTAACAGGTACACGTAACATTTATTTGAAAATTCCAGTGCTTCATTTTCTTTAAATGTACCTCTTTGCAAGCCTTGTGTATTTACTTCTGTCTGTAAGTTAACATCTTCAGCAGTTACATGCAAAATACAAAGTAACACCTGTCGGTTTGCTTTTACTTTATTTATTGTGTTATTGTTTGTGGCTCATGAAGTAAACCTCTTGCATCATTTCATATTTGTGAGAAGGTAGCACAAGTGAAACATGTTCAGTGGACTGTGCTGGGTTTCCATTTGAGAGGTGACGTGTGTCACCTGAAACTGTCAACGTATTTACACTTGGATGCAGAATGTCTCAGCCTTCAATCTTTTGGAGTGTGTTTGAGGTCCCCACTGTATCTTTTTCAGTGCATTTACACCTGCACTTAAAATAAGTAATAGTATTGGATAGGCATTCCACCTCATAAGATGTGTAATAATGATAGCTATAGACAGTGTTCAAATAAAGTTGTAACAATAATTGTTCTGCCTTTCTTAATATCAATCTTTCTATTCTCGCACTTACACTAGTTTGTTATATCACTTAATTTCCAAAGCAGAGCTCATGGAGTGGTGGCATACAACTAAATAATCACTATGAACTATTAAGAATGATGGTGTCAACCAATGTAATTGGAGATGTCCAGAGAGGCATCTCTTTTGAATAGCTATAGTATCATACAAGTTTATATTTCCTTAAATTGTAAGCCAATTGTTTTTTCACCCTGATATTAGTCAACAGCAATCATTGTATGTCAATGTTGTAACGGGTGGGGTGAGGACCCAATCGCAGAACTGAGGACTCAGGAGACAGAGAGCTGAAGTTCAACACTTTAATCAAGCTCAGGCAGACAGGAGAACAGCTCCAGAGCCGGCAAGCAGGAATCGGAGCCCCGCCGAAGCGGGGAGTCAGGGACAGGCGAGGTCGGGTCCGGGAAGACAGGCAGGCGATTCGGAGACTCGGGCGGCGGGCGAGACGGGAACAGGCGAGGTCGGGTCCGGGAAGACAGGCAGGAGAGTGCTGGAGAGACGAGCATGGCATCGAACAATCTGGCAAAGGAGTGAGTGTGAAGCTGGTGAGTAAATACTGGGCTGATTGCGTGTGATGGGAGGCAGCTGTGTGCGCAGGTGAATGGCGTGAACGGACGAGATGGGTGTGGCTGACAGGCTGAGTGGAGCAGGGGCTGAATCAAATGGGAATCTGCTGGTGACTGACTGATAGAACTGTGACAAATGTAGCGTTCCATACTCCATTTTAATATGTTTAAGAAAGATAATGATTATGCACGGCACCTTTTGAAATGAAAAAGAATATAAAGTCCTGAACTGGCTTTATGAGGATACAGTATACTTTCCCTAAGCAGCTGATCAGAGCTGAATTTGTGTACATTTCAACCAATGGCAGATTTTTCTGCAGCTGTAAACATCATGCTTGCATGGCTATTTTACTGGGTTGAAATATGAGTAGTGTTTTATATATATATATATATATATATATATAGAGAGAGAGAGAGAGAGAGAGAGAGAGAGCAACGAGAGAGAGATAACACTCCCCAGACTGTATATTATTTAAATTAATATTATTTTATTATTTTAGTTTGTCGTTTCAGTATAAATTTACATGTATGATGAACTAGTAATATCCAGATTGCTTTTGACCTTTTTACCTGTCAACTTCCTTTCAACACTTGAGATTAAATCCCAGCTTTCCTCATTAACACTTTGAATGTTTTATTGACAGAGCGGCAGACGTAAGACTGGCCGCATGATGAGTAAGCTCGTATATGACAGCTCCTAATGGACAAGTTTGTTTCTCGTCATAAATCATTCTGTGTTCAGTGCACTCAAAGCGATTCACCACTTACAGGAGTTGGAAAATCAATCCTGTTCCTGACGCCAAAACGACTGATTAACTTGGGGGGAAGAAGTCCGTATCCTTTTCAGTCAAGATGAGATTATATAACAAGGCGAAAAGCTGTTAAAGACAGAATATACTGTTTGTTTTACACTGTTGAGTTATAGCCATCGGTCAAAATGTAGTTTTTTATGTTTAATCCTTGTCTTTCACTGTAGCTTTAGTTAATGTTGTGTCCGTGTCAGCAAAATTATTGAAAAGGTTTCCCCTTTTTTTTTTTTTCATTAGCATGCAGACCCAACTCACATCCAATGACTCATTCATATGATTAATAGTGTATCCTAATTTTCACTTCACGTCTTCCCTTTGAGACAGAAAAAAGCTCTAATGAGTTTGAAGTATTTGTGGAAACCGTGAAAAACCACATTACACTTTGCTGCTGCTTGTTGTAATTACTCAGCAGTTGTTATAATCACAAACCACATGGGAGAAATCAGCAGAAATGCTACTGCATACTATTTCAATTACTTACAGCAAACATGTAAGCACACACACACACACACACACACACACACACACACACACACACACACACACACACACACACACACACACAGGCCTTTACCCTCATTGATATAATGCATTCCCATCACCCTTAAAATGATCTTCACTTCATTGCACATGAATCTAATGACCACACAACCAGTCTGAGGATTTGTATGCCTCCACACCGACTCCAGCTGTAGCCCGAGGCATTAGGTTTTTGGGTTGTTCGTACGTCCGTCCACTCCATTCTCAACTCAGGAATGCCTGAAGGGAATTTCTTGGAATTCTACTCAAGGATGAAGTGAATACCTTTTAAAGGTCAAAGGTCAAGGTCATTGCGACGTGAGATCCGTTCCATTCTTGTGATATCCTCAAATTTAGTCCATCAAATTCTGATGAACACGATATCTCTGCTCTTCGGTTTCAATAAACATCTACTCAAAAAAGAGCTGATCAGAATTTGGTGATCAAAGGTCATTGTGACCTTGTCTTTTGTCTTTGGCCTTTACTCAGGAATTAATATACTAATTATTACAAATTCACATAAATCTCTAATAGGATCAAATGTTGAAGGAAAGACATTTTGGACCCAGTTGGATGGTTGTTGGTTTTGTTTTTTCATTGTATTGATTATAAGAAATATTTTAATCAACACCGTTACTAACCCTCAAACAGGCTTTGGAGAAACTAAAATAACCTCACTCCCACTGTTTAAAACTCAAATTGGTTCTCATAAAGATAGATGTATAAGAGCACACACACACACACACATGCCCACTCTTGAATACACGTTTCACTATCTTGGCTCGTGATGTGTAACCTCCTGTCATGGTCAGTTTGGCTCAGGGCTGAGGACCGAAGTTGAAGAAAGTGTCACTTTCACCATTAAATGTGATACGCAAGCACTTTTGAGATGGTCATTTTTAATCCCCATCAAATCTCATCAAGGTGAAGTTCCAGATCCATCTCGGCGTTACTGGCGGGGAACACCTTTCCTTTTTTCCACTTATCAGACTCGCTTTGGTTTGAGTGCTGCTACAGTCTGAGTATAAGAGTCATAAGAGCTAAACTCGACACAGAGGGCAAAATAAAAAGAGGCACTAGTGTTATTAAATAATATGTGTGTGCGTTTCATGAGACGGCTGCTTCATCGTATGTAATATTTTCATAATAGAGCTGAGGGTGTTTTTTTCTGTTTGTGTAAAATTATAAAGGTATGGATGCTCTAGCAATTTATATTGCTTCCTCCTTTAAGCTCATAATTGATTAATTTAAAAGGCAATTTCATAGACATACAGTAAATGCAACTGCTGAAAATGTATTTTGCGGCAATCAACGCAGGGTCATATAAATGGCTGTAATAAGTTGAGGTTGCGAACCTGAAACTAAAAAAGTTGGCTTTGCCATCTAACCATGCATGTATACAACATCTGTGAATCTAAGCCATCAACAAGAACAAAAGAAATGAGGTCTACAGGAATTTTTCTCAATTGGGCAAGTTCTTGTTCTTTTATGTCAGCTAGCATTAGCCATGGTTCATGTTGTCCGCAGTAATATCCAAGAAAATGTTGACAGCATAAGCAACACAGCAGTCATGTGAGTTAAATGAGTTTGCTAAGTCAGAACTCTTTTGTCGAAGGCAAAAAACACTTCAAGCAGGCGTGAAAACAGCTTTAGTATTAAATAATGATGATGCTGTTTGTGTCAATACCACTGCATGTCTTGATTTCCATATGTTACATTATTTTCAGCTTTTATGCCAAAATAATTGGTGTTATAGGCTAAAAATCTGTAATCGCCCCAAAAAATATTGTTGCAAAAAATCTCCCCATTTTTACCTCACAGTGTCATTCCTCCTCACCACTCACAGGGCCATAGACTCAAACACAGAGAGAGGGATTTTTAGATTTTATGAGTGAGTAATTACCACTTATTGTAATTCCTGCATGGCACAGCATGCAGCTAAGAGCAGAGGTGGGTGAATAAATCATCACATGCATCCCGAGATTATTCTTTCTGATCTTACAAACACAAGAGGAAGCGAGAGAGAGCATAAGAAAGAGAAAATGCAACAGGAAGTGATAAATTGATGGATGGCATGAAGAGGGTAAACAGCATTTTCCATCAAGGAACCCTTTACATCAGAGACTTGCATAGAAGCAGTTAAAAACCAGAGATTGTAAAAAAGTACAAGTTGTCATGTGCCAGAATATGTCTTGGTTGGGCTCAGTGACTTCCTAGAGTCAACCTCAGAGAGACAACAAGACTCCAGTACCTTACTCTGGGGTTATGCTTTTGTGTGTGGTAGTTTGGTTTCTCCTCATGGCAAACCAATAGTCCTCACTTCTGCCACCTGCAGCACCTAAAACGTCTCCCACCCCACCCTTGATAGAAAATGTTGGATGCGCACAGACAGATGAGAACCTGCCACATGAAACCCACCAAAGGGACGTGTCTTCTCTGCATTTTAACCCATCCTATTGGTAAACACCGGGGATGAGGGAAGCCGTCAAGCTGAAGAAGGAGGCCTTTCGGGCCTGGTTGGCTCAATGGTCTCCTGAAGCAGCTGACAGGTACCGGCAGGCCAGAAGGACTGCAGCTGCTGCGGTTGAGGATGCTAAAACTCGGGCATGGGAGGAGTGCGGGGATGCCATGGAGAAGGACTTTCAGTTGGCCTCAAAGATAAACCATCCGACGGCTCAGGAAGGGAAAGCAGGGCCTACAAAAAGCTAAATCAAAAAGCATCCCCATGTTGTTTGTGACTGGAGAGGGACATTCACCATTTACATTAACAACTTTTCCCATTCAGTTGTAAAAGATGATAATTGTATATTCAAACTTCCTACTAACCACAATAAAAAAAAAACTCTCCACACAGGTTAGCCAAAATCAGTCCCAGTCAGTGCTTAATTTGGAAATTAGAATGCAGAGTATTATTTTTAGAAAATCCATTTTTTAGTTAGTAACAGAGGAGGTGCCAGATTTTACAAAATGTTGTTGGTGTTGTTCCCAATCGAGGAGGGTCCAAATCTTGTTCTGGCATGATCCATCTTGGTCTCAGTCCACATTATTTCTGAAGAAGTGAGCCACCCAGGGATCCAAACAGAAACATAGTTTTATTCTCTTCTACTGAAGGCAATATGTCTCTGTATGTGCCTCAACTCAATCAGACTCTTGGGACATGAAACCATAATGATATTTTTCTACGTTTCCTCAATACCGTGTTTTGATAGCAAGAGAAATATGAAGTTTCTCAACATGTTTCTAATTAAATTTGAATAGGATCTGATTAGATTCAAAGTTCAAGATATTGTGTCATTACTGTGAAGTTTCACTCACTCGTGTCACAATTGACATTTGACTAATAGAGTGAGAAAAACAGAAAAGCTCCATTTTATCAGGACGAGTATCTCTTGTCACACTCTTCAGAACTTACAGTTCTTTTAATATCTCCATCTTCTTTCTGCTTTTCCTCCTGTATTCCTATTGTCTCCTTTCTATGTAAACCACTCTTCTATCTCTGTTTTCCTCCACATATATCTTCCTGCACTGTATTGAGTCTCAATGCATGTAGTGTCACTTCACATCAGTCAGCTCAGTTATGTGCCTCACGTCGGGGATCTCCATGTTTCCTGCAGTCCGCCATTAGCCGAGCTGTCTTGAAGCTTAGACTTAGTGCCATGAGAATCACAACACAATGAAAGATAAATTAGTTCCATTACACCAACAAACTGTTTCCTTCAAATGACCAAAGAAGGTAATAAAACTTGTAATTTGGTGCCATACAACCCAGATTAGGGGTAAGGCACACAGTACGGCGTTTTTGCACATAAGAGTTGACAGCCATGCTAGCAGCACTGTGAGGCTACATAAGTGGTGCTTTGAGCGAAATGCATACACCAGCATGACAACATGCTCACTGTGTTTAAGATGCACATTACCATACTAATGTATGTTAACTGGCATTAAATATATTATATCAACATACATTTTGACCTGATCATGGAACTAGATGAAAAGTTGAGGGATCACTAAAGTAATGGGACATGAATCTTTACGTCAAACTTCATGGCAGGCCATCAAAGAGTTGTCATTAGACATTTCACTCAAAAGCATGAATGTCACTCTCATGAATATCTGTACAAAGATCAACAGACTCCACCATCTTTGAATCCATGCTGATGTGGCTAAAAAGCATATACTGAAAAATGGAAGACATGTATATGCGTTGACGGCTGACGCAGACTTATTTTCATACATCGTATATGTGACTCGACACCTCCTCTCCCTTCATATCCCCCAACACATTTTTCACCTTCTGTTCTCGTCTTCCATTCCTCAATGTATCCAGTTATCAGTGAGAGATAGTGGGAGGCAGAGTCCTCCGTAGATGAGCGCTTGCTCTGCGAGCCTGATCACTGATTCAGTGAGATCAAAGGTTATCCACTCAGGTCCCATTTATAATAATGACACCCTCTGTTTATCAGCAGCAGCAGGTCAGGCAAACAGACAGACGGAGAGAGAGAGAGAGAGAGAGAGAGAGAGAGAGAGAGAAAGTTTGATGTTCGTCATTGTCGAACCGTTTCAACTCGTCACCCATTCCAACAACTATTATTGTTTTCAGATAGATTAGTTTGCTTGCACACATGATTCATCAAATACTTAGCTCAAACACATCTCCACTTCCTGGTAGTCATGCATTCCCACATTGATTATCGTTCATTATGATATACAGCATAGAGACTGCAGGGTATTTCACATATTGAATCACATAGTTTAAATGTAAAGTCAAACAGCTCTGCAATTAAGGTGGTGGAAAAATAAAGGTTAGTGTTCAGATTTTGTTGAATGAAACACTGCACGTCTTTGCAGAATCTTTAAAAAAAATAAAGAAGTGTGATTGAAATCACTACAAAAGTAGAGCGAATGAACAGGAGATTTGAAGGCAAATTAAAAAGCTAGATCACACAGCTTAAAAAAACTATTTGATATCTTCTGAATTTCTCTTTTTATTTCCATAAATCATTACTCTTAATTTAGCGCACCACCGAATAGTCGGGTTCTGCATTGAAGAATAACTGGCACAAAGCTTATTATGTATTTATACTTAATAATTTATATTCCCATATCATATCTCAAAGATGGACGCAGTGGGACGTTGTCATTAAGCCACAAAGGATTTGTTCCCCTTGTATCTTCTAACAAAGACTGCTATCTTTCCAGAACCAGAACAAAGTGGTTTACTGTCAGATATTAATATCTTCTAGCATGCATATACTGCATTGTTTTAAAAGTCAAAATCAAGTTTGAGGCAATAACAAATTTGGAGCACACATTATACTCAAATCCACTTCATCTTAATGTCTTACATGTTTCATATATTTGTTAAACATATTTTCTTGTGGAAAGGTATCATCCTCTGGCTCTCAGTCCTTTAACTTTCTTATTCTGAGGGCTTGTTACTGTCCTCTTCTCTTCCCTTTATTCTCCATTTTCTCCAGTGCCTCAAGGCAGAGCTGGAGCAGGAGTGTGAGACAGCTTCCCAGATGTTGCTGAGGGCGGTGAAGTCAGTTTTGAGGTTTCCTCCAGAGACGAGACGTACAGGGGAGGTCGGTGTTACTGCTGGAAGGTTGCAGTGGGATTGATAAGGCCCCCGACATCATCACTGGAAGCTGACTGAGACCTGGAGCTGTGGCTGAGGGCGGTGACGCCGGCTGCCTCTTTCAGTGACAGGAGATGTGACGGAGCTCGAGGTTACTGGCGGCACACTGCAGGAGGAAGCATGGCGGCTCACAATTCATGCTCTCAGCATCATCACCAGAGTGTGACTGAAGCTGACAAAAGCAAGGCAATGACACGAACAAAATGAATGGTGAAAGATTTTATATAACTTTTAAATCACTTTATTGAACTTATTGATATTCAAGCTCCCATAATTTTTTTTAAATCCCATTAAGGCAGAAATGTATCAGGTTGTGTATGAAATAAAAAATAAAAATCCCAGTTGGTTTCATTTCTCTAACGTAATCTAAAACGAATGGGACTTTGAATCGGAAGCTGAGCCTCAATTCACAGAGCAATGCAAAAATAACTGACTCTGCAGATATCCTATATCCTGACTAAAAATCCCTCCTCCTTTAGGGTGACTATTTTCACCTGCACTGAATGCTTCACGAAACCAGGCCTCTGCAATTTAACATGAGCTATCTGAGTCATGCTTACATTTTGAATAACAGGTATTAATGGTTCATATACTTCAGACCAGGTCCTTTGTTGGCTGACCACTTCTAGCTGGCTTGATTTGGTCTGGACAGGTAACTCAATGATTAGATAGTTTTTGACTGACAGCCAATAATGCTGCACTTCACTGAACCTGATGTGTTCTCTTGTCTTCTCTGTCGTCCAGTTGTTCAATGATTGACAGCTTTCATACCAGCCATAACAAAGTGAACCAAACTGGCAAATTAATCCGAGGGGCTTGCTGTGAACACCACTTGAAAGACTTACTTTTGTACCTCCACACGCTCGAGCAACTGCTATGCAGTGAATGTGTTGATTACCTGTTTTGAAATCTTTAAACTTGTTAAGACAAAAACCCAATTGAATGCTCCAGAAAGGCTACCATATATAGCAGACCTTGTGGTTTAATTTATATTGGTGTTTTCTGATCTAGGAAAGTAAAGCTTGGTTAATGCTTTGAGGTGTGATTTTCAGATGATCAGAAAATTAGTATTATAGCATTTGATACAGTTTTGCTACTAAGTGACAGTACCATTAATGAACAGAGCCTCATATGTATTCTTAATCATACTCTGAGCCAGGATACAATGCTCCATTGTGCCCGTCAAAACCAAGACTCTCGCTTCTTTCAAATTATCTTTCTGAAAATCTTCCTGCTCTCAGCAGGATTCACACACATGTGCAGTTTCCCTGTGACCTTGCTCCTGCCTTTATCTCTCTTATGAAGGGGTCGATGTGGGTTCTGCTGTCGATGTCACCGCCGGGGGCCACTGAGAAATGTCAATAGTAAGCCGTGTTGGAGAGTCACTTCAAGATCAAAAGACTGACCCTGAACCATATATGAGCCTGTCCACTCATCGGCTCTCAGGAACTTGAGTTGTGTGATTCAATGAATACAGATCATTTCAGCTTTCATTGTTCATTGTCTGTTCTTCAATGTGTTTAGCTGGATACAACCGCCCACACTCGTTTGGCGTCAGCAGTGATGCAGGCTTTGTACAGTTGTGGTGAAGAGAGAGCTGAGCTGGAAGGCAAAGCTCTCAATTTCCCACTCCTGTTGTTCCAACTCTCACATCGGGTATTGAGCTTTTGGTAGTGACCAAACAAATTCGATTTCAGACACAAGTAGAGCCGCTGCTCCTTTGTGTCAAAAGCGTCCTGTTGAGGAGGTTTGGCATCTAAATAGGATGCCTCCCTCAGGAGGTTTTGCAGGCATGTCCAACTGTTAGGAGGCCAGGGTGTAGACCCAGGACAAAGAGAAGATTATATCCTGTCTGGTCAGGGAGTGCTACGGGGTCCCATGGAAGAGATGGAAAACATTGTTAGGTAGTGAATAGCCTGTTCAGTTTGCTGCCCCCACGACCCAGAAACTAAGAAAATGCACATATGTGCAAAAAAAAAAGCACATGAGGCTATTTCCCAGATAATCTGCAAAAATCTGTTTCAGTAATTGTGTTAACAGTTGACTGAGCCGCAATTACAGTAAGCCTCAAATAATGATCAAAGAGAGAACTGGGAAAATATTGGTGGTGTGTACAGTAGATCTGCCTGAAGCTGTTCGGTAAACTCTGATTAGATTTAACTGTAATTACAGGCCATGTATTGAGGGACCATCCTACACATGATGTGTGCAGGTCAAGTTGCCCTATGTGCTGTCTAGGTCCACTCAAAACCATCTCTTTTGTTTCTATTTAACACCTACAAGGACATTTGCACACATGTTTGTTGTTCAGCAGTTCAAACCAAAAGGGCTGTCATCTCATTCACTGTGAAATTTATGCAAATCAAAGTTATGATACACCACACACCCTTGAAAAAAGCTCCGTAAGCAAGTGGCCTCTTTCATCCCCATTTCCAACTGTAAATTACTATACGTGCTTCATGTGTGAAGCTAATCCGCCAAGGTTAGAACCCTTGAGCCCTGAAGAGTCTTTTTTCATTTGAGTGTCTTCTGATTTGATCTAATATTCCAGCATTGGAGAAACCAGCTCCTACGCTTGCTCACCTAACAATACTTCCTTTACAGCAACAACAGCAGCCTTAGTGGTAGCTCTCAGAAAGTACCACAGGAATTTCACAGGAATTTCATAGGAATTTCTGCAAGGGGTTTTGATTTGGGAGCAGTCTTAATGTGCTTGTCTTTGCCTTTGAATAAATATTTTGTGAGATGACTCATATGATCTTTAAAGGAGCTTAGAAGGTTTAAATAATAGAACAACACTTTCATTTGGTCATGTCAGTAATATACATTACTGTGAGCTCTGCAGGATCCAAAGGTGCTTTCTATACAGTGCTATGAGAGTGATGGGAGCTGTAGACAGATGGCAACCTCCGGTTCTGAGTGAGGGAAGGCAATAAATATTGCATTACTTCTAATGACCATTAGGGGGTAACTCTGATTGTAAAAAAAAGTCGGATTTTATCAAAGTCTATGAGAACACCAAAATGAAGAGCTAGGAAAATGCTGAAGCTCTCCAGAGCTGCGGAGGTAACTGCGGAGTTGAATGTTTATTTTACTGCTACATGCAACTCCTTTAACATTATATGTAGTGATTTGTCATCGTTAATACCACACAGTGGTCATAAATCAGTCAGTGTGGGAATGAAAGGAACTAAAGCTTTGAGAGCTCAGTAGGAAAAAAAAACTCTGTGCTCCAAGAATACCACATTACAAAAACCTCCAGAGCAGATATAGTATTATTAAAGTTTTTTTCGAAATCCAAATACATTTCAATAGGTTAGTGTCACATTTATTTTCTATTAGGTTTCTACGGGATCATATCTTTGAATTTGAAGCTCATAATTGCTCCTCTATGGAGCCTGCAGTCATTAGAGAGACATGTCAAATCTAAAAGATCTTTCACAGTCGTCATGGTGGAATATCGCTTTCTGTTGCTGCCTCATTAAAGGATAAATTAGCACAAGAAGTGATAACAATACATTTGTGAATGTACTAGTAAACTACAGCTTTGTGGAAATATTCCATCAGTATTGATCAGAAAGAAAATATGGATACATCTGGTAGTATTTTTTCACGTGTTTTCCAAAGCAGAACTGAGCAGGTTTACTATACTATGCCCCACTGATGGGCTACGGAGGCACTTACAAATGTATTTCTTTATATTTTTGGTGATATACAAAGCTTGTTATTCATAAATCTAAATTTGCTGAACAATTCATATTGGAAAAAAACACCAGTGAATTGAAAAACATAGTTTCAATGACATGTTTGATTATCACCACGCCAATCACGACACGTCGGGTGCAGTGGCACAAAATGGCCCCAACAAATCAAACACAACTCTCTGCAATCAAAAGAGTTGGAAATATGACCCTGAATATTTTAAATTTGGTTTCATAGTGGCAGGCACTGATGGGTGAGATGAAGATTTTGGTCATTATAGCTAACTGTGGTATTATACCACATATTTGCAGCCAGTTGATGGAAAAGTGTAGTTCTCAGAATTCTTTGAACAATCCGAAGTGGGCTTTAAGTTTCAGAAGCCCTGGTGTACGCGGTCAAGAGTTTCTTCACGTCAGCTTTCTGTGGCGCTAAAGATTGATGCTGAATACATCTTAAAGTCACATGTAACACATACTCAGAGGTCCTGACAAATACATGGAATTAGAAGAACAAATGAAATGTGCACTTTTCGTTTACCTCCTGCATGTTGAGGAGCTCTTTAACCTTCACTGAGTGGGCAGGAGGCACTTAGTAATTTCTATCAGTGTTAAAATATCTCTTCCAGACTTCTGGGCTACTGCAATGCACATTGTGCTGGTAGCAGCAGGCAAAACATTCAAAGGCTGAAGTTGATACAGAACGCTGGTGCCAGGCTTTTAACCCGCACAAAGACAAGTGACCACATCACACCAGTCCTTGGTGCCCTTCACTGGTTACCTGGGAGTTTTAGAAATGATATTAGGATTTTAATGCTTGTTTTTAAAGCCTTGAATGACCTGGTTCCTTCCTACATCTGTGATCTGCTGACTCCCTATAAGCAGCCTGAGATCTTCAAAATAACAACTGGTCACTAAACGAGAACGGGTCTTTTCTGTCCGGGACCCTAAGCTGTGGAACTCCTGCCTGGACACATTCAGTTTCCTCTTTTAAATGTCCATTTGTTCTTTCTTTTCTTTCTATTTTTTACATCTAACATACTTTCTTTGTTGAACATGCACTTTGTTTTGATTGGTGCTATATACATAAATGTATTAACCCTTACCAGAAAATGTCCATGCCATGTGGATGTTGATGTGACTGCCCTGAGCCAAGTCAACGTCACACCTGCTTTGCATTCTTCTATTAAAATCGCACCCTTGCCCCCACCAACAGCTGATTCCCAAACAGACTAAAACCTCAACTGTTTGGAGCCATGCCATATCCATTGTTCTGAGCCGCAGCACATCAAACAGATGCCCGTCTCAGCATCCTAATTAAATGGAAGTCAGATGTGAGTTATAGACCATCAAGCTTCATGCATGTACGACCTGGTAGGTTGACCTCGTAGATGTCGACAGTGTATGTGGGAGACCAAGGTCATTCTTCAGTTTATAGATTACATAATCTATACTCTCTCACAGATGACATCATAGTGTTGTGCTTTATATTTAAATCAATTAACTTTAAAGGGTTCCAGGGTTAAATGGCTAAAGGGTTAAAGGGTTCCAGGGTTGAAGGTTTGAATGGTTAAAGGGTTTCAGTGTTGAAAAGGTTCAAGGGTTGAAGGTTTAATATGTTTACCAATATTTCTCAAAACATTTCACTTAAAACCCAAACATCATTCTCATTGTATCTCTACAGGATCACCAAAGTCATTAGGAGTCATCCGCCGTGAACCATGAATTTAAAATGGAATTGCAAATGAAAAGTGAAATTAATAAAGATAATCCCTTTGGTCACATGGGATTACCATGTGGTAGATTTAGAGGATACCACAACATGATTGCATTAAAAGATGACGGCTCATCTGTGGCCAATTTGACATATTCTCCCATTCAACATATATTTAAATCTCTTTTGACTCGACAGCTGTGAGGTGCTTGTATGTACTGTATAGGATTTTATTTTTGCGGAGCCATGGTGGGTAAAGCAAATATATTATTACTCTGTACGGGTTGAGAGGGTACAGACTCTACATTAATTATACAATATGGTATTTGAGCTGCAGTCAACCATATAAAAGTGATTTTCTTTCTATGCCCACGCTGAGGTGGTTTTAGATACATATCATCTCAGTGGAAGAGCAGTGGCCATCTTCCCTTCATATAAATGCTCTCACAATGCCATAATATGGACAAAGCTCTCAACACAACAGTAAATAGAATATATCTACAGTATTTATATGCCCACACTTTAATACGCTCGTATTTACAAGTCTAGATTAGTTGAATCGTGCATCAAAATTCAGTTCAAGTGCATCCAGAATCAGTGAATTCTTAAGCGATACTAAATGAAGTATACATGAGTACATGAAAGCTTCCTAACTAGCAGGATTAGTTTGTGATTATAACCCAATCAATACTGGATTTGGAAAGCAGATGCTGATTTCTGAATCATAAAGTTTTAAGAAATCCCATAGGGATATCTCCTGTAATACGTTTGGGTATTTTTGTTGGTATTGGTCCATTTATTTTTGATAGTCGAGGCAACACTCTTTTTAAAACACCTCAAACATATCTTTGACATTTCTGTGCAGATATTTTTTGTTGCTAATTGGTCCTAATTTAAGATGTTATTAAACACATTATATGTGATAAGCTGAAATACAACAATGGTATCTTCCATGCTGATACATAATCTCGATGTAGTGAGGTACAGTAGCCAAATTATAAGCCAAATGGGGAAATCATGTGACACATTATGCCAGAGAGCCATCACTGTGCTTTCCATGTAACACTTGAAACTGTCATGTAACATCTATGTTTTATTGATATCAGCGAATGTGTGGTAATAAGAGCTGGAGGTGAACTGGCTGCTCATTCTCCTGACAGGCCTGGGGACACAGGGTGAAGAGAGCGAGATGCCTTATTCCCAGCTCAGCACACTAGAGAGTTGGAGAGAGGCCCTATACAGCTCCAGATATTTCCATATAATGTGGCTTCATTCCAGCTTATGTTCTTATATTTGACAACAAATAGGGTGAGGAGACGGGTGGTGAGCAAAGAGCAAACTCCCCCACATATTTCTCATTTTCTCATTTATACAGTATAATGAAATCAGATACCGCAGCTATGCGGTGTATATATTCTCCCACTATACCGTGTCCACTCCTCCACATACAGCACATGCAGTGCTCTGCACGTTTCCAGAGGGGACAAAATGTACTTGTTCAGTGTGGTCTGCCCTCGGCAAAGCACTGGTGTTCCCGTTTCGTCAGAAAGTCCTCCCCCAGGTGAAGCGGCAGTGGTTTTTATCAGGCTTCAGCTTGTGTCCAGGTGGCTAGCTGCTCCTCTGGCTGCACTTCTCTTAACGCCTCAGTTGGCTTTTCTTTTCCTCTTTCCCACAATACTGAAGACTGCTCAAGCCTTCAGAGAACGAGTGGACTGCATAGCCCCTGCATCTCACCCCACATGGCACGGGTCTACGTTTCCAGCTGCTGCGACAGTACTCGCTGTTCAGCAGCTCATGCTGTAATCGTAGTTCACTCTCTGCCTCCGACACTTCTGATCCAGCAGGACATTTGCTTTTTCTTAAAACCACCATACAAACAGCCTTCTTCTGATGGATCGCCATGAGTTTGGGATTTTCTATACGAAAGGGATCAGTGTTTTGTGTCTTCTCTTGTCCACCTCTTATCCCTGTCAGAAAGCAAGATGATTGTGATTCCCTCGTCCTTCTTTAATCTCTTAGCTATGGGATGGAGGTCGTGGAAAGTGTATGTTCTTGCTTACTGTCTAAGACTCTGGAGGCAATCTGTCAACTCAATCCCCACCAACAACCTGTGTGTGTGTGTGTGTGTGTGTGTGTGTGTGTGTGTGTGTGTGTGTGTGTGTGTGTGTGTGTGTGTGTGTGTGTGTGTGTGTGTGTGTGTGTGTGTGTGTGTGTGTGTGTGTGTGTGGTGTGTGTGTGGGTGTGTGTGTGTGTGTGGGTGTGTGTGTGTGTGTGTCGCCTGTCACCATTCAAGTCTGTGAGGCCACCCGTGGTGGTCTCCATCTCTTTTCACGCCTCCGTGGGTTTCTCTGCCACTGCGGCTGCTTTGCTCCCTGCAACAGTAGGGTACCTGTGATAAGCATTACTACATGAGGTTACAGCTACTATTAACTGTGGTTGACGGACCAGGGGTGGCACCGGGGAGGATCATTACTCTACACTGAGGGATGAGAGGGATGACATGAAAGCATGGAATTAATTAAATATCAGCGAAGAGTTGAACTCTAAAAAATGTTATATCAAAACCTGAAGGTGTAAATGTCTTGTCAGGGTGTTCAGCTCTGTGTACATCAGCTCCTGACGCGCTGAACCATGGAAGTGTGTGAAGAGCTGCTTTTAAAGAGTTGATTCAGCAAATGTTTCACCTTGAGACAGGCGGAGATGTCAAAAGCGAGCAGGGTTTCTTTGCATTAGACAGGCAAGAGAGAGCCATACTAACCCATACACGGCAGGTAGTGTTCAAAGTATTTGTTGATAACAGGCAACTTGCATAAATAAGGTGTAGCATCATTTGCAGCTAAAGAGTCATATATTTTCCTCCGGAGTTGGTAGAGACCGAAAAACAGAGCAAGTGAAGAGAGTGAATATTGGACTTGGATGCATAGATGGGACACAAACATATAAGAAATGTGCATGCGCAACGTTAGTTTTCGGTCGGGGTGACATTACACGACAAAACTAACTAGTTTTAGGCAACAAAAGGATCATAGTTAAGGTTTAGGAAAAACATCACGAATGCACAAACAAAAAAGCTTTGGGACACGCTGTCTAGAACATCAGTCCTGTGTTTGCTGACTCATTACCTCGCGACCAGCCCAACATAAGTGGGCTTTTTTGATAATCACCAGCTCTGATCGGTGCATTGTCACACAGATGCGTATAATTTGTATTTTCAAAATAAAAATGGAATCTAATTGATTTTCCATTGGCATTGGTGTTGTGCTGAGCCACATAAAAACATTAAAATGTGTATCGATGTACAAACCCTAAATTTAAATGTTTTGACTATTTCACTAACTGCCGTGAGACTGGGTTTGTGTATTGGTAAACACTCAAAGAGAGTTAATTAAAGCTTCAAAAACAGAAGCAAAACCGAATTAACATAATACATCCCAAGATATTTCCCTCACGATAAAGCAGAGTTTGAGTCCATTAGATGGCAAATGCAAATGTATTTAATCCCCACAGTAATCATCTTCATGTTATTGGTATATCTTTACGTCGACACAGAATGCTGCACTGTTGACATTTCATGATCGCGTTCTTATCAAATAACTCAGCGGCTGTTATCTCCTGCATGTGAATGTGTGGCCGGGCATCTTGCCAATGTGGTTCTGTTCTATTTATTGACGCATTAATACCTTGTTACTGAGCGGCGTGTGTGATTTATTGAATATTTTTATCCCTTTGAGGATTTAAAATGATGGATATACATCCTAGATGTAGGCTCTTTTTTATTATTCAACATGAGGCCCATCTATCTATACAAATTATATTTTAAGCAGCACAAAGTCGTTGTCGTATAATCTCTCATCGTGGTGATAAAACCCTGATAAATGCACTTGAACTGTCCTGCATAAATTCACATCAATCATTCACATGAAGGTTAGATGCCGACAAGTTAAGTAAATGATTCAGAGCTGAATGTTTGCCCTATGTTTGTTTGTGTGTGTCTTCAGACAATCGTACAGTCTATCTAAAGCGGCGTATCGTTTTATTGTGTAGCAGCTTTAGAGCAATCCTCTGGCTGTCTTTACTCTTTTTTTACGACAGTTGATTTAAGAGAGACAGTCATTTATCTTGCACTCCTAACAGATTTATAGACGACAGTTTCAGAAAATCAGTTTACTCCTTTTCAAGAATTACTATCCTTTGTGTAAATCTCTGTGTGTTTGAGTGCAGATATATTAAGCTGTCACACGGGAGTTATAGTTTTGAGGCTTGTAAAAGACTCTGGCTGAAGCTGTAAATTGCGGCTTGCAAGTATATGAACGACAGCTGAAACACTGTCCTCTAACCCTGCTAAACGACATGCTAGGATTACAGCAAAATCAATGCAAATAATTGTCCTCTCAAGAATCAATGTTAATGTTGGACACGCTCACTTATACTTCCAGTTACTTTTTGATGACGTTGTTACTCTGGATAAACACCAATACATTTCGTTTTACTCCCCTGGGTAAAGCCCTTTTAAATTCACTTCAAAGTTGTGCCTCAGATAAATCCTCTTTGAATGTGTTTGATCATTTCAGAAAACCTGTAATTGTCACGCAGGTGGGTCGAGGCGACAAGAAATTGGACCCAAATGCAGACAATCAAGCAGTCAGGAACTGTTCAGGGATTTATTTGAGGTAGGATACGAAGAGATATGAAGCTTACTGGCCGGTCCGCACAAGTATTGGGTAAACCGTATAGCGGGAATGGAGCAGGGAAGAGTTCTGGCAGGCAGGCATGAAAGTACAGCGACGGGCTTAGATACAGTTTCATGTTCAGACAACAGGGTTCAGAGGCTGGAAATTAAGACATGAAGCAACTATGACGATCTGGCACGGAGTGAGTCAGAAAGGGATTATTAAAGACTCAAGGCTCAGGAGGGAAAGTGGAAACAGGTGAGCAATGAAGATTAGGTGACATTTAGGAAGAAACCATATTTAATCTGTCCATCTGCAGTATTTAATTTTCTACCTTAGAATTATTGCTGATTTTAAATTATTTATATAAACAACACACATTCTGTATTATATCATATAATTCAAGATACATGAGATTATGTTTGCAGGTGAGAAAAAATCTATAGTCTGAACACACATCATTTCTGTTGCCACAAGGACAAGCCAACACTGTAATCATAACCTGATCAATAAGACAAACAGAAAACCAAAAAATTGTTGAATTGATTTGAATGTAGGGTCTCAACCGCATGAACATCTATACCCGACGGCTAAAATATAGCTTTGTATGGCTGGAGGGATCTGGGAGTGTGTGTGTGTGTGTGTGACCTTCACCATGACCTCAAACTCATCTTCATGTCTCTCAAACTTGATGTTTATTAAAGTATGCAAACTTACTTACTGTAGCTTTCCTGGATCAATACTTCTTCTTTTGAACAAATTATAAACACTTATAATAATTATTGTGTTATTCTCCAAAAGTTGCAAACAAAATGTCAATGGTCAGTGCTCATTGTATAACCCCCCCCCCCCCCCCCCCCCCCCCCCCTCGGCTGAGAGGTCAACATGAAGCCAGCTCAGAAGATGGAAAGGCAAGTAGCCTGCAGTGTGTGATTTAAAATCCTTTGATCTCCTGTGCAAAATAAGTTTGAGCTGTAAATGTCACGTCCTGTTGCTGATATTTATCTCCTTATTGCTCCACAGCACAACACTGTGCATTCCTCTGTTTTCTTTTCATATGTCGAGCGGATCTAATTCAGCTTTGGATGCTCTTTAGTGTCCTTGTCTATTTAACAGCCAACCAATGTCATAGAATGGGATAAAAAAAAGAAGTGATAATTTGCACCCAGGTAAGAATAGTCACATGACAACTATTCAGCTATTTTCACTGGACAAGTTGAATATGCTAATTCATTTAGCAATTGTTAGATAGCCAAAACTACCTTTGGTGCTAATCTGCCAAATAGAAAAGGTTAATTGCCCTGAGTTGTCATTTCACACCCTCCGTTACACATGACCTAATGCTGCACACCTGATATTCCTCTGTATCTGTAGCTCCCACAGGCAATATCTTGTCTATCTTGACCTATGAACAATACCACAAGTAAAAGAGCCGGAGGCCTTTCAGCACACTGAATGTTACTCTGACCACCATGCTGCTTTAATTCAGCTGGATTTATCTCACAGGAGGCTGAAGTTCCAGCAGCTGGGATATGTTTGCACCTCAACTATGATTAATGTACTTGCTTAACTATAGGCAGCACAGCATCTCAACTTTAATATGTAGAAGTTAATAACTCATAATGGCAACATAAATATTAGTTAATGTCAATTTTAAACACATTTAGGCATTTTATACAGTCAAAACTTAATTTTATACTTCATAATTCATACAATATACTCATAGTAGTTTTATTCTATTTGGAAAATTATTTTTCCTATTTCATTGTTGTTATTTTTTTAAATGCTGCACTTATCCTTTCTTAAAGATAGCGAAGCAGAAGAAAGAGTCACCTGTGAGCCTCAAGCAAGAGATCGGCACACTGGCTTACTGCCACCTGATCATCGGCCGAAACAATTTCACCTGTAAATAAGTTTTTATTAGATTTTTTCTCTAATAATACTTCTTTCAAATTTATATTCCAATTGTTGTTGAAAGTGGATCATGGATATTGTGTATTTTTCTATCACTCTTTTTAACTGTTCATTGATCTCTGAAGTATGAATGTATCGTTTGGTTTTGATTAAAGTTGAAACTCAAAGTTTATCCTGAAAGGCTGACCGAATGCAGCACCTTTTTGTTATTAATCAAAAATCTCTTCAGGCAGTTTTAACGTTTCTTCTGTAGCTGAATACATTTTGCTTTGATTATTTATTTTTGGGGGGAAAATATTGAAACTGTATTTGTGCTGCAACCTTCCTGATATATCCTTGACTCACAGTTAACTGTGGCATTGAAAAATGTATTTCTGCAGATAAGTTTGAATTTCTGCTTCACTTTATGAATGCAAACCCAAACAGTAATGCGACTCAGCTATTATCATCAGGAAAATGTGCCTTTTACTTCTATGTATCTCATAATCGGGGCAATTTCATGCTTAACTAACCAGATATGTCACAGTCAAATAGCACCGTGATATTGATTACAGATTAAGAAGACATCACTATCATCACTGGGCATGATGCTTTAGTTTGGTGTCAGTGTGTTGGCTCACCAACTTCCAAACTCTCCTGTCTGATTGATTAAACTAGCATAGCTAAATGAGAGCAAATTAATCAGCCAGTAGAAATGCATTGCACTGTGATTCTGTGAGGCTTGAACATGACGGTTCTGTAAATTACTCTCACTTATTGGCTTCCCTGTTAGACAACTATCACCTCAAACCAATCTTCAACAAGTGTATTCATATGTTGTGCATTACAAATGTATACTGTATGTAAATTTATTTATATAGTATATTTTTCCTTATCATTTTTCCTCATCATTTGTCATAAAGCCATAGGAACAACCCTTTTCGCCTATAGAACCACATATAAATGGCTGGCCCCTCTCCTCAAAGCTAACTTTTATGCAGTAGGAAAGCATTCCCTGAGTGCATTTATATGCAAATTGTACATTTGACGCATTCAAGCATTACGTGTTTGAGTTGGCACAAGAAAGCAGTATTCTGTTTACTAGAACCAGGATGAGCCATGGGCCAAATATGACAATCAGCACACAAAGAGGCTAGCTTTGATTCGCCAGAATGAGCTGGCCTGTAAACAGTTTGCAATGCATTGTTGGCTTCACAACTGGTTTATTGGTGGGGCCCTGGAGCCTCCCAGTTGTGAGCATTTACATAATGAGACAGTGATGAAAACATGTGGATAACTAGCACTTCATGTTACTTAAGATAAAGGGTGCTTTAACAGACCAACATTCAGACTGTTTAAATTAAACTCTGGTTTGGTTCATTTGGGCTGTGACGACCCTCTCTCCCACTGGGCGGGGCAGAGAGGGTCATAAATAGAGTGGGAACACCTGCGCTCGTTAGCGGCAACGACTTAAAAGGCCCCCAGGTCTGCGCTTTCTCTCTCTGCCCCGATGCACCAGGTTGGACTGGTGACAAGATCATGGTTTGGTTCTGTTTTTGTGAAGTAAATAAACGCTTTTTCTGTTAAACCCACTTATTTTGTGTGTATCCCCATTTATTGTCATGGCCGTGCAGCCCGGTTTGTGACAGGGCATTAATGAACGCAGTTACCGTGGCCTCTAACAACAAGTCGGATGAGAGGTGGTCTTGGACCAATTCAAAGCATTGTGCTGTTCAATTCCAGTCAGAACATAATTCGACCCAATTGCAGGAAGTGAACCAAAATACAGGTTATTACAGGCTTTCATTTTTTGTTGATATGTAATTTGTTGATCTGGAAACATGTAAACAACCGGTCAACATGAGGCATATATACAGTCCATAAAATAATGATGTGTATAGTCATTTGAGATAAACTGGAGGAGAAGGGACGTTAAATCAGTGTTGAGTCATCGGGAAAAAACTGTAAGCGATAACTTATAATGTTAGCATGATAACCTTTTTCTACTTGGCTTGAGATGAAGTCAGTGGATCCCCAAGGTCATTGGGATTCATCCTCTGGCGACCATGAATGTCCCTATAAAATTTCCTGGCAATCTATCCAATATGTGTGGAGATATTTCAGTCCGAGCCAAAGTTGTGGACCAATCATCCCCTGAGCCATAATGTTCATACCCTGACTCAGCTCAAAGAAGAGCGAGGAGCTCATAGATACTCACAGTTGTGAAAGTAATTTAATGCAGTGGTAAATTGAGGTTGTACATATCATCTCCCTACTCAGCATGTATTCACTCTCACATTGATCTGTGAAATTAATTGTCTGACAGTAGTCATTTGCACGATGCTCTCATTACACATCCAGAGCCCGTCACTTCTTTATTCATTTACAGAGATTATTACACAACTGTGTGTTGCATCAATAGGAGTCCTGATTCCACTGAGGTAATATGAAATGACACAAAGGTCACAAACAAGTGTCTGTGCAGAACAAGGCTAATAACTATGTTATGAATCCATATTGATGGAGATACAGTGAAGTGAGCCTAATATAATGAGCATGACCCCTCTGGCAGGAAAAGCACTGTTCAGATTAGTGCTTAGAGGTTTTTGGTCAAGGAGCAGGCAGAGTCTCATGGACACTGTGTGCAGGTAGTTTTCTGAAGTTTTTAAAACAAATGATTGGAGAAATTAAACATCAGAGCAGACTAGAGGTGGACAGTCAATTTACAGCCAGCAGCAGGATTGCAAAGAGGTAATATATGGAACAGCTGATTAGGAGGGGATGCTCCTCTGGGAAACCTCCCTCAAATGCTTGGCAACGATGTCTTGAAATACAGAAATGTGGAAGGTTGTAAATCTGCTGACTGGAGTCTGAGGGCAGAAGAGAGAGGGGAAGGAAACATGAGGGAGATTATAATAAGCATAATCCAAGAAAGAGTTAATGGATGGTCTTATGCTAATTGTCATTTGCCTAACTTCTAGTTCTGCAACTCATACAATGTCTCATACAATCGTTTTCATCATGCAATTACTTGGGGATTACCTAATTTATTATGTTTTTTTTATTACTTGAGGTAGTTGAACAAGCTGTAAACACTGTCATCACTTTATTAGGTCAGCTTAGAGTGTAAGCAAATATTTG
The DNA here is from genome assembly GCA_023566465.1 of Cottus gobio. Lineage (NCBI taxonomy): Eukaryota > Metazoa > Chordata > Actinopteri > Perciformes > Cottidae > Cottus > Cottus gobio. Next base: position 10,258,194 of record CM042228.1, read on the forward strand.
CTTCTACACACACACAGCAGATATCGAGCAATATTGGCATTCATTTGGACAGAAAATTGTAAAACCAGAAAGTGGTAAAACTCTCTAGAGCTGGTCATTTTCTATGATCCCAGCTGCAGCTCCTCCAGTCCATGTCCATGTTTCCTTGGAAGAGACACTTAACCCTAAATTGCTCCCGAAGGGGGTTAGTTATATCAGTATATAAATGGGTAAAGCCCATTTACTCATTTAATATGAGCTCATTAGTTAGTGCAGCTTTAGGTGTTTTCATTTCTAAAGCTAGAAACAGGTGCTAAACAAACTTAGATTTCTGTAGGGTCCAAATTCTGGGGTTTGTACACCTTCAGTCTTGCCAGACACCCTACATATCACCCTTACCTATTAGTACATCACCCGTCCTGTTTTGACAAAAAGTGAATTTGTCCCAATATATCTTAAATCAATAGCTTTTTTTTTTATTATGCTCCTCAGTCAGCAATTACATTTTTTACAGAAAATTCTACAGAAAAGGCCAAATTTGTATATAATGTATTTTGTAGGAGACGCGGTTTCCCATTGTATAACAGAGTTTGCATCTATAAATGCAGAGGCCGTTGTCGTGTAAGCATGCTAGGTGTTTAGAAACATGGATCAAGAGGAGATTATTCGAGATGATGATGATGCGATGTCTCAAATAATCACCATGTCAACCCCCTGCTGATGCCCCTCCTCTCTGCCTCCTTCTGCTGACATGGATCATGGTCCATGCCTACTACTCATTACATGAATAATTTCTGTCATATTCATTGAATGTGCTGTAACTCTGTTACGTTGATTCTGTACACATGACATCTATTGCTTTTGTCCATCCGGGGAGAGGGATCCTCCTCTGTCACTCTCCTGAAGGTCTCTCCCCTTTTTCCCCTGTCAAAGTTTTTTTTTCGATTTTTTTTTTTGGGGGGGGTGATTTTTTCCTGAGCCAATGTGAGGTCCCGGGACGGGGATGTCGTATGTGTACAGATTGTAAAACCCCCCGAGGAAAATTTGCATTTTGTGATTCTGGGCTATACAAAATAAACTGAATTGAATTGACTTGACTCAGACTGTGTAAATGGCACAGTATTGGCAATGAAGGTACTACGCTTTCTCTGCAGCGAGGACACCATTCTGTCAACGACAATGAGAAAAGTCAGTCTGACCTTCTTGTGCTTTGATGAAATAATCTAATGCCAGATTACATATACACTGTGGCTCAGTGGTTAGCAAGTCGGTCTTTCAATCAGAAGGTCGGTGGTTTGATCCCCGGCTCCGGCAGTCTGCGTCGTTGTGTCCTTGAGCAAGACACTTAACCCTAATTGCTCACCGTTGCTGTGTCTACGGTCTACTGTATAGCATGTAAGTCGCTTTGGATAAAAGCGTCAGCTAAATGAAATGTAATGTAATGTAATATATTTCCCTGAAAGGATCATTCTCAAACAGCTGATTTGACACCTGTCTTTGGCTGCTGACACCTTTCAGCAAAGTAATGAATTATTTATTATTTAAGACTCGGTAGAGTCCTTTATAAGGAACCTCAGCTGTGGTCACCTTGAACCGAGACCACACATGCATCATACATGTGCTCTGTATGTTACAAACCCTCCCATGCCTGCCAAAGGTACTCTGTTCATTTAATGTATTTATTTAGATAATACTTTGGAAGTTTATTTTACTGTGACATTTTCTTTCACAAGAAAGTGAAGAGGCTTATTTATTACAGTTTGAGAAACTGCAATAACTTTGCTAATTTGCTGTCTTTTTAAACATCTACTGTCTATCTGCAAAGGCGCTAATTCAACTTTTAAACAATTTGTTGTCAACGATGTACAACAAACAATCATTTACATATTGATGTGAAACTAAAGTGGGACACGGACGAGAAGGAGGGCTGACTCATTATCGCTTGTCACTCTCTTCTATTTCTGGCGATAAGGTGAAGAGGTCAAATCCAGCAAAGTGAGTTAAGATGGAGCCGCGCCCAGGCGGCCATAAATCAAATTGTGGTTTCATCCTCATCTGTTTTGAAAACTTGCCACAGAAATGACAGAGACTGGCAGGGGAGGTTGCATGTAAACACTATACACTGTAGGACAAACAAAAGTATGATGATTGTTTGTGTGTCAATGCGCTGATAGGCCTGATGGGGAGGAATGTGTAACAGCTGTATCACAATCGTTGCATTCCCTTAAAAGAAAGCTGTGAAGAAAAAGCCTGAAGGGTAATATGACGTGTTATTACTAAGCTGTCGCTTCCCCAGTTTTGGCCTGTCCCTCATAGCAGGAGGAAAAATGTGGCTGATGTTTTTCAGGCTGAATGTAATGACAGACAATTAAGTATGGCTGCCAGGTGAAATAAATGAAAAATGTAGATGTCTACAGCACAGAGCAGAATCACATGGGTGGATTAATGAACAGCCCTACCAGGCACCGGCCCACGTAGGGCCCAAGGAGTCCCGGGTGCCATGGTCCTGGGCCTCTGTTTGAAGTGACTTTAGTTTTGTTATTAGAAAGTCAAATAATTACTAGAGAAAAACAAAAAAAGAGATGCAAACCCACAGAAAAATGCATAATGGTGTTTGTAGTCGTTTTGTGTCATTTTTTGTCTGGGTCTTGTTCTTATGTAGGAGAGGGCTAGTTGTCTTATAATGAACCCATACTTAAATGGTACCACAAAGGAACCAGAAAAGAACATTTAAACTGCCTGTGGTTTAAAAGTTGAATTTAGTTTAGTGGACTTTTTAAACTGTTGCTCAACCTTTCGATGTCTAGACATCAAATAACAATTTTGGGTTTGACAGTTGGAGCTGGAGGGAGTTTCCAGTTGACTTGCCATATTCCCTTCTCAGCATTCTCACTTTTGCACATAGTCAGAATTTAAATGTCTCTGCAGGGCTGACCCTCTTTTTTTGGCGGGCTTGTCCCACTAATAGAGTGCTACTTCTGGGACAGCCCTGGGTCCCCGCTTTTGTTACAGACCAAAATCGTTCCTGTCACTCCCCCACAAAACCCCTACACATCACACAAGAGGAAAGAGAATAAGAGAAAGTGGAGGTGGTGGCTTTGTATTCCTGAATGACTTGTTGATAAAATAGAAAAACGCTTCTTGTGGCAGACGCATTGAGCAGAAAACAGCCCATCTTTTCTTGACAGAGTGTCAGCCTTTAATTCAGAGAAAGGAGGGGAGCCAGGGAGAGAGAAAACCATTGTCAGGAACAAAGCAGCATCCCTAAAATAATGAAAAAGAATGGCTGAAGTGGAAGATTTACTATCTACGATGAATAAACTGAAAAGAGGCTGCTCTGTATTTTCTTGCACACACACACACACACACATACACACACAGAGAGATGACAAGTACAGTCAACCAGTGATGTAGTGTCTTTCTATGACAGCAGCAAGTCATATTAGATGTGAACTCTCATCCTGTAGCAACATGTATGGATAGATACAGCACAATGATTCAGGCAGTTTAACTGTGCGTCCATCAGTCTGTCTGTATCTCTTTAGGCACTTGTGCTTGTAAGCCTGTGCACGTATGTCATTTTATTCCGGCTAAATGCAAACAGGCAGTTGCAGATTAAGAAAATTGTATTGGAACAATACTCCATAATAGACTCAAGCTGTATGCCGCTGGCGGGGTGGCACCCCTATTATACAGACAAGTGGAGCAAGTCTCAGGGCTGTGTCAGCACGATTTAACCGCTTCAAGGTAAAGACCCGCCACCAAAAACAGAAATAGAGGTGCCATGTAGAGAGCTATGTCATGCAAATGTATTTCCTCGGATGCAGTGAGAATCCTGAAGGTGTAGAAAAGGAAGATTTCTTCCTGAGGAAGGTGAGACATTTAAATGGAAATAAATGATCTGCTTTTTTCCCCCCAGTCTCATCCATCAGTCTTTTAAATTCAGTATTTTAATCTAATTACAAACCATCATCCTTTTAGTTGCACTGAATAAAAATACTTACATAACTAAAAGGGATAAGTGTTGCCTGATTGTAACATTTATCTTGGTTGCAGATATAATTACATAATTATATAGTAATAATTATATCCTTTTCAGCCATGATGGGAGAAGCTCCAGTCCTCTGTGACTTTGAACAATTTTAGCACTTAAATGAATCAATATTCTCACCTTGTATTTTCTTTTTTAACCCCTGCATCCATACTTTAACTCATGCATGTTCTGGTATTATATTGCAAATCACCCACATCCACATTTTGTATCCACTTTATTACTAAAAGCAGTTGATAGTGATGGGTGATTGTGACTCAGTGGTTAGCAGGTCCGACTTCAGAGGATCGGTGGTTCGATCCCAGGCCCCGCTAGTCCATGTCGATGTGTCCTTGAGCAAGACACTTAATCCTAATTGCTCACTGTTGCTGTGTCTACGGTCTACTGTATAGCATGTAAGTCGCTTTGGATAAATGCGTCAGCTAAATGAAATGTAATGTAATGTGACAATACCAGACCAGGTATCATTGATATTGATATCAATATAGATACATGGATCTTCTAGAGAATTTCAAAAAACAATCTGAAGTTCAAGTGCTCAGCATACATACAGTATGTGTGCATATAGGACAGTCCATCTCCAGATGTTATCTGTTTGGTATAATCCATCTGACTGGATGAGAGCACTCTGTCATGTTCTCCCATGGGTCGATGTCACTGAACACATCATAGAAGTTAACAAACAAAGTAAGATGAGAGAAAGAAACTCTGACATGCTAGTCTTTGTGAGACGTCGTGAGACATCCCAGATGCTGTGTCGGTTGTCTTCCACCATGACACACTACACCGGATAAAAAAATACACATTTTTGTTCTTCATTCAGCATGTCTGTTCAGGAGATATTTTATATGAGTCCCCAAAGCAATATCTCACATTTTCATTTCAGGTAACAAACTCAAACCTTCAGGATTAGCACAAAAGTGATGATGGTGACGCTGGATGTTCCCTTCAGATGAAGAGGAGCATACTCAATACCAGATTTCCTTATGAGAGATGTAGGAAGAGGAGCCTTAATGTGAAGGCGAACACTCACCACTTTCAATCCATCTGAGCCAAGTTGCAAACCTGGAGGAGATTTAAGTTGATCGCTGTAAGAAAAAAGCTTTTACATCTGTCTTTTTTCAGTAGGAACGTGTGGAGCATTTTCCAAGATGTAGGAGGATATTTGCATCAAGCACAGGCCTGAAATAGATTACTGCACGCTCCTGCCAGGACAAATGATGGGAGGAGAAACAAAAGGCTATAAGCTTTAGATTTATCACGTACTATAACCATGTCTGTCTACTACGTACAGTACCTGTGTATGCATGCATTGATGCATGTAAGTGTGTTGTCAGTGCATGTGTTAAGGCGTTTGTTTTTCACTGGCCACCCAACATATTTATGCAGTCCCTCTCTTCTTGGCAGAGCTTCACCTCAAATGCTATTAACTCCCTCTGAGCGCAGCTATTCATCATTTGTAAGATTTCCACAGGGTGTTTTCTTTTTACTTTTTAATCAAGGGTTGGATCCCGTGCTGAGAAGCTTATTCAGCTGTGAAACAAGGCCCTGTCGTCCCTGGCTAACGACACACATCCTTAACAGAGTGAGCTGCCCGCTGACAAATGAGCTCAACTCCAACATCAACAGAACAGGCCACTGAAAAATGAATACAGAGGCAGAAATGAGAGGGAGAAACCATTCTTGATAGACAAACACCACCAGGCCCAAATTCCACCAGCACGTTTCCTGCCACACCAGAGGAAACAAAACTTTGGACCATGTTTACACAAACATGGCTGCTGCCTACACCGCGACCCCCCTCCCCCACCTCGGACAGTCGGATCACCTCTCTTTGTTCCTCACCCCCAAATATTCACCCCTCATCAACCGTGTGAAGCCATCAGTGAGGACCATCAAGGTGTGGCCAGCAGGGACAGACTCTGTACTCCAGGATAAGTTTCAACACACGGACTGGAGTATGTTTGCTTCTCGGGCCACCTGTGGCTCACACACTGACATTAACATCTATGCTTCCTCTGTCATGGATTACATCACCACCATCATTGATGGCGTCACCACAGAGAAGCAGATCACCACATACCCCAACCAGAAGCCATGGATGAGCAAGGAGGTGCGACTCCTGCTAAAGGCCCGCAACACGGCCTTCAGATCGGGGGATGCACAGGCCTACAGCACATCCAGGACTAACCTGAGGAGGGGCATCAAGAAGGCCAAGAACTGCTACAAGCAAAAAATAGAGGGTCACTTCTCCAACTCCGACCCCAGACGCATGTGGCAGGGCATCCAGGCCATCACTGACTACAGACCCAGCAACCTCACCCCCACAGCCACAGACATCTCCTTCCTGAACGAGCTTAACCACTTCTATGCTCGCTTCGAGAGGGAAAACAGAGACAGAGCCACCAAGACAACTCTCCCAGCAGATCACCAGCCCACCACACTCTCCTCCACTGCTGTCCACACAGCACTGAGCCGGATCAACGCACGCAAGGCGGCTGGACCTGACGGCATTCCTGGACGTGTGCTCAGGGCATGTGCGGAACAGCTCACTGGGGTTTTCACGGACATCTTCAACCTGTCCCTTGCCCAAGCAGCTGTACCAACATGCTTTAAAACCACATCCATCGTGCCAGTGCCGAAACACTCCAAGCCGACGTGCCTCAACGACTACCGCCCTGTAGCACTCACACCCATCATCATGAAGTGCTTTGAGCGGCTGGTCCTGGCACACCTGAAGGACTCCCTCCCACCCACACTGGACCCACTCCAGTTTGCCTACCGCAGCAATAGGAGCATAGACGATGCAGTCTCCTCAGCACTGCACTCTGTGCTCACACACCTGGACAACACCGACACCTACGCGCGATTGCTGTTTGCTGACTTCAGCTCGGCTTTCAACACTGTCATCCCCTCCAAGTTAATCACTAAACTTGGAGACCTGGGCACCAACACGTCCCTCTGCAACTGGATTTTGGACTTTCTGACTAACAGACCTCAACATGTTAGGTCAGGCCATACCTGCTCCACCACCATCTCACTCAGCACCGGTGTGCCACAGGGCTGTGTACTCAGCCCATTCCTCTACTCACTCTTCACCTACGACTGCAGACCTATGCATGGATCCAACTCCATCATCAAGTTCGCAGCCGACACCACGGTGATTGGTCTCATCAGCAACAACGATGAGACAGCCTACAGGGAAGAGGTACAGCACCTGGCCACATGGTGCGCCGAAAATAACCTGCTCCTGAACACCAGCAAAACCAAGGAGCTCATCGTGGACTTCAGGAAGGAGAAAAGAAGCAAGCATGCGCCCATCCACATCAATGGGATGGATGTTGAGCGTGTCTCCAGCTTCAAGTTCCTGGGGACCCACATCTCGGAAGACCTGTCTTGGACCACCAACACCTCCAGCCTTGTCAAGAAAGCTCACCAGCGCCTCTTCTTCTTGAGGACACTGAAGAAAAACCATCTGTCTTCAGCCATCCTGGTGAACTTTTACCGCTGTGTGATCGAGAGCATCCTAACCAACTGTGTCACAGTCTGGTTAGGATCTGAGCTGCTCTGTTGCGGAGCGCAAGGGACTGCAGCGGGTGGTGAAAACTGCCCAACGCATCACAGGAACTCCACTTCCGGCCATTGAGGAAATCCGGAGGAAACGCTGTCTGCGTCGAGCTCGCAGCATTCTCAAGGACGCCTCCCACCCTGCACACAGACTGTTTTCCCTCCTGCCCTCAGGCAGACGGTTCAGATGCTTCCGGACAAGGACCAGCAGACTGAGGAACAGTTTCTTCCCCAGAGCTGTTTCCTTATTGAACTCTGCCCCATGCTGACACCCCCCCTACTCCCCAACCACCTCCACCCACAAACCCATCTCCTCGTCATCTCCCCCCACTGACCAAAGACTTTACACCTGCACTCAAACACTTTTGAACTGTCTGCACTAAAAACTGAGCATTGCACTAGTCTAGTAACGTTAGGCAGCTACTGTTTATTATTATTATGCACTATTTAACGTTCACTCAATCTGTATTACTTAACTTATCATATGCCCATTTGCCTTTTGTAAATTATGTTTATAGTTCCTGCTTATAGTCTACCTACATTTAATGCACAAATCAACCTGTATAACATGTACATATTACCGCAAGCAATCTGTATATCCCGTACCTATATCACTAACTTATTATCTGTAAAATACTTATTATTATCTGTATATTGGTATTTACTGCTATTGCACTTCTGGTTGGATGCTAAACTGCATTTCGTTGCTCTGTACTTGTACATGTGTAATGACAATAAAGTTGAATCTAATCTAATCTAAGAGACTATAAATGCCTTTTGCCTTTGAAAAAATATTACTCCCGCTTCAATTAATCATGAGGAAATCCAAGCTAGTCAGAGGAGTCGTCTGAACTTGACTTTGACGAATGAAGTCCAGGCCTCCAGTGGGTATTAGTAATTTTTTGTGGCAGGTTTGTCATGCAAGACAGAAGATCTTAACTGTGAGACTGATTCACTGAATGAGTACATCTCAATGTGTCACCAGGTTTTGTGGGCCGTGAGCAGAGCATTCTGCATTAAAATCATGGCAGAAAGTATAAACCATAATTGATCTTAAAATAGCAACTAGCCCTCTCATATTTCTTATTGGTCACACTATGAAGAATGCCAACAGGATGCACCAAATGATGTGAGAGATGAGTTGGCTGTACAGAGGGAGAATGCACTTCACTATATTTACAGTTTATTTCCAAGACTAGTATTTGTCCTATTTCAAAAGGAAATCTTGAACTTTATACATGTGTATTTACAAATTGCTTTGCAGATTGAGGATTTGATATGAAACATATGATCAATAATTGATGCATACATTGCTATATTAAAAATGTGAACTTAGCTTCTCTTCCACCAGCTACAATGTTAAAATGCTGTTTACAGTCAGAATAGACCTTTTAATACTATGATTAAAATATTACACATAATTCTGCGTTAAGTTTGTTTATTTAAAACTTATACTTCACACTTCTCATGCATTTTATAGTACTTCTGTAATTTACCTTAAGTTCAATGCAGAACTTTTACTTGTTATATAGCTGTTTCCTATCCAGCAGACATATCAACATTATCATTACTTTGAGTCTGAGTCTCCAACCCCCTGACCAACACAAATGTTCATATATATTAAATATTAATATAAAATAGCTAATGTTACAGTGAAGTTGTTTTGCAGGCCATCACGACAGGCAAACCCTTTAACACCAATTTTATGTCCTGTGTAAATTTACTGTCGATAATAAATATAAATACATTATTTTAATACTTCTGGGCGCTTTAATACACTGGGCACTAAGAAAAAAAAACTGATGAATCCTTAATACAGGGATAAGTGACTCTACGCTTGAGGATATTCAAACTAATTTATTTCTATACATCACTGAAGGCTGGAATGATAAAACAAAGTGTTGTAATATGGACAGGTTGTAGTAAAAGCTGTGCTCCAAAGGTATTCTATCTTGTGCATATTTTCTGCACCTCATGCTTTTTTCCACTCCGTGTCATGAAATATTTTTTCACTTTGTAAAAACAAGCAAACTTGATACAAGCACATTCCAAAGGGCAAAGTTACTGGATGCGATTGAGTGCTGTGTACTGTATATATGGTACAGGATGTCTGGATGCAACATTTAGCAGTTTATAAAGCTTTAAATTGAAAATCATTTAAGTAGCTGAAGTTGAAGTTGGAACTGTACCCCATAGTGTTAACCCAAGGCCACAAATTCCACTGTTTGATTCAACTGCATGACAGCTGTATTGATGTAAAAACTCACATCTGCACAGCTTGCTAAATGTCAGATGTCTGCTGTGTGCAGTAATGGACAGACTGCACCAGTATAAAATACAGTCAATAACATCTTAAGCCAAGAATAAAAGCTCTGTTGGTCCATTTCCTGGTCTGAGGTATGTTTTATTTAACAACCAAAAGCAGAAAGTAAAGCCTCCTACTGTGTAGATGAAAACATGCGTGCCCTCAGGAAACCAAAAACTATGAGGGTCGACTCAAAGCATTGTTTGGGTTGGACACAGACCCTGTGGATTATATAATACTGGTCATGTTACAAAACTATTTTCAAACAAGAGTGCTTCAGGAATTGTTGTTTAGTCATGGTGTCTTTTCTTCCAGAGGTGTTGTCTACTTTGAATCCGCACTGTTATCACTTGCAGTGGCGAGCAGGATTATTACATTTCATTTAGCTGACGCTTTCATCCAAAGCGACTTACATGCTATACAGTATACAGTAGACCGTAGACACAGCAACGGTGAGCAATTAGGGTTAAGTGTCTTGCTCAAGGACACAACGACATGGACTGGCTGAGCTGGGGTTTGAACCACCGACCCTCTGATTGAAAGACTGACTTGCTAACCACTGAGCCACAGTATGTTGCAATCATTTATGCTTTACTTTAAGCCTTTTTTCTTACTGTCCACCAAATTTTAATTATATTTGTGTGTTCATATTCCTACCAAACACAAATACGGTGATATATATTTTGGTACCAAATCATAAATCATAATTTATTTATTTTTAATTAGTTGATCTATTCCGTTATCTTCATTAACCCCCAGACAAATGAAGTACTCTCTGTGAAACCCTGTGTTCTAGAAATAACGTTTATATACGTATATGTAATGATTGTGGCAAAGAACACATGAAGCCAAAGGCGTGACACAAAGACAGCTAGTAAAACTTCTTGAATTCCTAAAACAGGCAGGCAGAAGAACAATGCTGGAAACGCAAGGGCTGATGCAAACTAGATGACCTGGCAGAGAGCCAATGGATGGCCGATATATATGCTGCTCGACTAATCGGGCGAAATGAAAATCAGGTGAGTGAGGTACAGCAAGGAAGAGGTTGCTGCAGGGCAAGAGGTTGGGGCTGGATCTGGAATGACATTAAGAGTGAGGCTTCGGTCAAATGCTCTTTTTTGTTCCTCACTAAGTGAAATGACCCAGAAGTATTTAAATGGCAGCCATAATAAGAGCTGGTCAAATTATTTAAATGCAAAGGAAAGGGACTTCAATGCTTTCTTTTCTTATCTCCTTCAGCATATGGAACACTGGGCCATCCTTTCATTTAAATGTTAATACATTCATCATATTACATCTATGATGAACCGCTACCTTTGCGGTCGCATGACGACCACCCTACCCATAGAAAGTTTGAAAAGTTTGCTTCATGTTTTGGTAAAATAATCCTGTGTCTGTGTCTCTAAGTTTGGGCATATTTGTAACCCGTTTACTAGAGCTAGAAACTGCAGTGAGGTGAAAAGATGTGCTTGATTTAACTGAACGGACCCTGTGCTGAAGTGCATTTCAGGAGTTGTAAGTTAAGTCTGGGCACAAAGCTTTGTATATACAGTACGTTGTAGCTACCTGTAGAATAGCCCCTAGCACCTCCATGAAATGTCTCAGGTTTAGTAAAATGGTTTGATTTTTAATATTTTCTTGAGTGTGTTTGTGAGAGTGCATGCACATGAGTTTTCATGAGGGCTGTTTGCTCCGCTCAATAACACTCCGTGCTCAACTCGATTTTCCATCACTCCACTGAAATCGCTCACGCTTGCTCGAGAGAAAAAAAGTTAGTCGTATTTTAATTGGGCTGTAACAATTGTCATTTTATTCATTTTGAAGCTTCTATTGTGGTTTTTGGACGAGGCTTTGATTATCTTCAACCCCACAGCACTGTCAAAAGAAAATCGTTGGCGCCGCCACTGGCTGTGTAAACCTGCAGGGAGAATGAGGGCTTGTCTGGGAATGGAGAGATGAAAAATGTATGCAGGCATTCATAGTGTAGGAGCAGGCGTTGTCAGTAATCCTTCAATCTAAAAGATAAATATTATGAATGGTGTTTTGCCTTTACTCAGTCTTCATGCATTTGGTAGATTTGCATCAGAATCCAGAATTGCACATGGAAATTAAGTGACCTTTCAGAAAATCATCAGTGTGTGTGTGTGTGTGTGGTCTGTTTACTCCACACCCGACAGGAAATTAACTGACTGCTGATCAGCGGACATCCAGGAAAAGGAGAGATGACTGTCTTATCAAAAATGTGTCAGATGCTGCAGGTGGTGGATTCATAAACATGCCAGACTGAACTGCACAACATGTCTTCATCATCATCACGTTATGGTTTCAACATTTGAAATACACGGAAAGACACATTTCTCCATGTTTCCTCGTGCACATGTTTGTGTATCAAACCAATATGATCGCTTGTGATCTGATTACCCACCAGAGCAGGAATGGAGTCCGCTATCTGTACCCTCACTGCTCGTCTTTCAAAAAGGACAGTTGGTTTCTGTTATCAAACAGAAAATACTTTCTTTTCCTCTGGAAACTATACAGCAGAAGTTAATGCAATCTCTATTACTTTTTAGCTCAATGGAAGCAGCTTTGCAGCTCGAGTACAAAATCTATCTGGGCTCAAACACTTCTCGGACAATTATTTTTATCTCACTCTATTACAGAGAGTGGATTCCTTTTACAGAACATGTTACGGGACAGTCTCTGATGCTTCCCATGGAAAAGCTCATGGAAGCAGCTGTGCACTGCTCTTTGAGGAAGGTGGGGAAGTTAACCAGACATTTATTTGCGAAACCAACAGGACTTGAAATAGTTTTTTTTTCTATGTACGTGCATTGGTGCATGTAAGCTTTACAATGAACTAGACTGTGTTTATTACCTGCTCCAAAAAAAGAAATGTCACTGCACCTTCTGTCTCAGCACTTCCACCACGGCTGCAATCTGAACGAAAGAAATCATCAATGTTGTATTTGTTTATTATGTTATTTAAACTGACTTTCTTTTGAATTTTATATACAGAAAAATAACTTAACATTTTACATTGGCATAAAGTCACGGTCATCCCGAACAGGGTTAAATTGAAGGTTTTAAACCTCAGAATAAAAACCATTTTATTTAATTTGTGAAAGTAAAGAAAACGTCTGGGACATTTTGAGCAGAAATCCATTGTGCGTCTCAACAAACCTATTATGGAAATGATGTATTCAGTGTGTGATAAATAATTGTTGTAATGCAAGTCTTTCTTTGTCCTTTTTGGACGCTCTAAGTGCCAGTGACATGCTAAATGACCTTTTGCATAGTCGGAATGAAAAATGCAGAAAAAGTCGGCATAGAAGTCGGCAGAGGTCAATGCTCTGATCGACTTTTTTGTAGAGACAGGACGTGTGTTGAATTTCAAGTCAATCTGTCATAATAAATAAGATGTGTGTGGCCTTTCAAACTTAAAAACAACTCTAGGGGGCGCTGTAGAGACATTTTTTTCATACCCAAATGAGAGACCCTAAAAATACATTTTTTAACCAGTCCTGATATGCCCGTCAACTTTGGGGAGTTTTGGGATATGATAAAGCCCCCAAAAAGCCAATTAGTTTGGCAGAGTAAGAAAAAGGAGAAACACTACAGTTTGGTGCTTGGGCCATAATAATAATCCAGGTAGTGGCTGAAATGAAGAGATCATGAATTTAAGAAGCTTAATGAGTTTTCTTCTCACAGAGACTTGTCTCCCCCTGAGGAACGGGATGAGCGAAAATATCAGAGGGAACTCTCACCACTCACTGCATGCTAATCAAAAGCAGTTGAGACCATTTGGGAACCTGTTGAGCTATTCCAGGCATGCCCAGCGGAGAGAAGACCTCGGGACACTCGGCGCATACTGAAGGGATTACATATCCCGTCTTCTTAGGAACGTCGTAGGATCCCCGAGAGGAGCTGAAGGACGTGACTGGAGTGAAGGACATTAGATTCAACTTGCTGCCAAAGCAACGTAAATGGCAAAAAATGGAAGGACGGAGTCTATAAGTTAATAAGCGCCGTGCATTATTTTTATGTTCATACAGTCTGCACCGTTGATGATTATCTTTGTTTACTTGCATAAGAAATGTCTATTTCTATTGTTCCAATATCATCTACTTTTTAAAACAAATGTCAAAAAATTAACTTCGACACATTTTGAGACAAGACTGCCGGCAAAACCGAAATTATTTGGTGAGAAACAAAAGAGAATTCTAAAAGAAAAAAGAAAATGCTTAAGGTCACAGCCTTAATTTATTTTGTTACACCACATACATAGACATGGTTTGGGTTGTGAAATAACAGATTACAGTTTGATTTAATTGGATTTTACTTTTTACTCTTTTTACATTTTTACTCTATTAGACTCTGGATGAGCAGCTTTGACACTTAAAACCATATTTTCTCAAATTCCCTCTCTTTTGTTTCTGCTGTGCGCCTTTGTAAGGCAGAAGAGATAAATCTGTGAAGATAAAGGTATGCTTTTTATAATACATCTGCAGAGAAAGACATGGTGAATACCTCTAAAATAGTTATAGGGTTAGAATATTTATGTTATGTGTCTGCACTTTTCCTCTTTTCACAAACCTCAAAGATGCCCTTGGCCTGAACCTTTGATGGTTGGATAATACTCAATGTAGTTAACCTTGTGCACTAGAAAAAAGAGCATAGCAGGGAGACCAAAATGTTGTATTGTTCACCCCCAGAAATAGAAAAGTAACTCTCATTGCCTGAAATGTTATCCCTGAAGAGAATTAAATATTAATATCCTTATATATTAATTTTATAAACAATATTCTCAGAGTATGTAAATGTCAAGAATGACTTTGAATAATGTTGCACTTCTCTTTTATCACCTTACTTTGGCCTTTCACAGCAGATGATTATTCACGGCACATTATGTATTTTGTGTGTGAGCACGCGATGCCTCAAAAAATAAAAACAATGATAACCTCAGTCACCAGTTCCTGCAGTGCTCTAATTAATTGCTTAATAAACAAGCCTGAGGAGTAGCTTCTGAATAAATAAATGCCCAGGAGTTTTCAGTCAGTCTCAAACTGTGTGTTGAATATAAATCACAAAGTGCATTTTCAATTTGATCATTTTTAATTGAAATCAAACATGCTGTTTCTAAGATTTGATTTAAAAACTGCCCACTTCATTCCCCTGGTTATTGGTAACCTCAAAGTCCTATTCTGGAAACGGCACAATTTTTCAGTGGGTGAAGAAGACAGTTACGTAACAGCCGGTTATGGCCACCGCGAGGTGATGTGGGCTGTTCCTGCTTCCCACACTTCTTATCCACCTGATTATTCGGCCATCGCGATGACTCAAAGCTTGTTGTATGGCGACTTGGCACACTGTCACACCCACACTGCTGTCAGATGAAAGAGTTGTCTTCCATTATCAAACTGTAAACTTCCAAGGGAATTTCATTTTTTTTTTTTAAATCCACCATATTTTCGTCAGATTGGCTACAACAGCAATTATCATTTGGAAGCCAGACCTCGAGACTTTGAAGGCCAACGTGATGCAATCTGTGAAACACAAGCGTTCAGCACTCTGCTCCCCTCGCACGTAAAATCAAGAAGCCGGATCAAATTAGCCTCAATAATATGTTTAAAAGAGCAGGTTTGCACATTTAACGACGTGTTTGTTTTTTAAATGCAATATCATGATGACAGACTTATCCCTTAAGGCTCCAGGCTTTAGGAAAATAAATTACACTCTAAAGCTTTCACATTGATCAACCAGATTAATCAGAAAAAGGATCATCAGGAGATCAAACCTAGTAATGGCCCTTTCCCATCTTAACCATTGGAGATCCGGAGGTAGGAAATCTAGAGGTTTATATAACTTTCTCAATATCTGTTTGTGTTTGGCTTTTACAGATTGTAAACAACGATGCCAAACGTAAATGTGTGGACACAGTTTGACGATGGAAGTACAGTGGATTGCAATAGCTTGTCAAGATATGCAAGAGCATTAACCACCAAAGATCGCAAATGCAACCGAAACAGATTGACTTTCCAGATCCATGTGCAAGTAGTGAGTGGGTAGAATACATTATTGAGTAGCTTAATATTTAGCGGCCTAATAAATATGTATTTTGTGGAAACCTAGCGAAACCTGGCAAATACCTTTACGAGAGTTTTGTATAGAACAAACCTTTGCCCATTAAATGTCCTGGTCTTGGAAGAGCCAATAACAACGGTGTCTCTACATCTGTGGGGACATACGGGGCGCCACAAGACGATAAGGTGTTGTTATTGGCCACGCTGTCTTCGGAGGAGAAAGCAGGGAGGAGTTATATTATGGAGGAATACAACTTAGAACCGCAAATTTCATCCTGGAGTTGTTTACTGGCGGAAAGGCTCCCAGATCTTCATTTATTTATTTTAACTCTGAACACCATCAGCATAGCAGCTGCAGCAACAACAGATGTGTTTCAAGCACGTCATCACCACACTACGAAGGGCGGCCCCAAGGACTTTAAGTCTTTAAGTGTCTTGCTCAAGGACACAACGACATGGACTGGCTGAGCCGGGGTTTGAACCACCGACCCTCTGATTGAAAGACTGACTTGCTAACCACTGAGCCACAGTCGACCTACAGAGGACATAATCAGTGTTCTCACTCCTCACTACTTGTTTTATTTCTCTCTGGTCAAACTGCAGTCAACGCCTCTTCGTCCTTCCACCGCCCCATGGCCACTGTTGTCAGCGCCCCATATGGCTACTAATAGCTGCCATTTATATGGTTGTATCCCCATTAATAGTCAATGGAGTCCAGGCCAAAGTCTGCCTTTTTGTTTGTGGTGTCTTTCCTGATTGAACTTTCCTCCACTTCATGTTCCTCTTTGTTATTTATGATGGATGCTGTGTAGCTGTAGTTAAAAAAACAATGCTCTTATCTGGATAATTCTCCAGAGAAGATAAATAAATCCTCCCGGCACAGATAAAGTGCATTATGAGTTGTCAGTCGAACTAGTTTTCCCCTGCGGGTTTGTGCAGCACAGAATAACAGGTCACCAAAACTTTCCAATTAATTAGTTACCGCTCTGTCCATGTCACTTCATATGTACAGCTCTTGGTTTGTTTGGTGGTGTACAAACATAAACAGGCTGAAACTAAAAGACAACAAATCTTTTCTGGTTTGGTCTAAACCAGGAGAACATTAGTACAGATGTGAACATAGCCACAGATGTGTGAATGCATGTGTACGTTTGTGTGCCGAGACGTTCCAGTTTATAAGGCAACAGCTATTTAGATTAATCCTTCTAAGGGCTGCAAAACCTTGATAGCTAAAAAAAGAAAGCAGGGTTGACAAAAAAAAACATTTCTGGTTATCATCTGGTAAAGTGCATCAAAATACAAAAATAGCAATACAGATATATTTTCCTGTGGTATACGGATGCCACAGAAAATGTATTTTACAACCAAATAAAGACTGTCTTCTATAGGCTGGCAACGGCATCTATAAAAGGTTGTTCATGCTGTCATAAAAAGAAACTAAATCATGGGTTGATTTGTCTCGCAGAGACGAAAATGTGAATTACAAAAACGAAAACAAACCGTGGAAAATTGATAAATCTGCCGACGTAATTAACACAAGGATCAAACACTGCTGTAGAGCCAGTTTGAGCCTCAATGTTCTGGATTTTACTCTCTTGCTTGTGTTTGCAGGCATTGGAAAATGTCGGCAGGGTGTTGGAAGGCTTGGTTAAACATTAGTAATTGTATCCGGTATTTGTATGTCGAACCAGGATTTGTCTTGCTCTCACCACTTTTTTCACTAAATATTGATGAAAATCAGGATAATAAAAGTGATGAAACTGTTTAGTTTGTGTGGTACAATGAAAAAAGACCCAAACTCCTCCAGCGCAACTTTCATTCTACCCAGACTCGCTGAAATGAATAGGCTGAAAGCAACAAAGAGATCGTACCAATTTGCACTGGATTGACTCCTTGTTCCTCTTACAAAAACGGACAATGCCATAAACACATATAAAGAGTAACTTAGTAAAAATCACTGTATACACAACACACACACATAATACTGTTGGTGCAGCTGAGAACTCAAAGTTCTTCCTGAACTTCTCACATTGCTTTCAAAAGTATGTTACACAGAAAAGTCAAAGAAGAAAAGTGTACTCTCTTGTAGGGAGTATTGTAGGGAAACGCCATCGCTGTAATGACGACTTGGTTACTTTCAGTATTTTCCCGGATTCGTGGATAGTACTGACCTATAGGGCTGGTATAACAAAATGGCAGACCGCGATCCAGACCCGAACCGAGTAATGGATCTATCCTGAGCTGACCATATTTTGAGAATAAATAATAATATTTACGGAGCGACATTTCTTTTCTTTAAATTCACTTTTTAATGAGTAGATAGGATGACTGTAGGAGCCAAATGTGATTCAACTATGTTACTACAGATGTACACTGGGTGGCGCTGTACTGTGTTCCTGGGATTGTGTATGAAGTCAATTAGATCCTGATTGACGGCAGGTGTTGGACCCCGGAAAGGGCAAATAGTTTTGACTAATGTTAAAGGAGCCCAGTCTAATACCCGGGCTACTGAGGTGCTTTCCCTCCGGATTGACCTGGTTGACACGCTTCACCGTATTGTTGTGATTCGAGCAACCTAGCGCTGATTGCCAGCATCTAGGGACCGGATTTATGTTTCTACCACGGCCGAAAAGAAAAAACAAGTTTATGCAATACAACTGAACTGAACCGCAAGAAGACGCAAAGATTGTGGCACAACAAGAAGCGCGTCAACCAGGTCAATCCAGAGGGAACAGCACCTCAGTAGGCCGGGCATTAGACTGGGCTCCTTTAAGAAAGACCTTTGGCCCCAGTACAGATCAACAGCTTTGTCTTCATTCAGAACCATTAACAGCACTGGAATACAAAATTACTTTTTTAATGTAAGTGAATAAAACAGTCATCCATCAACTACCAAGGTAATGATATAGTTAGTAATTAGTAAGTATAGTAATTTTGGAATTAAGCTAAAATACAACAGTTTCACACTGTATGCCAACAAGTCTGCACCGATCCCTGGTTTCTCCTCGCCTCTGAGCCAAGTATGTTTGTGTTGTGTCTTCCTGTGTGTTCAGTATAATATGAGGCTCCCTGAATCATGCATGAGGTTCATACTTAGCCACCTTCACACAGCAGGTCTGCTTGGCACCGTCACTTTTAATTGCTCTCACAATTACGCAGCTCCAACAAGACACTGACACTGCTCGTGTCAAAATACCTGAAGGTTCAAGCTGGATGACTGTTGATTACGCTGTCACATGACAAACATGTAACCAAGTGTCAGACTCGTTAAGGCCCCCATTCATTCGTTCTCCATACACCCTGATTATACAAATGTATTCAGTGGAAAATTAAATATTGTACCCACCGTGTAAAGTTGTGGAAAGACTCTTCTTCACTGGCAAATGGAAAAACACTTCCTCCCGCTCTATTCTGATGTCAGTTTTGCTGTCTGTTTCCAGTACTGTCTCCTCTTTCATGGCGCGGAAACAAAATTCTATTCCTTTCATACACGAAGTACATGATTTGCATTTTAAGACTTAAGATTTAAGACTAAGATTTCATGATATTTCATGAGCCTGCAGGCTGTCTGGTTGCTAAGCAGCAAAGAGGAAGACTCCCAGCAATGCAAGCTAATTGGGCAGAGGGGCAAGTCTTTTTGAAAATTGCTATCACGCTCATACGTTTTCCCTTTTTGTTTTAAGTCTGTGGATGGCCGGCTAACTAATGGACTCCAGTGCTCTTCCATTCGAGAAAACGTGATGAAGTGCCCTCTAGTGTGTACGTTCAGTGCATAAAAGGTGATGCTGTGCACTAATGAGTGCTCTTAAAAAATATGTTGTTTTTTTGTCCTTATACAAACTATTTTAGTTATTGACATTAGTCATATTTAATGTTTATTTTCATGAATTAATCTGAAGTTTCTTCCACCTCCTATAATGCCACCCAACTACATCACATGCGCTTCAGCTCATGAACCTTTTTTGCTGCAAAAGTGCACCCTCTCCACAGAGATGATGAGAAAGTGAGACAGCTCATTTCCATCATCAGTACCAGGTAAAAAGTTGTTTAATTATGTTTTGCCACTTGCACAATGCAAGATTTACTAGCACTACATTTTGAAAGAAGAGCGGGTGCATAGGGATGGGATGTATAGATGTGAGTCAAATTCAACCTTGTGGAAATGATTTCCTATGGCAGCGGTGAACTGAATTACTTTCGCCCTCTGTCACCGATTCCATTGTTTCAATTGTATGATAGGAAATGTAGAAGTTGCATGTAAGAAAAGCTGCTACGCAGCAGAAAACATTTGAATGTAAAGTGATTCACAGTGAGCATCCATGTATCCCAGGTGGCTCCAATGTGCAGTCCAAACTATCTTGTATATCATTTGTCAAATCTGCGTATAATGAGATCTGTGAAAAGAAATGATGGTATATACAGTTAGTGCATCTAGGTTTCTCCGTTTCAGGCACATTTAAGTTTAGCAACTCTTAACTTTGTGTTATCTGCTTTAGAGGTGACTCCAAACACATTTCCTCTAGATATACGGTACATGTCTGTGATTACTACAGGGAGTTCTCGGTCTGGCTGCTTACATTGCAGTAGTGCAACAACTGTTTTCCACACAATATTTACAAGCAGTGAAATTATAGTTTGCGTGTAACCATAACAGGTGAGACTAATTCAATGCCAACTTCTCTTTTATTTCCTAATGAAATTATAAAATATTATAATCTTGTCAAAGTAAAAGGGCAAATATAGAAAGGCTGAAATTATGCCAGAAGCTCTGATTGCAATTTGCTGAAAAACTGAAAAATAAAAATGTAGCCAGTTTCCTATCAGAAAATAAATATATGTGGAGGAGAAGGTCACTGCTGTAGTTTTCATGATCCATTTTTATTTAAATGCATCTTTTCTCCAAGATTTCAGATGCAAACAAAAGATTTGGCATGATATCATTTTCTCTTTGATTTTGACAAGTTCAACAAATCCAAAGCACCCCATGCATAATCATGCAAGAATCCCCAAGGACACGTGAAGTGATCTGCAACTTGTATGTGATAATCATTTCTGTAGCATGCCCCTGGAGTTTCGTCAAGGACCATTAAACTGCCGGAGGCGTGTGATGAGAGAAGCTAATGTGATTTATTATTGAAGGTCACCCACATGTTGATGATCTAGTCCTTGAGCTAACAATGTATTCATTCGGCTTCTTTTCCCTTTAGCCTTTGCGTCCATTTAATTTGCGCCTTTGGTCACCACAGATGCGTTGGCCACAAAATGCATTCGATGCTGCAATCGTTCTTGTGTCCCATTTCAGCAGATTTGCCTTCAGAGTACATCTTTTTTTTTTATAAATTAATGAGATCTTTCATTCAAGTTTCTATAAAAGTGACACATTTGCTTTTCTTATCTGCTTGAGCTTTGGTTTTACCCACCCTTGTAAATTGTTGTTTAATCTCAATCTTGTCCTGTTCTCTAATATGTGTGTGCTTCATCTATCTATCAAAGCGTTTGCTTGTTAACACCAACAGTAGTTTCAGTTCTTAGGTCTCCATCGTTTATGTCAATGTAGATGACACTCAAAGTCCTGCCAAGTGAGTGTAATTCCTTTTTAACTATTTACACTGACAGTGATTTACTGTAGTGTATTATGGGGCATATACTTTTTCTACAGGAAAAAACAGCTCCGCCTGCACTCTTCCCTTCCATCCCATCAGTGTGCTGCTCAATTAACCCTTTACCTTCACCCAACCTTGCCTCCCCGTGTCTGCGCTTGGGTCCAGCCAAATCGAACCCCTCACACATTTCATTTAGCTGATGCTTTTATCCAAAGCAACTTACATGATATACAGTAGACCGTAGACACAGCAACGGTGAGCAATTAGGGTTAAGTGTCTTGCTCAAGGACACATCGACGAGGACTAGCGGAGCCAGGGATCGAACCACAGATCCTCTGATTGAAAGACTAAGCCACAGTTCTTCTTCTTCTTCTTCTTCTTCTTCTTCTTCTTCTTCTTCTTCTTCTTCTTCTTCTTCTTCTTCTTCTTCTTCTTCTTCTTCCCCCAATAGCTCACTGTTCATCATAAAGTGATTCCAAAACAATCAAACTATTCATTCATGCCAAAGCTACTGCTGATTATTTGTGGAAAGTTGCAAAAAACTCACAAAGGCAGTCTCTAGTTATCAGTGTGTATGTTGCTAGTGCTATATTCAGCATGTTCTGCCTTGCAGAGCAATGAAGGCATGAGAGGTGAGTGTGAATAGAAATACATTGAAAATGCAGCATCCATACAGGATACACATGCAACATCTCCACCATACAGCAATGAGGTCACATCCCTCCCTGAGCTCCCATCCCTGAGGAACCCCTACAACTGTTGGCACCTCTCAGGATTTACCACCTGAAATGACAACTGTAACTAGTAGATTGTATCAGCTGTAGAAAGTTAGCTCATCAACAAACTCATGAGTCCATGTAAATGTTTCTTAACTATGCAGGACTGAAGCTAAAGCTAATTGTGAGGAAAACATTCAGCATCCTCCCTGATATGATATTGATATGATCCAAGTAGAAGACATGGGAATAAAGGAGCAGCATTGCTCTACTGTGGAAATGTTGAGTCCAGGTTTACCAGGTATGTCCAAACAAAACAGCACAAACAAAACAGACCAAAAAAACAGACCAATGCCGTGTGTATGTGTGTGTATGTGACGCGTCCCATGTCAAAGTGTAAGAAATCCAAAGCCTAGTCTAGTAGTCAATGTCGTTAATTTCTGAATAGACAATTGCAGTTCAGGGTTAAGTCAAGATCTGCAACTGACTTCTGTGAAACAAATCAGAGAAGTTCTTTAAAGTTTGTTTGCCAGCATGAGCGTCCCATTTCATGTATATATATTATTCTGTGACTCAGTCGTTCTGAATTGCTTGTTTTGTGGTCCTGCTTGTCTTTTTCAAGGCTCAACAAACCCCGATGTTGTTTGTTTCTGACCATTGGTCTATAGGGAGCTGCAGGCTGGCATACTGTCTTTGTGCTTGTTAGAGTCGAGTATTAGAGTCTCAGTGGAAATCCATACAGAAAAGACTGGCAGTACAGAAATAATGACAAAATGCATGAGAAAAGAGAAATGGACAAAGCAGTGAGAGTTGGAAAGAAATAATTAAATTGTGCTTTCCATGAATAAATAGTCTGCTATACATGTCTGCAAGTGTGGGAAAGACATCTAAGGAGGATGTCAGCATACAAATGAGTATTCCAGCCATATGTAATAAATATGCATTATCCTGGGCTCTCGGAGGCAAGCAAGTCCTCTGCCTCCATCTCTCATTCACCTGGGCTTTCACTTTCCCATGGGTGTTCCGAGAATTTAGAGATCTACGTTTCATGTCATTAGACTCTCACAGAGTCTACTCACAGTGACAGAGAAGAGAGTGGATTGAAGACAGAGAGGAAATGAAAACTGCAATGGGAACTTTAAGTATTAGACAGGTAACAAATCACACATTGACACGCAGCTGATTATCTGCTGCTACCATTACATTAAAGATGTGTACTCTCTTCATTTCTGTCCTTCTGTCAACTATGTGTTTGAACAACTGCCATCATTCTCATCCCCGCACATAACTGGATCCAACAAGGGCCAGGACTGGAAAGGCAGTCACACAGATAGCTTCTCACTAGAGATTAAGAATGGGAGACAGGATTCCCGGGGTTACCCAATAAATATATTAACAGTATAACAGAAAACGAAAGTGGCTGCAATCACATCATGCAGTTTAACACCCACAAGCAGCCTTTGAACATAAAGTCTGTCTCAGCTTAAAAGAATAACTCTGAAAAGGCCAAATGTATGCATTTACAAATTTGTTTGGTATACAATGAAAAATAGTAATATATCACCTCAATGAGGCTGTTCTCAGCTGACAGATCAAAGAACATTTTATATTTCTCGCAACTAAAGTGAAACCCTATGTTATCCATCAATCTGTTTATGTGTCACACGAACCACAAACTGGTACAAGGTCGAACTCCAGAAGTAATATATTATCGAGGAAAATATGAATTGCAGTGCATTCTCAAAAACGTGAGCAGAGAAGAAAGCAAAACAGAGCTGCTGTCCGAAAGATGCTATTCACATTTAAGCATAAGGAAAACAGCATAACTTCACTGATTATTTCAGAATCAAAAAGTTTACTTCTGTTTACTTTATTTATGCATTTTTCATAATAAGCACACGCCGCCTCCTTCCCTTCTGCCAGAGTCTCCTCTCTGCCAGGTTGGTAGACAGAAAAAGAGTCACCTGGTTGAACTGGACTGTCCTCATGGCACCCAGGATTCAGCCAAGTCGCAGTAAAACATAAGACACTGCAGCTCATTGTTATGTTTACGAACATAAATTACATTATTTCGCCTTAACACCACCAATAATTAATACCACCAAAAAATAATGTTCAGGTTGCTTGAAATATGCCCAATTTGTCTTGACTAACTGAAGTGGTTTGTCTGCTCCTCAAACATGTCTAATTCTCAGGAAAATTATGAATCCGTGCTTTACACTACCGTAATGATGCATTAGTTATTCCTCATGATTTGCTATTTAGTGCTGCAGAAATGAGTCTTAAAGTGTGAGTTAGCATCTTCAGGTTATGTTATCTCAAAGTCGATGGGCTTTTTGAATGGCTGTTTAGTTAGATGCTTGAAATAGGTTTGTGGAAAATATTAAATGGGAGAGTTTCTCTCGTTTTGTAAAAATACATCATTAAATACTCCACTTGTGAATTTTGAAGCATTTACATAACAAAAATGTGGTGGCTCACAAGTAGCTTGATGATAATGTAGAGGTTGTCCAGTTGTCTTCACAGCAAATCAGCAATGAGTCTATGACATGGTATATGAGTTATAAGCATATAGTGACTTGTATGCTCATAATGTATTTCTTGGGTAGTTAGGTTTATATATATATATATTGGCCCACCTGTCAATGCATTCTATCCAATCACTATGATTGAAGCTGTTGTTCTGTGCCAGACTTCTGTTGCCAAGCTGTGTGCAACCATTGACTTACATCGTCATTGTTTACGAGCTGTGAAAGAGTCCATAGGGAACGTCACCCAACATGCAAAGCGCTTCCACAAATGAAACACGATTGGCTGACAAATTTATAGAAAAGAATATTGTGTGAGCAATACTGTTAGATTTCAGTGCTGCTTGGGATGCGTTTGATCTTAACTTATCATTGGAAAATCTCACGTTACTATTTTGCTCCATCAGCTTTATCAAGGAGCGCAAGCTGTCTCGTCAATCCTTCAAAGTTTCTTAAATGGAAACTTTTCAGAGGAGTGTGGAATTTTCTTGGCCCTTTACTTTTTTTAGTAATGATCTCCGAAGGATGGACAGACAGAGACTCTTTCTATTTTAGTTAGATGTCCATAACTCATCAAGAAGTTACCCAGCATCTTCCTGCTAATGCATCCCTGAGCAAACGCACTTTACTTTTGAGTTTGAGAACTAATTCCACCTCAGAGGGAAATGAGTTCTCTCATTTCCTCTCTTTCTCAGTGAGTTCCTTCTGCTGTGAGGGAAAACTCCAGAGAAATGAATCGGGTCAGGGGCCAGAAGAAAAAGGTTTCTGGGAAAGAAATAATTTGTTCCTAGCCATTTCCAGGTGAACGTCATGAATAAATTCAGAGTTAGGTCAGCATTTCTACATGCCTCTCTGAATGTGTCATCCTGTCATGCAAAAACAGGGGAGGTGTTACTATTCACATATGTGCATATTTTAATCGTGCTTCTGCCGTAAAATGTATATTGTTTACTGATCATTACCGTTATATTTTTCAGAAACACACTGTGTGTGGTAAGAAATGGGGTGCCATCATTTCAGAGATTTAAAACTTCAAATCCCTGTCAGTGAGGAACATGTAGCAGAAAAGGAGGAAAAGAAATGCATATATATTATGTAAATGCATATTTTAATCGTGGAGCTTCTGCTGTAAAATGAATATTGTTTACTGATCATTACCGTTAGATTTTTCAGAAACGCACTGTGTGGGAAAAAAAAGGGAGAAAAAGAAATGCACAGAATAGCCATTTCCACGCTGACAGGAAAGAAGGTGGGGAAGGTGAGGAGATAAATGAGACATGCCTGTGAGCCGGGGGGAAAATAAACTAACAGAAGCAGCATGGAGGAGATCAGAGAGGAGATAAGATAATAACGCATTCTTGAATAGATCCAGTTTGAGAGAGGGGGGGGGGGGGGGGGGGGGCACGAGGTGGGGAGTCAACTTATTTTCTTTTTTTATTCTATTTGCTTCTAACATGCACTTCATTATCTGGCTTCTAATTGTGTTTAACCAGTTTATTTTTTTATCCAATTCCCTGGATTTAAATTGTTTAAACTTATTTCTATCTTGTTTAATCTTGCTTTATTTCCACATCTATGCAGATGTATGTCTTTATACTTGTGTCAGCTTAAATTTCGGTCTTTGTGAAGCACTTTGGAGCAAAGGTGCAAACCTTTTTACCTTCAAGGGGGTTTAGAAATGAAATACATTTTAAAATTAAATTAAAATTGTCCTAGTTCTTGAATTGCAGTTTTACAACAAAGATTCAAACTTTGTTTTGTCAGTTTGAGCTCAACTTGAAATTCACTAACCTTAACTCAAAGTAATACAAAGATATTGTTCCATTGTGCAAACTAGAAGATGGGAAAGGCAATGCTCTCATAATTTTTACTTAAGGTTACCCGAGATCATTGCAATAATGGAAACTGTTTGCTTTTAAAACTTTTTATTTTATATTACATTTTTCTAAAGCCTCTCCCACACACGCTTGCATATTAAACAAACAAAGAAATTGCATAACAAACTAAAGGATTTTAGTTTTATTGTTGTCAATGGAAAAACATTGAATCCGGAAACTTGCTAACATTTTCAAATACACCATTATTGTATGGAAAACCTGGACAAAGGGACCGTATTCTCACAAATTCCACTGTAAAATCTGTATTTCCATTCAAGGGAAAAAACAAATGCTGTTCAATGGTTTGATGTGGGGAGACAATTGGCTTCCTCAATAACTCATTCATAGTTTTACACTTCAAATATTGTTTTGTCTTTGCCCTTTGTTCACACGGTCTCCTCATCATGAGAAAAACGCACAGTGTGTGTTGCTGCTCTTCAAGTATATATGTGACACGGTAATATACCCCCACAACACCCACAGTAAACTCGAACCAGCGACTACGTCCCAAACATAAGTTTTATTGATAAATTGAGTAAACTGCACCTAAATAAAATTGCACAAACAAGAAAGAAATGAAATGTAAAAAGTAAATCAGGTGGTTTTTTACTTTTAAAAGGACACTAAAATGTAATAGGCCTGGGAAAAACAGTGGTTGCTCCTTCGAGGACTGTTTAAAAACAAAAGAAACATTAATATACAAAAGGAACCTGTATGAAAACATTTAATGAAAGATGCCTCGGAAGAGTGGATCTACCTCTATACTGATGAACACAGGCCCCTCCCCCAGATGGAAACATGCAGGTGAGTTTCCTGGAGTCTTACTCAATCTCTCCAGTTAACATCCCTCACCGAACACAAAGACTGATAAAACATTTATGATTTAATATAATTAAGTAAAAAGATTATATCACATTACTAAAATCATGTTTTTAGAACATGCATCACAAGGAGAGGTCACCAAATTAGTCCCCCAACACAGCTGGCCTCAGCTGCTCTCAGGTGTGTGTGTGTCGGCTAGGGAGAAAGGGCCGGGCGAGCTTCCCGCCCCTTTTCATAAGCTCTGCCCCTTTTTCCTGGGTCCGTAATTGCAGGCTGCCTGTGGCCTGCCTTACCACATATAATACTGTTTTTAATGATGTTTGATGCAAACATTAGAACACTTTTTACACCATCAAAGAATAAAGGAGAAAGAATAGAAATTATAGTGTGTTAGGTTGCTTCTTTGTTTTGTTTAAACCAATATTTAAAAATAAATCAATTTACTCTATTAATACCCTGCAAATGACCATCAGTGGTCAAACAAACACAGAACTTTTACACTGGGGATCAGCATTTGTGAAACCAAAAGTGAAGTGATTTTTGCTGATGGTGCTAAATCACGGGATGTTATGTCACATGCTACATCACTGAGTCACATGGCGTTACGTCCCTAGCTTAGGTTACATTACAAATCTTCTTATTTTAACCCAAGATGTTTTTTATAACCCAAACCAAGTTGCGTTGTTGCCTAAACCTAACCACATTCGTTTCACAACGTTAACCATGTGTTACAACATTAACCACGACCATTCATAATGTTAACCACATGCAACCCTTCTGTGTCTAGATACTGCATGAAAGGCTTCCCCTGGGGGCTTCTGCCCAAGCGGCACAATACAATGAGTAGGGATTAGATCACATTGACTATGAACACAAGATCCACACTGGATTATCCTCAGGTCCATGTGTTCACACACTCCTTGCTGTAACAGTGAATAATCAACAGAGCAGTTGTACTGTGGTCTCCAGCCACTCTTTTTCTGCCCCAGTATCAAATGGTAGAACATTATAGCCTTTTTTCTCAACGTTTTAATCATTAAAAATAAGATCATTAAAGAGAAGTGAAAAAGAGGATCAAATGAACAAACTAAAGTGAGAGGAAAAGTAGAACGTCTTAAAGGCTGTTGCAAGACGAGCCCTATGCTTATTGGAGAATTGATAACTGGAGGTAAAGCCAGAACAAAGCAGAGTCCCCTGTGACTGTACTGCAGTACACACTGGCCATAGAGACACTATTCGCTTGTGCAATCATGAATGATCGTCAAAGAGAGGCTTCATTGTGACTGGAGTGTGTTACCGGAGGGAGAATCAATACTGAATGTGCAACTCAGTGAGTGTCATTACAGATTATCACGATCAATTCACAATTCTCTGAGCACTCCATCGCCCTTCCTTATCTGTGCTCATGGATACCATGTCCCTATTTGTTAGAATCGAGGGAGAATAAACTGGAAAACATTCTTTCAAAATTATTTTTGCCAGCTTGCAGGTGGGTATGTAGGAGTACAGCAACTTGCTCCGAGTACAAGGATACCGCTGTTCTTGTACACTGCCTCATTAGAGATGTTCATCACTGTGTGGGTTTCTGTATTCAAACATCTCTCTTTGCCTCTGTATGTGTCATCGAAGATTCCTCGGTGTTATGCAGTGAACAGAAATGAAAACCCAGTTTGTCAGTGGCTTGAAGTCAGTTAAACTCTTCTCATTTAACTGCAGAAGCCCTGTGAAAGCGCCCGCTGCTATATTTAGTTTGTCAATAAAAGGTGTCTCTCCTCATCTGGTGCCTCAGCATCTCATCTAATTAAAATCCCATACATACAGGATTTGAATACAGATAGAGTTCACTTTCTAGTGAGATTTCTAATGCCTTAAAGTCACAGTTAAACAGCATTTAGTGCGTCTTTAGCTTCAGTAAAGTGATGTATTTTTTAACGAATCAGAATAGAAAATATAATGAAAGATGTCACAATTTGCTGGAGTTTACTTTCCATATTGGAAGACAACAGCATCCATTACAGATATTCAACCTGGTCTGTAATGCCACACCCCCTGGTGTTTGTGTGAGACGCACCGGGCCTTCAACTAACTCCAACGTAAACACATCTGCGTGCTTATTAGACACTCGCAGCAACGGACATAAGGTTAAGTGTGTGAAAATCCTCTAAGGGTGTGGTGGAGGGGCTTTTAGGTTTTTGTGGCAGCCTCCAGCAGTAAAATTTAACAGCACTTTTTGCTTGTTTCTTAAAACATTTGTCACTTCTTTAGATCTCCAGCAACACAACCGCCAAGTATGAAGTTGATTGGATGAATGGTTCTCGAGATAAGTGAAGAATGTACAGACAGAGACTCCTGGCTTCCTGTTGGATAATGGACTGTGGTTGGTTTTCATGTTCACAATAATAGGATATGTTTATGTGACTGGCCCCAAGTTGAAGATGAGTTATCAAAAATATTTGTTAACTGAAGTGAAAACCCAGTTCATTTTAGTGTGTCTTGAAATAGCTCGAGGGATCATTTCAGCAATCACTCTTCTTGTTGTATTTTGTATATTATATAAGCCACATATAGTATATTCAACACCTGCACACAAAAATATTTAGCGACAATCTGCTGGCAGATGGGATGTTACGCAACTGACATGCTTCAAATGCTGTTGAGCTTTTAAGGGATTGAACTTGAACTCCAGCTTTCAGATGAAGTCTCTATCTTAATACTAATAAGCAATACTAATAAGCATGAGGACGGCGTAGATTGATGTCAACACAGAAGAACATCTGAACACAGAAGAACATCTGAAGTGTGAACAGTGGACACAGACATGAGCGGCTTGTGCAGAAATCAGAAGTTATGTGGAAGATCATTATATTTGCTGTGATTTATTATGACCTTGGGAACATGGGAGTGTATAAAAAGAGCTCTTGCGGGTATTGCGTGTTCTGGCAGTGGTGGATAACCAGTACACTCAGGGGGATTTGTGCATTGACATATTTTTTTAGAGCAATTCCATATCTTGCTCATATTCCCAAGTGTGTGCATGTATGTTAATTAGTTGGGGAGGAGAAGGGGATGGCCACGTATTTGTGCTTGGTGTCTATCCCACAATTCTGTCAAGACTGTTTATACAGTATTTATCCCACATACAGTACGTATAACTGTAAAATCTTGCCTGTGCAAAAATATTACTTGAGTGTTGACCTTCCTCAGCTTGTCTGCACAACATTTTATCTGAACAATGGTGGGTTTTTTTGTATTGAGTATAAACATATTGGTGTGAAATGTGTCCCCTGACATCAAAAGCCTCACTCTGTATCTCTCATTATGGGTAAGTTCACACAAGCAAAACAGCCCCTTGGAAGCTGCGACAGCAAAAAAATATAATTTTACAGTTCACATTGATCAGGGTTCACATTGATTAAATTAGAGGTGGCATTTGTTCTGGAGGCGCTCCATCAAACGGGGTGGTTCATGTGTATATATGTGTGCTCGGAGGTGGATGACTGCATCTGAAGCCTTAATGGGTCATGTGCTGTGCTGCTGGGAGGTCATTCCTGAGTAGGTGTTGAAATGCCAGTTTTAAAGCCCCGTTCATGCTGAAAGAGACTGAATTAGGCAGCAGGAATGCCTCCCAGATGCGTGTGGAAAGAAGCATTAGCTCCACGTGAAATTCACTTGTTTCGCGTAGCTCCAGGGTAAATGCCTTCTCATTTGAAGATCCTGGAGTCTTACTCAATCTCTCCAGTTAACGTCCCTCACCGAACACAAAGACTGATAAAACATTTATGATTTAATATAATTAAGTAAAAAGATTATATCACATTACTAAAATCATGTTTTTAGAACATGCATCACAAGGAGAGGTCACCAAACTCAATAAATGCATCAGTTCCTTTAGATGTAATATCACCTAAATTGCCTCTTTGTTTACAGGTATAAATAGAAAGCTGCACTGTATATAGCCAACCAAGAATCAATACACAGCAATTGTTTATTGTTCCACAGAGACCAATAATGAAAAATAGCTTCTGTCCTTCAACTTTGATAACCCTGCTCGTTGCCCTCCTGTGGAAAATCAGGTTGCATAATCAATGGAGCAGCTGGGCAACTCTGAGCCCCCCAAATAACCAATGATTATAAAAGATGATAGAAGAATTCAGAGACAATTCAGGCCACATTCTAACATATTTGCTTGTCACAACATTTCTGAATTGAGAAAGGCATTCCTTGTACGTATTGCATTATATTGTATTGCATTTATCTTTGTTCTTGTCTCTGTATGTGATTTGATATGATTTGATAAAAACGTTGGGTCATTCAGCATCCATTTTTTGTGTTTTACCTTCTAAAGCTGATTCAATTCCATTTTCTTTGCGACATACATGTATGTATATGTATGTGTGTCATATCATATTTCTTTGGATTTCTGTCTGTTGCAGTTCCTTAATCTGTGAAAGAGAAGGTTAAAGCTGCCCACAGGGCTTTCCTTGGGTAACCCCCATATAATTTGAATATAATGTTAAGTGATAGATCAATTCAAGAAGATAATGTGTCTGATCATTCTTATTTTAACTGATTTAATATGTATCTATTGTTTTATAATACCAACTAAGATGTTTACTAAAAATGTAAGGTAGTAAAATCTCTGTTCCTAAAAAGCAGACATGTAGAAAAAACAGCCACTTTATTGTCACTTATCATGAAAAAGGTGCAAAAGGCCTGACAGTCAACATATTTATAATATTAAACACCCAGAGGCAGTATAATCAATAATTAAATTAGAGTTCAACACTCAGAAAGCTGCTAAATTGCCTTAACAAAAAGCCCATCATTAATGATGAAGAAAACTACATTCTGATAAACACAAATAACATCATAGTAGATTAATGGCACTAAATACGTCATAAATTACCAGTTAACTGAATCAATATCTCTGTGAAAAAGACTGCAGATGGTGAACTTCACAAAGCGAACATTATGTGAGCTGAACCTGGAACAAGGAGAATAAACGCTAGAGCCTTGGGCATCGAAGAAAAAAAGTAATATAGAGTAATAAGTTATATTTCCTTTTTCCACAATCATAAAGGGTTTACAGTCAAAGGATGCCTTCATGCTGTTGGAGTGTTGGAGCTGTAATGTTTCAAACATTAGTGTTGTTTCATACCCACCAAGATGAAGTCAAGAGTCAATCATCGCATAAAGAGAATAGAAGTATTGTCCTTAATCAAATAATTAAATTATTTCACTTTACACAGCTCAAGATTTAAAGGCAGCTTTAGATATTAAAAACAAGATTATGAAACAAACCCATGGTGTGATATTATCAATACAACTTCCTTTTAAATATTTAAATTGTTGAATATTTTAAATACCAAAACATGGATGGATGTGAAGCTCCAGAAACGCTACACAATTGACCTTTTGGTGAGATTGATTTATCATCTGTTATTTTAAGGTGAAGAATGGACTTAAAGATGTCTCTTGTACTTTCTGGCTCTTGTAAGTTCTTAAAACCCTTAACAGCATCTCCTTCCTGTTCCTTCTTGTGAAAATATGATAATTCCATTCTGTATGACATCTTTAATATTTGTTGCAGCAAAGAATCCATATTTTGATGCATGCATCATTTGCTTAAAAAAACAGATATTCTATATTTCCAAAAAATTCATCTTGACATATTGGGCATCTTTAGAGACTTTATATCTCCACATTCATTTGATTGTATTATTAAATTAAATTAGATTAATTAGATTTACGTTTAACTCTGTCTTCTGTCAAAGTCCTCTTTTGTAAAGTGGTCACCAGGGCCACACCCTTTGCCCTTGAGATATTTACGACCACTACTATACATTACACCCTCCACATGTGCTTTTGTACGAGACATGATAGCTTTCAGTAATTATATGCTTAAATAATTTAAGCAACTTGAAAGCAATATGAAGCCATATGAAGCAATATGAACCCCGAGCAGCATCAGGCTGCTGCTGATCTAATCGTCGCTGTAAAGACTCTGCTTCATCATCAACGCACCGTCAAGTTCATTTACATGCTGCTCCGAGAAGCTGATAGGTCTTACACACTGTGTAGTCATCAGGCTTCCCCAGAATACACTTGTGCGTGTCTGTTGAACCACAGGAAGCTCTGGTTTCTGACCTTTTTGTCTTGGACACTCTGGTCTGTACACACATTAGATGTCACAGAGAATGAGAGGCCAACTTCCACGTTCCCTTGTCTTTGGTTGAGCTTGTGTGCCTCCGCGAGCCCAATTGCAATCTCTCACCGCAGCGCTCTTGTCTGAATTCTACAACTGCTCTTATCTGTAAATGGATGTAATGACTTCAGCATGACTGAATGAATCGAGTTGCACTGCTGCCATTCTAAATCAATTCAATTACACTCAGAGGTCAGTGAATATAAACAAGGCGGGGACATGCCCGACTCCATTTCATGTTGATGAAAAGGCATTAGGGCTGCACAGGTGCATACATCATGCAAGGAGGTTTTTTAAAGGGTGCTTATGACCTGCCAAAGGCTCTGAAAAATGTGTCTATATATTGCAGGGATAAGCAATTTCCGTCTTCACATTTCTCCCCATATGTACATGCATATTGTTTATGTACACTATTGCTCAGTGATTCCCAACCAAGGTACTTGTATTCCAGTATCCACTTTGGTAGAATCATGGTATTAAATAACATTAAGGTTAAAATCAATACATTTTATTTTTTTAAAGGAAGGAGCCAAAGTCATGGAAGGTAGATCATTTTACTGAGATGTTATTTGTAAAGAGTTTCAGTCAGTGCAACGTCACCAACAAGGAAATATAATTGACACTTTAGACATCATGATTGATCATCATCACATCAAGACTAAAGATAAAAACATGTCAAAGGGCTGTACCTCAGTGACCAATGAGGGCAATTCTCTGTCTCTTAGTGTGGGGACCGCAGAAGAGGCCACTGGCAGGACATCATGAATACATTGTATGAATCTTTAGAACACCATGCGGAGGAGAAGAATCAACACTATTGATCTGAGTACAGTGGCCGTCTAACTATGGACAAATAATGGGACTTGAACTAAATTCATGTGTCAGTTTTTGTTTTGCAGTCTTATGGGTACCTGAAGTCGGTTTTGTGATTTTCTGAATTTTTTCTTATAGTTATAATTCGTTTGACCAAACTCCAACTCTTTCCCAAATCTCTTTCTCTTGCTCTTTATCTGTTTGTTATATTTTCTCAAATCAGCCATTGAGACATAGAATAAATGTGTTCCCATTCAAGGGTGACATCAGCAGGGATGGGAAAAACGTTACTCTCACTGTTCAAAGGAGGGAGTTTATAGCACTTCTTCATAGACCCACATACTGAAATGCTGCATACTTTCATCAGGAATAAATTAGGTATGATTTTCAAACTGTGCACCCTGATGTGCTTGTCTTTGCTAAACTGATTTTAAAGATATCTTTGGTACCATAATGATTCAAGAGCAGAAGGTTGGGAGAGACTCAGTAGTAATGAGACATTGCTGAAACATCAAATGAAGGCTTAAAATCTAATCAGCTCGTGTTGGCAGGAAAGCCTTTATATCGTCCTCATTACTCACACCTTTGTGCTTTGGATGCACACTGTGGTAAAACCTGCTTCAAATGTAGTACAATCTCTCCGGTGTGTCACAACAAGAGCAGATAAATAAAGGTTAGCGTTGTTAGACTAAAATTGGGCTAGACTTTAAAGTAAAAAAATCGGAAATCAGTATGTATATATATATATATATATATATATAAACTGTATATACTCTGATGTGTAGAAGGCTACTTGTACTTGATTACCCAAGAACTAATTTAAATAGTATTTACGTTTTTCAAATCACAGAATGACAGGAGCCGTCACTGTGGGTTTTGACAGGCTCAGCTAATGCGTTCTCTTTTGTATAATGGGCTATAGGGCGAACACAGTGGGAGCTGCCAATGACTCAGCAGGCGTTGATATAACATGAATGATAGGCAACATCTGTTATAATTAGTGGTGGTATTAGCAAGCTATGCTAATTAGCTTACACTTTCTGAATGGAACATTCTTAGCCGAGCTTGCTCTTGAATGACAGACTGCACCAGCACAGTCATTAGACTGCATATTGCATGTTGTCTTAAATTGCTGACAGTAGATTGTCAGGACTATGGCTTTGTTGGAAAAATGGGAAAACATTATATTATCAATGTCCGTAGGCTTCAGATCTATGACGTGGTCCAGACATTTAAGATTACACTAAATAAGTTGACAATATACATAACGATGCCAGCTTTCATGCCAGCTTTCCACAGTCCTGAAGCAGATGCTGTTTCTACTAATATAACCTGATATGTGCAATTCAAAAAATATGCACAGTAGCTGTGCATCAGTATATTCTATAAATGCTTCAAGTTTCAGTTTGGCAAATACAAGACCTGTTTTATCTCCCACACAGATGGACGCAGTCTGAAATTGAACACCAAACACCAGCCAGTCAAAGGAGGAGGAGGAGGAGGAAGAAGAGGAAGAAGAGGAGGAGGAGAACGTATCTTGCCTATGACTGTTGGAGCCCATAACAGGCTGGACCCGTGGGACCAGTTTCAGACAATCATGGTCTTTTCAGTCTATCTCAGATTGTGTGATTAGAGAACGATTTATTGCAAGCATCATCCAAAAATCTCATTTTTGGAGCCGTCGCAGTGATTTCTCCATCTGTGTGCTGAAGACACACCGCAGGTAGACAGGCGTCAGATTGGCCTCCCGCCTGATCCTCAGTGGGCCTGCTTTTAGGAAGGGCGTGTGAGTTTGTGTAGCATATTCTATGACACAGAAAGAGTGCAGAGACACATAGAAAGTATGGGATGTCTTGCCAGCTTTGGATGATACAAGAAATCCTCCATACAACGTAAGCTTTAATCAGAAGACAGTTTGCCTCAGTTGGAGTCACTCAAAATGAGAAATGCCATATGACACAAATACAATGCCCACACATGCGCAACTAATCACTTTAAGACATTGCAAGATGCTTGGAGGAAGTGCAGAGGCAGGAAGGATTTTGTTGAAGGATGTACTTCAAGCGTTTCGTCTCAGTATGAGAATCCAACTTCAGCAAATAGAGAGGATCTACATGTCGGGTCTGAAGGTGTCATGTTCTGAGACATCCAAATAATTCTTCACACATCTTCTATGATGTCAACATGAGATTATGAGGAGAGAGCGAAAATACGGTTAATCCATTTAAAAAGAACCCTTCAGAGTTTATTGGGATTACATACTGAGCAGTTATGAAGATTGACAGTCAACAGTCGAATGATCTCAACAATGATTTTTACACATAAAGAAAGCAACAAATTAAGATCTCTGAATTATATTTTGTTTAGGAATTTAGCAGCACAAAGGCACAATAAAGAGGTCCTGGTATATTTATGTTTAAATGTCACCAACCTTTTTGGCGTGTGACCCCTTGCCATAGTGCACGCTTGTCTCTAAACTGAATAATTTTAGAGACATGTTGAGATAAAAGAGTTCAGCCATATCTGTATATGGATCTGCTGACTGTACTTGAGCACAGCAGTGCTTTGAGCTAAATGCTAACATCAGCATGCTCCCACTGACAGTGTTGACGTTTAGCAGGAATAATGTTTACAATGTCAACACGGTACAATTCGCTAATTAAAGCTAAAGTAAGTCTGAGGCCGATGGGAATGTCGTTAGTTTTGCAGGTGGGCTTATTTGGTCTTGAAAAAAAAAACTGTAGCGCGAGTACCTATGCTTTATTTAAAAAATACACACTATTTTGAGAAGATATAAGCTAAAACAGGATCTTCTCTTTTTGTGTAATGTCCTCAGTGCAGGAGAAATACAGTAATCTGTATTATTTAAATGACCACTTCTCTAATAAAAAATTAAGAAAAGTAACTCAAATGATTATGCATTTAAAATGTTTTATGATTACTTTAGAGAACCATGATCCCACATAAAGTCAAGTATAACACAGCTCTCTGCTGGTGGAAAGGTTCAACTGCAGTCAACGAGACCTGATTTCGATCAAGCTCTGGTTCCAGTGAAAATGATTGAATTGGGATATTAGTCATAATAATCTTGTCAACTGTCTTAAAATGAATTGTCATCTGTAAAAAATAAAATAATGTAGCAACCTTTTAATTACTGCAAAAGCAAAAATTGCATTGAAGTCCCATAATCCTATTATGTCTCTTTTTAATTAGCCCAGCAAATATTTAGATAAAGAGGGGACAATATTGATCGGTAATCAGGACTTGGCCAAAATACTTCAAATAAAAATTATTTTCTGCTAACGTTATTTCATTACACCATCTGGGGAAATAAATGTAACCTCATACTTTCTATTACTGGTATTTAAAAACTATTCAAATGTTAAATGGTTACTCTTGAGATTCACTCATGACACATCACAAACATTTGAAGAGTCAGATTTCTTAAATAGCAGCTCTCGGTTTAGAACTCTTAACTCGTCGACTTCAGAATTCACTATTGTGAATAATTAAATTTCTGAACATACTAAACCCTCTCATGAAGCAAGGTTTCTGTCACTTATTAGAGAATGCCTCTGGCATATACAATAACTAATTTCCTTTGCCAGGAGAGCAGAAAAACAATATTGTTCAGCTGTTTTTTGGAAGTATGCAGCATCTTTCCAATTATATGCAAGATATGGTTTCAAAAGAGTGATTAAAGTGCTGCAGGGTCTAAAAATAATGTACATTAGAACTATTAATTACTCAAAGAACCCATGCATGTGTTTTGTGGTTATGGCCCTCAATGCTTTGCATCTCAACAGCAAGAGAACTTAAGCGTCATACACTCCTCAAACATAATTAAATTGCCAGCATTTTGAAAACTAGGCCCATGTCAAGTGTCCCCTCTCCATACTTTAAGATCTTATCTATAGTCAACATTGTTGTTATTAGGATGGACGGAACTTATTAACTAACTTAATTTCAACTTAAGTGCCATTTGCACCAAGATAAAAAGAAAAAAAAAAACACAATACACTTTATATAAACATTTATTCCTTTTTATTGGCCGAAGACAACCAGCTCAAACAAGGACTCCATATTGTTTCAGAACATCCGTGTATTGTGCAATCTTGCTCTCAACGTTCTTTTCTGCCTGCTTGGTCAGATTGATCTGTGTCTTTTTCTTGCCATAGCGGAGCTTAGCCTTCTCCTTCCTCTTCTCCTCCAGAGTGGCTGTGATAGCCTGGTATTTCCACCCGACCTCATGTGCCAGACGGCCAAGGAGGGCGAACTGAGAAAGAAAGCGTCAAAGTCAGTAATTTAAATATTATATTACCATAAACAGTTTTACAATTTCTGATTCCTTGTAGCTATCAATATAGTAAAACTACTGAATCATCTGTTTAAACAAATGCATGTATCTAATCAATATACAACTGTATGAATACTTTGTTCCTGTAAGTTGTCAATAAACTCTTCCTTTCATCTACGGCAGGGTCAAGTATACTGCCGCAGATATTTCTTTAAAATTATGGGGATTCCACCCAACACCATGTTCTTTGATGTTGCATTTAAACGTATATGTTTAAGCTTTAACATAAAAAAAACACAACTTTTATCCAACTCTCATTAATAGATGATCAGCTACAGGATAAAGTTATCAGTCAAGAAAGTACTGTTGTGGCAGGTAAATTAAAGCATTTGTTATTTCTACAAATCAAATTAGAGTGAGCCACAAAATCATATTTATTTATCCAGAACTGAAATCAAATATTTGAGGCTCACCTTGCGAGTGGGCTTCAGACGCACAATCTTCAGGGCAGCTGGAACAACCATGCGCTTCCTCTGTGAAACAAAAGCCAAAATCAGATACAGAAGAAAACACAACTAACCATTGATAGGATAGCATGTCTCAGATATTGTATTTCATTTCAGTCGTTTTTCAAATAAGGCTGGTAAGGGTAATAGTGTATCATCACAGACAGCAGAGTTTAACATGTAAGGGCCAAACTGATATTATGGCCCTTTGTTGTTAATTGAGATTCATCACCTTGTCATAGGGAGGGGGGATACCGTCAAACACCTTCAGTCTATCCAGAGCAGCCTGTCCTCGCTTGGTTTTGTGGGGCAGCATGCCTGTTAGCAGAGAAAATACTTGTAAGTTAACAAATCTTCAAATTGTAACAAAGCAGTTGTAGCAAATTTTTAATTTGTCCAAGCACAAATTTACTCAACTCAGCAATCAGATCCGAAAGTTTGTCTCATCAAAAGATGATCAGTTTTAGGATAAAGAGCTCATCACTGTCAAGCAAAGAACTTGTGCTGGATCAAATTAACACAAATATCTCACTATACAAAACATCAACTCAGCACTCAAAATGTTACTATCAAACACTGGATCATTGTTGAGTTATCTTAAAAAGGCCCACCATTAGATCAATAGGGCATTTTAGTAACATTTTGCAAAGCCCCTTTTACATTGCCAAAGAGATAAATATTGCGCGGGTTATGATAAATATAATGCTCTTTCCATATGCAGCTGAAGAGCACATTTACATATCTTAAACCAAACTCTGCAAAGAATGTTTGTGCACGATCTACAAAGTACATTACATTACACTGTATATGTATGCCACTGTATATGTATGCTGTTTGAGAATCTTTCATCATATTGCACCAATATATTTCCATGCTAGAGTCACAAACTCACCTCTAACAGTCCTCCAGAAGATCCTGCTGGGAGCTCTGAAGTGGTACGGTCCACGAGAGGGGTTGGTGTTCATCCTCTTGCGCAGGAAGGCAAGGTACTTCACTGTAGAGGGGGACATAATACAGACATTTAATCTGAGTTACAAATACTTTAAAGCCTTTGGCAATGGACACCATTTAGTATTCAATGTCTCAGATGGCATGTTAGGTAGTCTCATGGTGATTGAAACTCGAACAACAGTGTTACATCACAGACAAGCATATAAAGAGGTACAATGAAAGAGGTTAATTTAACAGGCATGTACCCTACTTACGCTTGTTGCGGTAGAAGTTTCCAGAAATGTTGATTCCTTCACATCTCACCACCACCACTTTGTGTCCTAAAAGACGACAATCGTTTAGCATTTGGACATCAAACAAATCCAGTAATTGTAAGGATTACTAGCATCCCGTCTCAGATGGTAGTGCATGTGAGTTTTCTCATGGTCGTTAAACTCAAGCAAAGCTGTTGATTCATCATCATGGACAGACTGAGGCAACACCGCAGCTAGTATTTTGATTTAGTGTTCATATAGTCTCTATACATGGCTTGAGCAAGAACTGTTCAGTCAAATTTGAATGGTAACCCAAGTATTCGCATTTAAAACGTACCGAGCAGAACCTGTTTGGCCACAAGGGCAGCAAGCCGACCGAGTAGGTGGCCCCTGCCATCAAGTAGCAGAACCTGCAGGATTTAAAGAAAAAAAAGAGGTCACGGTACAGTTTCTGAGATGTTTCTTATTACCTAATGAAGTTAGCATTCCTGCCATGTCCTAAATAAGACGGGTTCACATTAACTGTTAAAGTTACTGGTCACATTGTATATAAAATGTACATTTAAAGCAATAACACGTAGAAGATCTTTGAGAAACGTTTTTGCCCACGAGCGTTTCAATAACTGCCACATGGAACTTGCCGATGAGGACGTAGCATTAGCTTAGCATCAACGTAAAGGCACGACGACACGTTAGTTAGCATTATTATTTAGATCACGTGGTTATAAGTTCAACAAAACGAAAGCGTGGCAATTAATGTTACAACATTATCGCGTATGTTACCTAGACCTACAATATGAACAAGACACATGTGTATGCTAGCAAGCTAACGGCATTGACTGGATCGGGAGGCTGCCATGATGAAGGCATGTACTCAGACAGGCGGTCTCAGACATGTCTTGAAATCAAGTCTTAAGAGTAACTCGGAAAACAACTAAGACATCACCAAGAGGTACCGTAGTTATCACCTGTACACTATCTAAAAATGATCGGATTCAACCTCCACTAAATAGCTAAAAAACACATAAAGATTCCGCAGCGGTTGCACACCTTATTGAACCGGTCCGCCATGATGCGCGAAAAGAAAGACAGACGGGGTTGCTCGTGCTGAAAGGCACGGGCAGGCGGAAATGACGACATTATTCTTTCTCGTGGGAAGTGTGCACAAACGTTGCATCGCCGCCGTTGGTATGGAGAGGGAAGTTTATTTACAATATATCTATATATTATACCTATACATTTTGTATTTATAATAATTTAATGCTCTCTTATTTTTTACTATCCTCAATTTAGATAGATAGATAGAGGCCACAACAGTCAACATCTACCTACTAACCCTCCTGTTATGTTGCGGGTCAAATTGATCCATTTCAAAGTTTGAAAATCTTGGAAAAATATGTTAAAGTACTTTTTCTGTATGAAACTTATTCTGTATGTCTTAATTAGTGCAATAAATGTAAACACATAAGCGGACATTGGACTCGTCTGCCATGTTTGAGGCCAAATACCGGCAGCAAGAGGAACTTGGCCCAGAAGGATTCGGATCCGTGTTTGCTGGCTACCGCAAAGCGGATAATCTGGATGTAAGTGTTACTCCCATGTTATTTCACACACACACAGACACACACACACAGAGAACCATCAGGAAGTGTAACCAAAAAGTATTGTTTGTATCTCCTAGGTTTCTATCAAGCATATCCCCAGAGACAAAGTTGTCCTCATGCACGAGGACAACAACGGGAAGCAGATCCCCATGGAGGTCGCGGTCATGCTGAAACTGGCGGCCGAATCAGAGCGCCATTCAGCACCCATTAATCTGCTGGACTGGTACGATCTGGACCAGGAGCTGATCCTGATGCTGGAGAGACCGTGGCCGGCCGTAGACCTCCTCTCCTACATTACAGCCAAAGGAGGTTACCTGGATGAACAGGAAGCAAAGGTAAGCTGATGTAGTCAACTCAGTCACAGCCATGAAAACATGTCCAAGCATTCTCCTCTCTGATCTCTCATCTCTCTGTTTTTGTTTGTCAGATTATACTGAGACAAGTGTTGGATGCCGCCATTGACCTTCAGCAGAAACGCATTTTCCACCGGGACATTAGGGTGGAAAATCTCCTTATTGAGATCCGCACGAACGGTGTGCGAGTTCGCGTCACAGACTTTGGTCTGAGCTGCTTCGCTGAGGAAGGAGACACTTATCAAATCTTCATGGGTAAGATGTCCAGTTTTACACCTGCTCTTCACTAACTTTACCCATCAAACAAAGCTCCTCCTCCTCACTGTCTTTTTATTATGTTTGTATATTTTAGGTACTCACCGCCCCCCAGAGTGGCATAGACGGCGAGAATATAAAGCCGGACCCAGTACAGTGTACCAGATTGGAGCGGTCCTGTTCGACATGCTGCAGAACCCCTCATTTAAAGCAAAGATGTTCTTTCTGCAACAGAGGATCAAATGGTGGTTTTCTGAAAGTAAGAAAAACATACACAAACATGTCGGCAGGCAAAAATCTGTTTATTGAGTTCACGTTGTGATGGATCACCAGAGATTTCATCTTAACTCTTTCTTCTCCTTCTTTTTCTCCAGATTGCAAAGATTTCTTCAAAGCATGTTTGAATAAGGACCCGGAGCGGCGTCTCACCCTGAAGCAGCTGAGGAATCACCTGTGGATGAGATAGTATCACACACACACACACACACACACACACACACACACACACACACACACACACACACACACGTACACACACACACACGTACATTTACATTTCAACAGAACTATACACACATACATTTAAATGTCTAAGTCTTCAGTGACACTGAACCTAAATTGTTCCTGAGGGTTGAGCCGTTGGTGTTGGTGTTGGTTTTGGAACAATATGTTATGTATGTGATATATGGAACATATGTGATGTATGTTATGTATGTAATATATGTGATGTATGTGATAAATGGAACATGTGTGATAGATGTGATGTATGTGATATATGGAACATATGTGATATATGTTCTGTATGTGATAGATGTGGTGTATGTGATGTATGGAACATATGTGATATATGTGATGTATGGAACATGTGTGATATCTGTTATGTATGTGTTAGATGTGTTGTATGTGATGTATGGAACATAAGTGATATATGTGATGTATGGAACATGTGTGATATATGTTCTGTATGTGATAGATGTGTTGTATGTGATGTATGGAACATAAGTGATATATGTGATGTATGGAACATGTGTGATATATGTTCTGTATGTGATAGATGTGTTGTATGTGATGTATGGAACATAAGTGATATATGTGATGTATGGAACATGTGTGATATATGTTCTGTATGTGATAGATGTTATGTATGGAACATATGTGATATATGTTCTGTATGTGATATATGTGGTGTATGTGATGTATGGGACATATGTGATGTGATGTATGGAACATATGTGATATATGGAACATATGTGATATATGTTCTGTATGTGATATATTTGATGTATGGAATATATGTGATGTATGTGATATATGGAACATATGTGATATATGTAATGTATGAAACATATATTTGTTTGATTCAAAATAAAATTATATAATGTTTATACAACATTATATATAATTCTAATAATTAGCATTACATTATTATCCAATGTCATGGAAATACAAATACTGTTATCTCTGACAAGAAGGACGTGAGAAACTGCTGCTGGACGGATTCTAGGACTATTAGCATCCATGGATGGATGGATGGATGGATGGATGGATGATGTAATGAGTAGTAGGCATGGACCACGATCCAGATTACCATGATCCATGTCAGCAGAAGGAGGTAGAGAGGAGGGGCATCAGCATGGCCGCCATGGCAGGATGCAGACACAGCCACGATCCACGGCAGGGAACAGGGCCGGATCCAGACACAGCCACAATCCATGGAAACTTAAAGCAGGACGCACAGAGGGTCCTGAGAAGAAGTAGTTAGTAATGTGCATTGAAGAGACATGAATTAATCCAGAAGGAGCGAGAGAAGAGAAGAAAGGGAGAGA
This sequence comes from Cottus gobio, assembly GCA_023566465.1. NCBI lineage: Eukaryota > Metazoa > Chordata > Actinopteri > Perciformes > Cottidae > Cottus > Cottus gobio. Next base: position 10,302,786 of record CM042228.1, read on the forward strand.
GAATAGGAGAGAGGACCTCAGTGTATCCTAAGATGTCCCCCAGCAGTCTAGGCCTATAGCAGCATATCTAGGGACTGGACCAGGGCCAACCTGAGCCAGCCCTAACCATAAGCGATATCAAAGAGGAAAGTCTTTTGTCTACTTTTAAATGAGTGACCGTGTCTGCCCCCGGACTGAAAGTAGAAGCTGGTTCCACAGAAGAGGAGCTTGATGACTGAAGGCTCTGGCCCCCCATCGTACGTTTTAAGACTCTAGGAACCACAAGTAGCTCTGCATTCAGTGAGTGCAGCTCTCTGGTGGTATAATATGGTACTATAAGCTCCTTAAGATATGATGGTGCATCACCAGTTAAGGCTTTGTAGGTGAGAAGGATTTTAAATGTGATTCTTGATCTTACAGGAAGCCAGTGGAGAGCAGCTAATACAGGAGTAATTTGATCTCTCTTCCCAGTCCTCGTTAGTACACGAGCTGCAGCATTCTGGATCAACTAGATACCTAAGAGACTTACCAGAGCAGACCGATAAGGAGTTACAGTAATCCAGTATTTAAGTAATAAATGGGTCGATCAACATTTCTGCATCCCTTTGAGATGAGATGTGCCTGATTTTTTAAATGTTGCGTAGGTGAAAAAAGGCAGTCCTTGGGATTACGTGGGAGTTAAAGGACAAGTCATGATCAAAGAACTCAACTGTCTTTTAACTGTCTTAAATTCACTTTAAGCTGCATGTTTTTGGACTGTGGAAGGAAGCTGGAGAATCTGAAGGGAAACCACACTGCCAGAGGGAGAACATGCAAACTCCACACAGGACCACCCGGGACAACCACTCATCCCAGTGGTTGTCAACAGGTTCAATACCCCCGCAAAGTAGCCGGTCTGCTTTGCTTCAGTCTTTTGAGCACCATATCCTGTCCCACCTTTAAACACTCAGACCCCACTCATGGACCCCTGCAGTTTGCCTACAGAGCAAACACGGCCCTTCACCCTGCTGCATCTGGAGTCCTCAAGAACCCACACCAGGATCCGTTTCAGAGTTGCCTTTAAAACCTTTTTTTAAAACCCCATTTAAGCCCAAGGCATTTTTCTCAACTGCAGAATGTTTTGCATACTAAAAACAGAATATATGGGTTACTGGTTTATTGGTTGATAGGACACAAGAAAATAAAGAAAAAATTTGCAGGAAAAAGAAACGTCCAGAAAGTATTTTTATAATTATGCATATCATTGCTTTCCCCCCCTCTACTATAAAATAGCACCGTGTTAACAGTATCTGCAACGTTTGACTTTGATTAAGTGAAGTTCAATATTTTTTTCAAGGCAATAAGCAGTTGCCATAGTTTCCACTTTATTGGTTTGCATGCCACATATATCACTGAACATAAAAAGAAAAGGCTTGAAGGAGTTGCGCAACTTTATTCACAGCACCCCATGGAAACAATAATCACTATGAACTGTTTTAATAACTCAAGCATTTATAGAACAATTCTCCACACATTTACAACCATCCTGGTAACAGTGCATGCGGAAATCTAAGTAGTAGAGGTGTCTGGCTGGGTAGGTGAGAATACTGAAATGTATTCTCCAGAGGGTTTCACTCTGTCGTCGTGCTTCAACTTCTGGATTTTTTTTCTTCCCCCTTGTTGCGGTCGATCTTGCGGTTGCATCCATTTGTGTGGGCGTCCATATCCTCCTGGATATGCTGCTGCAATAAATTAAAAAAATTAGATACTGAAGAAAACACATCCAACCACTGAGGATGGATGGTATGTCTCAGATATTTTTTAATTTCAGTCGTTTTTCAAATAAAGCTAGTAAGGGTAATTATGCATCATCACAGACAGCAACATTTAACATGCGTGGGCCAAACGGGGACATATTGGCCCTTTGTTAATTAAGATTCATCACCTTGGGGGGATACCGTCAAAGACCTTCAGCCTATCCAGAGCAGTTTTGTGGGGCAGCATGCCTGTTAGCAGAGAAAATACTTGTAAATTAAACAGATCTTCAGATTTCAACAATTGCAGTTGCATCCAAAGTTAAAATTTGTCCAAGCACAAATGTACACACGCCCCTTCTTAACTCAGTAATCAGATCCGAGAATTTGTCTCATCAATAGATTATCAGCTTAGGGATAAAGTTCTCATCACCGTCAAGAAAGTTATGGCAGGTAAATTAAAGCATTTGGCTTTTTTGCAAATTCTTCATACGTATTAAGTCAGCACAAAAAGCAAATATTTGAGGTTCACCTTGCGACGCACAATCTTCAGGGCAGCTGGAACAACCGTGCGCTTCCTCTGTGAAACAAAAGCCAAAATCAGATGCAGAAGAAAACACAACTATCCACTGATAGGATAGCATGTCTCAGATATTGTATTTCATTTCAGTCGTTTGTCAATTAAGGCTGGTAAGGGTAATTGTGTATCATCACAGACAGTTTAACATGTAAGGGCCAAACAGATATTGTGGCCCTTTGTTAATTGAGATTCATTACCTGGTCATAGGGAGGGGATACCATCAAACACCTTCAGCCTCTCCAGAGCAGCCTGTCCTCGTATGGGTTTGTGGGGGCAGCATGCCTGTTAGCAAATACATTAGAGATTCATCACCTGGTCATAGGACGGGGAGATAGCATCAAAAACCGTAAGCCTATCCAGAGCCGCCTGTCCTTGCTTGGTTGTGGAGCAGCATGACTGTTAGCAGAGAAAATACTTGTAAGTTAAACAGATCTTCAAAGTGTAATAATTGCAGTTGTAGCAAAAGTTTAATTTGTTCAAGCACAAATTAACTCAACTCAGCAATCAGATCCGAAAGTTTGTCTCATCAAAAGATGATCAGTTTTAGGATAAAGAGCTCATCACTGTCAAGCAAAGAACTTGTGCTGGATCAAAGTAACACAAATATCTCACTTTACAAAACATCAACTCAGCACTCAAAATAATTTAAATCCAACACTGGATTCCGGAGGCGTTATCTTAATTACAAGGCCCACCATTAGAGCAATAGGGCATTTCAGTCACATTTTAGCAAAGCCCCTGTTACGTTACCCAAAGAATTAAAATTACATTAGGCAGACCGTTTTATCCAAAGTGACTTACATGCTATACAGTAGATCCTAGAAACAGCAACATGAGCAATTAGGGTTAAGTGTCTTGCGCAACAACATGTACTGGGTTAGGATAAATGTAATGTTCTTTCCATGTGCAGGCTACACATGTTTGAGCACGTTCTACAAAGTGACTTTAAATTACATTTACACTGTATATGTATGCCACATGCGGTTGGAGAATCTATCATATTGCGCCAATATATATATTTCCATGCTAGAGTCACAAACTCACCTCTAACAGTCCTCCAGAAGATCCTGCTGGGAGCTCTGAAGTGGTACGGTCCACGAGAGGGGTTGGTGTTCATCCTCTTGCGCAGGAAGGCAAGGTACTTCACTGTAGAGGGGGACATAATACAGACATTTAATCTGAGTTACAAATACTTTAAAGCCTTTGGCAATGGACACCATTTAGTATTCAATGTCTCAGATGGCATGTTAGGTAGTCTCATGGTGATTGAAACTCGAACAACAGTGTTACATCACAGACAAGCATATAAAGAGGTACAATGAAAGAGGTTAATTTAACAGGCATGTACCCTACTTACGCTTGTTGCGGTAGAAGTTTCCAGAAATGTTGATTCCTTCACATCTCACCACCACCACTTTGTGTCCTAAAAGACGACAGTCGTTTAGCATTTGGACATCAAACAAATCCAGTAATTGTAAGGATTACTAGCATCCCGTCTCAGATGGTAGTGCATGTGAGTTTTCTCATGGTCGTTAAACTCAAGCAAAGCTGTTGATTCATCATCATGGACAGACTGAGGCAACACCGCAGCTAGTATTTTGATTTAGTGTTCATATAGTCTCTATACATGGCTTGAGCAAGAACTGTTCAGTCAAATTTGAATGGTAACCCAAGTATTCGCATTTAAAACGTACCGAGCAGAACCTGTTTGGCCACAAGGGCAGCAAGCCGACCGAGTAGGTGGCCCCTGCCATCAAGTAGCAGAACCTGCAGGATTTAAAGAAAAAAGATTTAACGGTACAGCCATTTAGTATTCAATGTCTCAGATGGTAGTGCATGTGAGAGAGTCTCATGGGCATTGAAACTCGAACAACAGTGTTAAAACATCACAAACAAGCATATAAAGAGGTACAATGAAAGAAGTTAATTTAACAGGCATGTATCCTACTTACGCTTGTTGCGGGAGAAGTTTCCAGAAATGTGGATCACACATCTCACCACGTGTCCTAAAACACAGTTTTGACAAATCAGACAAATCCAGTAATAATTAATGATTACTAGCATCCCGTCTCAGATGGTAGTGCATGTGAGTTTTCTCATGGTCGTTAAACTCAGGCAAAGCTGTCGATTCATCATCATGGACAGACTGAGGAAACACCGCAGCTTCGAATACTGTGCTGCTTAGTATTTTTTATTTAGTGTTCATATGGCCAATATACATGGCCTGTATAAAAACAGTTCAATCCCATTTTAACGTTGCACATAAGTATTCGTATTTAAAACTTACCGAGCAGAACTTGATTGGCCACAAGGGCAGCAAGCCGACCGAGTAGGTGGCATTAAGTAGCAGAACCTGCAGGTTTCAAAGAAAGAAAGAGGTTCAACGCTATTGTTTCTACAACTATTGTTTTACCTAATCAAGTTAGCTTTCCTATCAACTTAAAAACACCAAATTCAACTTTCATTAAATAACTAAAAAAGAGATTGAGCAGCAGCTACACACCTTACTGAACCGTTCCACCATGATGTGCGAAAAGAAAGACACACGAGGTTGCTCGTGCTAAAAGGCAGGGGTAAGCGGAAGTGACGATTTTTTTTCCTTTCTCGTGGGAAGTGTGCACAAACGTTGCATCGCCTCCGTTTGTATGGAGGGAGAAGTTTACTTACAATATATCTATATTATTCCTATATATTTATATTTATAATAATGTGATGCTCTCTTGATTCCCAATTCAGATTTTTTTTTTGTGCTATTCTCAATTTGTGCTTTCAGATTTAAACCTGGACCTTTGCCGAAAATAGTTGTTTCTGCTTGCCAATATTGGGCTAAAATAAATACTCAAATGGGCTTTTGATGAATTGAGGGAAAGACATGTTACTATGAGGTTGTCATGCAAATAGGTCATGTATTTAGAGATAATGCACACTGGAAGAAACAACAATTTCAACGAATGTGAAACATTTCGATTTCCAAAAGTGTGCATTTAGTGCTGATGCACACAGATTTATTTAGTTCAGAAATCCAATGTATCTGACCTCTGTGCTTCAAGGACAAATTACCAATCAAACAAAATGAAGCCCTTATTGGCCCCATATACACTGTGCAAATTAGCTTGTGGTTATTTGATGAAATTGACATTTGATTGGCAGTATGCACCACTGAAACAGAATATCAACTGAAATGGCACAATCCTGTTTACAAAATGCATTTAATCCCAGCACATACTCCTAAACATTACTTTGGACCATTGTTCATTATTGACCTATATGTTTATACATAGGTGTTCTACCTTGTCATATCAAAGATGTCAGGGCTGCAACTTAATCACTTCAGTTAATGACGTGTATGAAATTATGAACCCAAGGTAAAGTCTTCAGACAGCTTGTTTGTCTTACCAACAGGCCATAACCTTAAATTTAGGTAATGCGCATCAACACAAAATAAAAAGCAGCAAATCTTAACATGCGCAAAGTTGAAATTGTGTTTGGTAATTCATTAACAAAATCATTGGATTTTCTATTGATAAACTAATCACCACAGCACTAAAAGGTAGAGCTATAAAAAGCATTTTCACTACAAATTAAGTTATACACAACACAAGGAAATAAGTGGATGAAGTTGTTGCCATGTGAAGCATTACAAATATCTAGTTGTTCTCCATTTAGTGTTTTACATGCAACATACTGACTACAAAAAAAGGGAAAAGGCTTGAAGGAGTTGTACAACTTGATTCACAGCATGCAATGGAAACACTGCAATCACTATGAACAGTTTTAATAATTCTCTAGCATTTACAGAACAATTCCCAATACATTCATGACCGTCCTGGTGACACAGTGCATGCAGAAATCTGAGTAAGTAATATAGGCATTTGGCTGGATAGATGAGAACTGGAACACGTTTTCTGCAGAGGGTTTCACTCAGTCGTCGTGCTTCAACTTCCTGATTTTTCCCTTGTGGCGGTCGATCTCGCGTTGCATTCGTTCAATCTCCTTTTTGTGGTGGTCAATCTCCTCCTGGTGATGCTGCTTCAATGCAGCCAGCTGCTCCTGCTCCTTACGCCTTGTGTGCAGATGGACAGATATAGTGGGGGTGACAGAGGAGCATAAAGGGTAAAGAGGGAGAAAAGAGTAGGAGGGAACAGAGAATGGACAAATATAAATTAGGACAGTAAGAGAAGAGCTTAATAAAAAAATACTTATATGGTTAGTCCACATTGGTGTGCTGTAAAAGAAAAATACATACTTAAAGTACAGCTCCTCCTCAGCCGCCTGCTTCTTCCCCATGGCTCCACCTGCCTCTCTGATGGACCCTCCACCGCCACCACCTTTTCCTGCACCTTTCCCCAGCTCACCCAGCTGAGAGAGGGCAGGTAAAAGTTTAGTACAGAAACAAATACTATTAATAAATAAAAATTTTAAGAAACAGTGGCTACAAATTTCACAGTTAAAGTTAATGTCCTTCCTGGGCTTTGTTAACAAGACTTGCCAATGTGATATTCAGGTAGAAGCAGGTGGACCAAATGAAAATGACCCTATTATGAAGGTCAGTAGAGCAACATGATTCTTTGTTTGCAACGTGATAATAGAGGCACTTGGAACAGACCAGAAACTGTTTGTGTAACAAGGACACCAAAACATCAGAGGACAAAACCAATAAATCCATTTTAAACACGCAGCTACAGGTGTTATATTTAGACAAGACTTACTGCGATTTAAATTAATCCTTTGTGATCGAGGACATTGTCGTTTAAACTACACAATCATTCTAACCTACAATCATGTCTCTAATTGTTGTTTAGATACTTGTCAGGTATATTTTTTTCGTTAGCTAAAAGTATTAGGCTAATTCAGCTCAAATTATTCTCACACAGCAGTTAAACACTCAAATTGTGTGTTTCCATGACGTATTTTACCTGGTCGGATGACATCCTCAGCTGTGAGGTGACAAAGGCCCTAACGGTAGGCCTCAAAAATCTCGCCATGTTTGATACTCACGTGTGAAAACACTTCTGACGGGATCGTGTCCTTGTCCTGAAAATACGCCACAGGACGGCACCATTATTAGCCAGACAGGGGTGACGACACCAGCATTAAGTTGGTCTGATGGGAAATTGAGGGAAGCAACAATTCATATATTACCAAACACGACGCAAACACATTTGATTTTAAATATAAGTAACAAGTAATTGCATACAGGGTGAGAGAAAAACATCGTACCCCTATTTACGAAATGGTACGGTCTCAAAGGTTTCAGCGTGATTCCGCACGTTCTCTACGCAGCTGCTGTCATCACGTTGATTTCGGGCGTTTCATTTTTTTAAATTAACATGTAGATTTTTAGTAAATATTACCATAAACAGATCTGATTGTATGTTTCCTTGAAGCAATTAGTATAGTAAAAATATTGAACTGATTATATGTTAACAAAAATGCATGTCTCTGATATATATATATATATAATGTGATGAATACTTACTTCCTGTAAGTTGTCGACAATACATTCCTCCTGTCTACATTACGATTTAAATAACTAATGCAAATGATGAAAGAAAAATAACTGAATTTGTTTATTTATATCTTAAGCATATGTTGCAATACAAGTTAAATATTAGAAAGCTACAATGAATCTATGAAAAGTTATTTCAGTTCACAGGCCTAATGGTAAATGAGTCCTAAGCCCATTTCTGTCCACAAGTGGCACAAGTAGTGAATTCATAAAAAAAGTATATGCCTTGTCAGATGATTATTGCTGGCATTTAACTAAAACTCATCAAGGACCTAAAGGATGTAGCCATGCTCTATCATGTTTAGAAACACATGCTTCTCGTTTATTTTGTCTAAATATACAAAATAAAAGAATCCATCAACAATAAGGAATGCTTTGAAGGATTTTATTCAATGCACTAAAGATAGAATGCAGTCTCCTCGCTGAACAAACCAAACACTGGCTTATGTGGGGAAAGGAACCTCGCGGACCCCCTTCCGCAAGTCCCCTGTTGCTTGCCAGGCAACTCTGGGCTCACTCTGGCCCAAAACCAAGAGAATAAACTAAGAAACACAGCATCAACTTAAAATTTCAAACCACATTCAACAGTTTTCACAATTCACATCATACGCCATTACTCTAACTCGTTTAAGTTACATATGTACAGGTATGGTTGGAACCTTGTCAGCAAACATATGCTTTAGAAAAAATAAAACAAGTTCCCTGCTGTGCATGTAAAAAATGATGTCTAAACTAAATTCAAATGAAATATTCTGCACTGCTCTGTTCATAATGCGTCCATCATCTGAACAAAAACAGATAAACAGAGGCACTCACATTTGTTTCACCATGACTTAGCATTTACATAGTTTATTTGCAAAATTGAGAATTTGAGTTGATGACTAGATTAACGTTTTTACTCTTGAGCTTGCTTGGAGATACTTCTAAAGAAGCAACAGTTGCACTTGAGAGACAAATCCAATTCTGGCCTGTGTATTTGCCAAAAGCATTGTCTTGAAATGTTTGTTTTCATCATGTCTTTTTGTTTTTCAAATCCGCAATAAATAAAAACTATAAGCTTAAAAAAAATGATGAGTCTCACAGTTGGATGTCTTGTTCACATCACAACAGAAACACACAATTATATAGGTTAAATTTCAGGTTTTGAAATGAAACACTGTCTTTTTTTTAAATTCTAAAAAGGAAGTGGAAACAAATTGTACAGAAATAGAATAATTTCATAAACTAAACCTTCAGGTCAATCTGCAAAATGTGACCTGTGCTCCAACAAAAGTTCTGGCTAAATTCACATTGCCCAATTATTATTGCTCCCAGCAAGTGCATATTAGGTGTCTCTGTAGAAAGAGTGCAGACTTAAGTTCAGGCTTAAGATACTTTTTAGGCTGGCTTGTGCTGATATGTTTTGGTTTTGGTTAAAACAAAGCTTCAAAGGGAAAAAAACAGAAAGTAGGGCAAGTAGAGAAATGACTAAAACAAGATTGCGTGGGGTGAGAGAGCAGATAAGTAGAAAAAGGCCAGGGTGCATCACTGGGCCAGGAGCGGTCTGCGGAGGCCCTTAGGAGGAGGCAGCAGTCGGCCCTCCTCCTTCCAGCCCCGTCAGTCCTGCTTGATGCTGCCCAGTGCTCTGAGGCGCTCCAGGAGGGGAGGGTGGGAATAGTGCCACATGGAGAACAACCAGTCAGCCACGGGGAAGCCCAGGTTGTCTTTGTTGAGCTTGATGAGGGCAGAGCAGAGCTCGGAGGCTTTGCCCATGCTGCGGGCAAAAGCATCTGCCTGGAACTCAAACCTGCGACTCAGGACTGTCAGACAGAAGGACAGGACCTGCAAAAAAAAAAAAAAATATATATATAAAAATCTAAATTAGCAAGGATGTCTTTTGTGAAATAATATATACATCTCGACAACACAAAAATGGACGGAAACTATGTTTATCAATCTCACACTCACCTCATTGTATGGGGAGAAGATGAACTGGAAGATAATCATCAAGCCTATTAATGTGGGTTGGCTGACATTAAAGCCAAAAGCTACAAACAGCTCCTTGCGTCCAATCAGAATGGCAAACAGGGAGAAGCACAAGAAGGAATTCATCTGCAGAAACAACAGAGTAAGCAGATGTTATTTGCATCTCAACTGACATCTAAAATGTCTACATTTGATCATGTGTAATCAGGTCAACTTGTAATTTTGATGCCGACATTGAGGGAAACAAAAAGTCACCTGACTGATGACGATATTCTTGACCATGTGGCCAAGCTTCCAGTGGCCAAGCTCATGACCCAGGACAGCAAGGATCTCAGAGTTGTTGCATCCTTTCTTGTTCTGTAAAAGTAGATGTAAGGGAACCACTGTTGAATTACAGACAGACACTAGAAAAACAATCAGATGACTGGCAGGTCACAGGTATCCCGAGAACAGGCCAATAGAACATTAATAGTTCTAAGTTCTGTTGACTCAGTGCTGATGGTAAATGTAGTCGATTGATACTATAAATTCCTTAGTGTGCACTTTATTGACAGAAAAAGCAAAGTTTGCAGCTGCAATATCCGTTGTCTTTGCAGTGTGGTCATTTGTCAGGACAGTGATGAAGCTGGATGTAAGGAAGAACTACAGGCTCCTACTTGTGATTGGATTTGTAGTCTCCACCTCTGGGTAATCAGGGGTGGTGCATGCTCTATATAGCGCTCAAAATGAGATCTACTAAACCTGTTGTAAGTTCTATTGTGCAAGTAAAAAAATAAAATAATAATAACTTCCTTGTTGCATTGCAAAATAGCCACGTTTCCTACAGAAAAAAAAACATTTTATTCAAAATGTTGTCAAGAAATATAAATGACGATTATTGGATGGAGAAGTCCAAAGAGGCAATCCATGTTGATTAGTTTGGGTGCTGTTTTTACAAAAAGAAAATACTATATACTGTTTTTTTATGAGTGCAATAAGAACTGAATAAAGTTCATGAACATGTAACCTTGAGCTTGGCTGTTGATTCGTTGGATGTATCCTCTCTCTCTGGCTGCTCGGGCTGCGGCTCTCCAGACTTGTTGAGAGGCGAGTAGTCTTCCAGCAGAGTGTCAAAAAGTACAATGCGCTTGTTCTTGAAGAACCCATAGAAGTATGCATTGCTGTGCGACGAACGCTTAGAACCTGGATATAGAAAACACTTTTAAGACGTTATATCTTATAACAAGTTGTTAAAAAAAAAAAGAACATGATATGTTGATGATTCAACAGGTATGTAGTCTTACTTTACCTTCAACCACGTAAACCTTAGTGAGGGGGAAGCTTATACTCTTGGCCATATCCTCAATGTCCGTCTTTAGCTCTCCTTCTGGCAAAGGAGCAAACTTGTCAAACAGAGGAGCAATGTAGTCCGCATAGATCGTGACAAGGACCTGAGAACACAAGAGAAGAAGACGTACGTTGACGAGTTTTTAGTCCCAGACAACCAGCCAAAGTGCAATTACAGAGTCAGTCCTTTATCACACAAAGATGCCTTTTCAACAAGTTATCTCATTGTTTAACAGAAGAACACTTACCAGAGAAACAGCCAGGGTGAAGAGCCAGGCGTAGATGAAAAAGTAGTCTCCGCCTATCTTGATGATGTAGAGGAGCAGCGAGGTGACAGGCAGCAGGATACACTGGGTCACAATAAACTTCTTCACAGCATCCTTGAGGAAGAACCCCAATGTCTGAGAGGAGCACAAGACATTCATATAAAAAAAGGCAATGGTGGAAAATAGAAAATGATCTGTGTGCATTTGAATGTCTGACTAACGATGGTCTGGGTCATAAACTGCTGATATTTTAAGTATCAAATAACCACACTGGACTTCAGATGTGGTTGTACATTTATTTTTGTTCAACTGCTGTGGTTTGCTGGAATTCATGATGAGAAGCTATCACAGTGAAAAATAAAGAGTTCCTGTCGCTTTATTTCATTGTTGCTGTCCATGCATTTCATGTTTCCAATTGTCATTGTTTTGCCAAAAATACAGTTAAAAACACAACCTTCATTGCAGCTTTGAAACTCATAAGAGATTTGATAGTGTGACACATCTCAAAAACATGTTGGATCCATGTTACACAATACATTATAGCGGTCATGCAATCAAGCTGATCATGGCTGCTGTTCTTCCTGAGGAAGGAAACCACAAACAACCACATTGCAGGCCTACAGAGCGTGTGTGCTGTGCAGTCTGTCAGTGTACCTGCTGGTTGAAGCCATGCTTCTCCTCTATGACAAATGTGTTGTACACACTCCAGGGAAGTCCAGTGAAGGCACTGAACAAGGTGGCAAGCGTCAGAAACACGAGTGACTGGGTGATCTCGTACTCTGAATCCAATCCTATGCGAGTCATCACAGAACCAGCAACATCCCACAGAAATGGGATTCCACCCAGGAGTAGGATCAACTGAAACGTTTTGAGAATAGCACAAGCCCATTACATTTCAAATTTAACACATTACATTCACATAAATAATGGAAATACTTCAACTCGATAGTGATCTAAACAATACCCCTTTAAAGTAAACAATCTGAGTATCTGGTCCCTTTCTATGTCCATTTGAACTTATATCAATAAGTTATGCACAAACGTTTTGACCATCACAGCTCACTAATATCAACACATCCTCAGTAACTATGGACTAAAGTACAAGTCAAGCGATTGATGACTTTTAATTTATTAGTCGTCTTACCGTCCCCTCAGTCTCAGAATAGAGTCCAGACCAAAAGCTGAAGTTGCTTTTATCCAGCTGATACAGACGCGACTTCTCAAATGTTTCGGAATCCATGATCTTCCACAGTTCCTGTGGCACTTGTGTTGTTGATCTGTATGTCCTCCTCTGTGAAGGGGGAAGAGATCAGCACTAATGTTACACATCTGTTCATTTATACTGTTTGCCAAAGATACAGATTTCAGACATATGGGGACCTCATGAGAACATTATATTGTAAAATGACCTTAAAATAAAATGAATATCCAATTTTCTTCTTAATCTTTCTTGATTCTATTCATATTAATGATCCAAAAAGCACATATTTAATCTATTGGTGTAAAAAATGTTGAATCCTAATTTATCAACACATGCAATGGCAGGTTTTTAATGGGTTAATGTGTTACCATGGAAAATAAACTCAATTAAGAAAACAGCAAATAATTATTGCTTGTTTAAAATAATGACTTCATCAAACCGTACTTGTCCTGCTCAAATGTTCATGTTGTCACGTAAAACTAAATTGGTAACACACACATTTACACTTTTGATTAAACCTGCATCATATTGTGCTACAATATCCTGTTTCTGTATCCGTTTCAATGTTTATTGTATTAGAAACATACATGTCTGCCAACATATGTCTACTTAAAAATAAAATTAGATTAAAACTTTACTTTGAAAAAAAGGTAAATGTTAATCATTGTCATAGTTTCACCTAGTGAAAAGACAGTCAGCATATTTGCACATGTTCGTGTGTAAACATGTTATATAAATGCTGTAAAACAACTAGGTTAGGTTAAACTAATACTGTTTTATTAACTTATATTACTCTTAAATATGCAAAAACATAAACATATTAACATAAATCCCAATTCCAGTTAGCTAACGTAAGCTTATTTATTAAATGCATTAGATTTAGTGTCTTTTTCCCCTAAAATTAACTTTGAGTCGGATGCTGTCAAACGATGAACTTACCTGTCTGTAAGAAAGGTATGCTTCCCAGAGATACACCGTCCACGAGAATCCCAAAACAGCATAAAATATCTGCTTCTCCACCGGCAGGTCAAATATACCTTCAACCATCTTTGCTGTGTTTTAGGTCTTTGTTGTTGGAGCAGGGCTGACTAGCTCGCGCGCTAACCGTGGTGGTAACGTCACCTAGCCTGACTGGTAGTTTTAGGCTAGCAGCTATTAATCTTCCACTCTACACACACACACAAGACAGACAACACGTTAAAGTTGAATAAAGGGAACACTATTTCCACGTTAAATCGACAGATACCGACTAAAATTGCAAACTGCGAGATCTATACACCCAGTTTCCATTCCTATGGCTATTACAGCTAATATCATTCCATTCATGCGAGATGCGAAACTGACGGCGAGGTGCGTCAACAAATTCTACCCCTGGTGAAACGACGACGATGACTTTGGTTCCGCCACGGATTTATTGGAGGTACATACTTCTAGGTTAACCCAATGGTTCTCAACCTTTTTTATATGATGTACCCACTGTAAAATATTTTTCCAGCCAAGTAACCCCTAACCAGCGCAAAGCATTCTTGGTGAAAAAAAAATAATGTAATACACAACACTGTGCCATCAGTGTCTGATTTAATATAAAATATATCAAATTTAGTTTATGAACTTACTTATATTTTATTAAATATTCATTAAATAATAATGTCTGAAGGATTTTTGAATGGATGTTACTTTTACATATATTTTTTAAAACATCTCATGTACCCCCATTTGAGAACTGCTGAACCACTAGTGTTAATATGAACTCATAGGAGCAGATACACCACATACATTTGTCTTTGATACATGGTTGACTCTTACATTCGGTTTAAACCAAAACGTTTAAAGACGTTATCCATTGTTAAATGGTCGAAAAGCAAAGAGTCTTGTCAAAATAATTAAACAAGAGACGTGTGAACGATTAGGTCTACTGATAATGCACTCATACTTTTCAGTTACTGAACTTCACTTAAGAGTGAGCCACCAAACAAACACATGGCTGGTGTTTACAGAGAAAGTATGGCAGAAGTCGTTTATTGTTCAAGGCCTCAATCTTTTGAAAATATATATATATAAATATATATATATTCCAAGGTCAGTGAAGGCTATTATTACCGTCCCAAAAAAAGAATCAATGCTAAAGACAGAAGTTTTATTCAAAAGAAAATAACCTGCACGGAGCCCGACCTTAAATTTGTGTAGTATCTTTTTTTACCATAAACACTGCAGATGATGTGAAATCAATCTCCCACTGTAAAAAATATTCCCATGCTGCATTGCATGAAATGGCCCCAGAATTTATGTGTGAAACTTTAATTCAACACATTTCTGATAATAGCACCTCATTGGGTACCATTAATAGTAAATTCTATATTCCAGGCAGTGGAATAAAACACAACACAGATGATTGTAAATTAATTAATTGTATTTTCAACTTAGCAAACTTCGATGCCATTTCACAGTGACTTTGCATATAAAAAACAAGCCACTTACACAATTCAGAAAGTAAAGGGCTTCGTTTCCACATTTATTTCTTTAAAAAGTGTTAGATACATATCTGCCAACTGCATCCCTACACTGCATTAATAGAAACTAAAGTGAAAAATAACATATTCCTCTAGTATTTTTTTCAGGAAGGACGTTTCTTTTTAACTCACATTTTCACACAACTGAGAAGGCCTTGCAATACATTACAGACCATTTCTAACAATTTGAAAATCTGTACATTATCTTGGAATAACTACAGTATATACACATGTGATAATTAGTTAACATAACAGGTGTTATCTGAAAGCTTTCTTATAACAGATGTCTAAAAAAAAAATCCACTTGGATCCAATGTGCACTATTTAAGCTTCTTTTTTTTAAATCTTAAAGCTAATATCATTTCTATAATTACTCAGTTTGGCAACTTAAAAGAAAACAGCCAATACTAATATTTTGGGAGAAAAAAAAATACTGGTACAGAATGCGAAAATACAAAGTCATTTGTCATAGCTATGTTAAAAAGGTGCTCAGTTAAATTAACTTCCAAGAAGCAATTTGCTGTTGGAGTTTGACGGGAAGAGGTCAGGCAGGGTGCTGCTGCACACTGGTCTCCCCAGGACCACCACAGGTCTGAGGTACTGAAGCTGCTTAATAGCCAGGTCCCCACACCCGGCCAGGGCTTTGTCCAAGATGGATTTCAAGTTTTGGATTGATGTGAAGTCTGCAGTCATAGCGTGGGGCTTCAGCAGCGGGCAATAAGCGCGCCTGCTGCGGGTGTGAGAGATTCCCAGCTGGTTGTTCTCCTTAACAGAACAACTGCGTTTGAAAGAGTCTCGCCGTTTCCCCGACACCACATTTTTGTCTTTTGGGCTCGTCTCTTGGATGAACCTCAGGAATGAGGACTCAAAGCCAGTAGGCTTATAGGCGGCAATGTCAAAAGGGAGTGGAGGAGGGCTATGAGGCTGAGTGTCTTTCAAGTTTGAAGGTGGTTCAGACAATTCGTTTTTCCGTTTTAATGGCTGACGAGCAGGAGTAGGCAACAGAGCTGAACCGTTCAACATTTTACCCCCATCCTTGGTGCTCGACACGTCTTGGAAGCCCTCCTCGGTGGTAAAGCGCAGCGAGCACGGTGGAGAGAGGTCAACAGTGAGGGGACGAAGAAGAGGTTTGATTTTATCTAAACTTAATCTCTCCTCCGGTTTCTGACTGTTCTGTGTTGCTGCAGCCATGTCTTCATGCCCACCGGTGCTCGGCTCACCGTAAAGTACCTCGTCTGCACCAACAAGGACGCCATTTCTCTCAACAGGTGGGGGCTCCTCCTCTTCCTCCTCTGGGAATCCCAGTGCATCATGATTAGCCTCCTCCTGTGGCTCTGCCTTAATGGCGTGTAAGCTCATGGGCGCAGTCAGCCCCCCTGTGTTTTCTGGCTCTGCCTGATACTCCATTTTGCGAACTCCATTGGGGGAACACGCTCCTGTGACTGTTGGCCTGGCCGACTTCCTCTGAATCAATTCCTCCAGCTGCTCAGCATTAAAAACCAGCTCCGCTATATTCTTAGAAAGCTCTTCCCGACGCATGCGGTGAACTCTCAGGTAGTGACGGTGCAAGCTCTTCATGTACACGACAACAGAATCGCAGTCCTGGACCATGCATGGGTAGGCCACGCGCATACTGCGATCCTGGCACATCTGCAGTGCTTCTTCATGAGATCTGAAGACATAACGGCTGGAAAAACTTCTTCTCTTGCTTTTTGTTTCTTCCGACACTTTGTCCTCCACAGCCACCTCCTCCTCTTCCATTTCCTCGGACTGCGGGGTCACTTCGGGCTTTGGACTCGATCCCTCAGCCTGCATGGTGGTTGAACCGGGTTCTTCTTTCTGAGGACTCGGTGGTGCGACGATAAGCTTCTTTTGGCATCCAGTAATTGACTTTTTGTGAGTGCTCTGCAGACGTACCACCAGTGAATCGTAGTACTCACAGTGACTATAAAGTGTATGTTTTTTAAGTGCATCATCATGGCTGAACACTCTTGTACATCCTTCAAAATTGCACCGTATTAGCTCTGGTGGCGGAGAGTGTACATCACGAGTGTGACGCACTAGGCTGCTTTTAAGGTGGTAGGAAGCGTTGCAGTTGGCAAAGTGACACTTGTACTGGGGCTGAGGCTCATCTAAGTTTGGGAAAGGCCTTTTCTTGGCAGGCTCTTTTCTGACTTCTGGACTGTGATGCGCATCTAAATCTTTTTCCAACAAGAGCTGAGAGCGATTGTAATGATGTATCAACTGTAGGTGGCGTACCAGGCCTCCCTGGGTGGAAAAAGCAGCATCACAGTTTTTCGCTACACAATGAAAGGGTTTACTGAATTTATCCAAAATATAGCAGAGATTACCTTTGGCTACCAGACGTCTTGTAGTTCGGACCTGTTGTGTGGTCGTATCCTCACTTTCTCCCTTCTGCTCGTCGTCTTTCTCTTTTCCCTCCGCTTCATCCTCTCCTTCCTCTTCAGACGGAGAATGATTGTCACTGTTGTCTCCATTCTCGCTTACCACAGTTGAATTCTTTTTCTCCTGTTGGAGTTGCAACTTGGGGATCTCTTTCTTCCATACTTTTAGACCGTGGTTCGTCAAGGGCTGAGATGTAGGGTCTTGTTTAGGGTCTTTTCCCTCATACCGTATAGATGCACAGCTTATTTTGTCCACCAAAGTCTCACTCAGGTTATGAATCTGAATATAGTGAGACCTCAACAAATGTTTCTGTCTGTGACTCTTGGAACAAAGCTGGCACACATATGGCTTAAAAGATGTTGTTTTCAAAGAAGTCAAGTTTCTGGCCTGCTCTACAGTGCGGCCATGTTTGGTGTTATAGTGTCGCCGTAAGCTGTAACTCTGAGCAGTCCTAAAGCCGCAACCTTTCATCTCACAGATATATGGCTTGGCAGTGGCTAATGAGTCAACACTGCCTTCTTCATCAGCTTCTGTTGCTTGCTCAGTTTTGACTTTCACCTTTTCCTCAGTAAGGGCCTTCTTCTGAATCAACACAACAGGAGGCTTTGCCATGATTGCCAGATGAAGAGATATTTGGGATGCAGTAGACTCAGGGTTGGACTCAGGAACCTCACCTTTCACACCGTGAGGCGCTGAAGAATTCAGGTCCAGTTTACCGAGCCTAAAGAGAATTCCGCTCAGAGCATTATTTTCAGTTTGAAGGGTTAAAGAGTTTGTTTCATTATTTTTGGGATGAGTGGCTTCTTTTCTTTCTTTGTCAGCTTCCATGGGTTGAAATGGAGTTGAGTGCTCCTCTTTTTTCTTCTCCTTACTGTCTGGCTCCATTTCAGTCTTTATCCCTTTGGACTTTGAGCCTCGCTCTTTATCATGTTTGTGCTCTTTGTTCTCCAGTTTAAGGTGTTCTGGGTGGGCACATTTAAAATGCCTCTGAACATCTCTGGCTCTAGAGAAAGTCATGCCACACTTCTCAAAACCACAGGTGAACTTACTACCATCAAAACACACAGCAACCAAGGTCATTGAGGCTTTGGGCTCCTTGCTATCAGATGCTTGCAGAGAGGAGGCACAACTTACTGCAGAAGCGCTTCGGACGTCTCCATTTACCGTCTCCTCTGCATCAACTGCCTTATTGGGGCGTATTGTTGCCTCAGTGACCGTCCTAAGAAGTTTCCGCTTTGCCTTCCTCTGAGCCTCAAAGTCTTCTTCAGAGAAGGTAATGTTGTGTGTGGATAAATGCTTTATGAATTCTTTTTTGGATAAATAGTATTTACTACAATCAGAGCTAGAGCAGGTAAACGCTGCATCTCTGAAATGTTGTGCTTCATGGTGATAGATTTGGCCCAGGTCTGAACATGTGACGTAACAATCCTTGAGGCCACACTGGTAGTTTAGGTGATAGCCGTGGGTCTGTTTGTGTGTGACAAGTTCATTGGAAGTAGTAAACTGAGCGCCACAATCCATAACCACACACATGTAAGGCCGATCTCCATAGTGAACTCTTCGATGTTTGCGGTGATGGTATGCAGAGACAAAATGGCGTCTGCAAAAAACGCACTTCTCCCGCTTGTCTCTCACCTGATGAAAATGTTTCACATTGTCATCACCGTTGTGCTCCGACTTTAAATGGACATACAAGTACTTGGAATGTTTAAAGGTCCGAGTGCACCCGGTTCCTGGACACGGATACTCATCCCGGTTCTGCACACTGAAGTGTTGGTCAATGTATTCGAATGTTACATGCTCGTCATTGTCCACATTCGTCTCCTTCACCGTCTTGGCTTGTTGCACGATGTGATCCAGCACATCTGGATCATGTGTGGATTTGTAATACTGCATCAAGGAAGGGTCAATAGTGATCTCACCTGGTTCAATATCAATATCATCATCCTCATCCACCCGTCTCTGCCCGTCCTCTTTCTTGATGTTTATGTAAAGATGCGTTTCACTCTGCACATGGTCTTTCAGATGAGGAACGAGATCCCTTCTGCTCTTAAACCTTTCCAAACACAGAGGGCAGGGGTGGCTGTTGTCCTCTTCATGTCTTTTGGAGTGGTGAATGAGTTGGGTGTCAGTGACCGACCTCTTACAAATCTGACAGCAGAACCTGCGTTTCTTTGTTTCTGATTCGCCTGGGATTTCTGCCAAGTTAGAAGACTGCTTTTTATCAAGCTGCCCATGGCCATCAACACTTCCATTTATCCACTTTTGATGCTCAGATTCTACTTTCACTGTGATTCCCTGTGGCTCATGTTTACCCTTCTCTTTTTTGTCTTCTACCACATCCTCTTCTTCCTCCTCTTCCTCCCCTTCAGACTCTGGCATCAACCCTAGAAGGGAGATGCAGTGATACTTGAGAGTTTTAAAGTCCCAGAATTCAGGGTCAAAAGGCCAGTATGCTTTCAATGCTAGTAGCAACTCGCAGCGTAGTGAGTTAGGTATGACCTCATTTTCCTGGTCGTACTTTTGGTCTGGGCGTAAGTAAAGCTCCCGAAGGGACCCAAAGACGTCCTGGCTGGGGCCGAGCAGGAACTCTGTGAGTAGGCAGGCACGTAATACTTCAAGGTCCCCTGGAAGTAGGCGGGACACGGTCTTACAGACAGAGATCCTCGAGTCGGAGTCATCCTGCTTTGGAAGTTGAAGGGATTTGACACAAAGTTCTACTGAGGCAGGTATCCCCATTTCCTCCGTCTGAAAATAAAGTGATGCATTATTAGCATTAGCACTTTTAAAGAATCATAGTGCATTAAAAAAATAATAATAGTTATCACACACTGTTATACATTCATCACATTCTGAAAGTCTGTAGGTAAAATGTCAAAGTTAAAAAAAGAATTAGCAACTTTTAGTTCCTCTGTTTCGTTCCTGTGGCTCCTTAGTGCCTACTGCCGTATTTCTACCACGTGGTTTGGCTCTGCATCCACCAACTCAAAGAGTATGGCTGTTGGGCTCACCTCTGTCTGAATGACGCGGACCAAGCAAAGCAAATGGTGGACAGTTTTGGCAATGGCACCTAGCTGAAGGCATCGTTCCAGAAGAGACATCGATGAGGGGTCGATCCTCTTCTGAAGCTTACTCCACAACAGAGTCAACTCCCTTTGAATAGAAAAAAGAAAGAAAATATAGTTATTTTCAAATGTTCTTTTTCTTAAAGCTATACCCACATTTGACTGACTCTCTGATGACCACAACAATAACAAAGAAACAACGCATTTGTTCAGGCACCTTTCATTTGACCGTAGCCATAAATACATAATGTACTATACATCCAACCCAATCACTTGGCCCAAAACAGGGACTACTCACCAGGAGCAGTAAAGGCTCTGCTGCTGAAGCTGCTGTGTCAGGAAAGTTGTGCACAAGATGAAGGCGGTGTTCTCCTCCCCCTCTGTCTCCAAATTACACGTGATCTCCAGTACATCCTTACAGTCAAGTCTGGATATCTGTTCATGGAGTAAACACAATGCTGACAGCTTAAAAAAAACAATATGACAGACAACACACCCTCTATGCATGATCTAAATTAAAGTTTGGAAATCACATGTGTAATACTGGGTATAATCAATTCCTCTATACCCAGTGAGAAATTATGCTAAAGTTAACCAGTCAAGGGATGCACCCTTATGATATGTCGGATTGGTGCGATACGCGTGCTGAAGCTGAAGGTATAGATCGGTATAGGTATTAATTTAGGCAAAACTTTAGGTGCCACATAAATTACTTTCAAATGATATATTAACCTGTCAGGGGTAATGTGGCAAAATACTATACAGAAGACAGCAACTTAATTTTCCAACATTATATAGTATTCTTCATTATGTTACGTAGAAGTATATATATGCATATATAGCGATATGCATTTAACTCTTGGTAATTCAATATATTGGTCCATTATATGCATTGAAAGTAAGGAAAGTGGGAAGTGTAATCTCTTAACAGCTCTAAAAGAATGATAATATTTAACTGAACAAACAAGGTCTGACAGCATACAGAAAAATGAGTGGAGACAGACATCAGTACAGAGGCAAGGCCAAACAATGAGTCATAGGAGGACTTGTATTATGAGTATAAGGAGGACTACTGCTACACAAGGATCTTTGATTTAAACAAATTACTAAATTAAAACGGCACAGATCATTGCCTGATTCAATGCCAACTCATTGTCCCTATGATCAGAAAAACAGTGCTGGGAAGACAAAACAGATGCCACAACGAGTCTGTTCCTCAATCTAAAGACCTCTTAAGCCTCTATTTGCATGCAAATTTGGTGCTCTATTTTTGCAGACGGTGCACTATATAAATAGACACCTTTTAACATTTATTTTTAAAAGATTTGACTTCCAAATATTTCCAAATTTTTATTCAACATTTGAATAAAATCTATTTTATATTACCAGTAGGGTGAGAATTACTGTTCCTGTGGATGTTTGTGTGTGTGTCCGACTTCTGACAATCGATGGTGCGTCATCAGGATTGACAGTCTGCTGTGACCCCTCAACACAGCCTGCCAGAACCATATGTCTCTTCATGCATTTTAACCATTACTTTGAACTGTTTAGACCTATCATGCAATCTTTATTGCAACATGCAAGTCGTAGGTTTCACAGCCAACTCAATACGTGAATACATTTGTCTTGCCCGCCTGAACCATTGCTGTTACGCAACATTTAAATCACAGTTGTCAAAACTAAAAAAGGAAAACTCTATGACTATGCTAAAAGAGCATCGTGGCAATAACTGAAAGTCTAGTGCAAGTATTCCTCTCCTTGTTCACAAACACAAAGTGGTGCAATACCTCCATGATGGCCTCCTCATTGGGCAGCAGGTGACAAAGCAGGGAGACAAATGTTTGACGAAAGGTAGCTTGGTTGGAGATGACGCTGCATTCAGTGCACGCTTTGGCCAGCACCACTGCCTTGGCCACTTCACCCATCTTCTCGAGGTGCTTCACCCGCATCTCCATGAAGCCCTCGCCCTCCAAGCTGATGTATGCATCAACTAGTGACAGAATGGGAAGAAGATCTGATTAGCAAACTAGCTTGACACGGCCGACGCGATACTAAGCACAAAAAGGTAAAGCAGTCTAAATTAAATGATCTAAAAAAGTTAACTATATTCCAACCTTCTTCCAGGTTGGTGGGCTGGCCGGTGAGGAGCGATGTAAGGACAGGGTTGCTCCACGCTCCTCCCTCTCCTGTGATCTGGAGTAAAGCTTGGAGGTCTGTGCTTCCATACTGTAGCAAGGTATCATGGGCAATCTGCAGAAGACACACAAACTTTTATATAACTAAATACAATTTTAAAATAACTATTTGTGTGTAAATTGACTACATTAGTAGATTAAATACATCCACTAAATGCTGTTGAGCCTTGAGCCGAATAGATGCCAAAAAATATAAGTCTACTGTATTTGAACTTACACACCTTTTTAAGTCTAAATCCCTATATACATAATTACTGGATTTGATTTTTCCTCGAGGAAAGGTCTGTAACCATCAGCAAACATTGTTTAGAAATAAGTCCCTGTACCTGAACAGAGTGGTGGAACTGAACCCAGGCTTCATACGGGATTTCATTCTCAGGCACTGACAGCAGCAGTTCAAAACAGCTCCTACAAGAAATGACAACAAGATTACAGCGATTTATATTACTAATAAGTAATATTACTAGTAATATTTATATTATAGCAAGGACAGAAAACCACATTTGTATTTATTATCTATTCAGAACCTTGATTTGGTGGGTAATTTGTAATAAAGCGGGAAAATTCCCTAACCGCTTGCCCGTTTTAAAAATGGGGGTAAAAGACAAACTAGCTAGTGGCACATTAAACCTGTAAGGTATATGAAGGGTGTATAGCAATGTCTGAGTGAAGAACTTAACTGTCTATCATCCAATGTACAGATAAGAGAAATGTTCAAAGCAAATGCCTGAATTAATACTACATTAGGCAAACTAAGAATTGGCAGCTTATGTTGCTAGGCTATTAAAGACTTACAATATATTTTATCCTTAAATCCAGATGGTGAACAGTTAAAAGGGCTCCACAACACAAACTGCTAAGTATACACATAAGATAAACAATAATAGCTATAATTAATATACTTTTTCTTTTTTAAATTGGATCAAATTTTTAATACTCACAAAGCTAGTCTCTTCAAAACAAGGGCAACTCTGTCCGACTCTGCAGTGAGGTGAGATCGGGCGGCAGAAAAACAGTTTATGGACAGACAGTAGACCTCCAGAAGAGGCAGACCATGCTCCATGGAGTTCCTGCTCCCAGCATAGTGCATCAGTGCCTATAAACACACAGAAATGTCACAAAATGTGAACAATGAAGAAAAAGTTACGGTAAATGTAAATTACTCTAAAAAAAAAAATTTTTAAAGCGCAGTGAACAAAAGAGATCATGTGAGAGAGACATTTGACTCGATAAACAGGTGTTTTAAACCTGAGGGAGATACCAGTCTACACCTGATCGATCCCAGCTGACACCGTCTGGTGTGAGATGCTCCTGATTGGGCCTGAGGGGACTTGACTGTACAGCATGCCACAAACCTGTACTGTCAGTAGCGAGCAAACATGCACACACAAAAAAAACGTACGTAAGGAGGAACACATAGTTACTTTAATTACTTACCGAAATGTGTAATGTTTGCACGCTTAATTTAACTAAATAAAAAAATGTATTTCTCTGAAATATAATAACATGACATTTTAAAATGTGTTACAAATAACATATTGCAGTACAAAAAAAAGGTTCTGTTCTCTTATTTACACTATACTTTGAACAAGGGGCGCAATGTTAGTAGACTGCTGCATCACACATTAAATCATCATCCCTATCTATATCCCAGACGTCCCCTTTTCCAGACAGCCGAACCCTTGCTGGTTACTGCTTGTGTCTACAGAGGCACTACATTAATTCCCATAAGTCTAAATATATGGTACCCTCTCAAAGGGAGCCAAGAATACGGTCTCAGTCTCAACCCTGGAGACCCATGTCAGTGTACTAATTACCTCCAGACTATTTCCGACTTCACAGACAATTAATACAATACTTTGTTTAATATCAAGCCCCAAAAACACATTTATCCAAGTCAGTAAGTTACTAACCAATAAGATGTGTACATTAAAAATAGTTATTGTTGTAGAAATTCCTTTCTAGTATGACTCCAATGTGAATTACACAATATATTTTGACATTGCTTTGTTTGAGTTTACACTGTTTTTGGTAGCATGTGCATATCACTGCCAGATATAAATCTTGTGCATGCAAGTATCACTTTAGGCCAAATTAAAACAAACAACAGCTCCCATCCTAACACAGAACGCCTGAAGTCACTTGGCTAATGAATAACTATTCTCTACTATCAACTTTGGCTGGTGACCAAGTTTTAGTGGAAGACAGGTGCATTGCCTTGTGCAGTGAACATGAAAGTGCTTTGTTTTATAAAGCAGATAACGTCACCACCACAAGATGGATATCAAGGCACTTCCCCTATTTTTACCGATAATACCATTTGTTTTTACACTACTCACGATTCTATGCTATTGAGAATGAGAGTCTCCATTGTTATCAATAGAAAAATAATGTCAGCCCCACAACACTACACTAACATTTGAGATCGCAGAATCCATCCATCCATCCATTATCTGAACCGCTTATCCTCTTTAGGGTCGCGGGGAGATCGCAGAATTTGACACTAAATCATGCAACTTCAGAAAATTACCTCGCTAAATGTTCCTTTTGCAGTCGCTACAACGTTACGGCGGCACTAGCGAGCACATTTCAATAAACATGCCGCCCCGCCCCACACACATGCAATCGTGCATGATGTGCAAACTGTGGCAATGTCATGTGTATACAAGCATCCGTGAGGTTTCCCTTTATGACAGTGTGTTTTGAAATAAGACCAAGCTGCGCGAGTTAACGTCACATCACTGAGTTAACCGTAATAACTTAGCTAAACCAGCAAACAGGCAACACATTACCCAGTTGACAACGTCATGTTGCATTACCATTAGCCCAACGATATTAAGTTACAGTGTCGAAGCGTGATATTATTATATGCATGCGCGAATAAAAACACAGATCAGTAGCTGCACGGTTACAGACCAAGCCTAAACTTGAACAGGTAGCTAGCGGGCCAGCAGCCGTCGCAGATTAGCTAGAAAAGACAACCGTGGGTAAGCTAACATTGAGCTAACGGTCGCTGCGCTGCTGCCTGTGTACGTTACCTGACAGAAGTTGTCGCAGTACTCCGTGGAAGACGCTGTGGATAATTCCTGCTGCCTGAGTACGTCTTCAAAGGCTCTCAGTGTGGCCAGGAGGGTTTCCATTGCCACCAGAGTGTCGTCGGCCGTGTCCAGGGCCCGGTCGCTCCATTCGTGCTCCGGTTCGACATTATTCTCCGCCATCTTCACTCTCCGCCACGGCGCGTATGCAGTGCGGTCTGACGCCGCCTTCAAGCGCTGTCGGAATATTTAGACGCTTCAGTTAAACTTCACACGAACATAATGGGAAATGGGGTCGACTTGGAGAAATGGGATGTTACGTTTACTTGTATTATTTGTAAACTTTATGTTTTTATTTAGTTTAAACTTCAATTGAATTACCTAGCCCTCAGAATATTCATGAATTATGTGTCTTTCTTTTTGTTCTCCATTTTTCCATTTACATACTACATACTGTATTTAATACTAAGCATTATATTATATTATATTAGATATTCCTTTATTAGTCCCGCAGTGGGGACATTTGCAGGATTACAGCAGCAAACAGTGCACGCAAGAGACATAGTAAAATCAAAAAAGTTATATAAATAATAAACGGCAAATAACTGTAAAAACTGTAAGTATAACAAACAGTAAAAAACTACATGTATATACATACATCCAGACAGAATAAATATAACTATTATTATAACAACACCTACATTGTAAAATAAAACATTGCACTTGTGCAAATCACTTTGAACTAAAATTGTAAAATCGTCCTTATAGTTTAATGCTTTTCCACACAATATGTGATATGTACTTAATTTAATATGAGTGAGAGTTAGTACCATAAATAATAGGCTTATGCAAATGTTAATTTATGTATTTCGTGGTTTAATTTATTCATTAACTTTGTTTACTACTCATATTCCGTGATTATAGCATGACATTATGTTTCTTTTCTTTTTTACTCCCTTGTTTGCGAAATAGTGTTTTTTGCGTCCCCTACCGGAATGTGTGTTTGTATTTTCCTTGACCCGGAAGTACAATTAATTCCTCTTGGCCACGCGTGTGGAAAGGTAAGACAAGCTCAACTTGGTATACGAAGATGTTTTTTAGAAGGAAATCTGATAAATCACTTGCTTTCTTGAGCTAATAATTTCTGATGGGCACACGTTTTACTCCTCAAGACCTGATTTGATCGCGTAAAATCCGTGTCCGTGTTTAAAACGTCTACATTGTCTGATTTACGGTTTTCTACTCACCAGGATCAACCATGGGGAAATCCAGACAAACGGGAAACCACGCAAGTGACAAAAAGAAACACATTGCAAAGACATGGAAGACGAAACGCAGAACTAAAGACCTGGACCAGATCCACTCGGACCTGAAGCCTGAGACAGCAGCCAAGCTGCTACATCAGGAGGTGGACATCGACGTGACGGGATGTGCTCAACACTACTGTTTACACTGCGCGTGAGTTGAGATGAACTGTACCCGTTTGTCCTAAAAGCGGGTTGGATCAGGATAACTCTGGTTATTGGTCATTTAGTTTGGTCATCATCAACATATTGGTCATCATCATTAAGTCTTATTAGAAATTGTAGGTGAGCTGAACTGGCCAATGGTGGGGCAAGTACTCGGATCTTTTACTATAGTAAAAGCAGCATTATCACAGTGGCAGTTTAATCTGCTCTAAGGAAAACTGCTGCATTAAACATTTTACTAAAATAAAAGTACATAAGCATTGGCATCACAATTGTCTTACTGTATTGAAAGTACTCATTATGGAGGATGGCACATTTCAAAAATATGTACATTATTGTTACTATATGTTAATTATTGACGCTTTAGTGTGTAGGCATCACATGTGTGCAGCTGTTAAAGGTGGGGGCTGATTGGTATGGCAGGGTAGCTTAATCCACAACAATACATCATATCTTATTAATTAATTAATGTTTTGTATTATCAAGCAGTACAGATATTAGACATTATGGAATTGACAGAATGTTATGCAAAGCCTGAAAGCAACTCAAGTTGTTTCTGTGTGCATCAAGTCTCTCTTCCAAAAAAAATATTTAACTCATTAAAATGACCTGATTAAGTAAAGGTTATGCTAAAACTTTATTTTGCAGTTAGCTTTTAACACTGTGGCACTTCATGTCTTGCAGGAGATATTTTGTGGATTTGAGGTCCTTGAAAGAGCACTTAAAAACTAAAGTGCACAAAAGACGGTAAGCCACCATATTTCATCCATGCATTCTTGTATTATACACTCATATTTCTTGGTGCAAAATGTTTGCCTAATTTCTGTTTCCTGTAACTGTGCAGTGGCCAAGTATCCCTATAATCTTCAGATCCCCTCTTCTTTCTCCATCCAGGTTGAAACAGCTCAGAGAGGCGCCCTACACACAGGCGGAGGCTGAGAGAGCAGGGGGGATGGGCTCCTACATCACTCCAGAAAAAGTAGAAGTGAAGACACAGACCGTGGAAGAGGACATGGACTGAGAGCAGCTCAACTGAACCCATGGACTGATCAATTCAATTACAGAAGCATTTACAAAATGAATGATGCTTATATTATTTCTTGCTCTCACAAGTGTTTAGTGCATTGTTAAATGTTGGACACATTTAATTTGTCTTTTCAGCTGTTAGACAGCTGTCTATCAACAGAATCAGGAAAGGCTTTTCTTAATCTGGTTAATGTAAGGCAACATGTGCCTATGTAAATATTGGGTCTTTGTGGAATACTAATAAACTATAACATAGAGCAGATTTTGATTGCATTTATATGGGATTATAAAGTTTAAGTAAAGCATTATTTCCTCAGTTTTTGTCCTGTCCACCCTGTGCTCATATAATCTGAAAGAAAGGGTCACACAGATTTAATTTTAGGGATTACATACCAAAAAAGGTTGGTCCAATGGGGTTAAATATACTTTAGTTGGAGGCTTTGGGTCCATATCTTGTTATAGGCAAGATCACATTTCTGGAGTTATT
Organism: Cottus gobio; assembly: GCA_023566465.1. Classification (NCBI taxonomy): domain Eukaryota; kingdom Metazoa; phylum Chordata; class Actinopteri; order Perciformes; family Cottidae; genus Cottus; species Cottus gobio. The sequence goes on from CM042228.1 coordinate 10,331,538, forward strand.
AATTAAATATTGTAATGGTAGACTGCAGTCTGAATCTGTCTTTGGATTTTAATTGTGTATGACTGGTCTACCCTTTGTGTATGCCCACATTTCAACTATGCAGAATGAAAACCTCCCACAAACTAAATATGAAATTGAGTTATTGTCATAACATAACACAGCCCCATTGTAGACATGTTGCATTTCTTCACTTCCACTGGTAATAATGAAACTACACAAAATAATGACAGTGTGCATTGGCAGGGAAACATATAATTGAGGCTTTTTAGCAGACATTCCTTGGACGAACAATGCAACACTGCCCCTTTAAATGTGGCGACAAAGTTAGAGGTAATGTAACCACTTCCGGTTATTACTTTCAAAATAAGGCGATCGTCGCTGAAACGTCAGAAAGCGGGGAAGTATGCCCGGGCCGGAACCAACGTTAAAATCATTTATTTTCACGAAAGCAACGAACAACGTTGCGAACTAAGCAAATCAGTGTGTGTTAATTATGGTAATTATGGTGAAACACCGAATCACGGCGGAGGAAAGCATTGCGCTTTTGTTTTGGAACATCCGGGGTTTTCTGCTACTACTTTACCACTTGACGCATTTTAACCACGTCCATATGGCTCTAAACTAGATGTGGGAAATAAGAAATCTGTGCTGTTAGCTAACAATACACAGCTGTTGCCAGCGATTGCAACGGCCGGAAGAGACGCGCGGTCCCCGGCTACAGGATAACAGAAGTGCCGCTGGAGTTGCTTTTTTTTGTTGACGTTATCCAACGATCATGCCTTTGTCCAAATAGCTGTGTTGGAGGTCGAGGATGGCCGCAGACGTGGATAAAACAATCCCCGAGGATGAGAGCAACGTTTCACAGCGGAACGGGCATCTGCGTCCGGGCTCCGGGTCCTGGATCTTCAGGGGGATCTGGACGCTGCTGGTCCTCGCCGCTGTCCCTCTCCTCGCCTTTGGGATCAAGTATTATCAAGATGCCCAGCTCCTCCAACGTCATGTGAGATCTACATCTGTGATAACGTTACACACGTCTTATAATTCAGCAGTGATCTTAATTTGAAAACAACTGAAAGAAATAAAAAAGCTCAGAAAACGCAAATTGACTGTAGAATGTTAAATTAATAGAAAGTTTGCATTAACATTAAGGTACATTGTTATTATGACCTATATTAAGTGATTACTATCGCACTATTGCATGCACATTTTGTGCTTATATTTCACTGCTATTCTCCTAAGAAGGTGTGTTCAGGGTCATTATTTGTAAGACATCAGTCGCCACAAAACACCACATCTGCAGTTTTCCACCCATGGTGTTTTATTAGGGGAGGTGGATGTGAGTCACAGCTTGTGAAACTCAACCTCTTGTGTAAATCCACTCTTGTTTGGCTACAGAGGGTCCTTCCCTCCCCCTCCATTATACAGACGCTAGTAGGCACGCATCAGACTGAGAAACACATCTGTGGCCTCTGGGCTGATCTTTATCCAAACAAGACACTGCTGAGCCACAAAACACGATAGTAACATTGATATATGTTGTAGTACTCCTAAACAGAAGACCATGCATCTACAACTGTGTTTTGATTTCCACAAATATCTGTGCTTTATGTGATGAGAAAGCTCACTGTCCTAATTTTAATGATGCATGGAAAATCCCTGAAGCATGTGAACTCTCAATAAGGATCAGTCTAAGGCATATGTGTCCCTCCAATAGGAAGAGAGTGTTCGAACCCTGGGTGCAGAGGGTCTTTTTCTTTTCTCCTCCTTGGATACCGACCATGACTTTTATCTCAGTCCGGAGGAGTTTAAACCCATTGTTGAGAAACTCACAGGTACATCACATTATCTTTCTCGCCTAATGTCCAATTTATTTAATATCTTTTCGTCTTTCACAAACAAAAACCTCAGTCTCACTGGTCCCATATAACCCCATGTTGCCTGTGATCCATGTGGCTACCTCACAGGAACTACACCCCCGGTGGATTTTGAGGAGGAAGTGACCCATGATCCCAATGGAGAGACGTTAACCGTGGAGGCTAACATGCAGCCTCTGCAACTTGATTCTATGACAAAAAGCAAAGATGGTTTTCTCGGGGTAAGGCAGGGCCAAACTGCTCTCTCTCTCTCTCTCTTTCATTTGACAACTGGATAGTAATTAAAGATGAGTTTTTAATCAAGGGTTTTAAATATAGTCACACATTTACTGGGATTTACGTTTATTTAAATAAATAATCCTTACCTCAAGATTATTGAGCTCATTAGAATTAATGTAATTAACATTCATTACCTTTGCAAATACATTTTCTCTGTCCACGTCAGCTCTTTGTCTATGCACTTCATTCAAAATATGTAAGCAACCAAGAATGTATTTGATAATGCAGATAATTGGCTTAATAATAATCACTTTAGATTGATTCAATAGTAACACTTTTTATTTTTGAGAAGTAGTTATTCTGATTTTGGAAGAAAGGCACAAGTAATACATTTTATTTCAGTTTTTTCTGCCTCTTGGTCTTGCAGGTGTCTCACAGCTCTCTGAGTGGGCTGCGCTCATGGAAGAGCCCAGCAGTGCCTTTTTCATCCTTCTCTGCCAGCCAGTTTAGGGCCTTCTTGCCCCCAAAGAACAAGGGGCAAGTGGGTGACACGTGGTGGGTGATTCCTAGCGAGCTCAACATCTTCACTGGGTACCTGCCCAACAATCGTTACCACCCTCCCTCACCAAAGGGCAAAGAGGTACCCTAAAACTCACCAGTGTTCAGAGACGTGTGATAATCAGACTGTGTATTGAGAGCTGTTCTCATCCTGCTGCAGGTTCTCATCCACTCCTTGTTGAGTATGTTCCACCCGCGGCCCTTCATCAAGTCACGCTTTGCTCCTCAGGGCGCAGTCGCCTGCATTCGTGCCAGCAACGACTTTTATTATGACATTGTGTTCAGGTGAGAAGCAATTTGGGGGGAGACATAAAGGGCCATATAGGTGCTTTTTTCCTTTTAGCCCATTAACTGCAACATTATGTATACTTCACATCAGTGCTGTCTAATATCCAGAACATTCTATACATTTTAATGTTGCCGCTGGCAGGCAGCCACTGGTTTCGACTGTAGGGGCGACTGTGGCTCAGTGGTTAGCAAGTCAGTCTTTCAACCAGAGGACCGGGGTTCAAACCCCGCCTCAGCCAGTCCATGTCGTTGTGTCCCTGAGCAAGACACTTAACCCCCAGTTGCTCCCCGGGCGCTTCACGAGGCTGCCCACTGCTCCTTAAAGGATGGGTCAAATGCAGAGGATAAATTTCCCCACTGTGGGACTAAGTGTGGGACTAATAAAGGGGTTTCTTCTTCTTTCTTCTTCTTCAATTTAATATCAGCATGCTCAGCCTGAGTACCCTTTACTTTGATTCAATGTGACATTATTATTGCGCGCTAATGCAGTTTCAAGTACGTCAGTCCTTTTTTGAAAGCTGTTTGTTGTTGGAGTCGAAACACAAATGAGAGATTTTAGAGTCAGGTGCTGGAGAGCAACTTTTTTAAAGGAAAGAAACTTGCACATCCATACTACATGCTGAATTTAATGTTTGTTTTATAATTTTTCTGACACTGTGTTCAGACATCTTGCATCGCTTCTTAACTGCAGCTTCAAATACGTAGATATCTGAATTTGAAGACGTTTTAAAACAGTCCTCACTTACAACTGCACTTCCATGTGACAGTAACGTAACATTTGCAAATAGAAAACTGTCTATGAAGCCTGGATAGGTTGGAATTAATCTTCAACTGATGGTTTGCTTTGGAAAATGTGTAAAATTATATTAAATGGCTGGTTTGGTCTTTTAAAAGGCTACACCAACATTTTCCTGCTACATATTAACAGAATACATTTTGAACACGTCTTGTGGTACAAACTCAACTCCTCGTTCTGTTCACCTCTGCAGGATTCATGCAGAGTTTCAGCTCAATGATGTTCCAGACTTTCCCTTCTGGTTCACCCCGGGGAAGTTCACCGGCAACATTGTTCTCTCTAAAGATGCATCTCATGTCCGTAACTTTCACCTCTACGTCCCCAATGACCGGTAAATCCTTCAAACACACATTGTTCCCTTTGTGCACGCAGTCCCCACTCTGCATCGTGTAGTTCTAGTGCCATATATCCTGTTGTGTGTCAGGTCTCTGAATGTGGACATGGAGTGGCTGTACGGGGCCAGTGAGAGCAGCAACATGGAGGTGGACATCGGATATCTGCCACAGGTACAACTGCAGTGATGCATTGACACTTCAGAACAGACGAGTGTCTCTATTTCTTTATTTATGTGATATTCCAGCACGTACTGATTTAGTACTCGGCCGTTAAGGCAGTTTAAAACTCATTCAGCACAATTTATACCCATTTGGGTGTCTTTTTAAATGTACCTTGTCACTGTTTTAACTTATTTTTCTCATCAGTGTGTCCTCTCTTAATTTAATTTTCTTTTTTGTTTTCGGTTATCAAACCTGTTAAGGAGCATTAGGCTCGGGTCCCATTTCCTTTTTAACTTCAATTAGTGCTCATTAAGTTTTTTCATGCCTCATTGAGCCATATTCACTTTTTCTGAATAGACTTCTGCCTAAGACATCACATTTCACAGATATGTGAATATGTCAAAGATCACAAAATCCTTTTCCAGATTTTCCTCAGACAAAAAATGTCATAAGAAAAACACTATTAGAGATAGCTTGTACAAAAAGTTCTGAATGTGTTCACAGTTAGAGCTGCAGGCCACAGGCCCGTCCACTCCCTCCATCATCACGGACGAGGAGGGCAACATCATCGACAGTCGAGATGGCAGCGGTGAGCCGATACAGTTCATCTTTGAGGACATCCACTGGACCTCCGAGATAAATCAGCAAGAAGCCACGCGGCGCCTAGAGGTCAGCCTCTACCCTTTCAAGAAGGTAAACATCCATGAAGCATTTATTCAACACATCGTTGGCTTAAACTTGGGGGTTTCCCAACTGTTACATTGTCCTCATCTTACTCCCTCCCAGGTGTCCTACCTGCCTTTTTCAGAAGCCTTTGAGCGAGCTGAAGCAGAGAATAAACTGGTGCATTCCATTCTGCTTTGGGGGGCATTGGACGACCAGTCCTGCTGAGGTGAGATTAACATGTAGCTGATGTCACAGCATTGTACGATCAATGATAAAATGGACTACATCCAAACAATTGCATACATTTATATAAGAGATGCATTTTTTCAGGGAGCGGCTTCCACAATCCGGGAGATACAGAGTTATTGTAGTCTTCAGTCAGTCGAAACACCTTCACTGTTACTTAGAAGCCTCTCAAATCAATTCTATACATTTTTTGTGCGCAAAAAAGATGTATAATAGAGCATGGGTACTTTACAACTTTGAATAGAAGAATTAATACTTCTTCCTCTTACAAATTCAAAGTTGAATTCACAAGTAATACAACACATACTTCTTTAATTCAATACACGCAGCGGCTTTGTGGCTGCAGCCTTATTTAGTCTGGTGAAACCAGTAACCTGTGGTGGTTAATGTTCAGTAAAGATTGACGTATTGCTCACAGTGCGAACTCACTATGCGGACTTTATGACTCTTCCATTAGTTTAGCTTTTTAGCTCAAATTTATATTTTGAACTTTTTCAACATCGGTCTCTCCTCGGCACCTCTGTAGGTTCGGGGCGAACTCTCCGGGAGACAGTACTGGAAAGTTCGCCCGTCCTGGCCCTGCTCAACCAGAGCTTCATCAGCAGCTGGTCTCTGGTCAGAGAGCTGGAGAACATGCAGGTGAGCAGATCGGGCAGTGTAACACCCCAAGGAAAAACATTTTAATTCTCCATTTACAGTTTCAAATGTTCTGCTTTTTAACAGGCTGATGATCAGAACCCTGTGTTGAGTGAAAAGGCCCAATTACACCTGGAGAAGTACAACTTCCCTGTGGAGATGATGGTGGCACTGCCCAATGGAACTATTGTACATATTTTACTCTTATCAGCATGCAATTTATGTAGAAACTAAAAGTAATTTAATTTAAGCAAGTATAATTGTGGTTAAAATCATTGTTTCGACCTTGGATTGAGCAAGGTCAGGGAAAACATGTTCCATCTCAGTGGTACTTATTAATGCTCATAATCTTTCATTTAAAATCTTTTCATTTTTGTGGTAAAATGTCAGACTTAACACTTGCATCTACTTCCTGTGTGTGGCTTTAGGTCCACCACATCAATGCCAACTTCTTCCTGGACCAGACGGCCATGAAACCAGAGGAGGAAGGAGCAACTTTCAGCTTTTCTGGTGGGTTTGAGGACCCCTCAACGTCCACTTATATCAGCTTCCTCAAGGAGGGGTTGGAGAAAGCCAAGGAGTACCAGGCACAGTAATTTGTGTCTGCGATAGAGCCCGAGAGACTAAACGGGAGGAAACGATTATCATTCCTCTGGATAATGACCCAAGATAAGGAAAAGCTTTCTCATTAGTGCTGGCAGCTGAACAGATATTTTTGTGTCCTCTTTGTTACTATTTATTTGGGCATCTCTCTAGGTCAGAAAGTTGTATATCCAGTGACTAACAGTACAGGGAAATATTGCTTCTCAAACCTAACGATTCTGGCAATATAGTATATTTTACTGTGATACAAAGCAGTAACAGACATGTTAACACATTTAGATCGTCTCTTTCTGTGTGTAGCTGATGATTAAAGTTTATATTAATTGTAGACAGGCTCATCATAACACACATTGAAAATCCTATATTTCTTCTTTCACATCCCACGTCTCATGTGCAATATTCAGTGACTTGAGTGTTGTTTCCTGCTGCTGAGCGTTCCCACAGATGAGGGGCCGGTGCAGCCGGTGCCTTTAGTTGCGTTTCAGCAGTTTGTGAAGACGTTGCCTGAAAGCTCTCTTCGGGCCGGGCGACGCCTGATGTTATTGCTGAGGCTGCTGCAGGGAACACCCCTCTCTGACTCAGGGGACAAAAGCAGCAGGAAAACTAAACTGGGCGGTGGCACATAAAATAATTAATTCAGTTGTTTTTTAAAAAAAACAGATGTTGATTTTTTTGCTGTTTTTTTTTTTTAAAGATGTAACCACACCAAAGACCTTTCTTTTTTAATACGAACAAAAGCTGGCCTGCTGCTAGAACAGCTGTCGAGGTTCATATTTATATAACTAAATGGAACCAAATGGTTATAGGTTTGATTCTTGAACCGAGAGGCGCATGATACCGCGTTCTGCTGTTTTCAGCTTTAAGGATTCAGTCAAAACAATGTATCTGCTCATGTCTTTAACTGGACAAGTGGAAACCCTTGATGTTAAGAAAAAAAAGTGACAATCTGGATCTACCATTAGCTATTTTTTCCACAATGTCTAATTTTCACTCTTTCCAGTCATACGACAAACAATGTTTCCTCTTCAAGTCCTCGTCTCCCTGAGCACAGGGATTAACAAGTCATTTTAAATAGCGATAGTTAAGTAGTAATAACAGTGAGAGTAACATTAAGTCTGAATGTAACTTCGTTGAAAGTCATACAAGGTCCTCTACATGTGAAACATCTAACAGATTGGAGTTCTTAGGGGGAAACACTGTTATTCTGTAACCTACCAATGCCATTTTTGTTCCACAAAAGGTGATATAATTAAAACGTTTTGTTTTTTGTACAAACTGAATTGTGTGTTTTTTGGCAACATCTGCAATGCTCTGCACAGTTAAACAAATTATACAAACGTGTTTAGATGTTTAAATGTTCACTTTGTGCTGATTTTATTAACTAAGCTACAATAATGTACAATGTAAGCAAAGTAGACTTGCTTTGTTAGAGTGTGGAGCTTGTTATGGATACAGTTGAATTGAGACAACACTGCATTAATTTAAAGCTTTTTGTCATGCTCAGAAACCACAGCACTTGAAATGAAAAGAGTTCAGAATATTAATGAATGAGACTACGATCCATGCAAGTACAGATGTTTTTCAATTGAAAAGGCTTTTCTTTAAGTGGAGCTCCAAGTGTGTGCACATGATTATTTCCAATATTTATTTATGCTGTCTATGATGCAAACCCATAAAAATGATTGGTGTCTGATGACTGGTGTTTGTGGGACTTTGTGCTGTGTGTGTGTGTGTGTGTGTGTGTGTGTGTGTGTGGTTTGGTTTTCCATAGAGAAATCTATTCATAAGAAGACGAATGGGTGTTTCAAATGTCCAGCATTCACTGAACACATATATACATGAAAGCTTTAAAGATAGGTGTACCGCCATGTTCACATGATAAATGAGAATATCAATAAATTACTGATTCACATTTAGAGCAAAGTACAGTTTGAGACTTACTTCTGGGACTCAAAAGAATTCAATTCAGTTCTACTCAGTTCACAGTTTTTCTCCCAACCCACAGGAATGAGTGAACCCTGAAACAGTCATTAAACCCCTACTACGGGAGATCGGGGGGCCTTGTTTAGTTCAGTTCAGTAAAATCCTCAGCACTGAATCACACAGATTAATACAGCAGTTTGTAATAGTTCTTGACATGGACGTTACCATGAAATGAATGAGCGACTGCCTTATGTTTTTCTCAGTAAATGCTGCCTTGTTAAAGCTGATCAGTGGCAACGAGGCGAGTCAAAGAGAAACTCAGCAACCTGTTCAGGTGAACGTCCACACCTCCAGCTCCATGACTCGGAAGTCGTTGGTTTCTGAGAGGCAACAGTTGTTGAAAGTGTAGCAGGGGCTGCTGCGACCCAGGTACAGATTCTCATCCACCCAAAGACCAAAGTGGCCGCTGCAGAAAGAGACAGAGTAGTAAAGGCAAAGAAATGACCGAAATGCCTGTCCAGATTATTTTTTTTCAAACAAAATAGAAAGGAAGTTGCTCTTATCATTACCTGCCTCCACCAATAGCAAAGGAGTCTAAGTCTCCTTTGATAAAAAAGGAGTTATCTCCAGTCCATCTGAAGCACTACAGAGAAAAGGCAGAATCAATCACCACAAAACAAATTATGTGACACCTGTCATAGTCGTGTTGCTTTTAGTTAGTAAGTTATTTTGTAAAATGTCTCCCACAGGCACCCATAACCTTAATTAAAGACTTTCTGACATTTGACCACACACAAAAAAAAATTGGGCTTTGTGATATTAAGCAGATATTTTATAAATTGGCTGAACTAACAGAACCCCTCTGGGGCGCTGCTTGTTAGCTCACTTTGAAGCGAGGATGCAGCATGAAGAGGAACGTTTCCCCTGTGCCATAGAACGTCTCACTGAGCCTCAGAGGGTGAGAGAGGAAGGCCCCGAATATCTGATGAAGAAATGTCACGAGACAGCAACAAGACACAATACAAAAATTAAAAGATATTACAACATCCAAAATGAATATTAGAGGAAACATGCAGTGTTTTGTTTTTACATCATCGAGTGCATCCTTGATGACAACGAGCACAGGGGAGTCTGTGGCTCTGAGTTTCCTGTAGAGGGACTTGAGACTGGCGCCGTGACGAGACGTACTGTAAGTCAGCTGCCAGCTGTAGCCAACTGTCCTCGGAGGAAGCTCCTTACATAGCTGGGAGAAGATTAGAGGAAGGAAGGAGCACAAATATGAACACGGCCAGATGCTGAGATCTAAATCTGTGCAGCAATCAGTGTACTCTTCTACTCTGGCTCTTCTGAATACATCAAAGTGTTTTCTAAATGGAGATCTACTCATCTCTAAATATACAAAAGCTGCACCACACAAACTAGGTCTTACATAGAGATTAGTCAAATATTCACACCTCCAAACTCCCAATGTGTAGCTAACTGAACCAAATGACAAAACTATCTTGTTAATTTTTAAGCTGTATGAAGTGAAGGACATATGGATGTTAGTCAAGAAAAATAAATATTATCTAAATAGAAAATCACATCTCACAAATATCCCAAAGAAAGACAGTATATGAAACCGTATAAACAGTTATCTGATTGATATTTGGTACAAATGCTGTATAATAAAAATGCAAACAATTGCAAGCTTAATATCACTTAAAACAGTTTTATTTTTATGTTTTTATGTACATATTTATGTTACAGCCAGTGACTCCCTGTCTTAATTGAAAGGCCGCAGATGTCACAATTGAAGTCACAATTAATCATCTCTTTTTTGCGACAAATTGCCACAAATTCCTGTCAATGGGATTTTTCCGTTTATAATGAATAGTTTTTAGTTGTTAAAAGTAAGAAAGTGTAATATCAGAAGGTTTTGCTGGTGCAACATGATTCAGACAATCACCGCTTTGAAACAAACACAAACTTAGTGTTGGATTTACAAAAAGCTGGTGCATGTAATGAGTTTGTGTGTACTGCTGTAAGTGTGTGTGTGTGTGTGTGTGTGTGCCCACCTCTCTGACATGTGAAGCCTCTAAAATGTGGCTGCTCTCTACGATATCATTGAGTCCGTCAGGGTCCCTGTCGACCAGCGTTATCTTGTCACTCTCTTCCATCAACACCATCTGCAAAATAACAACCACAAAGAGAAGGGGTGAGCGTGAAACACTCCCACTCTAAGTTTGTGATTCTTTTTTTTCTCCACACAAATTAAATAATAACAAACAATGCAACCCAATTATAAGTGTGACAATGCATCATTTATCAGAATCGTTTATTTACCAAGTACGTTGCACATACACAGAATTTTTACTATAAATGACAATAAACAGACATAGAATATAGACCTATCCCTGCCACATATCTTTTTTACCCTAACATTGTATGCTTGCATGAACATACTCCAATGCACCTTCCTTTGGCACTCGGGATGGTACGTACTCGAATAAACGTGACTTTTTCACAACATCATCTCACAGCGATATTGCTTCAGGAAAACATGCGAGCATGATGAATGTTGAACATGTGATCATAAATTAGTATTACTAGACTTGCTTTGAGGGAGTGAGCCAACACAATCAACAACAACCTACCCAAAATAACTTACCTACAGCCGAGATCAGACACAATGGTGCAGGCGGGATTGTCTGATTGAGCTTACCAGTCACCTTACATACAGGACAGGACTTACAGTATTGTACCACATCCTTCTTCAGGCCAGAAGAAACGGTGCAACACCCGATCATAAGTCTCATGCACACCAAGATGGCCAGCGAGCTGATGACCATGAGAGGTTCTGCATGTCACGACGGTATTTAAAACAGGAGCAGAACCTGTGTTACCTCACTCCAGTCCCAAACCGAGGTCTCTGTTTACACATAAGCACCCAGTGTTCAACAAAGTACCCCTACTGGACACACTGGGTTGAGACGGCACATGAACCTTCCTTGAACCGGTTGTCACTAGACCTGGGTTGCGTAACAGACCTCTCACCAAACACTCAAGAATGAGTGCATTTTCTTGCTCCATCGAGCAAACAATGACTTATCCTCATGAGAAAACTCAGTATACGATAGAGATTCCTGCTTTCCGATAAGCTTGCGGCACAAACCCATGTGCCTTCAAAATGCCAGCCGGGACCTGCTCATAACCTAGGCTAGTTTTAGTTCACTCTCTCCCGAGCGTTGCCAGTTTAAGTTGTGCCAACACACTAAAAGAATAATTCAATATTAATCCACATCTACCTCACAAAAGACTGGAACAAGGCAAATACATCTACTCACATCAAAACCAAGAGATTGTGAAGTTGAGCAACCTTTAGAAACACTGATGCATTAAGATAAAATTCCTTCAAACACAACACGGCTTTCTCTGTTTGTAAGCTTTCTCCTCTCAAGATGACACTCAATGTCCTTCTCCTTCACCTTTAGATCCCGCCGACATAACTCAAACTCTTTCACCTGTTTGGCAAAACCTGCCTCTTCAGTTTTTGAGATGTAACCACAATCACTAGAAATCCCAGCATGAGCCAACAGCTGGTAACCAGCTTGAGATACTAGCTGTGGGACCCAGAGAGAGGGAGAAGACCACAAGAGGTTTGGTCTTTTATGTCTTCAACACATTTTATTGAGACTGAAATTAACCGACTCACCTCCCAGTCCTCCCCCGAGCTGCGGTGCCTCTGGAACACCTCTTCGTCCTCTTCCTCGTCTTCTTCCTCCTTGTCCTCAATGAGTACAAACTCCTCTTCGTCCCGGTCAGCCTCCCTCTCCGTCTCCCCTCCCTCAAATATACACAAGTCTGGTCGACAGTGTGTCAGGTAGGCGTACAGCTCGTCAGAGCTGCAGGGGGGAAACCAAGCAGTAACTCAGACATGTTGACTCAACAAACAATCCCAACAGCTGCGTCAACACGGTCAGAAGGGACATTAGCCGGAGGAGCTTTTGAATGCTTTCAATTAATATCCATGAATAAATTCTTAAATGAGAAATTCTACTACTAAAATGTAACTAGCAACTGAAGCTGTGAGATAAATGAGGTAAAAGCACAATGTAATGGAATAGTATTAACTACTAGTATTAGCAGCATAATAAATACATGTTAAATACTCAAATATTGAATATGTAAATATGTAAATAATCAAGTACAATATTTAAGTGACTGTGTTTAGTTACCTCCCAACAGTGTTAAATATTTACTGTTTGGATTACATACTTGCTCTCTCAGTAACTTTTGTACTTTTACTGAAATGTTTACTGAATGACAAGAAAATAGTAGACAGAGAAAGTAAATGTTCAACTGAAGTGATCACTTTGAGCATCACAAGTAGATGGAGTGTGGCTGAAGTGACAGGTGGTTAAGTTGAGCTCAACACAGCCCGTGAAAACGTTTGTGTACAGTTGTTCTGCGTCTCTGGAGGTCATAGCCATGTCGCCAGGGTTATTTATAGCTTGGGTTTTAAATTCATAACCAAAAACCTGAGTTAACAACTGGATGTGTGAGGTTTTAATTCAGTTTGTATTTAAGGGTGGGGGAATCCTAATGAAAGATGCCACCATGTTGCATTGTGGGAAATGTAGGATTAAGTGTTTAGGGTGCTAAAGGTCATGATTGCAAACAAGGGCACATTCTTTAATCTGAGATTAGGATGGACCAAGCAACATGAGGAGTGGATGGTATCCTAAAAAACAGGTACAACGACAAATTAGTCACAATTATTTGAGGAAATGTATGTTGGGAAATGACCAACTATGATATTAAATTGCTGGAGTATCCCTTTAAATCTCTGGTCCATGTACATTTCTCTGTCATTGGTTACTTTAGTACCTCTCTTGTGAAAGGGCAAGCCAAGCATCCCTTCTAGGTAAAGTTTTTTTTGACCCCAGCAGAAGGCCTCCTGCATCCTTTTTCTTTCCTGCAGACGGCTGAACCCGCAGCCGCACAAACATCAGACTCCCAGGATTACCAGCCGATGACCTCTGAGGCACTGAAAGTAAACAAGGGGCTTGTGGTAATGAAAAATACAAACAGAAAAATAAGCCATCTTTGAAACCGATCCTGGTTATCCGTACCTGCGGTCGGACTCTTCTCAGAGGGCATCCCCGTTTCATCAGTGTGAGGCGGCTCCGTCTTCACTTTACTCGCCGCCTCTGGACCTCCACAGCAGAAGGTGGCAGCACTGCCCAGGACAGCCACTCCCAGGTCGCCTACAGGCGCCTCCGACAGCACCTCCAGAGGGCTGCTATCAAACTCCACCTCAGCCTTCGCCAGGTCTCTGCTCTCTGCATCCTCCTCCTCCCGAGAGACCTCTTTAGTCAGGCTCAGAGCCAGGTGGGACAAATCTGATGCAGCAACAGACACCAGAGCTGGGAGCGACTCCCCTTTTGGGTTTGGGAAGCCGCCTGCTCGGCTTTTGCATGTTTTCAAATTCTGGAAAATTTTATTGCCCTTTCTCCTGATAAGAAATTAATAAAAAATTGTTTGCATTGCCTTTTCATGTAATCTGCATGTGTGTGTGTTAAGTTTAGGAACAGAGAATCATTGCTGACCTCTGCTGGGACGTGTTGAATCGGACGTGTGAGATGTCAGAGAAGAAGGAGACAGATGCCAGATTGTCAACAGAGCAGGACAGGAGGTATTCCTCACAGCCATGTTCCTTCACCAGGGCATGCGTCTTGCACGGGTCAAAGAAGATCTTGTTAGACGTCACCAACAGGATACCTGAAACTACACCCTAACAGAGACAGAAAGCGATGATGTTAGCATACAGATGTCTCCTGCTATAGAATTGTAACCAGACAGACGTGCTGTTCACACCGACCTTACGGTCTGTTATGTAGCGGCAGAACAGTTTGAGGTACCGCATGGCCTCTGGTCCCTCCCCCTGGCAGCACTCTGGTGGCAGAGCCAATAAGCAGAGCTGTCCATCAGGCATTGGCACCGCCTCCACATCCTACCAACAGCACAAAGCGTATCAACAACAAAATGTGCCTTGTGTTACATTTAGAGCTGGAATTATTAGCCAACAGCATTTTAACCATTTAACTCGTCTTTAAAGCAAGAATTCGGAAATGTTTCTTGGTTAGCCAATGATACACTGTAATGTTGTGAACATTTTCATTCGGGTTTCTTTAATATCCTCTCATACACATTATATGTTTAAATGTGTGTTCCATGAGGTTTATGGAACACTCATTGAAGTTGTACTTTGACCGGTTGCATTAACAGGTCAATATATATGATGTACCCCACAACCACAGAAAGGCATCTTTAGAGGTGAAACCACGTTAGTGAACTGTCATGGATTATCTACTTCTTACTCATTCCTAGTGGGTCTCTGTGCCACCCCTTCCCTGTGTTTCTTGATTTGTCAGCTGTTTGTCCTTTCTGGCTGTCAGTCCGAGTGTATGTATGGTCCCTCCTGCTGTATATCTACAGCAGCTCTACACTCCAGTCTTCTGCCATATTGTTTAGTATGTCAACATGGTTCAATGGGGTTTTCTAGTTGGTCTCTAATAGGCCCTTTTCACAGCATCATGTCATTTTGACATGCAATTGCAGGGTAAACACAAGTGTAATTGCTAAATTGCAATTCCCTGCCCCGTTCCACCGCAACCTCCGGATCTACTTTCACTTCTCACTTACGCCAATAAAGTTGCTTATAGACTTTGTTCAAACCTGAGTACGGACTTTACTCTTGATTTCTGAATCCACTCAACTTGTCAACAACTCAAACTCATTTTTATGGAGGGTTTTCGCGCTCTTCACTTAAATAAAAAAATACAGAACATGCAGTAAAGTAATATGTACTTTTCTTACCAGTAGTTTGTCATATTCTGCTTCTGGTGAGGATGGCTGAGGTTGAGGATCCGCCTCTGCCTCTCGATTCAGTTTAGGATCAGAGTCCGAGTCCAGTTCTTGTTGAGGCGATCCTTGACCGGTGGAAATGTTTTTTCCCTTCGGAACGACCAGCTGCTTCAGAATGGAAGCCATGATAAGAATAGCTCTGACATTGAAATAGATATAACCCGATGAAGAGTGACTACTTCCTCTTTCTACAGGCCAGCATTTCCCCGCCTCTCTGTTTGTAGTCACATCTTAGCTCCATGACACACATGAGGGTTGTGGATGATGGACTGGAGGCCTATCTTTACAAGTAAAATACAACAATTTACAAAAGTACAAATTTTATATTATCAGCCCGAGTTTGCTCACAAGGATATGTTTCGTGGTGAGGTATTGATTTCCTGAATGGGTTACAGATGGAGCAACGCACTTCCTACCTAAAGCTGAAGTCATACGACATGTTTTGTTTTGCATATCCAGTCAGCGACAGCAGGAAAATAAACCTGTTCTTTTTGCATCCTTTTTCCACACATAACATACACACTGTGCCGTCATCTGCTTACAATTAACTCTTACCTCTCTGGGGACGAGGGTAGCAGACGTGGAGGGTACATTTGAAGTGCAAATGGAGGGGTGATGACCTATTTTGCCCTCTTCTACTGAAGATGTGTTGTTACTGTTGAACTGAGATGAGACGCTGAACACCGTGTCCCCGAGGAGCCCCTGAAATACAAACACAAGAAAAGATTAAAATCTGATGACAAACCAGATCTTTTCTTCATTCATGCACAATGTGGTTTTGCATCCATTTTAATGCATGCAGCGGCGGAAATCCTTCAGTCAGTCAGGAGCAAATAATATCATAGAGCTTTAATAACTGCTACTTTAATATAATTATGGACTAAAATACCCACTGCTATTTGTTTTTCAGATCTCACTGCATGCTCCCACTCTAAATCAGTTCAAAACGTTTGGCAATCTGACGTGAACCTTTACATATAATAGATCATAACTGTCATCGACTGACAGATGGACCCATTGACCTAAATTAGATTACTGGCGCTTGACAGATTATGACCACAAAGAAACTGTGTGATTTTGTGTGGCAGTGAGCATGTGGATGTGTCTGGAGCTGTGCGTTGCGCTGTTTATGCGATTGTACACATATATATGAATTAATAAATGGATGAACATTATTTTAAACATAAAAACATGAGCAGCTCAAGAGTTTAAAAAGGGAGGATTTTCAGCTATACTCTAGTGCCAATCCCAACACACTCTTGCTGCAAAATACAGAAAGTTGATTCAACACCTCTCTGAACAGATTTCAAACTGGACATTATAACCTTCACAAAGTAAATAGATATATTGCAGGGCTGCTGTGTTAGAGTGCATTACTTTTAGCTTGGTATATTTAATAAACTGGCAACAGAAAATACAGTAGTTGCTTACTCTTCAGCTTAGGAACAAAATGGAAACCAAAATGATTAAAAGTTTATTGACTTTAGGAAGGGGAAGAAGAGGAAAAACAGATAAAATATTGTAAGGAAAGAAAAGGCAAAGCAGAGATCAAACTAATTAGACTGGAACACTTAGTTATAAGCATTACGCCCTTTCCACATTCATGATAAACACAAGGAATATCTCAGGAAGAAAGAAAATAATCTCCCAAACATGCGTTTCCATATTTAGCAGCTCAACAGTGAAATTAAAAACCCAGCAGACAAATACCTTTGAATAAATATCTGAACGTACATTCCTCCGGCTGTATTTGTTGTAGAGGCTCTGAAACAGACTCTGTTTTCCCATGGCGCTTGTGAACGACACTCAACTCTGAACCTTGGACGCTCTTTATCAAACTTGTTCATGACCATAAATTGTGAAACCAATTACCAGCCACAAAGGGCTTGCTCTATCTAGCATACCTCATCAGATGATATATAGATGCAGCAATACATTTATTATCTGTCTGCCGCTTCCCAACTTCCCAAATTCATTCGCAATTGTTCCCACAAGCTGTGTTCCTCAATGCACGCCAGAAGTACAATAGTCTGAAACAAAGTCAAAAACATGTGACTCACCCTGCTGCTTGTGCTGTCATCTGACAGTCCTCTCGTGTGCTCTTGCGTTACTGCAGTATTGTTAAGGTCCCATGAAGGCCCTGAGAGGGGAAAAACAATTTATGTCACACAAAAACATCCCGAGTTCTGGTGCTTCGTCAACAAGATTAATACACTTCAGCTCATTTCCATATATGAAAATAACTTTATGCAAAGACTTGAAATTGACAACGGACTCAGTATGAGTATGATAAATGTAAATCCCAACTAGAAATCCTCCTGCATTTAGCCCCTACTTAATGAATATATATATATATATATAGAGAGAGATATCAAACACTGGAAGCGCACCTTGCAAGTAGTACTGGCGCAGTTTGGGGTTTCTGATGTGGGGGGTGTGGTTGAGAGGCCGGCTCACGGTGGGTTGGTGCTGACGCTGGCCGCTGGCTGCAGGCTCCTGAATCACTCGCGCCTGAGGTGGAGTCTCCCAGGGCCGCTTAGCAAACTGTGGAGGCTGAGAAACACCAGGAGGAAGCTTGGAACCCAACCTGAGAAAGAGCAAAACAAAAACTGATTATACCATGCTGTATATATAAGGTTACACATCTGCTGAATGTATTCTAAAAAACACTGAGAGCATGTTGGAAACTATAACAGAGGTAAAAATTCACCCTCTGTTTCTGCGTTTGGGTCCTCAACCTCACCCCGCGACAAAATGGCAATCACAATACTATAAAAACCCAGGGTGACATCTTCAAAGTGCTTGGTTTGTCTAATAACAAATAAAAAAACTGGCATACAAGACAGAGAAAAATGTAAATAAACACTTTTTTCAAAAGCAAGGAAAAGTATTCTAAACTCAAAGCTCCTCTTACGAGTGTTTGTAACTTTCCACTACACATGATCTTCATTCTGATTTAATTCATTAGGTTTGCAATATTTCTTGAGTTCAAGATTGAATGTCCACGCTAAAATATTAATTATATTTCAGGATGAATTCCCCTTTAATAGCAGAGATTGAAGGATTAATTTGTTTTAAGAATTTGAAGTGTGATTGACTGAACAGAGCAGCGCTCACACTCTGATCAGAGTTATTTATAGGGGGAGTGGGTGCTGTCTGTGCAATGCACATCCTGTTGTAGCTCTCCCCCACATGATGGTCTTTGATGGAGCGTGGAGTCCTTCAGTGACAGCGGATGAAAATGTGCATTTTGTGCTTAACAAGCATTACTATTTCTATTGTAGTCTAGCCTTGACATGTTACCATTCTTATGAGAATAATGAAAGCCTGAATTGTATCTTGCTTAAATCTGAGAAGCAAATATTACGCCAAACTTGTCACATGTCTGCTTAGAGCTTTCCCCTGTTTTCTCTCAAGTAATCCATGTATTTAGAGGCCTGACCTGGTCTTGACGTTGCCAAAGTAGCTGGTCCTGGTCTTGTCCCTCTGGGGCTCATGATCCATGGCTGCTAGAGTTTCCGGCCTCCTCACGGACTGAGCCATTTTATGTCTCTCTTTAGTCGGACGTTGGCAGTGGTTGCGGTGGGATGAGGGGCTCAGCAGGCATCCTTCCTCCTCCTTTTATTCCCCATGCCTACCTTTGCCCCAGTTACAGCTACACAAGACAGGAAATCACATGACATGAGGTGATTTTTATAAATATCTAGGCGGACGGAGGGATAAGAAATGGTAAAACTTCTACCTGCAACCACATGACCCTATAAGGAAGTGAGTGGGTTATGAAGCCAGATTGTCAAACAATCAATCCATATATTCACTGTGTGTGTTAACTATCAATGTCTCAATTTGAGCGTGTGGCCCAAGGTTGCTAACTAGGTACAGTTTACATTTCCTAATCACTTAATATTTCTATAATAATATAAAGTACAAGCATATTACACATCAATGCTTTAAAATGGATAACAAACTATTTGAGCTCTTAGCAACGCACAGCTTCGTTTAGACATGACCAAAAAATGTGTTCCTTTCAGGACACATAGGAATGCATTCAGGCTACATTATTGTTTCATTCCTTCTCATACAGCAGCACAAGGCTAACACCCTGGTATCTCTGCATTAACAGCAACATGCTGCTGTCCTACAGCCTTCACATTACCCATATGGGCATATGATTGAACGGATCACAGACCGCTTCCTGTTAATGCTGGGCGTGCAATAATCACCGTGAAGTAAGCATTTTAGACGACATTGCAGAATGATCGAGTCTGCTGCTTGGGTAGAATAAAATATGGCATCAGCAGCTCAACAGAGATGAAGAATTCATGGCAGCATCATGTCAACTGAGTAGTGTATTTACAGACCTGTGCCTTGCCCATGGATGGAGACGGGTGGCGGTCATATGAGCGTGTCCTCATATTGCAGTGTTGTGATATCACTGCAGACAACAATTACAAGTTCAATATGCATGCTCCGCCCAGTCAAGATAGTTCCCGGTGAGCCGGCTGACAGCAGTGAAGGCGGAAGTAGATGGGAGTGATACATCTTGAGCTATATACAGTCTATGTTGAGGACCTTTCTCTTTTCTTTACTTATTCTTAAGTTATTCATTTTTGTTGTATTAGTTATGTGCTTTGTTGTTCGCCAACAGATACCTTTCTTATTCCTATGCTTGATATTTATAGATCAATAGTTTTACAATTACATAATAAACAGGTGCTTCTTCTACATGCCCGCATTCTCCACAAGTTTTTGGGGCGACTGTGGCTCAGTGATTAGCAAGTCAGTCTTTCAACCAGAGGACCGGGGTTCAAACCCTGCCTCAGCCAGTCCATGTCGTTGTGTCCCTGAGCAAGACACTTAACCCCCAGTTGCTCCCCGGGCGCTTCACGAGGCTGCCCACTGCTCCTTAAAGGATGGGTCAAATGCAGAGGATAAATTTCCCCAGTGTGGGACTAATAAAGGGGTTTCTTCTTCTTCTTCTACATGTATAGTTCTGCAGAAGATGAGGAACTTGAGGGTTTACAAGCATATAAATAGAGGTGATAATATGTTCAGATACAGCATCTTTAGGCAGTTGCAGATGGGTCAAATGGATATTTATTTGTTATTTATTCATTGATATATAATTCTGTCAAAATAATAATAATGAGGGCAATATTTCCTGTCATATTTAGTGGAAGAAAATAACCAATTTTCCAAAATAAAGTTACAGTTGTTTAGTATTTATCACGTAGTATCTGGTCCCCTCCACCTCTGGGGGCGCTGTTGCACAGGTTTCAATGAAGGAAGCTCACGGGCCTTCAGCCAATCAAATCACAGGAAAGGGAGGAACAGGTTTTCCGGCCTAATGAGCGAAAACACACAACTGCCAGCTGAAAGACGAAGAGGAGAAGCGGCTGCTCGTGAATAATTTAACGACTCAGCGTTCCCATTTGCAGCCGAAATCTCCCGTAAGTTGCGCTCTTGCGGGTGTTGATTTAATTTCGTAAGGGGAAGAGAAACATGGTGAAAAATAGTGATGTCGGTGCCCGTTGAGGGTCAACCATGGGGCCTTTATTGCTGGTGCTAAGCTAACGGACGGTCACTGTGTTTGATGCCCGTATCGTAGCTACCGACTGATGATAAACTGAGCAATGGTGTCCACAAACCACCGCACTAAAGCTGCTGTCCTATCGGTCATCCGTCTCCATCTACGGTGTCGTCAATACAACTACATCCAACGTCAGCTGTTTAACAAGCAGGACGTTAGTTGGCTAGCTAGCTGTTGTTCCCCTGCTCATAATATCTTTATGTGGCCTTAGTATCACGAGGAGACGACTACATGGTACCAACACTGTTTAGAGTTGGTTCGCCAAAACTTTTAATACCCGTTAATTACATCATCGTTTCTTGCTTTTCAATTGTTTAGTTCCTGAAGCCAAACATAACTACTTCTTTTTTACTTTGGACATATAGTGATGCACACATGCTTTCTGTTGTCTTGCCTGTGACAGGCCATGTTTGTTGTGTATCCTCTTGTCCAGTACTCAGTCCTCTCTAATTTATAATGATTATAATAATTTACAACTTTAAAAAATAAGAAGCTGTTTCTATCCACCTCATGCAGTTCACTTCAGATATGACCATTAAAATAGTTACCTGCAAGCAGTCATCAAAATAATCAGTAAGTTTTTTTTATGATTAGTTATAGTTGCAAAGCAATTTCCTTGTTAAGTTGGTGAGTAAAATAATGCAGTGTCTCTCAACCGATGCTCTTAACTAATCACTAATTTATATTCCAAGAGTTGGCAGCCGCTGTGACATGGCATCTGTCCACTGAACCGCTCCGTCATCGGCCGCTGTCAGCACCGAGCGTTGGTGTGCAACTTCCATCTTCACCATGGAAACAGATACAGTAAGCCTGCATCCTTTGCTGTTAATGATGTATTTTAACACTGTTTAGCTTAACACTGTCTTTCTCACAGCTGACTGTGCAGGTATGCAAATTATAGACTCAGATACTGACATTTAAGTATAATATGTTGTGTAGAGACTGTGTTTTTTTTATAATATATGCTTTACAGGAAGTTATTCCTATCTGGCAGAATAAGCCTCATGGATCCACCCGTAGTGTTGTGAGAAGAATAGGTTCCACTCTTCCACTCAGACCTCCACAAAGGGCATGTTTCCAGGTAAATATCAGATCCTACATCTTCTGCATATAATATCTTCTTTAAATATGTCAATAATATTCCCTTTTTTGCAATATAACTGCTTGTAAATGCAACACAAACTTGTGTCCTTGTGCTTCAGGAACTACCAGGCATGCCTGCTCTTCGGCCTATGGATGGCCCCATTGTTCCTACCTTGGCAGACATAGCCTGGATTGTTGCAGATGAAGAGGAGACATATGCCAGAGTGCGGTAAATATCCACTCACGCCCTGAGACATACCCAATAAGGTTATGGAGTAGTGCCAAGTCTGTGATCTATAACTGAAATGCAGTGCAGTTTTTGCAGATGTACGTAGTGGTGAAAACTGAACATTATACATTTAACAAAGGTATGATTTATTCTAGTTTTATTAGATTGGGCTGCATCTGTAATACACCGCTGATAAAGTATTAATTAGTAGTAGGACATTTTTTTTTGAAGAATATGTAAAGGGAAAGAGAGACATGCATAACATGCAGTATACTTCAAAAGCTGGACTCAGATAGAATCAAGATTACTGTTCAGTAACACTTATCGCCCACTCTTCTCTTTTCAGGAGCGACAGTCGACCTCTGAAACATGAATGGCGGCCCACGCCTCTCCTGGTGCTCCACAGGAACTCATCTGTACCCAACTTCCGCCGTGATTGCAAAAGGGTGGAGGGGCTTAGGAAGCCTGGGGTGACGGCGCTAAACCGTACTACTGCCCTGCAAGACGAGCTCGGCAGACTCCGTGCACAGATCGCCAAGATTGTGTCAAGTGATTCTGGTAGGTAACCAAAGCCAAAATGTAAGTTTACTCGCAATATAGACATGTCCACTGTAGATCTTGAACTTTGATTTTAAGTAATAAATCCTCGGGACATGAGAACTGGTGTGACACCAAACTTCATACTCTTTTTTTTTTTTTTTTTTTTTGATACTTCAAACTATGATTCCTGAAGCTGCTCAGAACAGTGTTGAATGAAAATTGCTTTATTGTTTACTGTTTCACCGCTGAGATACTGTCTTTGTGTGACTGTGATCCTTTTGTTGCCAAGTCAGCTGCCCTGATTCTCCTAAAGCTCTTTGGTACTAAAATGTCTTGGCATCACTTTGTAGGCCAGTGGCAAAAGATAATCTGCGCGGTTCAGTAGCAGTTCTGTTTTTTATTAGAAATTCCAACGGTTTTCATGGGAAAGTTTCACACATTCAAAAATATTGTATTCCCACTTGTTTTAAAGATACTTTCTAATGTCTAAAAGAGACACACAAGGATCATCAACATCAGCTATTGGATTAAAACACTATTGGTAAACAAGCCTGCTTCCTAAATGAGACTGAACAGGGGAAGGTCCTCGTAGAGTTCAGGTTCTCATGCTCAGTGATAGTGTTGTGTGTTTTCAATAGACTCATACAGTTAAGCTATGATGTAGGTAATGTAATCATTGAAGCATTTGGGCTTTTAGGGGAGAAAAACAAGAATACATGCTTGTCTCATGAAGAAATCACATACTAAAGAGAAAATGGGATTGATTGGAGCGTAGACTCTCCCACAGCATTCCACTCCAGCTATAATGGGGCCTTGGAAGAGAGCCACTGAAAGCAAGAATAGAGTACGCTGGCTTCAAATTCAATTCACATTAGAAGTGGCATTTCTCTCTCTGGGCTTTTGATATTCAGATCAGCTCTGTGTGTTTCTCTCAACACTGTCCAACCCAAACTTCATTAATCAAGTACAGACTCTTCTCTTCCCGGCTCTTCTTCTTTCTTTCAGGCTCCAACCCCCTGACCCCTGACCTGCTCTCCCCAGACGACACAAGTATGAGCTTCTCCATGGCCCCTTTCGAGACAGCGCCCTACCAGCCGGCCGCCACAGCTGCCGCTTCCTTTGTCATCAGTGATGTCACTGAGGAAGAAGAGGAGGAGGAGGAAGAGGAAGATGTGGTCTCTGTTGTGTCGGAGCTTGTCCCCGACCCTCTGCCCCCTGTTTCCATGACGGCATCAGCAACCTTTGATCTTGACAGACCCAGCATGGACTTCCGTGAGGCAGAGGAGGATACAGTGTCGCTATCAAAGTCTACCAGCTTTGCTGATGTTATGGACATCCTGAAGGACATGAACCGCATGAAGATGAGCAAGGACAGGTAAGAGCTGGCAGTTGGACTTGTGTTTGTCTTTATAAAGCCATGTTTGCCATAGAGACACGACATAAGCCTGTTTACAATTTCTTTTTAAGATGATTCCTTATTAATGTGCTTATGTCTTTATGAATCATTGTACACCCTCCTCTCAGACATGGTTTGTATTTTTTGGTGGGTGTCGTTGCAGGTACAACCGAGGCTGCACGTCCCTCAGAGAGGAGGACTCAGCTTCTCTAATTTCAGAAGCTCTGAGGAAAAAGTTTGTCCTGAAGGAAGAAGATACTGATGCTGTGAAACGGAAGTAGCCTGACCACGTGTTTCTCATCGATACCGATCCTGCTGCTCCATGTAAGTCAGGACAGGGTTGAAGAAAGTAGTTAGTTTTTTTAAATATTTTGTATAATGAGCCCTTGAAGGCATGTGGTAGGTTATCATTCATATTGCGGTCAGTGGCAAAATGTTTTTAGCTCACTTGTGGGTTCTTAGTTGTTGTTGTGTTCTTTTTTTTCTCATTATTTTAGGCCTTTCCCTGTGGGACATGTATCCATGGATCCTCATCTTTGCTCCTCAGGCCCAAGGCAATAGCTGTCTGCCAGAGCTAGAACAAAAACACTCTGTCTCAGACATTCAAAATCTGCTGGTGCAGTGTGATCTGCCAACACTTGATAACAATAATCTCATTTTGCATCCAGTTTATTTCTCTCTGGGGAAAAAATAATACTTTTATGTCAAATTTATTTTAGGATAAGTTCTCAACAGACTGCGGTCAAGAAACATACTATGTCTGCTCTATTTGGGTTTTAGATGCATTTCTTTGACTGTTAAAGAAATGGAGGGGCTGATATGGAGGGGCTGATATACAAACAAACATCACAAAGTTTTTGGACTTCCAGGAATGTCCCTTTAAAAAAAAGTAGCCCTTTATCCATCAAGCTATAAAGACAATTCTTTGTTCCTTTTGAATTTTTCACAGAAAAGATGCAAATAAACATTGAGTTGTTTTTTTTTCTGTCAAGAAGCCCTCTAACATACTTGAAAGTACTTTAGGTACAAATGAAACAGATCTACTGTACAAGCAGAAATGTACTGTTTTGTATCGGAGTGTGTGGAAAACTTCAGATCTTTGCTGTTGATATTTGCAATACAGGTGTGAGTCTGCAAACATGCACAGCATTGTGTATATTATGTTGCTTGCTCCACTGCACCTCTTATGCCTGTCCTCTTGTTTGTGATTGCTATATAGATGAACAGTCACTGAACCATAGGACTGATTTTGAAACTGAAAGGAGAATATAATATATAAGAGTTAACTGTGTGGTGTAAAAATCAAAAAAGGCGTATGAATGAAATGTGCACCCATTATTGTTTGTAGTCATTTGTGTTTCCAGTAAAGGCAATGACAGATACAAGCTTACAGGTCTCTTTAGACACACATTTCCAGTTTCCCACACTGCGTACATTGTTTTAAGTACTCGCTGAAACAACCTTTTTTTATGACGCAACATAACAGGACATTCTGTATGCAGAGTTTTGGCACAGTCATGGGTAAAGTGCTTGTTGTGTGAGTCGCGATGATAACGATGAATATTCTTGTCGACGCCTTACCACGGATCTGTTGCCTGCTCCAAAGCCTGATTTTATTCCTTTATTAGTTCAAGTGCCATGGGTTTGTGTAGCCCACCCCTCATTGCTGGCCCTTTCCTGAATGTGCCCTCCATCTTTATTAAGATTCCCATGTTTTTCTCTCTCAAACAAACCAGTTGTGTGTGTTGTTTAAAATAACCCCCAACAAGAAAATACTTGCTCTAAAGTCCCTTTTACCTCCACATGTCACCACTGGTTTTTATCCGTCACGTTTATGCCTGCATGACTGGGAGTCCGTACGTGTAGTTCTGCAGTGTGAACAGTTGTGTGTGTGTGTGTGTGTGTGTCGCCGTATGCGGTGGAGTTAAAGTGTGTTTCGTCCTGCTAGAGTTGGCCCTTAACTTGTCCTCTGTGATCTTCTCAATAGTTAATTTCCTCATAGTACAGAGTGAAGTATAAAATGACTGGATGAGAAAAAACTACTATATGCAAGTTTAAATATATTATTCGTGTGTCTTTACTGCAGATGTTAAACCTTACACAGCATACTCTGCCAACTGCATCGCAAGTCCTGCTAATAGAGGGAAGAATTTAGTTGATGAGGATTTTCCACAAATCATTTTTGACTTTGTTTCTCTTGTCCTGTTAAAGGAGTTCTCACCATTTGCAGGGTTGAACCCACCACCACCACATGTATGTTTATTTTATTTTTGTCATGTTTGGACTTGTAAATAAAGATTGGCTGATGTTTTGAAACTGACCATGTGTAGTCTGTGGGAACAGTTCATTTGTCCTTGCATTGCCAACTATCACCACATGGGGACACTGTGGGTGAACACAGTTAATATTAGTTTCTTAATCTATAATAGAGTACTGAGCAACTTTAAATATGTGTGATACATCTTTGTAATGTATCACACACATTTGACTCAAACATTTAAGCAGCTACATCTGATTTCACCCATCAAATTAAAGCAGTGGTGGTCAGTGAATGGCATTAGAAGCTGTAGAAGGGTGGATGGAGATAATGTCTTTTACTCTGAGTTTTAATTATTGTTAACCCACATTCTTTCCCATGATGATCTGGCCCTACAGTGAGTCTATTTTCTGTGAGAGTCCTTGGCCTACTTTATCCCTCTTTACCTTCCACTATGGACTTCCTACCTATTTTAGATACTGTCTGTGGAGAGCTCAATTAATTGAGCTCAGTGTCAGAACAAGGCTTTGTTAAACTCATAAATACAGGCCTTCAGTTCAAAGTGACACTGACACATTTTCATCACAGCGAGTTTGTAGAAATTATTTCAAAGCAGGTTATTACACTTGTGTATGTGCAGTTTCTGGAGGATCCTGAGCAGCTGAAAGTCCTCTCACACTTGTGACTTGTTCTGTAAAAATGTAAGTAAAATTAAACTCTTTATAGTGATGAAACGGTGTGCTGTGCATGGCTATCAATTCGAGTCAGACATGAGTCATAATTCTGAGGAGTTTGGACTTGACAAAACCAAAACAGACTTGGAATGTGTTTTTTGGTTATTTAGTCATCATACCCCTGGAGCCTTTTCTCTGAGTGTCTAAATATGACGCTGATAGTTTTACATTGTACTCATTTAAATCATGACGCGTCTCACTAAAGAGTGCCTTGTGTGTTGGTATCAGAAGCCGAGGATCACGACAAAGCGTCTGTATTTGACGGCCTGTGTTTGGGAAGAGGCTTAAGAGACTAACATTGCCATTAGAGCCACATAGCCATATATATAATGTATTGGAATGTATCCTATCTCACTGTGTTTGAACTTAAAAAAAGAAAGAAATGAAATTAGGTAAATTAGTGACTTTACTACTTGAGTTTGACTATTTGTTAAACTTTGGGATTTGCAAGGCACCAACTTTGTCCCGGCTGGTGATGTGTCTCCACCATGCGGGCAGTCGCTCCAGTCAAGTTCCCGCTCATACTGACGGGCCAGCGTGGCCCCTCCATCTCCCTGAACCTCACAGCTTTTTATCAATGTCTCCTTATGTTGCTGGAAGCTCTTCACAAGTAGACCTGTCACTGGAAACAGAAACTTCCCTCCATGTTCTTAATGTTTTCCCATGCTGCCCTCGAGACTGCCAGGTTTCAAGCTCATTTGTTTCTTTCAGGGGCAATATGATCAAAGGAATTGCTTTTTGCTTTCCCTTCGTGGAGGGAGAATTGTCTTGTGTCTTGAAGTTTTACTTTGGACAGAAACATTGTTAGGGTTTGTGGGTTTGATTAATCTGTCTGACAAATGTTTCGTGCACGGCTGCGGCAGGGTGGTTGATTGTGAGCTACAGCTGTGCTGAAGCGAAACCAGGGGAGCACAGATCACTCTATCACGCTCATAGAGCAGGTGCTACAGGAAACATGTCACAGTAGGAAGCCTGTTATTTATCGGCACCCTTCGTGGAGTCACAGGAAATGCCTCCATTCACGGTTCACGTCAAAAAATGCTGCATAAGCATTTCCAATTCATGTAAGTTGAAAGTGTACGCAAATGGTTTTATCATCAAAGTGAAGCAACTGAACAAAATTATATTTTGGAAAACACAAATGTGTTTTTTCAAGATGACATTTCCAGCTTTCCAGAAATCAAAAGACAAATGATTCATCAGTGGAATATTTTCAGGCAGAAGTTTTTAATCTATACTGACTCCTGGTTGAAAACAAATTGAAATCAGTAGTTTCCATTTCATTTGTGCATTTGAACATGTTATTTAGCATTTCCCCTCATATACAACTTAAATATTAATTAATTAAACAGGTTGCATGCCTCACCGTACTTTCTTTAAAATAAATATGTCCAAACGTTCTGTGTGGATTGAGACGACATTGATGAAATGTTGGAAGCGTTTGCATTTCTATAAAATATATATGCCTTTAAATATATTTATATACATTTAATCTGTGACAGTCTGACTATATCTCAATGTTGAATTATTACATTTAAATATCTCGGTACAAGTTCCTTTCACCCAAGGGTTTAGAGTTAGTTTCCTCTGTGGGGTTATGGATTGTACCCATTTTTTGGCATCAATAAGAAAGGTTTTATAGACTGAATGGCCTTCAACTTTGGAAGAGGAAATACCAGAGCAGTGCACTGAGCTTCATGATGATTAGAACAGCTCCAAAAACTCTGTCGTCCTCATCATCCACATGAGAGGAAGTGAGCCCCAGAGCCAGGAGCTGCGCTGATCACCCAAAATACAACTAATCATGCTCTTCATCTGACTAAAAAGGCCATTGTAATATGCTGACCGCTGCAGTAATTTGTTTAAAGTTTAAAACTTTGGCCAGACATTTCAATAGTTTCAGTTTGTAAAATCATAACAGCTTTTGTGTGTGTTTGTCTGCGTATTGACTTTGAGTGTCATCTCCCATGTTGTATCGTAGCAACAACCAGCTGAATGAAGCTGAGACTGAGTGGATGACAAGGGTCTGGGGGAACGCAGGCGATGCATCTGCTGCTGCCCCCCACCCCCCCTTCCCCCGCCCACTCACCCATCCCTCCCCCACTGTCACCCACTCATCCGCCAGCGTCATCAAGACACAAAACTAACACTTATGACTCACAACAGGAACAGCGCCACAAGAGCGGCTGCAGCTCCATTGAATTCACCCTGTTGTTTCTATTTTAGGACCTTTGTAGTGTTTCTGTCTTATTAGTGGGTTTGCCCTCTAAACATGATTGCTTT
The DNA here is from genome assembly GCA_023566465.1 of Cottus gobio. Classification (NCBI taxonomy): domain Eukaryota; kingdom Metazoa; phylum Chordata; class Actinopteri; order Perciformes; family Cottidae; genus Cottus; species Cottus gobio. Next base: position 10,360,865 of record CM042228.1, read on the forward strand.
GTGATGCAAAGTAAATTGCGTCCATAAGTGGAGCTGCTGATGGCCCCTAAGTGCAGCGTTGCACTGCCTCTCACTGTGGACCTGTTGCTGCTTTGTTTTTGCTGCGTTTAAGATCAACATGTTCCCTGTGAAGCAGATGCAAATACCTCTATTTCAGTTAGTTTTGATTTAGCTTAAAGATTGGACACTGAAACAACTGACAAGCCCTGTAACAAAGTAGCAAAACCCACAGCTCCTCAAAAATTAAACAATGAATATACTTTTTCTCGTTTTGGGTGTAGAAATTACATATTGTGGTTTTACCTGGGGATATTTCTTTCAGAAGCAATGCCTCTGCTATTAATGCTAATATAAGCTGATAAACCTTTGTCTATAGCCTTTTATTCAAATGACAAACATGAGATTGGTATCAATCCTGTTATCTAACTATTGGCAAGAAAGCAGTACAATATGTTTTCCGAAATGTCAAAATATACTGTTATGCCTAGTTTCCCCAACACGACTTTAGCCCTGATTTTCTCGCCAACAGGTTTTGTTTTCATGACCAGGTGTAGTTTGGGGATTCCTCTCGGTCAAAGACCTTGTAAAGCGTGACCTCCGTTGCAGTCATGTAGTGTGAATACCACAACAACTTCAAGACAGAAAGTTTGATCTGACAATTTTTAAAATTGTGTCGTGTCAAGTTGGCTTTAATGGTGGCCTCCGAAATGTACAAGTAGGATGGAAGAAGTGATGAATGGGGAAAGTGAAGTGAACGGTGTAGTGACGAGGAATCACAGATGAGGCTGATGGAATCTGTATTAGGACAGCGCAGCACCCAAATATCCATGGTGTGTTCCCATCCATAATTTTACACCATTAATTAGAGCAAATTATCATCACGGCCTTGTTTCAGACTGCCAGCTCCTCATAGGTGGCGACTGGCACTCATCCGCTATAGGAAAATATCTCAAAAGCGTCTTCAGGAAAATGGTCGTATTGTAAAATGAGGACCCAAATAGCCTCTAAAAAGTTATCAACAAAAGAAAAATTATCCCAGGTTCATGGCGTTAAAGAAATTCACCCCAAAAATGGGAGACAAAGAAAATATGCTCATTCCCTTTTCCTCCTCTCTCTCTCTTTTCCCTCAGCTCAGAGTCAGGTTTTGATAATAAATAGATAAGAGCCAGTTTGTGAGTCCCAGATGGTACCCCAGTATCATGGCCTATGTGTCAGCTATTTATAAATGATGCAGCTTTTGTAGAAACAAAACAAAATGGAAGAGGTCAATATGCTCTTCAAGTACTGTAAATACATTTGTGATACACTATTTATATATTTATGGTGGTTAAATCAAATAATGGATTCCAAGAATGCTGTTTTCAGCTGACACTGTTGAATAATTATACAATTACAAGATCAGTGTTGCTAAATTGTGTTATTTTTTGTCAGGTGATTATTGTTAAGTTGATAAGCTATCTTAACCTGTCCCATTTTGATCATTTACCCAAATATGACAAGCCAACTATTTAATGTCTTCACGGCCAGATGAACCTGCCAGCTGTGAGCCTTATTTAAACACAACATCTCAGTTTATTGTGCTTTAGCTGTGAATATTACTACATAAAACTGTGATTAATCAAATAACCGCAACTGCTACAAAGACAACAGGAGTCTTCAAACTCATACACTTGAGAAATGTTCTTATAATAATAAGTATAATAAGTATCTCCAGAAAAGTGTAAATGTATAGAAATGAAAGAAACAGAGTGATTACTAACCAGCTCCCATGTTACCACATTAATTGACAATGAAGCCAAGCTATAGCTTTAGCCATGTGATTATCCGCATGGCTGGATCCCATCTTTAATAAATCAGATTTCTTGGCTGAAGCAACACGTGGTATGAATAAAACAGCTCACTTCAGGCAAACTGTATGAATGAATGACTATTGTTCTACATCAATTGCATGTTTGATGAAGTTTTCAGCCAGCGATAATATTTTAGTTAAAAAATACTGGGTTGTCATCCAGTATTCTTTATATATAGTATCCTAATTCATACAATCATCTTTGTTACTATGAGACCACAAAATGATACAACATTTGAAAATGTTACATTTATAAATGGCATCATAGTCTTGATGACTACTGGTCATCATTCACCCATTCATACACTGATGGCAGGAGCCACCATAGGAACAGCTAAGTGAGCAATTTAGGGTTAAGTGTCTTGCCCAAGGACACATCGACATGGACTAGCGGAGCCAGGGATTGAACTGCCGATTGAAGGATGACCCTGCTCTACCACTGAGCCGCAGTCGCCCCTGTGTCCCCCCTCCCGTGATTTTAAAACAGAACAACTTGGAGCATCAAATGACGTCAGCCCAATCCGTTCAAATTGTGGTGAAGTATGTTTATGTTATCAAGCTTAAAATGTAAACTTTATTATGTTCATGTTTCTTTGACATGAATTGATTGATTGACTAATGGATTATTGGAATGTTGCTTTTTAAAAGTAGTCGTGGGTTTTGCAGTATGAATGGAGGAATACTTACGATCATAAAGCTGGTTATCAACATAACTCAGTAAATGCACAATTTGTGTTCATTCAGAAACATATGTTGTGACCACAAACAAATGCCAATCAAGCCACATGTTCAAAAATAAAACTAATAAAAGCAAAACCTGTGTATCTGACATCAGGTCAACCTGTCTGAGATGTGATGCTCTCAGCGAGGCAGAGGTGCAGCTGCGGTGCTGTTTTTAGCCTCTGCCGTCTCATTTGCTGTGACCAGCTGGAGACCAGTTACGGTCCAGCATTGCGTCATATGGAGAAAATACAGTGATGAAAGAACAATGCCCCAATCTGAACAGCTGCACCCACTTAGATCAGTGTCAATTGAGATAAATGGACAGTGTTGAATATGTCAGTTTAACACTGAAATGAGACATGCTGAAAAAAAGTTAGCATTTCACAATCTTTAGAGTGTTAATATCAACCTGCTATGTTCACACACATTTCAATTATGGGGATGTTATGATATACACATAGTCCCAATCCTTCCAAGAGTTTGTTGAGAAGATAGTATGATGAGATGGCTCTGTCAGAATATATCTCATTTGTTAAATTTCTAACTGGATGCTGGTTGGAGCTTTATATTTAACACAAGAGGGCTATCGTTCATCATCTATAACTCTATAATAATACTAGTGTAAATGTTTTGTGTAAATGTCATTTATTATTATTAATATTATTATAATATAATAATTATAAATTATTAAACGTTATATTGCCATATATCTTTTTGTTATATTGCCATATTATATAATAAAGGTCTCAAACAAAGGTTTGTTGGGCCACTGGATACCCATAATTTGACCTTTTAACTCTAAAGTGAAATGTCTCCCCCCCCCCCCACCCCCCCACACACACACACACACACACACACACACACACACACACACACACAGAGCATACATCTATCTCTCATTATTTGTTGTACCCTGCAGAGACTATTCCTAGGATGTCTCATAATAAGATGGGCTAATTAGCTTTGGTTCTTAGGGAATCAATTTACCCATTACTGTAACACATGCTGGGACAAGTGTGTGTGTGTGTGTGTGTGTGTGTGTGTGTGTGTGTGTGTGTGTGTGTGTGTGTGTGTGTGTGTGTGTATAATGTCAGGCTGGGTCATTGGTAATTGCTAATATTTTTAGATGTCAGGCATTAAAGGGCAATGTCTACCACTTAATATCGTTTTACTCTTTATACATAACTTTGCAAGACATATGATCAAAGTTTTCATCATCATGCTTCAACTATTTGCTGTTAGCTCTGGAAAAAAATGTAAAATACATACAGTATATCTTTAAGACTCTGTCTTAATAGTGAGCAATAATTGTTACCTTAAAAACAAAGGGCAATATTCGATGTACATTACTATCTTTCTTATGTTATACTGGATATGCTGAATCCAGTTTGATTAAGTCCAATCAGCAACAACCCGAACAGCTGGAGATTTTTTTAATCTTCCAAAGGCAGAAATAAGCTCCAGTGACATGTTTTTTTTTAACCAATGCAACACCTTTATGTGTGAAATCATTACATATGCAGCGAGCTGCTTAAACAACCATTTACAACTCTGTGGAAGCAACCTGCAAACAGCTGGAGAAGTTACTGCAGAGCATTATTCAGACAAAGACACACATATTTCAGCACATTCTAATATACACAACCTCATCGACGAGTCTGCCAACATCCAAGTGAGATCCTGACAACGTCATAGTTAAGTGCACAACATAGACAATAAGAAGTTTTAGATTAATAAATCATTATCCAATAGACAGGTTCCTCACAGTCTGCACTCAACTCCACTGATGAAGAGGTCGATTCATCTTAAGGTCTGTTTGGTTTGACAGTTCTGTAAAAATATCTTTGATCGTCATAGTCCCTGAGAAAGTGAATGCATTGCTAAGAAATGCATGAAAGCGACCGGAGCAGGTTGTAAAAGCCGAAAACAGTTTCTGGAAAGTTTGACTACGATCTTCCAAACGGAAATGTCTGCTGGAAAGGAATGTACAATCTGCTAAACATTTCAAATGCCTTTTTACAGACTGCCTCATCAGGTGGCAGGTAAACAAGAGGAAATACCTCAATGTTAGAACAAATGAATGGAGGTCACAGTGGTGTCTTTAAGACTTGTATTAAAGTATTGTATTGTTCATCAACATATACATAATTATTGAAAGAAAGAAAGAAAGAAAGAACGAAAGAAAGAAATCCTTAAACAGACATTGCTGAAACCACCCACATGGAATATTCTCTGATACTCTGTCCTACTCTCCTCCATCGCTCCATCTTCCTCTCATCTTTTCATGCCCTCCCTCCACTACGATGGTCCAGCAGCTGAGAGAGAGTATCATAACGTTCTCTTTCAGTCTGTCATCCCCTCTTTTGACACTTTGCTCTCTCTCTTCATGGCTTCCTGGCACAAATGTTCATGCATTTCTGCTGACATGATTCACACCACACACACACACACACCACGTTGACATACATGCACACATCCAACATTGACTCATGTTCTGGTCGTCTGGCTCTCACTAACTCATTGGATTGTCTTGTGCACGTTGGTGGTCTACCATGTGAAAGTGTACGACCTCAGGTCCGCTGTGGTGTCTCAAAATTTCCTCTCAACATCAAGTCTTGAATCAGGGGATGTAGCTGCGTGTTTGAGGGGGAATCCCTTCTGATTTCCAGCAGAAAGCTGGATATGTAGACTCACTTCCTGGGACTGTGTTGGTGTGTGCATGCCCGTCAGAGTGAGGAGGCTGCAGTCTGGCGCCTGCCTCCTTCCTTTTGCAATATTACTTCAAGGACATCACATCACAGGGGGGCATTTAGGAGGCAGCGTGATGTATCACTACAGCGGGCATCACATCCAATCTGAGGCCGGTGATATGCCTCATATTTCACTGCAAAAGCTTCAGTGTCATAATGGTGTTTGTGGCGAAGAATGGCTTATCGATGTGTTAATATATATGACAGTGTCAGTGCTTCCTTGGCTGACTATTGAGTCTCATGAGAAAAAAAAGGGATTTCAACAGATAGCCTCCGCCTTCCAGTATATTTATTCATTATATAATAATTTGACGTTTTGCTACGCTTATTTATTTTCTTCCTGAGCGTAAGCAAGGTGAGAAAATTGATTTGAAAATGAACAACCATTTACAGTAGTATCAATCTTCTCACTTCTACCTTCGACAAGAAAGCCAATAAGCATATTTATCCAAATGTCAAAATATTTGTATAAATTGACTTACTTTGTAGCCTACTTTGATACTTTGGCACCAATAACTTTATATTTTCTATCACTCGTCTTTTGGGGTTCTCTTTTCTCTTCTCTCTTTTCAACAACTAACCTTTGGCTGCAGTATGTGAGTGTTGGATAAATAACTGTCCTGAGTAGGGTTGTGACCTTATAGGTCACAGAATGTTCTTTTGTTTATAACACCTTTTGTTACTTATCCTCTAAAGATTCACACACAACAAAGGGAACATGAATAACATTAATGTTCAAAGGGTCTTGCAGGTGAGCACCAGGGGGTGTTCCTCTCAGTAGGAACTTCAAGGTGAAGAAGAGGACACCTTCTTCTAATGGAGAAAGAAGGACCCCCCACAGAAACACAATCAAGATCTAATCTCAAAGAACACAATGTGGGGGCTTGGTCAAGTTGGCCAAAGCCTCCACTACTAATGATTTTACACTTGGTGTCGAGTAACGGAGAGGTACGCTCACCTTAGCCAACTGCTAACAGCAAGCCAACTGCTAACAGCAAGCCAACTGCTAACAGCTAGCCAACTGCTAACAGTTAGCCAACTGCTAACAGTTAACCAGCTGCTAACAGTTAGCCAACTGCTAACAGTTAGCCAACTGCTAACAGTTAGCCAACTGCTAACAGTTAGCTGCAAGCAAACAACCGGTAATCATGAGCTAGATACATCCAGCACTGTGAGCCTAGCATAGCACATATACAAACACTGTAGGGGAGTAGTAACGTTGCCAACTGGTGGTCCCTCCAGGAAAGTCAGGCGCATTAGCCCTCCATAAGAGGTGCATTTTGTTTTCTTGCACTTTGTTTTTTGTATTGAAAGGTTAATCAGTGAGTTTTACAGATACTGGGAGGCAGAAAGTTAGTTTTGGGAGAGAGCCAGGCTTCCCCCAGGTCTTTAACCCTGGAGCATCACATTTAGAGAGAGCCAATATTAGCTTACAGAAAATCATGATAGGCTACTGCTCAATCTTTGGTTTTAACTCCCGGAAAGATAGTATTTTGAGTTAATCATTAAAAAAATTCAGGCTAATTTTGGTCAAAACAAAGCTTCTTTCTGTTCTTAAATGCAACTATTTCCTCTCCCTTGTCTTGACCATACTTGAGTGGAAGGGAATAGCCTTCCTGTCTATATCATTTATTTTCAGGAACATCCTCTCAGTCCATGTCAATTAGATTTTAAATGAGGACTTCCACAAAAATAAATCTATAAAATCTATATTTAATAAAACACCTGAAATGACGTGGGACATCGTAATACTTTGCAGTGATTCCATTTGACCATATGGGTGTTTTACACTGAGAGTGTCTTCCCTCTGAATCCTGGCAGGACAGAGTCGTTGTGTCACATTTCTACTCCTTCCACATCCTTCCCTCCCTTGATCGCTTACAGCTCTCCTCCCATCGGAGGGTTGGCAGTGTGTGGAGCGCAGCGTGGACTTGGAGATGTCTTGGCAGCATTACGCACGACGACACGATACACGCGAACGCCTCAGCGAGAAGGACGGGGCACTTTCAAGCGGAACTGGACTGGCTTTCAACTTTTGATTTGGAAAGCACTTATTTCAGCCTCCTCGAAGCGTTTTTCTCATCTTCTCCTTGCGGCTGATGAAACTCGGATCTCTCCCTTCGCGACAGCAGCAGCGGGGCTGAATGACTTCCCCTCCTCTTATCCTCAGGTCACGGTGACTACAGAAGAATGGATAAGATGTAAAGAGCTTTGGGAGGAAGCAAACTCTACAGAGCAACAGTTTTTTTTAAAGATCCCAAAAAAGAGAGGATGATCCCACCGGCCAACATGATTCAGGACGAAAGTGGGGGCAAAGAGGACGAACGGGACCAGAATGAGACTCCCAAATCCCCGTCGGCGAACGCCAGCCAGCCGGAAACCAAGGTAGGACTATCCTGTTGTTATTTATTATGTATCATCCCGGAGGAAATACTGTGGGATCCGCACTGTTCCTCAGTCCAATAACTCGTATGAATACAGCTGGGCAAACAAACTATGACAGGGAAATCGACTCAACAGGGACCAGCTCCCAAAAAGAAAAACATGCATGCAAACTATGTCGTTTTTGTATTTATGACTTTGTCACCCTTTTAAAGCAGCTTCATTAACCCAAAATGAATACCTTTAAGGAGGATACCATACCAGCTGTAAAAATAGGACATAAAAAAACGTCTAAAAGTGCCATGAAGGGTCACTACAGACTCATTATAAGTACAACAGACCTCAGTGTGTAAGGATACCATAAGAATAGCATCATGATAATGTACCATTTAAGAAAAAAAAACCTTTACATAAATCAGTTTAAACTCACAATCGAGCCCCACACTCACTCTTTTTATGACTTTTGTATAAAGTGTGTGTGTGCGTGTGTTAAAATTTAGATTAATTGTTGCGAGATCAATGACGGTGTAACTCTTTCAAGCTCTCGATGCACCGAAAAACACGTTCACAGTGTGCTGTAGTGGTAAAAGAAAAAACATGGTGTTGTGTGTACAATAAATAAGTGCAATATGGGATTGTGATTTCAACTTGTGGCTGATGGAGGAAAGTAGGCTGTGTGCTAGAGATCCACAGCTGCTGCCTCAGGCGTTTTGCCATCTATGTCGGTCACATGTTGCCCAGACTACTACAACTAGCAGTATTGGACTCGTCACAATGCTAGTGGCTTCATCCACTCTCTTCTCCTGTACCAAAGCCCATATAAAGGGCATATGAGAGTCATGCTTTATCTTTATTATTTTATAAATGGAAAAGGAAATTCAGAGAAAAAGTTCAAGCTTTCATCAAAATCACAGATATGCCTTCCTCTTTGTATTGTGTCTTTTAAAGCGTGTGCATGTGAGCTCTTACTTTGGCACATCTGGTCACTATGTATTTGAAGAGAGTCCTGGCTGACATTTCACATAAAGTCTCTGCCAAACAACCACACTCCCTTGCATTATCTCACTTTATTAGTAGTAGAAGACATCAGAAATACTAAAAAGTGATTATATAATTGTTTAATCCTCCTTACAGAGTACAATTAGAATGAGTTCCACACAGTGAAGCTTTGTTTGTGTTTTTATTCCTCCTTTAAGAATACTGTGAGGCCTGAACATCACAAGCGCAAGGTGAGCTTCCACTCTTGTGTAAACTATAGCACACTGTTGATTTGAATTTATTGTGACATAACAGCATATTGCATGTACATAAAGATAAACAAGTTGTTTTGCGTTACAACTTTTCCAGCTCTTAAGGTAGATCACTTAAGTGACATCAATGCCACATAAGGTTTCATCCACCGTCACCCATGTTTCTAGAGGGCACTCTTTGGATAGAGGCTGCATCATTACACTTATTTATTAACAATGATTTTATATATAATCTTATACCCTAGCTTTATTTTAATTTATTTCTGCATTACCTAGTCCAGCCCCCATTAATCTTCTCTGCTTCAGATATAATTCAGCTCCCACAGATTTGGTGCCGTCAAACCCAGCATGAGCTCCTCAATGCATGCACATCGCCTAACTTTATTTATTTAGAAATCTTTAATTAAGTAAAGATATATCAACCACCTTACAGTAAATATGTATAGTATCCTTTACCATTACAGCTTTTTTAAATAGGTGCAACACATGTAGAATGTCCAGTAAAAAATGTCTTATGTCTGTAATTCCCTTATCAAGACCTAACTGCGTTATCATTGTTGTGATGTGTTACCAATAACTTTCTTTTCAGGGTGTGTAAAAGCCATGCAAGTGAAGACCGACAAGAGGTTGCAGTAGAATATATGTGTGCTGTCCGGTCATGTCTGTTGTGATTCCTGTGTGTGGGTGGTAACGGTAGAGAAAGGTTCCAAATTGATTTTTTCCACAGTGACCCGTTCAATTGATTGATCCTCACCATAGCAAAGCTTCAATGATAAGCTCTATGTGCTTAGACGTTTTAGCCAACAACAGCTAACAATATATAGTTTGTTTTTTTACATTTTTAAACAGTGTCTGTGTGTTCATAGGTAATAATTTGGAACAAACATAGAAGAGGACAGATCAACCTTTCTGCACCAAGCAGAAAAACTGTAAATCCACACAGTTAAAAATGTAGGCCTGTACTGTGTGCTAAGAGATAAGAAGATCCTTAAGAGTCATTCTTTACCCATCAGTCACATAAATCAGAGACCTGCAGCCACACACCGGCCAGAAACCAGAACCATAAAATCAAATACAGTAGCTCAAAGATACTTTATTGCGTGTTTGAGCCCAGGATTAAGTTGGTTTCATGGAGGAGGAAGTACACACTGAGAGGTTAAATGAGGGGTTGTCAGTGTGGAGTGTTATGAATAGCATTACTGTAAAAGAGAAGCCTAAGGAGATTGATAGAGGCTGCAGCCAGAAATGGCAGCACAGTGTGTGAGAAATAGTGTTGATGTGATGCATTGCGCTCACCAGGACTTCACATTACCTTCCAAGTGGGGAATCCTAAAGGTTTTGTTATTGCGCAGTGATAAGTCGCCCCTCTCAATGGCCTTTTATCAGCCATCGGACACTGAGAGATTTGCCAGAAGGTTTTAGAGACTGAGTTTGTAATTTATTTAGGTTATTACAGGAATTGATTTACGCCACTGCATTATTCTACGTCCTTTGCCATTCTCTCTCCTTTCATTTTTCAGTTTCTCTCCCTCTATTTTACTTCAACTTTCTTTCTCTCATTTTCAGCTGCAGAGACTCAAGCGCTCCTTGTCCTTCAAGACCAAGAGCATCCGCAGCAAGAGCGCAGACAACTTCTTCCGAACGAGCAGCGACAACAAGACGGAGCTGCTCTCAGATGTGAGCAGCAGCACGGGCCATCTCTGCAACATCGGGATGGCCCCGCCGCACACCACCAACCTGCCCATCCCTCCGGTCCCTCCTGCCATCCCCTCCGCACCTCCACCCACATCACGCTCCCAGTCACGCAACCCGCTGCAGGTAGACTCGGCCGGACACTGCTTCATGGAGCACATCTTCAAAAAGCCCACGTTCTGTGACGTCTGCAACCACATGATCGTAGGTATGGTTACAATGCAGCCTTCCTTCATTAGTGTGATCAGAATACCAAACAAAGCACAGTGACAAGATCAGAGGAGAAAGCAAGGTAAAACAAAAAGTCCTGCACATTATCTAATGAACTTTGCAATCACAGCATTGAGGATAACCTTTTCATAATGAGACCTTCATCAGATAACCTGATGGAAGTTATTTGTAAAGCTTTTCTGCCAGCATAATCAGAATAAGATTGTAATTAATATGCAATAATATGCACATATGGTACGGACACAGCAGGATGTAATAGGGTGTAGTCTCCTAAAGCACCAACCTTTTCATATCCTTTGTAACATGCTTTTTATTCAGAATTAACACACAAAGCCTATGTATTCAAACACTCTCTGACATTTAGGCACCTGACACCTGAGCATCCAACCTGACCTGCTGACGTGACCAAAATGTCTCAGTCGTCCTTTTTTCGCACACTGAGCCAGGCCCCTCCATCTGTCTGCTCGGGTGTCAACAACAGTGCCAGCTCCTCGTCCTGTTCTCCCCTCGCCAGATGTTCTGGTTTCTCTGGCCGCTCCCCTCCTTGTTACCATCAGTACTGAGGGAGCACTAAGTCTTTATATCTCAGGTCCTCTGCAGCACGATAATGACAAGGGCTGCCCGTACCATCTGCTCAACGAGCCCCTTATTATTTATTTGTTAGCCAGAATGCAGCATGTGTATATATACTGTATACTGGGGTAACAACCGTACTGTATTAGTTTGCCAACAGTGTTTTCTTTTGTTGCATAATTGACATAAATTAGTTTTGTCTCGTGTACATTAGTCTGATCTTAAAATCTCCCTCTTTTAACCCGAGAAAAGCAAATTCAACAGGTCCTTGAAAATGCTTAGTTGAGAGATTGAGTTAAAACTCAGCCTCAGACTTGATTTGAAATAAACGTGTCAAATAAAAAATAAAAAACGTTATATACTATATATCCATATTATCAATTTTGGACATTTTGGTTGTTTAACAAATCAGCATACCTGCAAACAACTATATTCAATATTTTGATATTAACAATGTATCAAATGTGTAATGTGAAAGGGGTTTTATAGTGAGTTTCTTCTCATTGTTTTGGTTTTAAGGCCCACAACTTTACTATGTTAGTTCACTCTCACCGCATTGTTTCCACCCACAGCAGCCAAAAAACTTGACCTGTCCTGCACCAAACAGCAGACAGAGAACATTACAACTAGCTGATAACATAGTGGAGCATTTAGCAGCCAAAGGGACAAATATTTCTCCTTTCATTATCTGCTGGATCTGAAGTAAGCGCCTGCTTTTTGATTAATTCGCAATACCAACTTCAAAGTTGATAATATGTCAGTGTTGTGCTCACAGCTGACAAACATGTGTTATCTGTTTTTCCGACTTTTGTAGTTAAAATGCATAGAGGTGTTCCATCACATTTGAAACACGGCGACTACAAGAAACAGAGATAAATGCTCTTCAAAGGCGTGATAAAATTATTCAAGAAGCACACATTTAATTTGGAAGACACTAACACATCTATTTGCTTTCAGTTTTGGTGTTGGTCATCATAATTCATCACACAAAACTAAAGTTCAACCCACCATAAAACATATTTCTACACATTTATGGTCTGCTGGTGTGGCCAGTGAGACGCATCCACTGGCTGAAGCCTTGAATGGGCCTCTGGTGGTCTGTTAATAATAAAAGTATGATGTCAGGCCTTCCTGGCTCGTGATAGGTGCTGAGTCCTCCGGCCCTCTCATGAAGAGAGATGCTGCCCTCTTCTTCATTTATCCTGCTTTAATGAGAACACAGTGAGGTTAGCAGAGAGATGTGGTGGAGGTTGTTTTCCTGTGTGTGTGTGTGTGTGTGTGTGTGTGTGTTTGTGTGTGTGTGTGTCTGTGTAATGAGCTGCGATGGTGCTGTCTGACTGTGACTCAGAGTCAAAGGGCAGCACACAGGAGAGAAATACATAGTTATGGTGGAGGGGCTCAAACTAATAATACAAGCATACTGTGATTATTGAATCATAATGCCCAGTCATTAAATGGATGCATGTTTATGGAGTTAAAATAGTGCAGTAATTGTGTACGTGATTTATAACATTGATAATGGTGGATAAGATTGTGTTAAGAGGAAGATACTTGTAATAATAATAATAATAATAATAATAATAATATTTAAATTTGATATGCCGCTTTTCAGGACACTCAAAGACACTTTACATAGGCAGAGACAAACAGAACAAAACAAAATTAATAATGAATGGAATGAATATTAGTGCACAATCAACTAAATACACATTTACACATTTCAGTGTGCACAAAACCTTGTTGTTGGTTCTCTCAAGTACAAAATACGATGATATCATTTTAATTTGTTCATCCTGTCAAAACCAGATATAATATAGAAACATGCTACTGAAACTAATATAATATATTTGGATTTCTATTCAGTATATTTTAAAATAAAAATGTTTAATAACTGAAATGTTTGTTTGTTTAACTTTGCCCAATAAACGTTGAAAAGATACATAATATAGTATATAATCCGATATGGTGATTTCTAATTGAATTAAATGAAATGTACACTAATTTTAAGGCCATCTCATAATCAATGTCAGTCAATAATGTTTAGTCAAAATGTTTTTCAATTCCCAATGCAGCCTAATGCGAAGATTAATAACAATATGCTAATATTGCAAAAGGAAGCCTGGAAACATTAAACACCCACCTTATTCCTAGATGAGGATCCTTTATTGTATTGTATATATAAAGCCTGTACAAATTAAATGTGTCATCCATAACAGAAATGGCTGAATTATATTAAAGGGCTCACTGACTCATTCATTAGGTTTACTAGATTAAGCAGAAATAGATCAGTAAATATTTGATAGAGCAATAAATATATTACCATTTCTCTGTAGGCGTGAATATTTGCTTTAAAACATTTTGTTTATAAGAGACTAGCTCATACACTATGCTCAGTTGAACAAAATAGTGTAGTCAATATGTTTTAGTCATTTTTTTATTAATTCTTTTAACCAAAATCAAGGCCAACACTTCATTTGTTTGAATCTGCTTTGTCGCAAGATACAAATTCCTTTTAGGAATAAAAACAAAGTCAAAGCCAGTTTAAAGTCTCAGTCTTTCCGGCCAATAGAAGAAAGTAAGCTACAACCATTGGCCACAACACACTCACAGGTGTTTTCACTTCCATTGCCTGATTAGATCTCTTTCCAGGACTGTGTGATTGACACTTCCCTTCCTGCTCCTGTTCATTTAGCTGCACTTGTGAGGGCGGTGCAACGACATCGTCATCACTGTTATTAGGTCGTAAAGTTAAGCACAGCTCCACCCAACTTCAACCTGAGTAGCCGTCTAATCAGCCACAGTAATTTAAAACACCTGTGTGGGTGGAGAGAGCCTTTAAGAAGAAGAAGTTAAGATTACTATTGTATGACATGTATTCAGTGTGCCTGTCTAACCACATTTTCCTGAATTTGTTCCAAGGTTACTCTCCTACCTATTGTGTTTCACTTCATTACACTGCCTAAATGCTATGTGCAGTGCTCTACTTTTGTCCCTAAAAGCAAGTGTCCTTGTTGTGAGGCACACAGTGAATTTGTTTCACTGGAAAATAAAAATGCTCTGATAGGGTACAGGCTGATGATGAGATATTGATTGCAGGTCTTTGCAGCAAATAGCAGATTAAATAAATGTCTACATGAGTGAATGGGAGAGTTACCTGTGGCTTACAAATATAATTATTTGGGCAGACTTGAACAAATGTAATATTCACTCCTTTTAGGTAACTAATTCCACACAAAGAGTTTTATAGGATTATACTTTGTACAGTATAAGTGTATGACGGATGTATGCAGATGAAAAATACAGAAATTTAAGCTTCTATTACAAAGTATTACAAATTATTATCACTGTCAGTCAGTAATCACTGATCTTGCATCAACATTTAGGGATTAGGCAGTGATTTACTTACATAATCCCTTAAATGCCTCAAATCAAAGCATCCGAATTTCTGGATTAATTAATAAGACAAGTTGATACTCACCACGAATGAGAAAGTAATCTCACTTGATTAAGTTGCACTAACCTGTGCTATGAAATCCCAGAGATACACATGACACATTTGGTGAAATAAATCGGAGGGGTGAGAGGTCAAGGTGGGGTAGTAGACAGATATGACTGTGATGCTAATGAGGCTGTCCCATTAAAACACACGATGCACAAACATGTCAGACAAACCCACACTCAATGTGTAAGAGGTGCATATTTGAGTTTTCTCTCTTTCTGTCACACAAAACACAACACTCGTGTTGTGACAACCTTTCACTTCCACTGATACCCCATTGATTAATTTTAGTGTTACAATTGTCAGCTGATATTGTCTGCCATGTCTTGAAAATGTCTCTCACACCAGTACATTATTACATTTTGCTGGAAAATGTCAGCTGAAAAAAGCCAGTTCATAAAAAGTTAAAAGAATGGTTCACATGGTAAACGTTATATCTGCAAAACATGAGCTTATCGCCATTGTGAAAATGTTGGCAGGTACTTCTAACTGTAGTCTCACAGAGATGCTGGCATGATTGTGGACTTGTAGCCTATGTTACATCCGTACCCAAGACAATCCCTGATCGCAGATGGACACATAACAAACAGCTATATTTCACCTTTGTATTCAGCATTCTCTTTAGTGGGAGAATAAAAACTAACTAATGACCGTGGGAGAAACTAATTAAAACATGTTGATTAACCAAAGACTGGTGCCCAGGTCAGGGTTTTCGAGGGGCTTAATAAGAATAGGAGGTGGAGGAGTTTTTGTCATGATGAAGGTTATTTGCACAGAAAATCAGGAGGCGTGAAGTAAGAACAGTGGCTCAATGGATCGATGTGTGGCGATTGTAAAGAGAGTGTGCAGCGTGAGAGAGATTCTGTTGGGAGAAAGATTGGGAAGTTGAGGAAGAAAAATCTGGCAGGAGTAAATGCCATCGAGAGCTGCACTGTCACTCACTTTCCCCACAGTTGTAATGTCTTGGCCTCCTCTCCAAGCCTGGAGGAAAAAGCACCTAAACACACACACATGCAGTAATGTCATGACCCAACCATTACTGAAGGAAGTCGACAATGTCAGTTTCTTGTATCAGTCTGCGGAAACACAGTGGTGTGTTCCCTTCGTAGCTGTTACGAGTTAACATGGAGGCATCTCATTATTCCTCCATGTTGGCGTGAGTAAGCTCAAACAAGCCAATCAACAACTCGTTGTCAGGGTGTCTAAAAGATGACAGAATGAAACACAAGTCTTCATTGAACATCGCCAATTGACCTGATTTAGAGTGACCTAAAAATTGGTCCAGGTCGTGCTCGTTGCCTCTGCTCCTGCTGTTGTTGCTTTTTGTGTTGATCTGTGCTGGCCGATGAAATGTTCAGGCCAGGATCTCATTTCTCTCGGTTTCCGTCTCAGGTTCACTACGTCCGCCAGCTCTGTGGCAGTCAGGCTCAGCCAAGCAACACAAGAGCTTAAAATGGGGAATAAGATCCAGTTTTCCACCCATCACTGAGTTCCTGTCACTGCTCTCTAGCTCACAGTTCACATTGCAGCACGTGAAGAGCAAGCAGAGATTTTTTCCCCCTGTTGGCTAAGTAAACTACACAAAGGGCTTTACACCTTAAGTACACAGTATCTTGTGTTTGCTGTCTTGTTCGGGGATCAGGTGTTCTGCTTGGTTTCATAGTTACAGTGTTATCTCTGCTCACTAAACTCAATATGCTGCAATATAAATTGAAATGGTGGAAAGCATGTAAGTCGCTTTGGATAAAGGCGTCAGCTAAATGTAATGTAATGTAATGAAATGCTGGCATTGTTGTGCAATGCACACAAAAAAAACGGTACAAAACTTGACAATTGTAAACAACGTTGATAATCTTTCAGTGAGGATTAACTCTCTGATTATTCTCCCTTTGCTCTTAACACACACTGATGAAGATCGATGAATCATTTGCACGTCCACATTTTAAAATGCATGCATGCAGAGTGTAGGCCAGGCCAGGGCACATGCTCATTGACTGATCAATAAAGAGTTGGAGGTGCATATCTGCCAGACTACAACTAATAACAGCCCTGGGACTTGTTAACACTAATGTGCAATGATTGGCCAACGGTACACCACTGCTGGCTTTTGTCCTGTTATGAGTAACATGATAATGGTTTAGAGATAATTCTTCTCAGGAACTCTTCTTTCATTTTGTCTTCTGTGAGGATTATTTGAAACATTATCCTCTTGAAATGAAAATAATTCCACATTTTTATATATGTTATCTTACACTGCACACTTCCACAGTCCAGTAACAGCTGGCTCATAGCCTAAGTCAAAGTCAGCCAGTCAGCCAGATGTATTATTATTTGAATGCAGAATATTTATTAATAATTGGTGTTTTAAGTTATGGCCACATCACTCCCTCCAAGCAGTGAAAAATTGCTAAAATGTAATTAAATGTAAGATGACCAGTGACAAGATGGATTTTCCTCCAGTGAAATTACTCTCCTCCTTCACTACCCAATTATGGCAGTTTGAAACACTTACTGCTGTACCTGCCCATAAATTGCTCTACCTTTTGTTGTATTTCATTCTGTCTCACAAACACACACAATGACAGAGCCCCAGCCCAGTGATCCTCATTACAGATTGCATTGAGGCAATCTGTTGTGGTTGCCATGTGAGTTTTTATTCCCTGCCAACATCTTTCTCTTTACAATCTCACATCACCACAAAACTATCTTTCTCATTTTTGTCTCCTCATCCATCTCTGCCCATATTCATCTGTTACTTATCCCCACACCTCAATTAATGCTCACAAGCATGCAAAAGGTGTTCTGTTGCAGTGTTGCATAACTTTGGTTCACTGATAAATCAGATTAATCTTCATTTATTCCAGCAACTGTGAGTCATGTATTAATAAGTGAGGGTGAGCATCACACAGGCAGCAGTTTGAAATAGGTTCTCATGGTGTTGATAGCACCTGGTCAATTACAGTCAGTTTGTCTGAAATGTTTTTTCAGAAATGCACATCATGTGTCACGTTTGCTAGATTTTGTCCCTGTTTAAATGTTCCACATGTCTCTTCACAGGTTTTCCCTAGTGCATGCTGGGAAAGACTCCAGAAACCCTAAGCTACGAATAAGCATGTAAAGACAATAAATTACTTAATTAATGAGACCGCGTTCTGAACAATATCTTTTTTTTCCTTTTCTGCATGTAATTTGCTGTTCACTTTGGGAAAATAATTTGAATCCACCTCATGCATAACACATCTGAACCGGTTGCCTCTTTTTCTGTGTGTGTGTGTATCAGGCACAACAGCCAAGCATGTGGTGTTCCTGGCGGGGAACACGGCAAAGCATGGCCTCCGTTGCAAAGCCTGCAAGATGAGCCTACATCACAAATGTGAGAATGGAGTGGGACAGCAGCGCTGCATGGGCAAACTGGTAAGATGCACAACACCAAATATTAATAATACAGACATGAAGACATTCAGAACATTTGTCTCTTTGCTGTCAACAGTTTGGGAGCTTGTAATTTCTATGTCAGTATGATAGAAACCAAAACAGACATATTAGAATTGTCTGTCTGACCGTTTCCCACTAGAATGTGCTTATTCAGAAATCACACTTTATGTGCGAGTGTGCTGGTACATCTGTCACCACCATCCATCCTCGTCATCGTCCTCATAATCGTTATATCATCACTCTGTCTAAGTGTTAGGTAATAGCATTGCAACGCGTTATTTACAAAAATGCTGACCTTGTCCTCACCTCTGTTCTGCCGTGCTGCTGTCAGCATAAACCATTGAATCAAAGTCAATACAATCACCCCGAAGCCCCTTCATAACCGCTATTGAAGATGTCACATGTGAGAGTGTTATGATGTGTTTGGCATTTCACAATCTCAGCCTTGATGTCTGTTTTAAAATATGCAAATCAAGCATTGGGTTGTTTGTAAAATAAGGGGGTGTAAAATAATATCTGGAACAATTATCAGATTATTAAATTTCATCTTTTATCACACAAATGGGAAGGTTGGCAGTATTGATTGCTGGTCAACTCGTTAGTTTATTGAACCCGTTATGCTTATTAACCATTTTTAAAACCTTACTAAAAACTTTGATCAAACTTAAAATAATTATTGATATTTTTTAGTTTATGAAAAGCTGGAGAGAAAACGTTAATGGTGACATTAAATAAGAGACACCATTCTCTTTTTTCTGATAAGTTAAGCTTGAGCTGGTTTTAAATGTGCTTACATGTTGACATAAAGAACTAGAGAAAAACGGCCTCATTGAGTAGGGTGGATTTATTTCATTGTTATTTGGTACCGTCAATGAGTCAGCTTTTCAGTGGTATTACCTCACAAACATGTACTGTAATAACCTCCCCACTTAAAAATCATCGACTGAGAGATCGAGCCTTGTTATCATTCATTGTATATCATTTTCCCTCCCAGCAACAGACTTTCTTGGGGCCTCTGCTCATTTTTGGGTGATGATAATTTAAATTGTTGGCTATTCTGTGATTCACAATCATCGTCACTCATAATATGTGAACCTCCAGTAAAATGTAACCGTTTTTGTTTTGGAGTTGGTCTGTTGGGAAGGGCTGAGCATTTTTACTTGGGAGGATTCAATTACACCAGCGAAAGGCAGCTCCAATAATGTTTTTTTACTTTCATAGCAGTCCAGCAAACTGGCAGTCATGGCTGAACTGGGAATCTTTAGTCATTTGCACACATCCCACACTGAGGAGAACGAGATTGTAACACTGTCAGTGCACATTATGTGTGATTTCCTACCTTTTCTTACCTTGTTCCCCACAGAATCTGGCTACACCATGATGAGAAAATGTGGCTGGATTTATAGAGGACATTTGAAATAAGCTGAGTTTGTGATAATCAGCGAGAATAGTGCATAGATGTCATATGGAAATGATATGGAAGTAATACTAACTGTACAGGGCCTGTGACATCTCTCCACTAGATGCCTGAGGGATGAGGCTTGAAGATATGATCGGCTCTCAGGAGTGGAAAATGAGGTTGAGAGGTCGATAGATAAAAAGGGAAGTTTCCCCAGTGGAGTACAGCTCTAAATTCAACTTACTCTAAACTTGGAGACTTCAGCAGCCACGCTTGTTTCTCTTGGCTTGAGAACTCTTTAGCAAAGAAGTCAAATTACCTCATGCTCTGAATCTTTATGAATCATGAAACCAGGGTTTCACCATTTCTTCACTGTAGGCTTCTTACTGAAATAGTGACAATGAATTCACAACACATATAGTTTCAAAATGTTGTTAGTAAACAGATATGCCTTTGTGGTTCAGCTATTTGGTCATATCACATTATTTCATATTTAGCTTTGCAACAATCAGATAATGATACTAATGTTTTATGATTTTCAAAGACTCTCTGGATGAATAATTAGTTTTTTTCAGTGACATTTTGAAACTTACCCAGCCATATGAGATCTAGGTCTCCAATGCTGATCCTCACATCCACTAAAGAATTGGAATGGACGAATATTTATCCAGGACAATCTCCAGTAGAAAAAAATGCCAAAAAGCTGAAAAGATATATGAATTAATCATGACCCAGTGATTGAGGAGAATTTCAATCTCCTCTCTTTCTTCTTTACTTAAGAAGGATTCAAAACAGACGGGGAAGTATTGATTGGATAGGACACAGGTTGGTAATGAATATATAAATTATAAATGTTTTAGGGCCTTTGGAGATGGAAGGAGAACATGACGAATACAAAAGACAGTGGCTTTAATACCATTTGTTTTCTATCTGGTACTACTCCTGTTGTCCATGTTCAACTCTGTATGGAACAAATCTGTTATTATTTTCGATGGTCATGCATGATTTAGAACTGCAGTCCTTAATTCATATTTTTTTATTTGAATGTCATTGAATGTTAATGTTTAACATTAACAACAGTGATGTCCAACATCCAGTGTGGCAGAACTTGATCTCTGTCAGTTGTGCTCAGAAAGTCAGACTAAAGAGAGTTTTGTGCAGTATTTCAGCATCGGGCTGCTGTGGTGCTGCATATTGATTTGTCTTTAAAGTCTGTCACTTAGCTCTCTTTGTTCCCTCTCTGTCTTTCAGCCAAAAGGCTTTCGACGGTACTACAGCTCTCCATTGCTGATCCAGGAACAGTATGGCTGCATCAAAGAAGTCATGCCCATTGGTGAGCAGCTTAAATCTCCATAATAATTTCAACTCTGTGT
This sequence comes from Cottus gobio, assembly GCA_023566465.1. Classification (NCBI taxonomy): domain Eukaryota; kingdom Metazoa; phylum Chordata; class Actinopteri; order Perciformes; family Cottidae; genus Cottus; species Cottus gobio. Next base: position 10,382,021 of record CM042228.1, read on the forward strand.
GGGATGACGTGCACTAAAGCAAAAACTGTCCTACATGCTTCCAGAACCTCTTATCCACTTGAGCTGCTTTAAAAGATTCACCTTTCTGTTTTTATAGTATTGTAAAGCGGCACTTCAAAGCATAACATTAGCTCGCCATCATGTCTTCATTCTTTTCTAAAGCCTGTGGCAACAAGGTGGACCCTGTGTATGAGGCCCTGAGGTTTGGGACGTCGCTGGCACAAAAGGCCAAGAGGGCCAGCGGCTCTGAGTCGCCGCACAGAAACTCGGTAAGAAAAGGACAATTTATCATGCTTGGTTGTGTTTGTTTTTACCCCTCAACACAAAATACCGGTCACTAAAACATTCTGTTTTATTTATCCTATTTTCTAAGTTTTACTTTCATCAAGATATAATAAAGATGATCACAATCCAGTTGATATTTTTTTTGCAGCAGACATACTGTAGCTGATGGTCTAAATAGATACTGCTGCTGCAGGGCTGTAAACACTACCAATAAAGGCAGTCGGGTACAGTCACTGATGAAGGGAGATGTTGGTGCAAACACTCATGTTACAGCTCTGAAGATGGACGAGACCGATTGCACTGTACAGCTACACTCTCCAGTCTCCTTTCTGTCTCTGTGGAATACACAAGCAAATCTGTTTTTCATAGCTTACCACTTTTAATGTAATCCAAACTGTGTATGCAGTCTGGATACGTGTATGATGACAAGTGAAAGCTGTTGGGTTTAGGCCATCCTGTCCTGTGCAGCTGTTAGTGAATGGACGTGTGTGTTAGTGGAGGCTCACAGAGACAATGTGATCTCAACAGGGGTTATGATAATAGTTTCCAAATGCAGACTTAGAAACAGCATGTTTGCTACACTACAGTTTTTTCCAAAACAGCTGTTTGGACTGTGAAAGCGAGAGAATTTTGAGCGATTTTTAACTGAATTACCGGAGTGTATCTCTATTTGATTGCATATATATCTCTATCTATCTAATCCGTTTTATCTCTTCTATCTGCATTCAAATCATCTTTCTCTCTGCAGACCAGTGACTTGGATAAGGTTCCAGAGGAAATGGTGGCTCACAGCAGCAGGCAGGAGCTGTCGAGAAAACACAGCGATGATGGTGAGTATCTTTTGCGGTACACTGTGTGCATCTGGATTACAGCCATGTAGTGACACACACTGCCATTGCTCTTGCCACAAGACAGTCAGAGAAAGTTGCAACATTTCATTTTTCTCCTCTGAACCATCAAAGATTCCTAAGTGTTGTCCACAGAACTGAAGTTGCTCCATTTGCTTGCTCACTCTGACCCTGCTCGAGAATATCCTTTAGAAAAAGGTCAAAGAAACATGTGCATTGTGTGCAGCTCTTGATATAGTGGTGGCTGTTTTTTTTTTTCATCTCAACAATAGTCTCTGTACTGAAGGGCAAGGCACTGACCCTTTACAATCTGGAGCATTCACTCTGAGAAGGCAGAACTACAAGGAGAATGGTGCTCCAAGGCACTCACTTGCATTGTACAATAGAAGAAATGTATGTGTTCTTAGCCTGGGCCATGTGTCGGCCACACCACGGCGTATCTGTAGCTTCTTGAAAGTGCTTGGATTAATGGAAAAAGGACGTAGGTAAAAAAAATCTTCAAATAAATGGGATAAGACAAGATAAAATAAGCCATTATTGATCCCCAGAAGGGATGCTGTTACATCATCACAAAAGTAAAATAAAATAAAATGTAAAAATATACAACTGATATAAGTAGAAACTATACAAGAATGAACAAGAGCAGTTAAAGACAAACTTGCGAGGTATTGACAAGTTAGATTGACAACGGTGTGATTAATAGCTGCAAGTACGTTAAAAGTGTACACTAGAATAATATGTCCTGTTATTACGTAATGGTTATTTGTGTTGTCTGTATTAATATAGCAAATATAACTATGCTATAGTATATGATTTGATAAAACAGTATATGATGAGTATAGTGCATAAATATACATAATATAATATACTGCAGCAGTGTAACAGAATTGATGACTCTGAATTAGTGCCACCGGGCTTGTGTTTCCAGCTGCAGACAAGCTATCTCACCAGTTAATTGCTATGAAATTTGCCTTTTTGATTTGTAATAATTATTCATGGAAAAAAGATTATAATTTGTGCCACTTTTTTGGCACGGTTCTAAAAGTTGCAAAGAATCAGTATGCTTTTCTATGTGTCCAGCATATAATTTAACTAATATGCAGATTTTAGAGGCTGCAAACAGGGCTTGAGACAAAATACAGTATATTGTTTATTTAAATGGTTGTTGATTTCTTTCTATAATACATTTTCTGTATTTTTTCCCCCCTTTCAGTTTTCACAGTTATTGAGAACGGGACAGATCATTACTTCCAGCCAGAGAGAAAACCTGACGATTTGCTGGTATGAAATTCATCTATCTAATTGCAATATATAATACATATTTAAAGCTGTCAAATTTTGAGGGAGATATTTTCACAGACAAAAACAACTTGGTGCCATTTTTTTAATAAAAAAGTGTTTTAGCAAAAAAAAAAATTGGAAGAATAATAAAAAGAAAACTGAATGTACTGAATAATATTTTAGAGGAATGGCAAACTTAAACTGACCTGTCAGCAACTCTGGGCGTGACATTTTCTCCTCACTTTTCACACTGATTGTTATTCTGCAGCTCAGATTCTTACAGTAACGTGTGCTATTGGTGCAGCCTGAGAACAGACTGTGTCCACTGACCAGGGCCTGAACTCTTTGTGGTCTCTCTGAGAACTGATACCCAGCCAGTCCGTTCTGTGTCCATTAAGCATGCTGCACTTTGCCCCTTGCTTCCATCGTCACTGCTGAATTTCCCAGGACTCTAAGGGAAAACTTCTCTTCCTGCTGTAACAAATCATACCCGATTTGACAGGACCACTGGCCTGCACTGATAGAGAGAAGCTTTGACCTTACGTAATGTTTGAATCTGCAGCTTTGGGGTCTGTGCTACTGTTTTTATTCTCTACATTACATTTCATTTAGCTGACGCTTTTATCCAAAGCGACTTACAATAAGTGCATTCTACGGTTACATACAAGAATCAGAACAACAAGAATCAAGAAGGTACAATTTCGTCCAAAAGTTCAGCTACAAAGTGCTATCAGTAAGAGCCATTTCAGTGCTACAGAGCCATTTCAGTGCTACATTTCAGTGAAGATGCAGTGCTGATGGTGCACAATTCATGCTAGTGAGAGAAAAAAGGTGGTAAACCTCTGTGAATATCTTGGCACCCCCTGCAGAGTAACAATGAATATTTCATGGGCACATTTCAAAACTGCTCTTTTCCTTTCTATCTTCCATGATGGGGTTTGCAGTATCAGTGCTATTGATATGCATATTCTATGTGCAGCCATCTATTCTGTTTACTTTTATAGTTTAACGTGTTTATCTTCATTGTCAACAATGGAAAAAGACCACAGACACTAGGACAAACACAAAAAATAACAAATAACCATACAAGGAAAACACACACACACACCTATCTTCTGCAATATAATCTAGCAGTCCAGCCGACCATTTTGGGGAAGAGACGTGAAGTGCATTGTGCTGCGTTATCAGGCTGGACCAAGCACAGCTGGCAACAGGCTGTTTGTCTGTCAGCCGACGGGTCCATTAGCTCAGGCTGGAGGACGGACAGATGGAGGCTCTGCCGGGTAACGAGCAGAGAAAAACGCTCGAAAACAGCTTTGCCAAAGTAGGAGCCTCCAATTTGAGATGAGAGGCTCACACGCACAAATGGAACACATGCAGTCACACACAGGATCCCCATCTGTTCACTCTTTTCAGGTATAGAGTTAAACAACCTGAGATCAGTTGACAGTAAAATAGTCTGGCTCATGCTGGGATTTATTTTTTGGTTGGATTCTCTATTTGGGAAGTTTGATTTTGTTGTTGGTGGCTTTTTGTTTTGTTTTGTTTGTCTATTCATTTGAGGCAGCTTCTGCTCATCCAAACAAGCGTCTGTTGCTTTTGTTATTGCAGGAAATGTAAAATGTGTAACTTCCAAAAGCAAAAGGACTGTTTCTTGAATATTGATTTCTAGAATTAGATCTTGAAGCTGCACTAATCAATATGTTTATAAAACAGTGGATCAAATGACTATGTGGAGCATTTAGATATTCTTCTCAGGAGTTGGAGGAGCAAAACAGGGCTGGAGGATGAGTAAATATTGATTTGCAATTGCCAGTTGGCCAGAAACATGACTTCATGAAGCCTCTATGTTTGCTGGTTATGTAAATATACATTGGCTGACGCATTCATCATAAAAAAGGTTTATAAGGTGATAGTATGTTAAAGTTGTGTTCACAGGTTACTACAGATTTAAAGACATGAACACTGCTCTTCCAATTCCTTATTTTGTGTTTTTCTTTCACCACACTGTCCCTCACTTTAAATCCTGCCTTCTTTTCAGATAGATCAGTTACAAAAGACACAGTTATCATGCCCTCTGGCTCAGTATTCGAGGCTCCCACAGCATCAAAAGCCTCTCACGTAACTGAGCAGCTCTAAGTTAGCGGTAATGGATAGCCACTGCTTGATGTTGTTGTTTTCACCCAGAGGCCACAAAGGCAGTTTGCCTTATGACTGTTTTTAAGTTAACTCTTCCATCAGGCACATTGCCACATGGATGATGCCCGGAGAGCCTCAAAAGACAAGTATTAGTGTGTCTTAAAAAGTAATTCTCACATGTTTTGGCAACGTTTCCGTCCAGGCATTATGCAGGGACAAGTTATCATTTGGAGGGATCATTTCAGGGACAGAGCAGGCAGGATTCAGACTCAAGGTATCAGTGATGAAATAAGAAGACGCCCACTAGCTTTGTGAGCAGGTGTGAAGAGCTCCAGAATAGCGGCTCATCTCCCTGCTAATTGTGCTAACACCTCTCTGACAACTTATTCTCCACCCACACCCCTGTCCTGTTTTAACTTCCTGAGCGTTGAAAACGCCGATCCTGCTTCTCCCACTCATGTTGACGGTGGATTAAGAGGAACAGATTGCAGAACAACTTAAGCTGCTCCCCGGTCTAGCAGTGTTCTGTAAACACGGGCTTCTCTTGCCTATGTGAATGCCAAAAATAATATTTTGAGATACGACTACGAGAGAATTGACAATAGAGAATATTATGTTGTTTTCTTAATGTGTGACTATGAGCTTTGTTTAAATTGTCAGCAATGTTTTGCTTTTCCCAAGAGACTAAAAACCAAATCTGTATGTTTCCGCATTTGTGTCTCATAAAGGTGGAGCAGAGCCAACTACAGAAGGATGTCCTTAAACTCAACACTTATGTGGCCTTGTTCAGCTTCTCTCCCCAAGACAGCCACGACCTGGACATGAGGTTAGTTTGCACACGTCACTCCATCTTCTCCTAATTAACACGTTAATCATAATATACTGATTGCTTGTATATGCATTGCCTGCCATGCACAAACAGCATCAATGACAGAGAAACAGAATTTATGTGACTTTTTTATAAGATTAATAAATTGACTCCTTTAGTCGCATTAGGAACAATTAACTTCATGTACTGTATGTTGCACCTGCTGTTTGCAACTGCTCTAAACCTGCCTTGTATGCTCTGCAGCAACACGTGGGTTTGCAAAGATTAACAAACAAGAAAACTGTGAAATGCAATCCTAGTGTACATTATGCTTGTATACAGCCATTCAACACAATCACAAACACCCAAAGTGCACGTGTACACATAGTGTTTCATTTATGTTGACATGCTGGTGAAGAGCTGTCTCCTCCTAGTCAATATACATCTGCTTTTTAATGCCAAGAATTCTGTTGTCTGTTAATTACTCTGTCTGTGTTTTATCTTATGTAACCAGTGTATTAAGTCAAAAAATAAAAGAATAGATGTACAACATGCACTAATTAGTTTCCTCTTAGTAGGTAATGGTCCTCAAAGATTAATTTCTCTGGAGTGGCCTCATTAATAGTACCTGTGTGTGCGTCATAATGGTCTATTAATATCAGTCAATCTCATGTATTCTTGGATTTATCTTGAGAGTCTTTGGAAAGAAGTCTATTTCTAGGTCCCACGAGGCGTACACAGTGTACCAGTGGTAAGCGGGGATATATTATTTTTGAATGCTGGAAAAACCCCACCATATTTTGGTTAATATTATGAAATGGATTATCCTTGATTTGTGCTGGTAAATATCCATTCAACTAAGAACATTTAGACAAATGAACAGAAAAGGGCTTTATGAAAATGAAAAACAGTCCACGTCAGCTGTCGCAATACTGACTTGGGGACATTGGGACATTCCTACAGCAATAATGTCTCCCACTTGGAAATACAGAAATATCAACAGAGCACTGGCAAAAAGGGCTTCTGCACCACCATCATCATCATCATCATCATCAACACTTACACAATAAATTCAGTAGGTTGAAAGAAGCTATGCATAGTTTGTTTGTATGTGGTAAATAAGAAAAAAAACATATTTTATACAGTCTATGTCATCACCAGCAAATAAACTAATTAGGCTATTAAGTAAATCTGGTGTGACTACAAGCCCAGCAGTGAGAGTAACCACTTAGCAGAGAGTACATATTGTACACACTTAGTCTGTAGTATGGACTTAAGTATACAATCTGAAACGCAGGCTACAGATAGCATCCCATCCATTAACCATGCTTGAGAGGGCATCACCTGTAACGTGCTTTGAAATAAACCCTCAGGAAGAGAGTATTCATATTATGTCATTCAGCCTAAGTATCTATAAGATTATGTCGAGAGAAACTTCCATCGTCAGGCATAATTTATTATTCATTGACTTCTCCTCTTGGACTCCCATCCACTGATACCTGCTAAGTTCACCAAGCTTTGTTTCAAATGTATTCTCTTATGAAAGCTTTCCTCAATGTTTTTCTCCTCTGGGTTTCACTGCAGCAAGTAACCAATACATAGAATACTTAGACATAAAGCACAAATGATGGGTGAAATATAATCTTCAATCAAATGGTTCAGTTTTCATTTTAAGTGAGAAAATCAGGTTTTGTGATTAGTTTTAGTTGCAGCCACTTGCTCTGATTAGCTGATTACATTCAACTATGTGGTGATTGAAATGATGATGAGTTCTGCACTTTTAGAATACAGAATTAGGAAACCCACTCTTCCTTTTTGTTATTTAAGAGACAATGATTTCACCAACCATTCTTTTGTCACTTTCATGGTTTTCATTTTCATAATTTACCTGATTTGTTGGCACACTACTTCTAGGAGATGCTCATATGGTACATTCCTGTTATTCTTTGAAACAACATGTGTCTACTTTGTTTTCACCTCAGAAGTTTTTACAATGGCAGGTGCTGTGCTGTTTCTCACTTACAATAAACAATGTTCTCTGAGTCATGGCAGTCATATAAAGCAAAGGACAGTCAGTGTTGTAACTGAACCACAAGAGGAAGGAAAGGGGGAAGTTGCGTAAACTAACATTTGGCTCAACTGTGTGGCCCTTTTGATTTTTATTGGTCAGATTAGCCGATGGCTTTGAACAGATGCTAATAATTATGGTACACAGGATAAAATGATTCATTCGTTTCCTGGACAAAGAATTACTCACAACAAACAGGATTAAGGTGCATTCAATCGGGAAGAAAAAACACAAACACCTTCTCTAATGCTTGAATATATGGCGTATAAGAGGGAATCTTCAAAAAAATTAGGTGGATAGGTTAAGCTCTTCTCAGTGTCAACAGTACGTACATTACTTTTCTAAGCCCTGCACTCCCTTGTTTGATGTGGCTTAAAACATCGGTTAGCAATTTCACACATAAAAGCAGGGTTCTTGTTTTTAGCCAATAACCATTGATCCTGTTTGCTAAAATGACTGTAGCAGAAATAAATGTTAACTCTGTGAGTTGGATAAAAACATTTTAATCTTCTACAACATGGTGTAACATGGAGTCGTAGTTTATATAATGACCTGAAACTAAGACTCATTGTTGCACCGCCATGTTTCTACAATCAGAACAAACAAACCAAACCTGTTTGCACTTTCACATTACCTGAGGGCCACGATACATTACATTACATTTCATTTAGCTGATGCTTTTATCCAAAGCGACTTACATGCTATACAGTAGACCGTAGACACAGCAACGGTGAGCAATTAGGGTTAAGAGTCTTGCTCAAGGACACAATGACATGGACTAGCGTAGCCGGGGATCGAACCTTGCTAACCACTGACCCACAGTCGCCCCCATACATGATGTCGGGTTAAAGATTGATGCTAATGCTAATAGGTACAAGGTGAAAAGTCAGTATCTTCCCCATTTGATGATCCATGATTGGAGCATTGACCTTTTATTGTAGGATAATCAATAATTTGATCTAATTCCAATTTTTTTGTCGACATGTACCAGCAAAGCACAGGGCTGAAGTGGGTGATTGGCACCTGCTTTGTGGAGGGACTCTATGTTAAATTGCTGACTATGCAGATAAGAAGATCAAATGTTTTTGAGTAATTTGTCCTTTATTTTGCTCGATACTGCAGAGCTGGAGACAGAATCTTGTTGGCTGACGACTCCAATGATGACTGGTGGAAGGTAGGTACGAAACCAACATATTACCCCACATTAAAAAATGGATTTACAGGAAGTCGAGCTGTAAATTATAGGAGCGAGGCAACAGGCTGTCTCAGGACACGACTGCATGACAGATAAATTAGGGAGACAAAAGGGCCAAACTGTGACTGCATAGAGGCAGCCGGCTGCCACCAGACCATGAAGCAACTCATCACGCATTTTAACTCGTTGCTGTTCTCTACAGGCTGTAGATAAACAAACACATCTGGTTTGGTCTTTGAACAGTGATACTTTACCTGATTTCACACATGTATACAGTACAATGCATAGGTACTGAAAAGGAAGACATATACAGTATATCTTCTTTATGTCTAAGAACCAGTTATATTTAAGATAGTATGATCCAAATTATAACTTTATACTTGCAACCTGGCCATGGGTCAGCTGTTTTCATGTTTGCTGATTCTTTTTCAGGGGATAATTGAGGACAGGATCGGTTTCTTCCCAGCAGCCTTTGCTCATCAGCTGCGGATTGAGGACCAAGTGTTCAGGTGTAACAGGACGTTCATTGGCTGTAAAGGACAAGGCCAGATCACCCTGAAGGAGGGACAGGTAGGAATGCTTCCCTTGAAATAGTTTATTCATATTCTAAATCATTCCTGCCCCATTATTATGGGTTTACAAATCTCTGCAACCTTCTTGTGAATAAATGCCTTTAAAAAATCTGCCAAATAAACCTGAAGCTAATAACAAGGACTTAGTAAGACCAAACATTAGCAAGCTTTATCACATGAGCATCCTCTCCATCATGGGTTGGAGAAGCAATGACCTTGGACATTAAAACATCGACATTATGTCTGTGTCTACTTCATGATGGCACCATAGACATTAGAGCACATCCAATTCACATTATCCAGCAACTCTTTAGCCATCTTATTACCCTCCTGCAACTCACATGTAGCCTCTTACCTCCTGCAACTCTCCCCTTGCATGTGTTTATTCACTGGAGTTGGCTGACAGAGGATCCTTCCAATGAATTACCATTAGATTAGCATTTCTGGTATTGGCTGTACTTAGATCAGGCTCCTTTTTCCACAATGCTTTCCAGGGCATGTTGGAACTCATAGGAGACTTAAGTAAGTAACCCCCAGTGGAGATGAAACCACCAAAAACAAGATGAGTCTGTGACCCGCTGCCTTTTTTTTCCTGTCACACAAACCCAGGGGAAGATACTGAGAGTACTCAGAGCAAGCATGCAAATACAATGTGTTATGGTCCATCATGAGCGCCAAGGACTGAGTTGCAAAGAAAGGAAAGTGTGGTCACTTAATTGCTAATAAAGAAAATAACAGAATATATTCTTCATGTATCATCTTTAAAAAAAAATTCTAAAAGTTATATTTGCATAAGAACATGTGTAAATATGTAAGTGGTATGTCGCAGAAGAACTTTAAAATCAACATGAATATAGGAGACTAAAAGTAACTGGCCAGATGTATGTCAACAGGCTGTCTATATACTTTGGGCCACAAGTTTATTTCTAGTGAAAAACTAATGCTCCAGTATGTATATGTACTATGACAATTTGACATTAAGTTTTATACTGTATACACCTACTCACATATGTGCAATCAGTGACTGCAACAAGAGGGGGTTGACTAATTCAAGTTGGTTTACAGTTATAGATGTTCATATTGATAGAGCATCATTAGCTAATTTTAATTAATTGTGATATTGTTAGGCTATATGATTTAAATTGCGGAGATAAACAGGACAATGTCAACATAATTATAACATTTAATTTGTATCGTGTTTTCAAACTCAAAATAGCTTCAAAGTAATGAAATATACAATCCATTAGTGTAAATCTTGGATTTGGCATGACTCCTACGACAGGTTGGAACCATTGGTAAATTGTATTTGGAGGCCCATTGTGTCCTTCAATCAGTTACTCAGATATATTGAAATGTTCAATCAAATGTTTTGTGCTATGTTTGACTGTACTTGCCAACTTTACGTTATATTCTTTGGAGTTTAATTTAATTTGTTTCATTTTCTGCCTCAGATCTGTGTGAGTAGTGAGGGTGAACGCAGCGGCTTCATCAGAGTGGCGAGTGGAAAGAAGAGAGGCTTCGTGCCCTGTGACGTTCTGGAAATCATCTGAGACTGAGAGAGAGAGAGAGAGAGAGAAATAGAGAGAGAGAGAGATCGTCTGGAGGTGAGAAAAGGGAACTGAACCTGCAAAATGGCTACAAGAAACAAGTGAGTTTGCCTCATCAGGAAATTGGAGTTGGATGTAAAAATGATGATGGTTTAGTCAATGAGAACTCCACGTTGTTTCAGGTCAGAGCGTCAGTACCTTCTTCCCTCCCTCTCAGCACAGACACAGGCCGTTTGCTGTGATCAGAGAGACATGAGATTTCACTGGATTTAATTTAATTTATAGAGCCAATATGTGTGTTTCTTTTCCCCTTAGTTTTATTCAAGCTGTTTATTTTTTTAAAGCGGAACTGCCCGTCTGGTTGTTTAAGCCAAAGAAAAGGAAACAAGCACTTACTACAGTGATTATTTTTCAAGGTTTCAGCATTCCTCTTAAAAACAGTTTAGTTTCTCGTGCTTTTAAATTATGTTCCACGAAAAAGCTTTTAATGGACTCTAAAATATCTGATTATTGTGGATGACAAAATCCTTTGATGGCTGAAGATAATGAAAACATTAGAATAAACAACATATACAAGACAATAAGAACATTTACTTTGTTTGAAGCCTCAAATATCTCTTAAAATCCATTTAAGAAATGCAGTCCTCAGACAGAAATGAAAAAGGTTTGTGTTTCAGATGTGAAACAGCACATCCGATGCAACAAAGATCTGTGGGAGTATTTTCAGAAGAGTTTAACACATTCAAAGACTCAAAGTCAGCAATTCTCAGTGGTCTTCCAAAAATATCCACAAGTTTATATATTTAATTGAAAGCACTCAAAGATTTAATTTAATGACGATGTTAATTGTTTTTTGTATCATCATTAGAATCAGAAACAAAGATACTAATTCAAATCTGTGTGTCAGTGGACACAAAATTGTATATGTTGCATTGTGTCCAACCTATTAGATTATATTAGATTTATGTGCAAAGGCTTGTCTTTAATTACATTTTCTCTCTTTTAAGTTGTTTTTGTCAAAGACTTTACAGCTTCTTTGCTATAAAAGTGAACGAGATGGAAGGAGTGCTCTGTGAACACATGATGGCGCCTGTAAGAAAATGGAACATGTAAGAAAATTATACATTTCTAGTTTGCGTGTTGACTTTAAATGTGATCACTCTCATGCGGTTTTCCTCTTTCTCAGCACAGACAGTTCTGTCTCCATAAGTGCGCTTATGGAGAGGTGTTGCATCATAGTAGATATAGTATATCTCTTGAAGGTTGTGCACTGAAACTTGGTTTTATTGAATGTCCAAGAACTCCACATTGTACATACTGTACATACAAGAATAAAGTCTTCTTTATCACAACAACGATAATTGTATTATGATGTTTTTTGACTCACTTCTTTTCTTCTTTCTGCAACACAGACCTACTGCAATTCATTCTCTACATATACCTAATATTTCACAAATCTCATCCTACGTCTCTCAGAATGATTCCTAAATGTCTGTCATGGTTCTCTCTTCTCTCTTGGGTATGAATTAGTTCCCACTAATGAGCTCATCACTCACTCAAGTGGGCCCCTAAAAAATGATGCGTCTTGCAATTATGCATATTATGATGTTATTTAGTTGACAGACAAAACAACTGGATTGTGACTGAGTTATTCATATAGTGCGTAAAGACTCAAAACTGTTTTTGCAGCAAGAAAGACCAAAGTGGGGAGAAACATTTTGCTGGAATGCACAGATGCAAAACGAATCCGTTGTCTCCGTTTTCACATCGGTCCCAATCCCTCAATGCTAAATTGTATACTTCTAATTCTGAACAGGGAGGCAATGAGTGCGATGTGCACAAAATAGCGGGCAATGATCATTTCTCAATAAAGGTCTTGAATTCCACTGACAGCATTTCCTTTGTTATTATGATCATGCATGCTGATACACTGCATTATGAATGTGCTAGAGCCCATCCCGATGCAAGAAGGGCTGAAAAAGGAAGACTGCAGCTGTTGGAAACTTAATACATCAGCACTATTTTAAAGTTTACACAGGTCACTTCAAAAGAATAATAATTAAAAATACAAAGATAGTATGATCCACCAAAACATAGCTCTTTTTGAGTTAGACAATTCTTTCTTGAACCTTTCAAGCTAAATTTTAATGCAAACATGGACGAAAAGTTCTAAAGGTGGTCAGAGTATTGATTATATTTGTTTATTGTACCGTTTTGTGCCACACATAAAGGATACAGTTAATCAATATGTCAACCAAATTTGAACCTCAACAGTTTCTGCAGAACAGGAGCAGGTGAGTGGAGATTGTTTTATAGCTGTTGCTGCAGCCGGTTGTAAAAGTGAGATCAGATACACGCTTGCAGTCTCCAAATTACATTTATTTGCTTGCATAAGCACAGCAGCTTTTCTTTTATATTCAGGTTAAGATTTTCACTTTGCATCAAATAGTTTGCTGTTAAATGCAATACCTAAAAAACAATTGTAAAGTGTGGTTTGCCTTTATAACTTGTCTTCATCCCAGGACACTTTATCATCTCACCATCTCACAGGTCAGTACTTCTTGCTGATTTACCCCCAACGGACTGGGATGTGCTGTGTGGACCGCATGGGGAGGACATCAACAGCATGACGGATTGCATCACAGAATACATTAAGTTCTGTGAACACACCATCATCCCATCCCTGACTGTACACTGCATCCCAAACAATAAGCCATGGATCACAAGTGACCTGAAAGCTTTTCCTAATAAGTAGCTTTCAGGTCTTTGGACAAGGACAAGCTCAGGAGAGTCCAGCGCAACCTGAAGGTGAAGCTCAGGGAGTGCAATGACTCCTGCAAGAGGACGTGAGGGAGGTGTAGACCGGGATGAAGCAGATACCTAGCTTCAAGGTTGGTGGGAGTCAACCAGGGGGCTCCCTGGAGAGGGCCAACGAGCTAAACTGTTTCTTCAATAGGTTTAGCTTACAGCCCTCATCTGTCTCCTCCAACACACCTCCCCTCCCCCTTCTACATCAAAGGGCTCTTCCACCCTCCCCCCCTCACTGTGATGACTGGCCATATGAGAAGACAGCTGGAGAAACTCCACCAAGGCAAGGCTGAGGGACCTGATGGCATCAGCCCCAGGGTCCTAAAGACCTGCGCCACCCTGATGTTCTGCGGCACCTCTACAACCTGAGCCTAAGGCCGGAGGAAGTCCCGATGCTGTGGAAAACGTCGTGCCTGGTCCCTGTCCCCAAGAAGTCGACTCCATCTGGCATCAATGACTGCCGACCGGTGGCCCTCACATCCCATATCATGAAGATGCTGGAGAGGCTGGTCTTGGCCCTCCTCAGACCACAGGTGAAATCCTCACTGGACCCGGTGCAATTTGCATATACCAGCCTCATGTGGGAGTGGATGATGCCATGCCATGCAGACCTGGATAGAACCGGTGTCTCTGTAAGAGTCACTTTCTTTGACTTCTCCAGTGCATTTAACACCATCCAACCACAGCTGTTGAGTGAGAAGCTGCGGGTGGCGGGGGTTAACGCGTCCACCGTCTCCTGGATCACTGACTACCTCACAGGCAGACCACAGTTTGTCAGACAGGGCCATGTATTGTTCATATTGGATAATCCGGACCACCCTCTCCACCACCTACTGCAGGGACAGAGGAGCACTTTCTCCGAAAGATTCATACAGCTCCGCTGTCACAAGGACAGATTCAGGAGAACATTCCTGCCCACGGTTATAAGACTTTACAATAAGTCACCTCAGGCCAGATCCTCCATTGATTAACATAAATAGCCCTTGCACCATCTATCCATCCATCTATCCGTCTGTCTGTCTGTCTGTCTGTGAGAGTCTGGTTCACACTTCAGAGTCTTCCGCATCTCCATTAAGCAGCTATTTGCATGTTTGAATTGAACTATAGAAGTTGAGTCAACAACAGAAACTTCGCTATTTCAGTGTCTGTCCTGTTCCTGTTCTATGTCTGTGTAATGATTCATACGAGGCCGTCACTGCAGGATGCAGGCAGGTCTCAAATACTTTACACGCAAATTCGTGAAGCGTTCCTTATTTATGATTATTTTTATGATATATGGTTTTGTTTTTACAGTACTATGTATATTTTGACCTATTATTACTACAATTGAACCCAAAAGTCCAACGTTTTACTGTTATTGTGACGTAGCGCCGACAGGACACGGGGAGTAGGGATTGGTCAGGGAGCCGACAGGACACGAGGAGCAAGGGTCGGCCGGGGCCTGGATGCCGTTACTGTGTTTAGGGTCTACTGTATGCATGTAAGT
Organism: Cottus gobio; assembly: GCA_023566465.1. Classification (NCBI taxonomy): domain Eukaryota; kingdom Metazoa; phylum Chordata; class Actinopteri; order Perciformes; family Cottidae; genus Cottus; species Cottus gobio. Next base: position 10,397,058 of record CM042228.1, read on the forward strand.
CGCTTTGGATAAAAGCGTCAGCTAAATGTAATGGATGCGGCAGCCGGGGCTGCGGCTGTCAGTGTTAAAGTGGCAGAGACCGGGGCTGGCGGTGGCGAGATCCGGGGCTGACAGAACTTGGGACCAGGCCTGGCGCAGAGGTGGCATCGGGAACCCGACAACTACGTGGCCCGGGGGATCGGACAACTGGCACACAAACTGGGGTCTGCCGGGGTGTCGTGAACAAGACACGGGGCGCCGGGAACGGTCGCACCGCCGGCTGGATATGTTAGTTCGGGGTCCTGAAGTCGGCCAGGATGCCGGCTGGAACTGGCCGGGGCACCGACAGGATACGGGGAGCGGGGATCGGCCGGAGGAGCCGACAAGTAACGGGGCGCAGGGGTCGGCCGGGGCCTGGATGTCGTTACTGTGTTTAGGGTCTACTGTATGCATGTAAGTCGCTTTGGATAAAAGCGTCAGCTAAATGTAATGGATGCGGCAGCCGGAGCTACGGCTGTCAGTGTTAAAGTGGCAGAGACCGGGCGAGATCCGGGGCTGGCAGAACTTGGGACCAGGCCTGGCGCAGAGGTGGCATCGGGAACCCGACAACTACGAGGCCCGGGGGATCGGACAACTGGCACACAAACTGGGGTCTGCCGGGGTGTCGTGAACAAGACACGGGATGCCGGGAACGGTCGCACCGCCGGCTGGATATGTGAATCCGGGGTCCTGAAGTCGGGCCAGGATGCCGGCTGGAACTGGCCGGGGCACCGACAGGTCACGGGGAGCTGCGCTCGACTGCAGCCCGGAGGTGGCAGCCGGGGCTGGCTGCGGTGCAGGGACTGCAGCGGGAACCCGGCCTCCGGATTAGGAACGTTGGAGTTAGGAACCTCTCCCCTCTGGTGGCTAATGGCCTGTTTCCTGCTAGTGTCCTCAAGCTGCTGTCTTGCTGTGGATCCTCCTGCTCCGTGTGTCCTGTCTCTTTCTCCGTTTGTCCCGCCTCTCTCTATTCATCCTCCCATGTCTGTCTCTCTCTCTCTGTGTCCTGGGGGAGGGTCAAAGGGCATCTGGAGGAACGCAGGGGCGGAGCTGTGAGCAGATCCTTTTGTCCTCGTCTGCAGCTCACCAATCCTGACCCTCTGACTTAGACACTCTCACTAAATAGTTTCCCAGCAGCCTTTTGAGTTCCTCACCAAAGTGAACAGAACCTGAAGTGGGTCAGACAGAGTAGGACCAGGTTCTGAAGCCAGTAAATGTTCAGGGCTTCACAGGCAGCTCCCAGACCTGTGTTTCCTGCCCAGAGAGAGGCATTTAAAGCTGGGTTTCGGCTCCCTCACATGGCCCCCGGGCTCCAGGACCATGGTGGAGGTTTCACGCGGGCAGAATCCCTTATATACCCCCCAGGAACATTGGTTAGTTGTGTTATTTCGATAGCACATATACTAAAATTGGAACGATACAGAGAAGATTAGCATGGCCCCTGCGCAAGGATGACACGCAAATTCGTGAAGCGTTCCTTATTTATGATTATTTTTATGATATATGGTTTTGTTTTACAGTACTATGTATATTTTGACCTATTATTACTACAATTGAAACCAAAAGTCCGACGTTTTACTGTTATTGTGACGTAGCGCCGACAGGACACGGGGAGTAGGGATTGGTCAGGGAGCCGACAGGACACGAGGAGCAGGGGTCGGCCGGGGCCTGGATGCCGTTACTGTGTTTAGGGTCTACTGTATGCATGTAAGTCGCTTTGGATAAAAGCGTCAGCTAAATGTAATGGATGCGGCAGCCGGGGCTGCGGCTGTCAGTGTTAAAGTGGCAGAGACCGGGGCTGGCGGTGGCGAGATCCGGGGCTGGCAGAACTTGGGACCAGGCCTGGCGCAGAGGTGGCATCGGGAACCCGACAACTACGAGGCCCGGGGGATCGGACAACTGGCACACAAACTGGGGTCTGCCGGGGTGTCGTGAACAAGACACGGGGCGCCGGGAACGGTCGCACCGCCGGCTGGATATGTGAGTTTGGGGTCCTGAAGTCGGCCAGGATGCCGGCTGGAACTGGCCGGGGCACCGACAGGTCACGGGGAGCAGGGATGGGTCAGGGAGCCGACAGGACACGGGGAGCGGGGATCGGCCGGAGGAGCCGACAAGTAACGGGGCTCAGGGGTCGGCCGGGGCCTGGATGTCGTTACTGTGTTTAGGGTCTACTGTATGCATGTAAGTCGCTTTGGATAAAAGCGTCAGCTAAATGTAATGGATGCGGCAGCCGGGGCTGCGGCTATCAGTGTTAAAGTGGCAGAGACCGGGGCTGGCGGTGGCGAGATCCGGGGCTGGCAGAACTTGGGACCAGGCCTGGCGCAGAGGTGGCATCGGGAACCCGACAACTACGAGGCCCGGGGGATCGGACAACTGGCACACAAACTGGGGTCTGCCGGGGCGTTGTGAACAAGACACGGGGCGCCGGGAACGGTCGCACCGCCGGCTGGATATGTGAGTTCGGGGTCCTGAAGTCGGCCAGGATGCCGGCTGGAACTGGCCGGGGCACCGACAGGTCACGGGGAGCTGCGCTCGACTGCAGCCCGGAGGTGGCAGCCGGGGCTGGCTGCGGTGCAGGGACTGCAGCGGGAACCCGGCCTCCGGATTAGGAACGTCGGAGTTAGGAACCTCTCCCCTCTGGTGGCTAATGGCCTGTTTCCTGCTAGTGTCCTCAAGCTGCTGTCTTGCTGTGGATCCTCCTGCTCCGTGTGTCCTGTCTCTTTCTCCGTTTGTCCCGCCTCTCTCTATTCATCCTCCCCTGTCTGTCTCTCTCTCTCTGTGTCCTGGGGGAGGGTCAAAGGGCATCTGGAGGAACGCAGGGGCGGAGCTGTGAGCAGATCCTTTTGTCCTCGTCTGCAGCTCACCAATCCTGACCCTCTGACTTAGACACTCTCACTAAATAGTTTCCCAGCAGCCTTTGGAGTTCCTCACCAAAGTGAACAGAACCTGAAGTGGGTCAGACAGAGTAGGACCAGGTTCTGAAGCCAGTAAATGTTCAGAGCTTCACAGGCAGCTCCCAGACCTGTGTTTCCTGCCCAGAGAGAGGCATTTAAAGCTGGGTTTCGGCTCCCTCACATGGCCCCCGGGCTCCAGGACCATGGTGGAGGTTTCACGCGGGCAGAATCCCTTATATACCCCCCAGGAACATTGGTTAGTTGTGTTATTTCGATAGCACATATACTAAAATTGGAACGATACAGAGAAGATTAGCATGGCCCCTGCGCAAGGATGACACGCAAATTCGTGAAGCGTTCCTTATTTATGATTATTTTTATGATATATGGTTTTGTTTTACAGTACTATGTATATTTTGACCTATTATTACTACAATTGAACCCAAAAGTCCGACGTTTTACTGTTATTGTGACGTAGCGCCGACAGGACACGGGGAGTAGGGATTGGTCAGGGAGCCGACAGGACACGAGGAGCAGGGGTCGGCCGGGGCCTGGATGCCGTTACTGTGTTTAGGGTCTACTGTATGCATGTAAGTCGCTTTGGATAAAAGCGTCAGCTAAATGTAATGGATGCGGCAGCCGGGGCTGCGGCTGTCAGTGTTAAAGTGGCAGAGACCGGGGCTGGCGGTGGCGAGATCCGGGGCTGGCAGAACTTGGGACCAGGCCTGGCGCAGAGGTGGCATCGGGAACCCGACAACTACGAGGCGCGGGGGATCGGACAACTGGCACACAAACTGGGGTCTGCCGGGGTGTCGTGAACAAGACACGGGGCGCCGGGAACGGTCGCACCGCCGGCTGGATATGTGAGTTCGGGGTCCTGAAGTCGGCCAGGATGCCGGCTGGAACTGGCCGGGGCACCGACAGGTCACGGGGAGCAGGGATGGGTCAGGGAGCCGACAGGACACGGGGAGCGGGGATCGGCCGGAGGAGCCGACAAGTAACGGGGCTCAGGGGTCGGCCGGGGCCTGGATGTCGTTACTGTGTTTAGGGTCTACTGTATGCATGTAAGTCGCTTTGGATAAAAGCATCAGCTAAATGTAATGGATGCGGCAGCCGGGGCTGCGGCTGTCAGTGTTAAAGTGGCAGAGACCGGGGCTGGCGGTGGCGAGATCCGGGGCTGGCAGAACTTGGGACCAGGCCTGGCGCAGAGGTGGCATCGGGAACCCGACAACTACGAGGCCCGGGGGATCGGACAACTGGCACACAAACTGGGGTCTGCCGGGGCGTTGTGAACAAGACACGGGGCGCCGGGAACGGTCGCACCGCCGGCTGGATATGTGAGTTCGGGGTCCTGAAGTCGGCCAGGATGCCGGCTGGAACTGGCCGGGGCACCGACAGGTCACGGGGAGCTGCGCTCGACTGCAGCCCGGAGGTGGCAGCCGGGGCTGGCTGCGGTGCAGGGACTGCAGCGGGAACCCGGCCTCCGGATTAGGAACGTCGGAGTTAGGAACCTCTCCCCTCTGGTGGCTAATGGCCTGTTTCCTGCTAGTGTCCTCAAGCTGCTGTCTTGCTGTGGATCCTCCTGCTCCGTGTGTCCTGTCTCTTTCTCCGTTTGTCCCGCCTCTCTCTATTCATCCTCCCCTGTCTGTCTCTCTCTCTCTGTGTCCTGGGGGAGGGTCAAAGGGCATCTGGAGGAACGCAGGGGCGGAGCTGTGAGCAGATCCTTTTGTCCTCGTCTGCAGCTCACCAATCCTGACCCTCTGACTTAGACACTCTCACTAAATAGTTTCCCAGCAGCCTTTGGAGTTCCTCACCAAAGTGAACAGAACCTGAAGTGGGTCAGACAGAGTAGGACCAGGTTCTGAAGCCAGTAAATGTTCAGAGCTTCACAGGCAGCTCCCAGACCTGTGTTTCCTGCCCAGAGAGAGGCATTTAAAGCTGGGTTTCGGCTCCCTCACATGGCCCCCGGGCTCCAGGACCATGGTGGAGGTTTCACGTGGGCAGAATCCCTTATATACCCCCCAGGAACATTGGTTAGTTGTGTTATTTCGATAGCACATATACTAAAATTGGAACGATACAGAGAAGATTAGCATGGCCCCTGCGCAAGGATGACACGCAAATTCGTGAAGCGTTCCTTATTTATGATTATTTTTATGATATATGGTTTTGTTTTACAGTACTATGTATATTTTGACCTATTATTACTACAATTGAACCCAAAAGTCCAACGTTTTACTGTTATTGTGACGTAGCGCCGACAGGACACGGGGAGTAGGGATGGGTCAGGGAGCCGACAGGACACGGGGAGCGGGGATCGGCCGGAGGAGCCGACAAGTAACGGGGCGCAGGGGTCGGCCGGGGCCTGGATGTCGTTACTGTGTTTAGGGTCTACTGTATGCATGTAAGTCGCTTTGGATAAAAGCGTCAGCTAAATGTAATGGATGCGGCAGCCGGGGCTACGGCTGTCAGTGTTAAAGTGGCAGAGACCGGGCGAGATCCGGGGCTGGCAGAACTTGGGACCAGGCCTGGCGCAGAGGTGGCATCGGGAACCCGACAACTACGAGGCCCGGGGGATCGGACAACTGGCACACAAACTGGGGTCTGCCGGGGTGTCGTGAACAAGACACGGGATGCCGGGAACGGTCGCACCGCCGGCTGGATATGTGAATCCGGGGTCCTGAAGTCGGCCAGGATGCCGGCTGGAACTGGCCGGGGCACCGACAGGTCACGGGGAGCTGCGCTCGACTGCAGCCCGGAGGTGGCAGCCGGGGCTGGCTGCGGTGCAGGGACTGCAGCGGGAACCCGGCCTCCGGATTAGGAACGTCGGAGTTAGGAACCTCTCCCCTCTGGTGGCTAATGGCCTGTTTCCTGCTAGTGTCCTCAAGCTGCTGTCTTGCTGTGGATCCTCCTGCTCCGTGTGTCCTGTCTCTTTCTCCGTTTGTCCCGCCTCTCTCTATTCATCCTCCCCTGTCTGTCTCTCTCTCTCTGTGTCCTGGGGGAGGGTCAAAGGGCATCTGGAGGAACGCAGGGGCGGAGCTGTGAGCAGATCCTTTTGTCCTCGTCTGCAGCTCACCAATCCTGACCCTCTGACTTAGACACTCTCACTAAATAGTTTCCCAGCAGCCTTTGGAGTTCCTCACCAAAGTGAACAGAACCTGAAGTGGGTCAGACAGAGTAGGACCAGGTTCTGAAGCCAGTAAATGTTCAGAGCTTCACAGGCAGCTCCCAGACCTGTGTTTCCTGCCCAGAGAGAGGCATTTAAAGCTGGGTTTCGGCTCCCTCACATGGCCCCCGGGCTCCAGGACCATGGTGGAGGTTTCACGCGGGCAGAATCCCTTATATACCCCCCAGGAACATTGGTTAGTTGTGTTATTTCGATAGCACATATACTAAAATTGGAACGATACAGAGAAGATTAGCATGGCCCCTGCGCAAGGATGACACGCAAATTCGTGAAGCGTTCCTTATTTATGATTATTTTTATGATATATGGTTTTGTTTTACAGTACTATGTATATTTTGACCTATTATTACTACAATTGAACCCAAAAGTCCAACGTTTTACTGTTATTGTGACGTAGCGCCGACAGGACACGGGGAGTAGGGATGGGTCAGGGAGCCGACAGGACACGGGGAGCGGGGATCGGCCGGAGGAGCCGACAAGTAACGGGGCGCAGGGGTCGGCCGGGGCCTGGATGTCGTTACTGTGTTTAGGGTCTACTGTATGCATGTAAGTCGCTTTGGATAAAAGCGTCAGCTAAATGTAATGGATGGGGCAGCCGGGGCTGCGGCTGTCAGTGTTAAAGTGGCAGAGACCGGGGCTGGCGGTGGCGAGATCCGGGGCTGACAGAACTTGGGACCAGGCCTGGCGCAGAGGTGGCATCGGGAACCCGACAACTACGAGACCAGGGGGATCGGACAACTGGCACACAAACTGGGGTCTGCCGGGGTGTCGTGAACAAGACACGGGGCGCCGGGAACGGTCGCACCGCCGGCTGGATATGTTAGTTCGGGGTCCTGAAGTCGGCCAGGATGCCGGCTGGAACTGGCCGGGGCACCGACAGGATACGGGGAGCGGGGATCGGCCGGAGGAGCCGACAAGTAACGGGGCGCAGGGGTCGGCCGGGGCCTGGATGTCGTTACTGTGTTTAGGGTCTACTGTATGCATGTAAGTCGCTTTGGATAAAAGCGTCAGCTAAATGTAATGGATGCGGCAGCCGGGGCTACGGCTGTCAGTGTTAAAGTGGCAGAGACCGGGCGAGATCCGGGGCTGGCAGAACTTGGGACCAGGCCTGGCGCAGAGGTGGCATCGGGAACCCGACAACTACGAGGCCCGGGGGATCGGACAACTGGCACACAAACTGGGGTCTGCCGGGGTGTCGTGAACAAGACACGGGATGCCGGGAACGGTCGCACCGCCGGCTGGATATGTGAATCCGGGGTCCTGAAGTCGGGCCAGGATGCCGGCTGGAACTGGCCGGGGCACCGACAGGTCACGGGGAGCTGCGCTCGACTGCAGCCCGGAGGTGGCAGCCGGGGCTGGCTGCGGTGCAGGGACTGCAGCGGGAACCCGGCCTCCGGATTAGGAACGTTGGAGTTAGGAACCTCTCCCCTCTGGTGGCTAAGGGCCTGTTTCCTGCTAGTGTCCTCAAGCTGCTGTCTTGCTGTGGATCCTCCTGCTCCGTGTGTCCTGTCTCTTTCTCCGTTTGTCCCGCCTCTCTCTATTCATCCTCCCCTGTCTGTCTCTCTCTCTCTGTGTCCTGGGGGAGGGTCAAAGGGCATCTGGAGGAACGCAGGGGCGGAGCTGTGAGCAGATCCTTTTGTCCTCGTCTGCAGCTCACCAATCCTGACCCTCTGACTTAGACACTCTCACTAAATAGTTTCCCAGCAGCCTTTGGAGTTCCTCACCAAAGTGAACAGAACCTGAAGTGGGTCAGACAGAGTAGGACCAGGTTCTGAAGCCAGTAAATGTTCAGAGCTTCACAGGCAGCTCCCAGACCTGTGTTTCCTGCCCAGAGAGAGGCATTTAAAGCTGGGTTTCGGCTCCCTCACATGGCCCCCGGGCTCCAGGACCATGGTGGAGGTTTCACGCGGGCAGAATCCCTTATATACCCCCCAGGAACATTGGTTAGTTGTGTTATTTCGATAGCACATATACTAAAATTGGAACGATACAGAGAAGATTAGCATGGCCCCTGCGCAAGGATGACACGCAAATTCGTGAAGCGTTCCTTATTTATGATTATTTTTATGATATATGGTTTTGTTTTACAGTACTATGTATATTTTGACCTATTATTACTACAATTGAACCCAAAAGTCCAACGTTTTACTGTTATTGTGACGTAGCGCCGACAGGACACGGGGAGTAGGGATGGGTCAGGGAGCCGACAGGACACGGGGAGCGGGGATCGGCCGGAGGAGCCGACAAGTAACGGGGCGCAGGGGTCGGCCGGGGCCTGGATGTCGTTACTGTGTTTAGGGTCTACTGTATGCATGTAAGTCGCTTTGGATAAAAGCGTCAGCTAAATGTAATGGATGGGGCAGCCGGGGCTGCGGCTGTCAGTGTTAAAGTGGCAGAGACCGGGGCTGGCGGTGGCGAGATCCGGGGCTGACAGAACTTGGGACCAGGCCTGGCGCAGAGGTGGCATCGGGAACCCGACAACTACGAGACCAGGGGGATCGGACAACTGGCACACAAACTGGGGTCTGCCGGGGTGTCGTGAACAAGACACGGGGCGCCGGGAACGGTCGCACCGCCGGCTGGATATGTTAGTTCGGGGTCCTGAAGTCGGCCAGGATGCCGGCTGGAACTGGCCGGGGCACCGACAGGATACGGGGAGCGGGGATCGGCCGGAGGAGCCGACAAGTAACGGGGCGCAGGGGTCGGCCGGGGCCTGGATGTCGTTACTGTGTTTAGGGTCTACTGTATGCATGTAAGTCGCTTTGGATAAAAGCGTCAGCTAAATGTAATGGATGCGGCAGCCGGGGCTACGGCTGTCAGTGTTAAAGTGGCAGAGACCGGGCGAGATCCGGGGCTGGCAGAACTTGGGACCAGGCCTGGCGCAGAGGTGGCATCGGGAACCCGACAACTACGAGGCCCGGGGGATCGGACAACTGGCACACAAACTGGGGTCTGCCGGGGTGTCGTGAACAAGACACGGGATGCCGGGAACGGTCGCACCGCCGGCTGGATATGTGAATCCGGGGTCCTGAAGTCGGGCCAGGATGCCGGCTGGAACTGGCCGGGGCACCGACAGGTCACGGGGAGCTGCGCTCGACTGCAGCCCGGAGGTGGCAGCCGGGGCTGGCTGCGGTGCAGGGACTGCAGCGGGAACCAGGCCTCCGGATTAGGAACGTTGGAGTTAGGAACCTCTCCCCTCTGGTGGCTAAGGGCCTGTTTCCTGCTAGTGTCCTCAAGCTGCTGTCTTGCTGTGGATCCTCCTGCTCCGTGTGTCCTGTCTCTTTCTCCGTTTGTCCCGCCTCTCTCTATTCATCCTCCCCTGTCTGTCTCTCTCTCTCTGTGTCCTGGGGGAGGGTCAAAGGGCATCTGGAGGAACGCAGGGGCGGAGCTGTGAGCAGATCCTTTTGTCCTCGTCTGCAGCTCACCAATCCTGACCCTCTGACTTAGACACTCTCACTAAATAGTTTCCCAGCAGCCTTTGGAGTTCCTCACCAAAGTGAACAGAACCTGAAGTGGGTCAGACAGAGTAGGACCAGGTTCTGAAGCCAGTAAATGTTCAGGGCTTCACAGGCAGCTCCCAGACCTGTGTTTCCTGCCCAGAGAGAGGCATTTAAAGCTGGGTTTCGGCTCCCTCACATGGCCCCCGGGCTCCAGGACCATGGTGGAGGTTTCACGCGGGCAGAATCCCTTATATACCCCCCAGGAACATTGGTTAGTTGTGTTATTTCGATAGCACATATACTAAAATTGGAACGATACAGAGAAGATTAGCATGGCCCCTGCGCAAGGATGACACGCAAATTCGTGAAGCGTTCCTTATTTATGATTATTTTTATGATATATGGTTTTGTTTTACAGTACTATGTATATTTTGACCTATTATTACTACAATTGAACCCAAAAGTCCAACGTTTTACTGTTATTGTGACGTAGCGCCGACAGGACACGGGGAGTAGGGATGGGTCAGGGAGCCGACAGGACACGGGGAGCGGGGATCGGCCGGAGGAGCCGACAAGTAACGGGGCGCAGGGGTCGGCCGGGGCCTGGATGTCGTTACTGTGTTTAGGGTCTACTGTATGCATGTAAGTCGCTTTGGATAAAAGCGTCAGCTAAATGTAATGGATGCGGCAGCCGGGGCTACGGCTGTCAGTGTTAAAGTGGCAGAGACCGGGCGAGATCCGGGGCTGGCAGAACTTGGGACCAGGCCTGGCGCAGAGGTGGCATCGGGAACCCGACAACTACGAGGCCCGGGGGATCGGACAACTGGCACACAAACTGGGGTCTGCCGGGGTGTCGTGAACAAGACACGGGATGCCGGGAACGGTCGCACCGCCGGCTGGATATGTGAATCCGGGGTCCTGAAGTCGGGCCAGGATGCCGGCTGGAACTGGCCGGGGCACCGACAGGTCACGGGGAGCTGCGCTCGACTGCAGCCCGGAGGTGGCAGCCGGGGCTGGCTGCGGTGCAGGGACTGCAGCGGGAACCCGGCCTCCGGATTAGGAACGTTGGAGTTAGGAACCTCTCCCCTCTGGTGGCTAATGGCCTGTTTCCTGCTAGTGTCCTCAAGCTGCTGTCTTGCTGTGGATCCTCCTGCTCCGTGTGTCCTGTCTCTTTCTCCGTTTGTCCCGCCTCTCTCTATTCATCCTCCCCTGTCTGTCTCTCTCTCTCTGTGTCCTGGGGGAGGGTCAAAGGGCATCTGGAGGAACGCAGGGGCGGAGCTGTGAGCAGATCCTTTTGTCCTCGTCTGCAGCTCACCAATCCTGACCCTCTGACTTAGACACTCTCACTAAATAGTTTCCCAGCAGCCTTTGGAGTTCCTCACCAAAGTGAACAGAACCTGAAGTGGGTCAGACAGAGTAGGACCAGGTTCTGAAGCCAGTAAATGTTCAGGGCTTCACAGGCAGCTCCCAGACCTGTGTTTCCTGCCCAGAGAGAGGCATTTAAAGCTGGGTTTCGGCTCCCTCACATGGCCCCCGGGCTCCAGGACCATGGTGGAGGTTTCACGCGGGCAGAATCCCTTATATACCCCCCAGGAACATTGGTTAGTTGTGTTATTTCGATAGCACATATACTAAAATTGGAACGATACAGAGAAGATTAGCATGGCCCCTGCGCAAGGATGACACGCAAATTCGTGAAGCGTTCCTTATTTATGATTATTTTTATGATATATGGTTTTGTTTTACAGTACTATGTATATTTTGACCTATTATTACTACAATTGAACCCAAAAGTCCGACATTTTACTGTTATTGTGACGTAGCGCCGACAGGACACGGGGAGTAGGGATTGGTCAGGGAGCCGACAGGACACGAGGAGCAGGGGTCGGCCGGGGCCTGGATGCCGTTACTGTGTTTAGGGTCTACTGTATGCATGTAAGTCGCTTTGGATAAAAGCGTCAGCTAAATGTAATGGATGCGGCAGCCGGGGCTGCGGCTGTCAGTGTTAAAGTGGCAGAGACCGGGGCTGGCGGTGGCGAGATCCGGGGCTGGCAGAACTTGGGACCAGGCCTGGGACAGAGGTGGCATCGGGAACCCGACAACTACGAGGCCCGGGGGATCGGACAACTGGCACACAAACTGGGGTCTGCCGGGGTGTCGTGAACAAGACACGGGGCGCCGGGAACGGTCGCACCGCCGGCTGGATATGTGAGTTCGGGGTCCTGAAGTCGGCCAGGATGCCGGCTGGAACTGGCCGGGGCACCGACAGGTCACGGGGAGCAGGGATGGGTCAGGGAGCCGACAGGACACGGGGAGCGGGGATCGGCCGGAGGAGCCGACAAGTAACGGGGCGCAGGGGTCGGCCGGGGCCTGGATGCCGTTACTGTGTTTAGGGTCTACTGTATGCATGTAAGTCGCTTTGGATAAAAGCGTCAGCTAAATGTAATGGATGCGGCAGCCGGGGCTACGGCTGTCAGTGTTAAAGTGGCAGAGACCGGGCGAGATCCGGGGCTGGCAGAACTTGGGACCAGGCCTGGCGCAGAGGTGGCATCGGGAACCCGACAACTACGAGGCCCGGGGGATCGGACAACTGGCACACAAACTGGGGTCTGCCGGGGTGTCGTGAACAAGACACGGGATGCCGGGAACGGTCGCACCGCCGGCTGGATATGTGAATCCGGGGTCCTGAAGTCGGGCCAGGATGCCGGCTGGAACTGGCCGGGGCACCGACAGGTCACGGGGAGCTGCGCTCGACTGCAGCCCGGAGGTGGCAGCCGGGGCTGGCTGCGGTGCAGGGACTGCAGCGGGAACCCGGCCTCCGGATTAGGAATTTTGGAGTTAGGAACCTCTTCCTTCTGGTGGCTAAGGGCCTGTTTCCTGCTAGTGTCCTCAAGCTGCTGTCTTGCTGTGGATCCTCCTGCTCCGTGTGTCCTGTCTCTTTCTCCGTTTGTCCCGCCTCTCTCTATTCATCCTCCCCTGTCTGTCTCTCTCTCTCTCTGTGTCCTGGGGGAGGGTCAAAGGGCATCTGGAGGAACGCAGGGGCGGAGCTGTGAGCAGATCCTTTTGTCCTCGTCTGCAGCTCACCAATCCTGACCCTCTGACTTAGACACTCTCACTAAATAGTTTCCCAGCAGCCTTTGGAGTTCCTCACCAAAGTGAACAGAACCTGAAGTGGGTCAGACAGAGTAGGACCAGGTTCTGAAGCCAGTAAATGTTCAGGGCTTCACAGGCAGCTCCCAGACCTGTGTTTCCTGCCCAGAGAGAGGCATTTAAAGCTGGGTTTCGGCTCCCTCACATGGCCCCCGGGCTCCAGGACCATGGTGGAGGTTTCACGCGGGCAGAATCCCTTATATACCCCCCAGGAACATTGGTTAGTTGTGTTATTTCGATAGCACGTATACTAAAATTGGAACGATACAGAGAAGATTAGCATGGCCCCTGCGCAAGGATGACACGCAAATTCGTGAAGCGTTCCTTATTTATGATTATTTTTATGATATATGGTTTTGTTTTACAGTACTATGTATATTTTGACCTATTATTACTACAATTGAACCCAAAAGTCCAACGTTTTACTGTTATTGTGACGTAGCGCCGACAGGACACGGGGAGTAGGGATTGGTCAGGGAGCCGACAGGACACGAGGAGCAGGGGTCGGCCGGGGCCTGGATGCCGTTACTGTGTTTAGGGTCTACTGTATGCATGTAAGTCGCTTTGGATAAAAGCGTCAGCTAAATGTAATGGATGGGGCAGCCGGGGCTGCGGCTGTCAGTGTTAAAGTGGCAGAGACCGGGGCTGGCGGTGGCGAGATCCGGGGCTGGCAGAACTTGGGACCAGGCCTGGCGCAGAGGTGGCATCGGGAACCCGACAACTACGAGGCCCGGGGGATCGGACAACTGGCACACAAACTGGGGTCTGCCGGGGTGTCGTGAACAAGACACGGGGCGCCGGGAACGGTCGCACCGCCGGCTGGATATGTGAGTTCGGGGTCCTGAAGTCGGCCAGGATGCCGGCTGGAACTGGCCGGGGCACCGACAGGTCACGGGGAGCAGGGATGGGTCAGGGAGCCGACAGGACACGGGGAGCGGGGATCGGCCGGAGGAGCCGACAAGTAACGGGGCGCAGGGGTCGGCCGGGGCCTGGATGTCGTTACTGTGTTTAGGGTCTACTGTATGCATGTAAGTCGCTTTGGATAAAAGCGTCAGCTAAATGTAATGGATGCGGCAGCCGGGGCTACGGCTGTCAGTGTTAAAGTGGCAGAGACCGGGCGAGATCCGGGGCTGGCAGAACTTGGGACCAGGCCTGGCGCAGAGGTGGCATCGGGAACCCGACAACTACGAGGCCCGGGGGATCGGACAACTGGCACACAACTGGCATGCATGTAAGTCGCTTTGGATAAAAGTGCCAGCTAAATGTAATGTAATGGATGCGGCACCCGGGGCTGCAGCTGACAGTGTTAAAGTGGCGGAGACAAGGGCTCACAGGGCACGGTGGCAGGATGTTCCATATAGCACATACATATGTTCCATACATAACATACATCACATGTTCCATATATCACATGCATCACATACATTTAGTACAGTGAACTCATTGTCATGTTCAAGAAACCAATTTGAAATGATTCGAGCTTTGTGACATGGTGCATTATCCTGCTGCAAGTAGCCATCAGAGGATGGGTACATGGTGGCCATAAAGGGATGGACATGGTCAGAAACAATGCTCAGGTAGGCCGTGGCATTTAAACAATGCCCAATTGGCACTAAGGGGCCTAAAGTGTGTCAAGAAAACATCCCCCACACCATTACACCACCACCACCAGCCTGCACAGTGGTAACAAGGCATGATGGATCCATGTTCTCATTCTGTTTACGCCAAATTCTGACTCTACCATCTGAATGTCTCAACAGAAATCCAGACTCATCAGACCAGGCAACATTTTTCCAGTATTCAACTGTCCAATTTTGGTGAGCTCTTGCAAATTGTAGCCTCTTGTTCCTATTTGTAGTGGAGATGAGTGGTACCCGGTGGGGTCTTCTGCTGTTGTAGCCCATCCGCCTCAAGGTTGTGCGTGTTGTGGCTTCACAAATGCTTTGCTGCATACCTCGGTTGTAACGAGTGGTTATTTCAGTCAAAGTTGCTCTTCTATCAGCTTGAATCAGTCGGCCTATTCTCCTCTGACCTCTAGCATCAACAAGGCATTTTCGCCCACAGGACTGCCGCATACTGGATGTTTTTCCCTTTTCACACCATTCTTTGTAAACCCTAGAAATGGTTGTGCGTGAAAATCCCAGTAACTGAGCAGATTGTGAAAAACTCAGACCAGCCCGTCTGGCACCAACAACCATGCCACGCTCAAAATTGCTTAAATCACCTTTCTTTCCCATTCTGACATTCAGTTTGGAGTTCAGGAGATTGTCTCGACCAGGACCACACCCCTAAATGCATTGAAGCAACTGCCATGTGTTTGGTTGATTAGATAATTGCATTAATGAGAAATTGAACAGGTGTTCCTAATAATCCTTTAGGTGAGTGTATATTAGATACATAACATATGTTCCATATATTCCATAAATAACATCACATATGTTCATATATCACATACATCACATTTGTTCCATATATCACGTATGTTCCATACATAACACCCATCACATCATATGGAACATATATCACATATGTTTCATTACATTATATTTCATTTAGCTGACACTTATCCAAAGCGACTTACATCAGAATCAGAACCGATTATTGCCGTGTTTGTTTTCACATTCAAGTAATTTGTCCTGGCGTAAGGTGCGTACATTTAACAATAAACATTTAACAATAAACAGTGCAATAAATGAGAATGGATGAATGAGTACTTACAATTGAACAGTAGTAATATCAAAAATAAGATAAAGTGCATGGAATGTAAGTGTTGTGTGAAAGTGTGTATTTAAATATAAGGGTATGTGCAGGGGAGTGTCCAGTGGGAAATTGTCTGGGGGTGACAGAGTCATTAGAGTCAGTGGGGGACCCGGGCTCTGGTGAGGAGCCCGACATCAGACGGGAAAAAACTGTTGGTAAGGCGTGAGGTCATGATCCTGATGGACCGCAGCCTTCTGCCAGAGGGGAGGGACACAAACAGTTTGTGTCCTGGGTGACAGGGATCAGCTACAATCTTCCTCGCCCGCTTCAGGGTCCTTTAAGCAAACAAGTCCTGGAGGGACAGCAGAGTGCAGCCAATCACCCTCTCGGCAGAGCGAATGATGCGTGTCAGCCTGGCCTTGTCCGTGGCTGCAGCGTACCAGACGGTGATGGAGGAACAGAGGATGGTCTCGATGATTGCAGTGTAGAAGTCCACCATTATTGTCTTTGGTTGAATTTTCCTCAAGAAGAACATCCTCCGCTGCGCCTTCTTGGAGATGGAGCTGACTTTTGCATGCTATACAGTAGACCGTAGACACAGCAACAATGAGCAATTAGGATTAAGTGTCTTGCTCAAGGACACATTGACATAGACAAGCCGGAGCCGGGGATCGAACCACCGATCCTCTGATTGAAAGATGGACCTACTACCACAGTTGCCCCCACTACATACATATATACATCACATATGTTCAATATATCACATACATCACATATGTTCCATATAGAACATATGTTCCATACATCACATCTTTCACGTACAGGTTCCATACATCACATCTTTCACATGCATCACATATGTTCCATAAAGCACATGTTCCATATATTAGATACATGACATATCACATATGTTTCATACATAACATATCACATATGTTCCATATATCACATGCATCACATATATTATATACATAACATATATCACATGCATCACATATATTATATACATAACATATATCACATGCATCACATATATTATATACATAACATATATCACATTAATAACATCATACAGAACATATCAGATATGTTCCATATATCACATGTTTCATACATCACATATCACATTAATAACCACATGAAATCCCGTAAGCGCCAGCTTGAAAGACTGCAAGAAAACAGGTTTAACAGTCCATCTCCAAGCCCACTCTGATTACCTCCAACAATACAAAGACGCTCTCATCTCAGCCCGGTCCACCTACTACTCACACCTCATACACTTTGGCTCCTCTAACCCAAAGGCTCTCTTCTCTACAATAAGCAAGCTTCTCAAACCCAGGGACAACACCTCCAAATCCTTTACAGTTGAGAAATGCAACTCCTTCCTTTAATTTTTCAAAACAAAAATTTATATAATTTACAGGAACCTGAACACCTCCCCCGCTCCTACCACCTCCCCACCTGTCCCCCCTATATTCACCCCCCAGCCCCTTTCTAAGTTCTCCCCTGTGTCCCCATTAGAGCTCTCTTCTTTCACAACAGGAATGAGAAGCTCCACCTGTATCCTGGATCCCATCCCATCGACTCTTGTAAAGCACTGTCTGCCAGGACTCCTCCCTCAACTCCGGTTCAGTCCCCAATACACTTAAACTGGCTGCTGTCACCCCCATCCTCAAGAAACCTGGACTTGACCCTGACTCCATGAGTAATTTCCGGCCCATTTCAAATCTTCCCTTCCTGTCAAAAATACTGGAACGTGTCGTTGCTGCACAACTCAAAACCCACCTCATCTCCAACGATCTGTTCGAGCCATTTCGATCTGGTTTCCGCTCACAGCACTGAAACAGCCCTTCTCAAAGTCACCAATGACCTCCTCCTCTCCTCAGACTCTGGCCACCTCAACATTCTCATTCTCCTCGACCTCACTGCAGCCTTCAACACCATCAACCACAACATCCTTCTTTCCCGCCTCGAATCGTCCCTCAACATCACTGGAACTGCTCTCTCCTGGCTCAAATCATATCTAACAAACAGACAACATTTCATCAGCATCAACAACTGCACCTCCTCCACCGCTCCTCTGTCTCAAGGCATCCCCAGGGTTCAGTGCTTGGTCCTCTCCTGTTCATCGTCTACCTGCTCCCTCTTGGCAACATCATACGGCAACATGGTCTCCACTTTCACTGTAATGCAGATGTTGTCCAGCTCTTCATCACCACAAAGGCCATTACCACTGCTACTCACTCCACTCTGACCGACTGCCTCACTGACATTAAATCATGGATGCAAACCAATTTTCTCAAACTCAACTGTGATAAATCGGACATGCTCATCATCGGCCCCAAATCTCTCACCAAAACCAGCCACAACCTCTGCCACACCATTGACAATTTCACTCTGTTCCACCCTGATCCATGCCTTCATCACCTCCAGAATTGATTATTGCAATAGTATTCTTTATGGCACATCATCCAAAATCCTTAATAAACTTCAATACATACAGAACTCTGCTGCTCGCCTGCTCACCCACTCCCGCGACCACATCACCCCTGTTCTCCAGAACCTCCACTGGCTCCCCGTCCTACAACGGATCCATTACAAAATCCTTCTCCTCACTCACAAAGCACTCCATAATCAGGCCCCCTCCTACCTCACCGACCTGCTCCACCACCACACTCCATCAACTCCGCTCCTCTGATGCCAACCTCCTATCCATCCCCCATAGGACCAAGCACCGAACATGGGGTGACAGAGCCTTCTCCATAGCTGCCCCCTCCCTCTGGAACTCTCTCCCCAAACTCAGAGACTGCACTGACCTTTCCATATTCAAATCACAAATCAAAACCCATCTCTTAAGAACTGCTTTTAATGTGTGATTGTGTGCTCTATGTTCTTATTGTTTGTATGTATTTTATTTGTTTTATTGTTTAGCTTATAGGATGATTTTAAAATGTTGTGTAAAGTGTCTTTGAGTATTTTGGGAAGCGCTATATAAATAAAATGTATTATTATTATTAATAACATATCACATGTTTCACCCATCACATATCACATTAATAACATATCACATATGTTTCATCTATCACATACAAGACATATCACATTAATAACATATATCACATATGTTCCATTTATCACATACATCCTATATCACATACAAATATGCCAGGTCTCTGGCCTCTGGAGCACGGCCGTCTGCCTGGTGGCCCGCCCCCCGGACTGTTCCTGCCGTGATCCCTCCCTTTTTCTTTTTTTGTCGTCTGGAATCTGCCCCTTGGGGGAGGGGGGTTCTGTTATGATGTGGATGTTTCCTGTTTTATAGTGAAGTCCTGTCTTGTGTTTCCTCTGTATTCCCTGCACTTGTGATTGTCCGCCATGTCCAATCACCTTTCCTTTGTATTTAAGCCCTGTTTGTCTTCTGTTCCCTTGTCAGATATTTCTTTGTATTACCCTGTGAGTATGTATGTTAATGTTTTGTTACCCGTGAGTATTACATCATCTCCGGCAGTCTGCGTCGTTGTGTCCTTGAGCAAGACACTTAACCCTAATTGCTCACTGTTGCTGTGTCTACTGTATAGACAACTCAACGCACGCAAGGCGGCTGGACCTGACGGCATTCCTGGACGTGTGCTCAGGGCATGTGCGGAACAGCTCACTGGGGTTTTCACGGACATCTTCAACCTGTCCCTTGCCCAAGCAGCTGTACCAACATGCTTTAAAACCACATCCATCGTGCCAGTGCCGAAACACTCCAAGCCGACGTGCCTCAACGACTACCGCCCTGTAGCACTCACACCCATCATCATGAAGTGCTTTGAGCGGCTGGTCCTGGCACACCTGAAGGACTCCCTCCCACCCACACTGGACCCACTCCAGTTTGCCTACCGCAGCAATAGGAGCATAGACGATGCAGTCTCCTCAGCACTGCACTCTGTGCTCACACACCTGGACAACACCGACACCTACGCTCGATTGCTGACTTCAGCTCGGCTTTCAACACTGTCATCCCCTCCAAGTTAATCACTAAACTTGGAGACCTGGGCACCAACACCTCCCTCTGCAACTGGATTTTGGACTTTCTGACAAACAGACCTCAACATGTTAGGTCAGGCCATACCTGCTCCACCACCATCTCACTCAGCACCGGTGTGCCACAGGGCTGCGTACTCAGCCCATTCCTCTACTCCCTCTTCACCTACGACTGCAGACCTATGCATGGATCCAACTCCATCATCAAGTTCGCAGACGACACCACGGTGATTGGTCTCATCAGCAACAACGATGAGACAGCCTAAAGGGAAGAGGTACAGCACCTGGCCACATGGTGCGCCGAAAATAACCTGCTCCTGAACACCAGCAAAACCAAGGAGCTCATCGTGGACTTCAGGAAGGAGAAAAGAAGCAAGCATGCGCCCATCCACATCAATGGGATGGATGTTGAGCGTGTCTCCAGCTTCAAGTTCCTGGGGACCCACATCTCGGAAGACCTGTCTTGGACCACCAACACCTCCAGCCTTGTCAAGAAAGCTCACCAGCGCCTCTTCTTCTTGAGGACACTGAAGAAAAACCATCTGTCTTCAGCCATCCTTGTGAACTTTTACCGCTGTGTGATCGAGAGCATCCTAACCAACTGTGTCACAGTCTGGTTAGGATCTGAGCTGCTCTGTTGTGGAGCGCAAGGGACTGCAGCGGGTGGTGAAAACTGCCCAACGCATCACAGGAACTCCACTTCCGGCCATTGAGGAAATCCAGAGGAAACGCTGTCTGCGTCGAGCTCGCAGCATTCTCAAGGACGCCTCCCACCCTGCACACAGACTGTTTTCCCTCCTGCCCTCAGGCAGACGGTTCAGATGCTTCCGGACAAGGACTAGCAGACTGAGGAACAGTTTCTTCCCCAGAGCTGTTTCCTTATTGAACTCTGCCCCATGCTGACACCCCCCCTACTCCCCAACCACCTCCACCCACAAACCCATCTCCTCGTCATCTCCCCCCACTGACCAAAGACTTTACACCTGCACTCAAACACTTTTGAACTGTCTGCACTAAAAACTGAGCATTGCACTAGTCTAGTAACGTTAGGCAGCTACTGTTTATTATTATTATGCACTATTTAACGTTTTTTTTTTACTCAATCTGTATTACTTAACTTATCATATGCCCATTTGCCTTTTGTAAATTATGTTTATAGTTCCTGCTTATAGTCTACCTACATTTAATGCACAAATCAACCTGTATAACATGTACATATTACCGCAATCAATCTGTATATCCCGTACCTATATCACTAACTTATTATCTGTAAAATACTTATTATTATCTGTATATTGGTATTTACTGCTATTGCACTTCTGGTTGGATGCTAAACTGCATTTCGTTGCTCTGTACTTGTACACGTGTAATGACAATAAAGTTGAATCTAATCTAATCTAATATCATGTAAGTCGCTTTGGATAAAAGCGTCAGCTAAATGAAATGTAATGTAATGTAATGATGGCGCCGCAGATGGCCACCTCGGTACTGCGCTCTCTAGTACTTTTTCTGTTTTTGTTTGTTGTCTCGTTTCCAGCTCTCCCACTCTGATCACATTCAGCAGGGAGGAACTATTAAACTACTGTCAACAAACTGGTCAAACTTTTCCACCGTTTTTCATGGAACCGGAAAACTTTACAGAGCTTTTAGTTGGAGGAGCAGCAGCTTTTCCTCATTCATACTGGTCGGTGTTTACATCCCACCTCAGGCCTGTGTGAGTGAGGTGCTCCAACACCTGGCTGAGCAGATAACCACCATGGAGCACAAACACCCAGACTCCCTGCTTATTGTTCATGGGGACTTTAACAGAGCAAACCTCAGCAAAGAACTGCCACAATACAGACAACACATTAAGTGTAGCACCAGGGACAAAAACACACTGGACCACTGCACTAAAGGATGCATATCGCTCAGTCCCTCGAGCAGCTTTGGGACTCTCTGATCATTGCCTGGTCCATCTTCTCCCGTCCTACAGGCAGAAACTAAAATCTGCTACGCCTGTGGTGAAGACTGTGAGAAAATGGACTAATGAGGCTAAGCTGGAGCTACAGTCCTGCTTTGACTCCACTGATTGGAGTGTCTTTGGGGCTGCTGCTACAGACCTGGACGAGCTCACTGACACTGTGACATCATACATCAGTTTTTGTGAGGACATGTGTGTGCCGACAAAAACCTTCTGCACATACAATAAACCCTGGTTCACTGCAAAACTCAGGCAGCTTCGTTGGGCTAAAGAGGAGGCCCACAGAGGTGGGGACAGGATTCTCTACAACCAGGCCAGAAACACACTGACGAGGGAGATCAAGGTAGCTTAGAAGAGCTACGCTGAAAAGCTGCAGAACAAGTTTTCAGCCAATGACCCCTCGTCGGTTTGGAGAGGCCTGGAAGTACTCACAAACTACAGGAGACCATCCCCCCACTGAGGACAACCACCAACTGGCTGACGACCTGAATGGCTTCTATTGCAGGTTCGACAAGCCCACTTCCACCCCACCCAATTGCCCCATCACCAAACAGACACCTTCACCCTCTGCCTCCTTCTCACCTCTCCCAATCAACCCCCCACCGGCACTGAGGATCTGCGAAGGGGAGTGAGTGAGCTCTTCCACAGACAGAAGATCTGGAAGGCTCCGGGCCCAGACGGTGTCCCCCTCCTGCCTGAAAGTCTGTGCTGACCAGCTGGCCCCCATCTTCACGCAGATCTTCAACCGATCACTGGAGCTATGTGAAGTCCACTCCTGCTTCAAGCGCTCCATAATCATCCCGGTCCCCAATAAATCCTCCATCACAGGATTAAATGACTACAGACCCATCGCCCTGACGTCTGTGGTCATGAAATCCTTTGAGAGACTCGTGTTGACCCACCTGAAGGACATCACAGGGCCCCTGCTGGACCCCCTGCAGTTTGCCTACCGCGCAAACAGGTCAGTGGAGGATACAGTCAACATGGGACTGCACCATATGCTGCAACACCTCGACTCCCCAGGGACATATGCAAGGGTTCTGTTTGTGGACTTCAGCTCGGCATTCAACACCATCATCCCGGCGGTACTCCAACCCAAACTCTCCCAGCTCACCGTGCCGGCCCCCACCTGTCACTGGATTACAAACTTCCTGACAGACAGGACGCAGCAGGTGAGGCTGGGAAAAATCACCTCCAGCACCCGGACTATAAGCACCGGCGCCCCCGAGGGATGTGTGCTCTCCCCACTGCTCTTCTCCCTCTACACCAACGACTGCACCTCAGGGGACCCGTCTGTTAGACTCCTGAAGTTCGCAGACGACACGACGGTCATCGGCCTCATCAGGAACGGTGATGAGTCTGCGTACAGACGGGAGGTTGAACAGCTGGTCCTCTGGTGTGGTCAGAACAACCTGGAGCTGAACAAGCTCAAAACTGTGGAGATGACAGTGGACTTCAGGAAGAGCCCCCCAACACTACCCCCCCTCACCATCCACAACAGCACTGTTTCTGCAGTGGAGTCCTTCAGGTTTCTGGGAACCACAATCTCACAGGACCTGAAGTGGGCCTCCAACATAAACACCATCCGGAAAAAGGCCCAGCAGAGGTTGTACTTCCTGCGCCAGGTCAGGAAGACCTGCCGGCACCCCGATGCCTTTAAAATTAAAGCTGCGAGTAGCGGCGAGCGGTTCCTCGCTCCGCACAGCGAGGAACCGCTCGCCGCTGCTCGCAGCTTTAATTTTAATTATCATTTCATATTATATTCATAATCAAAAAGCAGCAATAAGGAACGCTGTACAAATGTGTGTCCCCTTAGAGGGGCCATGCTAATCTTCTGTATCGTATCCAATTTTAGTATTTGTGCCATCGGTCTTCTCTATATCTGAAATTAATATAGATATTTTTTAAATACAGTAAAATGTTGGACTTTTGTTTATGCGCCCCATGTCCTCTCGGCGCTACATCACAATCACAGTAAAACATTGGACTTTTGGGTTCAATTGTAGTAATAATACATATAGTTGAAAATGATAAGTCAAAATATGCCATGTGAGGGAGCTGAAACCCAGCTTTAAATGCCTCTCTCTGGGTAGGAAGCACAGGTCTGGGAGCTGCCTGTGAAGCCCTGAACATTTACTGGCTCACAGCTCCGCCCCTGCAGTGCTCCAGATACCCTTTGACCGTGCCCCAGAGCCCCCTAGGACACAGAGAGAGAGAGAGACAGGGGAGGACACAGACACAGAGAGAGAGAGAGACGGGACAAACGGAGAAAGAGACAGGACACACGGAGCAGGAGGATCCAAAGCAAGACAGCAGCTTGAGGACAGAAGCAGGAAACTCAAAACAGTCTCCAGTTGGAGCTTCACATCTTTGTGTTGTTTTGCTGCAGATTATCTCCAAGCTTGAAGCTCATTATCTTCAGTCTGGGACATCTAGTCCACCTCGTCCAGACGCCTTCTAGAGTCAAGAAGTGTCTTTTTTTCTTCTATTCTCTATTCACAACATGTGTGTTCTTCCTGCTTTACTACTTCCTGTTTTCATAAAAATAAACAGTGCAGCATCACAAACTCACCAGCAGGTGTCACTCTAAGATCAGTGTTTGGAGAGAGGGGAGCTGTGTTCTGCATAAAACACGAGTACACAACTACTGGACAACTACTACACATACACACACATACTTTTACATCCTTTATGGGAATTGTTGAACTGCTTAACAATAATGAATCCAGTCTGTTATCCCCATGTCCTGTCGGCGCTGTAACCTTTTCCAGGGCCCCGTCCCGAGTCAAGTTCCGCCGGGCCCCGTCCTGAGTCCAGTTCCACGTCCTGTTCCACTCCAGAGCCCAGTTCCCCCGAGTCCGATTCCACTCCAGAGCCCAGTTCCCGAGTCCGGTTCCGCGTCCTGTTCCACTCCAGAGCCCAGTTCCCCCCGAGTCCTGTCCCAGTTCTGTTCTTCGGATTCTGCAGCGCCCACGGCCCCGGAACCCCGCTCTACGGAGCCTCAGTCCCCTTGTCAGATTGTTCTTTGTATTACCCTGTGAGTATGTGTGTTAACGTCTTGTTACCCATGAGTACGTCAGTTTTGAGCCTTGCCTTGTTTTTTCTTTTGGAAATAAATGTACTTTTTCTTTTAAATTGTATATAAAAACTATATCATAAAAATAATCATAAATAAGGAACGCTTCACGAATTTGCGTGTCATCCTTGCGCAGGGGCCATGCTAATCTTCTCTGTATCGTTCCAATTTTAGTATATGTGCTATCGAAATAACACAACTACCCAATGTTCCTGGGGGGTATATAAGGGATTCTTCCCCGGAGAAGCCTCCACCAGGGTCCTGGAGCCCGGGGGCCATGTGAGGGAGCCGAAACCCAGCTTTAAATGCCTCTCTCTTGGCAGGAAACACAGGTCTGGGAGCTGCGTGTGAAGGCCTGAACATCCACTGGCTCCAGAACCTGGTCCTACTCTGTCTGACCCACTTCAAGTTCTGCCCACGTTGGTGAGGAACTCAAAAGGCTGCTGGGAAACTATTTAGTGAGAGCGTCTACGTCAGAGGGTCAGGATTGGTGAGCTGCAGACGAGAGGACAAAAGAATCTTCTCACAGCTCCACCCCTTCTTTCCCCTAGAACCCCCCAGGACACAGCGAGCGAGAGAGAGAGAGAGAGAGAGAGAGAGAGAGAGAGAGAGAGAGAGAGAGAGAGAGAGAGAGACGGGACAAACAGAGAAAGAGACAGGACACACGGAGCAGGAGGAGCCAGAGCAGAGGACAGAAGCAGGAAACACAAAACAGTCTCCAACCAGCTTTAGTCTACACAATAAGGACTAAGGGGGACAACAGGGACATCAAGTCCACCTCGTCCAGACTCCTTCTAGAGTCAAGAAGTGTGCTTTAAACAACAGGACTGTTTGTATTCTATACCCATGTCACACCATGTGGGTTGTTCCTGCTTTACTACTTCCTGTATTCATTTTAAAAAAAAAAGAAAAAGAAAAAAAGTGCTATTTCACAAACTCACCAGCAGGTGTCGCTCTAAGATCAGTGTTTGGAGAGAGGGGATTCAAACAAATCCTGTTAAGTTTTCTGATTTGCATCTGTGTGTGTTTGTGTGTGTTTGTGAGTGTGCGTCTGAGTGTGTGTGAGTGTGCGCGTCTGAGTGTGTGTTTGTATTTGTGTGCGTCTGTGAGCTTTTGTGAATGTGTGTGTCTTTGTGAATAAGTTTTCTGATTTGTATTTTTCTTTACTTTTTTGTTATTTATTGTTCTGACAGTTCAGGTCCCTTTAAACAAAATGGCAGATGTAAAGCATACATGTGTATGTTTGTGTTAGTCTATTTATTTTATTATTATTACTTTAACAGCTCAGGGATGTTCAAGGAAGAAACCTGTTTGTGCACTTTCAGATTTTTGCACTGTCAGTTCTGTTTTCGAATAAAGTGTTGGAAATTAATGCTTTTGATTTTTTTACCCGATTCATCGATTAATTGAAAAAATAAGACAGATTTCATAAACTCACCAGCAGGTGTCGCTCTAAGATCGGTGTTTGGTGCGTGTCTGTGAGTGTGTGCGTCTGTGAGCTTTTGTGAGTGTGTGTGTTTGTGAGTGAGTGTGTGTTTGTGAGTGTGTGCGTCTGAGAGTGTAGTGTAGAGAACAAGTTCTGACGTTCAAACAAATCCTTCTGATTTGTATTTTTCTTTATTTTTTTGTTATTTATTGTTCTGACAGTTCAGGTCCCTTTAAACAAAATATACATTTTTTTGTGCACTTTATTTAATGTAGATGTAAAGCATACATGTGTATGTTAATTGAAAAAAAATAATCGACAGATAAATCGATTATCAAAATATTCGTTAGTTGCAGCCCTAGTCAACATTAACGACAAAGCTCTACTGTCTGACTGACCTCCATCAGTCAGACCAGACTGATTATAAGTAACATGAGCGCTAATATGTTGTACACTCATATGCAACACCAGTTAATAAGCACGATATTGTCACGGGAGTACAGGTTTTAGGACCCAAATGCCGTATGACACAGCATGCCGTCCAACAGCTCGTTTTATGCAGTCTTTGACGTGCCTTTAAAAACGCTGGCTGTGTTACGGTGCTCCCCCAGTACAGCGTCTAGGGAGGTCTCGTCGTGCAAAACTCAAAAGCCCCACAAAACTTCACACAATCAATTATTTTGGATAAATTGTGCCCGTTTTTATCTACCTCCACATTGTGTTTTTTCACCGCAATCCTGTGTCCGTTGTCCAGCTGAGTAGCGAGTTATCTATGTGTCCTGGTGTTCTCATGTTGTCTTCATTTTTCTTCAAGTGCTTCATGTCCCGTACTCCCGTATCTGTCCATGCTGGATCTGTCCCCGTCGATTTAAAAAGCAATCATGGAAAGCAAACTACAGCGTTAGCAGGGCTGCATCCTGCAGCTAGCTTAGCCAAACCATGCGGCGTTAGCAGGACTGCATCCAGCAGCTAGCTTAGCCAAACCGTCCTGGTGTAGCTTACAGATGCTGCTTCCTTTCCACGCCAGTCTGTTGTTTAATGCTGAGCTCAGGCTGATCTTGTTTTACCTGTAGTTTCTTCGCCGAAGTTCGTCTTGGAGGAGAGCTTTTACGGAGTTAGGGTTTGGTTTTCTTGAAAGACCAGTGCTCACACTTGACCTCGCCATTGTCGTGGCGCCTCACGCAAGAGACTAGCCCCGCCCCTGACGAGAACAAGAGACGGGACCGCGCTCCTTGGGGCGCGCGCTTTTTAGGACGCTGATTGGCTAAATTGTATATTACTCATTTATATCTTTCATCAACAATTGGCTAAACTGCTTTTAATCCCGCCTTTTTTGGGGCCAAAGCGATCTGGTCCCTGACGGGCACGCGAAGCTGAGACGTACACGGGCGCAGTTGAGACGTGCACAGTCAGAGAGGATGTGCAGGAAAAGCATATATTTTGCGCAGATATCCTATTTTTACTAATATTACTGGGTATATTCCATATCGCAAAAACACAAATATTGACAATTTGTATAATTTATGAATATTATTATTATTTTTATAAGATTTTTGTTTTTGGTGGGTGGATCCAGGGGGGGGCCGGCCCCATGGCCCTCTATTGGCCAGCCGCCACTGGTGGTCAGTACTCACCGTTCAGTACTCACCGTCCGGTACTCAACTCGTGTTCAGCAGAAGGCGCGGTGATGACAGGAGACTCCGTCCTGCGTCTCTGTCCCTCGCCGGCACCCGCAGTCTTCAGTGAAATCGCTAGCTTGTTAGCCGCTGGCTTGTTATCTGCTAACTTGTTATTCACTAGCTTGTTAGCCGCTAGCTTGTTAGCTTGTTAGCCGCTAAAACCAGACAGGCAATGAACTCAGCACTCCAACCCACACGTCTTCCAACACGGCTCCCTGTCATTGGCGATAGTTGGCCATCTACAGCAATAACAAACTCTGTTATACCTGGTTAAAACCACATCTCTGTTGTCTTCTGCTGTGCAGCAGGGTCATTTTCGTCTTTCTCCACTCGCTTTTCCCGCATCTCTCTCTCTAGTCCCTGCCCTCCAAGAACCTGGTAGGTTACCAAAAGTTCTTTATACATGTTCTGATTGGCTGCCAGCCATGTTGACACCTTAGCAACCAATAGGTAGGGACGCGAGAGGTTCAAGGGCAACTTAAAACTGTAGGACACTTAAAAACCTTTCTAACAATGAAATAAAAAAAAACTGCATTTCCTCTTGCTGCAGCCACCTGTATTTTTTCAGTTTGAGAAATACTGACTAAAAGGAAACATGGTGTTCATTTATTTTAATGACAACCACAAAGTGTGCAGGTTTTGTCACCGCAGTGTATTTTTTTCTCCTCGCAGCCTGTTGCGGATGTTTGTCTTGACCAGCAAACACAATAACAGTTGCAATCTTCACCATGGGAGCATTTCGAAAACACAGATATAGCGGTCTGCTTTACACGCAACATATGTTTCGAGGCTCTCTCTCTCTCTGTCCGCTGGTGGGAGTTGCTGACCTGTCTGTGTGCTCACCTGTATGAAAAAATTAACTCGACCTTCAAGGGGGGTGGATGTTGCCCCCCCAATATAATGAATGTATAAACACTGTTCTCTGTAAAATGTAAAAATATACATAGTATTGTAAAAACAAAACTATATCCTAAAAAATCATAAAAATCATAAAATAAAAAATGAATTTAGTTACAGAGAAGATCGATAGCACATATATTGAAATTGGAACGATATAGAGAAGATTAGCATGGCCTTAAGTTTGAGTCCTGGAGAGACCTGCTCGGGACCTGGCTGGTCTGAGTCCTGGAGAGGAGGGAGATGACATGCCCTGGGATTAGACCCCTCCAGCTGAGGAGGGGAGCAGGACCAGTGATGGTTGGAGGGCCTTGACTGGTCTGAGTCCTGGAGAGACCTGCTCGGGCTGGAGGGCCCGGCTGGTCTGAGTCCTGGAGAGGAGGGAGATGACATTGACATGCCCTGAGATTAGACCCCTCCAGCTGAAGAGGGGAGCAGGACCAGTGCGGGCTGGAGGGCCGGGACTGGTCTGAGTCCTGGAGAGACCTGCTTGGGCTGGAGGGCCCTGGCTGGTCTGAGTCTTGGAGAGGAGCGAGATGACATTCCCTGGGATGAGACCCCCCCCAGCTGAGGAGGGGAGCAGGACCAGAGCGGGCTGGAGGGCCGTGACTGGTCTGAGTCCTATAGAGGGGGGAGATGATGAGACCCCCCCAGCTGAGGAGGGGAGCAGGAGGACCAGTGCGGGCTGGAGGCCTGTGACTGGTCTGAGTCCTGGAGAGGGGGGAGATGATGAGACCCCCCAGTTTAGGAGGGGAGCAGGACCAGAGCGGGCTGGAGGGCCGTGACTGGTCTGAGCTGCTCTCGGAAGCAACCAAATCCCTGCAAGCAATAAGAAGTATACAAATATTATTGATTTGAGTATAAATGACCATCTGCTCCTCAACAGTCATATATTGTAGTAGATGTAAATGTAATTAAAGAGTTGTTCACCTTTCTTTGTGGCTCTGCTGCTGGTCCATCCTGCTGTGTGACTGACAATAAGGTTGAGAACCTTCTCAAACCTCCTCACTTCACACACACCCACCCAATCAATCAACAACCCCCCTCCCTCCCACCAATCAACAACCCCCCCTCCCTCCCACCTCTCCCACACACAATTGGCCATTGTGTTTTTGTTTATCTATACATGTATTTTTAGTTTGAAATAATAGTTGTTTGTGTTTATTTAAAGAGATTTGACAGTTTGTCCAATAAAAACCTTTTGAGTCATCAAGGTGTTGTCTTTGAAATGTGTAACAAAAGGAAAAAGAGATTTTCTTAGTCTTCAACTATTTATTACACACACATCACACTTTATATGAACACACATTACACTTTATATGAACACACATCACACTTTATATGAACACACACATCACACTATATGAACACGCACAGTCACGCGCACACACTTCACATCTCCCCCTCCTCCCTCCTCTTCTCCTGCAGCCAGTCCTCCACACTTTTGCCACCTGAGGTACTCTGGCAAAAGTGGAACATAGTTTTTCTCTTCTTGCTGTGGAAGCGGCTGTGACCAAATGGTTTGGTCTTTGGTTGCCTGCAGAGGCTACAGGTGCTGGAGAAGGGCATCTTCATTTTGAAGTCTTTGACCTGTCTCTCTGCCTCCTGCCTCATCTTGTACAGCTGGTTCCGCTTCCACAGCGTGGTTTTTGGCAGCTGAGGGAGTGGAGGAGGCCCGCTGGCCTCTACTGTGGGGAGCGGTGGAGTGGTGGCGGTGTCGGCGGAGGCAGCAGCCTCAGCTGCTGATAGGTCTGGGCTCTGGGAGATGTTTGGAAGGGGCTGGTCCAGGAGAAGGTATTGTGGCTTCTCTCTGGCTAGACCCATAGGGTCTGGTGCCACCAGAAGAGCGCTGGTGGATGGCACACCTGCCTGGAGGAAATGACCCTCCTGGGTCTCCTTCCTCCAGTTGTACCTAGAGTTCATACAGGTTTAACACCTTGAAGACGCAACTGTTGTACAGTAATGAGCTTCTTAGTCTAGTGTGATACTCACCACTGGGTGAGCGTCTTTTGATTGATCTCATAGAGCTGCAGCTTGTCTCTGAGGCTGAGATTGGCCAGCACGCTGTCTCTGATGACGTCGTAGCTCCTGAGGACCAGAGTCCAGCGGCTGATCCGAGCTCCTGCAGGACAGAAGGTCTGAGGATGCAGGCGACACAGTAGAATGCAGACGGCCTCGACCAGCCTGCTGGCGTCGGGCCTCGTGGAGGGGCCGCTGACCTGACTGTGGAGACATCTGCAGAGAAACAGGAAGTCAGAGGAGCCCTTGAACTCGGATTAATTTTACACGCGTACCCTAATATTACTTACCGCCTCAAGCTCTCCCCTCCCACAGTGGAGTCGTTGGGTGCGTGGGTGCCAATGTGGGCGCCAGACTTGGTCTTTTTGAACCTCCCCTGAGTGAGATGGTCCCTGTATTGTGAGGGGTATTTCACAGGGCCCTTGTCTCCCTCTGGGAGTTTTTCCCACCAAGAGCTGCGCCTCATGCCCCACTGTGACCTGACCCGCCACCCCCACCTGCACCAGACACTCAGCCAGGTTCAGCACATGCTGATAACCCGGGATGCCAGCTGGGCCCAAGCACTCCTACAGAGGGCAAAAGAACACAGTCCTTTATTCATCATGTGGCTTTGAGGACGGAGGTGATGTAGAAAGGTGAAATGATCAAATACCTGCTCTACGGCGTCCTGGAGGCCAGCTGGGGGCGATGGGGGGGGGCTGAGAGGTGTCGGGCAGGAGGTCTGAATCAGGAAACAGGTATTTTTGAAAGCCCTCATAAACCCCTTCCACCTGCTCATCAAAGTCCTCCTCTGTCTCCTCCTCCGTCTCCTCCTCTGGGACATCGGGATCCTCCGGCAGCTCCTGCAGCGTCAGGCCGGTCTGGGAGAACAGGTAGTTGACCCCGATCAACTCCCCTGTGGCAGCACAGAACAGAAAACCAAGTTAAAAATACAGTCAAAGGTACTGGCACCTCCCAGAGCTTCTCCCACAGCAGGTACCTGTGTACTCCCGAGTCCTGACGTAGCTGTGAACCAGCCTCCTCCCGTACAGTTCTTGGGCCAGCTGGTTCACAGAGTGCAGGTCCCGGCTGCTGTAGCTGCGCTGCTGCTGGCTGTCCCCCCCCTCCACCGAGGCACGACCGCGGTCCTCGTTCCACCTAGTCAGGCCCTCCAGCAGGTACAGCTGGAAGTTCATGGCACTGGCCCTGGTGCCTGGAACGTGACAGAAGAGTGAGACAAGAAGAGTGAGGCGAGAGGAGATTTTCAGAGAACATTAATTATGTGTGCCCATGCTTCACACTCACCAGGTATGAACCTGTTGAGGTGGAGGTTGAACGACTCCAAGGATGTGGAGCCGCGGGAGCAGCGGTACACCGGCAGGCTGACTCCTCCCCGGGTCAGCTGGCCCGTCCTGGTGTACAGCTGCAGCCCAGGTGGGTCCTGGATGCACTGCAGGTGGCGGCGCTGGGTGCTCCAGATGCCCTCCACCCTCTCCTGGTCCAGCAGCAGGATGCCCATGCTGTCCGTGGCTGACTTGAAGTGGTCCAGGGCCTCCTCGATGAGACGCTCTGTGTCCTGTGCCCCACGTGTGCGGCGGCGACAGTGTCGAGCCATCTCCTTGACGGAGACCCGGCTCCAGGACCCGGGTCTCTCTGCCTCCATGGCTCTCTTTAGCAGTGCCACGTCCTCAGAGTCCCAGGCAAAGAGGCAGATGGACAGGCGGTGCATGAAGTCGGCATAGAGGTGGTGGCTCTCTGTGGTGACCATCGCCGCCAGCCTCCTGACGAAGTGACAGATGTCCAGGCGGACCATGAGCTGGGTCCACTCTGGGAACAGAGCGGCTGCTGCTGAACCCCCAGTGATGGAGCAGCAGTCCCTGTCCACGTACAGGACCACAGGTGGCTCCTCCCCGGCCTGCCTGTACCGCTTGACCAGGCCAGAGGTCATCTGCCTCAGACCGAAGCCCTCGGCTGCAGTGAGGACCGAGATAAGCACCTGGCCGTGCTCGTTGCCCACGTTGCTCACCCACTGGGCCGTTCCTGCAGCGTGGCCAGCCAGCTTCCGGGTTATCTACACAAGCAGAAGGACTTTATTCATCCTGAAGGGGGAAATGGGTCAAGATGCTCTCATTATAAAAGAGATATCAGAACGTGTAAGAGCTTTCATACCAAAATAAACAACAGTGTAGACAACATTTAAAAGATTCTGAATGACTTGAGTTAAAATGTCTGAACACTCTACCTTCTTGGTGGAACCCATTTTTAGAATTGAGCCAAATACTGAGGTCACCTTGGCTCTCATCTCCCCCAGACGGCTTAAGCTGTCAGTGACATAGGCAGAGAGGATCCACTGGCTGGTGGGGACCGGGTCCATCTCTGGGAGGGCTGGAGGAGGAGGAGGAGGAACAGTCACTCCTGGCTTTATGAACGTCTTGTAAATGGACGTGTAGCGGGCACATCTGCTCATCCAGGCGGTCGTGTGCTGTTCCACCAGGTAGGAGCGCAGGCGGCTGACACTGTTGCCCAGCGTCCGGCCACTCATTTGCATAAGGACCTTCTTGTCACATGACAGCCTGCAGAAACAATGAGACAGTGGACAGAAAGAGAGAACAGCTTGAGTTGTAAGCTTATATGAAACCTCAGAACTGGTCATACAAACTAAAAGCTAAACCCTCTCTGCTCCTCAGGGAGAAGATCAAGATTTGTGCTGTAACAGCTGAACTTTGACAGCTGAACTGAAGTCACCCTGACCCCTGAACAATGGCAGCATGGAGTGAATAAAGTGGGAGGCCTTTGTTGTGAGCTTTGAGAGGTGTGAGGAGCTGATGTTTGAAGAGCTGATGGGGCTATCAGGCTCCTCACTCCCCTCCTCACTCCCCCTCCCCAGAGCTCAAAGTCCCCTTTAAGGTCAAAGTCTTTGATAAGATAAAATAAGATAAGATACAAAATAGTAATATAAATAAATAGTAAAACAGTAAAGCATCTACAATAGCAGTATTATATATACAGGTACAATAAAATATTGTTTAAATGTATTTATTTAACTGTGACAGCAGAGCTGAACTGAACTAACCTTAACCCTTAATCAAAGGCAGAACGGAGTGAATGAACACTTGTTGTGTGAGGCCTTTGTTGTGAGCTTTGAGAGGTGTGAAGAGCTGATGTGTGAAGAGCTGATGAGGCCATCAGGCTCCTCACTCCACCCTTCCCCTCCTCACTCCGCCTTTCCCCTCCTCACTCCCCCACCTTCAGATTTCAAATTCCCCTTTAAGGTCAAAGTCTTTGATGTACCTGTATTTGAGCACTGCTGGGAATTCCATCCTGTACCCCTCGTCCAGCTGGGCAATGATGCTCATCGACCAGGAAGCCAACTTCTTGCTACAGCGTTGACACTCCAGGTACTCTGTGCCAATAAAATACCATCCGTCGCTGTCCAGGACCTTGCGGACGGTCTTGTACAGACCACATCCGGTCATTTTATGAGTACAGATTGGGCAGCTGATGTGGCACTTCCACATCTTGTAGGGTACCCAGAGGAAGAACGGCCGCTGGAAGAAGGCGTCAAACGAGGTCGGAGGCTGGTGGTACATCTGGCGAGGGCCAGGAGGGTAGTACCAGTTCTGCAGCTCGGTTTTGAGCAGACACTTCCCACTGTGGTCCCTGGTAAACAGAGCCTGGCTCACCCATCCGTGCTGCACCCTGGGGAGTGTGCTCCTCCAGCCCTCTGGGAGAGGAATCTGTAACACACACATAAGATATAGAAACCACGTTAACAAACAACAATATCACATCTGCAGTATGTGTTTAGATTCTATCAGAGGACTGACATCAGCTGGGAGACGGACAGGTGCAGCAGGTCGTCTTCTCTGGACCGGAGCAGGTGGACCAGGAGGAGCAGGTGGACCAGGAGGAGCTAGGGCCGCAGCTACGTCATGATGGGGAAAAAGGAAAACAACTAATTTCATGCTTTTATTTGTGCCTCCTGTTAAATGCAATAAAGACACATGAAACAGGATTTTTGGGTGATCACCTGAAGAAAGGGAAAGCTCCTGTTCAGTAATTTCTGCCACCATTGCTGCGTCGTCCTCTGAGGAGGAATCTGTAACATGGGGAATCATCAGGACCGAGTTCATCTGAACCACGAGAGACCCACAGAGCAGCTGGTCCACTAGATGAAGACCACGTACCTTGGGGAACCCTACTCCTTTTGGGCGTCCTCTGGGAAGGCCCAGAGGAAGACGAGGAGGCCCTGAGGTGGGAGGAGGTGGCTGAGGAGGTGGCTGTCGAGGTTGGTGGAGCAGAAGGTGAGGAGGCTGCCTTCTTCTTCCGGTCTCTCTCCAGCACGTATCTCTTTAGGTGGTCCATGCTGGAGCCCTTTGACTGAATGTGGGCTTTCCTGAGCCATATCCTGTAGCTGTAGAGAGGGACGAAGCCTTGTTAGATGACAACAGGAAACGCCTCACAGTGACGTTTGGATCACGACTCGCTCTGTGACTCACCTCTGCACTACAGGATCCGCAGATTCATAGAACTTCCGGTACGAGAGTGCAGCGTGGTCCCCGAATTCCACCCGCTTGCTGTCCAGCTCTCCCTTGGAGGAGGAGATGTCAGAGACCCATCTCTGCTTTACCGCCGCCATCAAGTCAGGGAACAGTGTGGCGTACCGCCACAGATAGTCCTTGTTCTGCATCAAGGCGCTGGTGCTGCAGTCCCCCGAATCACGCTCCTTACTATGAGTCGCCACGATCATCACCAGGTAGCCGATGTCGTTGCTGGCCAGCCAGTGGAAGGTCTGCCCTCTGTACATCCCAAACTGGATCTCACAGCGGCTGAGAACCAGCTTCGGGTCGCTGCAGTCCCCTCCACCAGCAACGACCCGGGCCCTGGCGTCCTGAATGACGGCCAGCTGGTTCTTGGGCTGGCCAAAACGGACTCCCTCCTGCTGACGGCAGAAAGCCTCAGCCTCAGGTGAGGCTTTCAGCATCAGGTCATTGGATTCGGTACACTTAAAGATTGGCATGTGATCCATCTATTCACAGAGAAAAGACAGGAGGAGGAGGACCCAATAAGCCCCGTGGTAACACAGTAGTAATACATCATCATGCAGTATCATAACCATAATAATCACAACCAGTTCGGAGGAAATAATTTCAACGTATAATTATAACATGAACACATTGCGTTTCATAGCTGATGCTCCTGATTTAATTCTGATGACATTAGAAAACATTTCACATCAATCTCAACTCAACAGAGCAAATTTGATTTAAGTTTAGACACTCAACTCTCAACTCCTGTAAAACATGTAAATAATGCACATATTACTCTGTTAACTTTCCTGTAAAACATGTAATTAATGCACATATTACTCTGTTAACTTTCCAGTAAAACATGTAATTAATGCACATATTACTCTGTTAACTTTCCTGTAAAACATGTAATTAATGCACATATTACTCTGTTAACTTTCCAGTAAAACATGTAATTAATGCACATATTACTCTGTTAACTTTCCTGTAAAACATGTAAATAATGCACATATTACTCTGTCGACTTTCCTGTAAAACATGTAAGCTAAATGTTGCACATATTACTCTGTTGACTTTACTGTAAAGTTCCAACATATTCTCCAGTAAATGTGACGCGACTTTAGAGAGTGTCTCCTTACCGCTAGAGTTGTTGTTAAGATAATTCACAATGATTCAGAATGAAAAGACGGTAAAGTTTCTCCGGTAAATCTCGAGCACCGTTACGTTCATACAGTAATGTCTGCTAACCGCTAGAGTTGTTTGTGTCTATAAAACTTTTGCGCACGCTCCTCCCCTGCTCTACCTGTTGCAGCCCCCTGAATCAGCCAATCACCGCTGCTTTCGCTGGGAAGACCGTTCAATGGGCGCAGTCAATTAAGGAGAGCATGCCAATCCTGGGAGGGGGCGGGCTAAGCGAGGGAGAGTGAGTGACGGCTCAGGGAGGCCCGAAGACCCACACAAATTTATAAATAAGCATTCCTCATTTCTGCGTTTTGAGTTGATTATGAATTGATTATGATTTGATTATGATTTCTTCATATTTGTGTGAAACTGCGCCGCCGTTGTCGCTGTCGGCACTACAGGGGTGGAGCGAAGTCTGCCTGTGACGTGACGATGGCAGTCTACTCGTATGAATATGTTAGTGAGCAAACCTGTTTTATGTTTAGTGTTAAAATGTGAAGAAGAGCCGAACTCCGAGAGAGAAACGCTCAGTTTTCTCCACCAAACCTTGTTGATGAAACGTCTGTTTTAAACGGGTCTGTTTTTCTGGAATCTGTAATATTTTTTAATATATATTATTGACGTTATCATTAACAAAATATTATTATTACTGTATAAAACTACATAATGTTCCAAAAAATAAAAAGAGGCCAGATTTTGGTCCATATCGCTCATTCTTCTCTGTGTCAAATCTCAATTTGTTTCAATATACACCCCAGAAACATTGGTTGGTTATTTCGATAGCACACATACTACGCGAGTACAATACAAGTCTATGTTATTACCTTTCATCAATATTGTGCTTATTAACTGTTACATGTGACTGTATAACATTTAGTGCTCATATTATTGGCTGACATCGGCCCCGGAGTTACTTATAATCAGTCTGGTCTGATTCCCAGATACTCATGTCACAACCTCGAAGATGCAGTATGACATCATGAAAGTGGGGTACAGCTCGTGGGTCTTGCTGGTGACACCTAAAGCGAAGCGTCGTATCAGGTGCCAGATGTCTAGTCTCACCACGAGCTGCTCCCACTCCTGAGAGAGAAGAAATATACCCCGGCAAGTTGGTACCGCCTTATTAATCCGGCCGCCATACGGGGACAGGCCCTTGGAGCTCTCAGAGCAGGTGAGGATGCTGATGAGGACGTATACTCGTGCTCGTTACCAACGTTGAAGCAGGTGAAGGCGTCCTGCAAGTTCACAAAAGGGAGGTTAAAACTGTCATTTCTCTCTCATTTGTGTTATGTATGAATGCACTTGTATTGAAGGACTCAACCTTGTTCGCCATCAGCGGGGACTAAGACTCTCTCTCTCTCTCGCTCCTTCTGGTGGGACGAAACTAGGTTTACGCAGTATCCCACGTCGCTCTCCAAGAGCCAGTGGAAGGTCTGGCCATGGTACCGACCAAACTGCATCTTCCACCGGCTCAGGGTGAGGGTGGCGTTGGCAGGGTCACCACCCCCGGAGACGACGTCGGCCCTTGCCTCTGCTTCCACCTCCTCAGGCTTCTTTGCCCTGTAAGCATGGTCCCCGGCGACCTATTGTCCAAAAAGGATCAGCCCTCCAGCTCAAAATCTCCTGTTTTAATGATCTCTGGTCTGTCTCCTTGGTGTTACTCATTTCTGCATGAAGACAGAACAAGAAGAAATAAAGTTCACATTCAGCAACATCACCAAGCAACAGGAGCCAATCAGAGGAGCGCAAACGTACCAAAATATATCCTTAAAGTTGAAGACTTGTCGTTTGATGAAAGTCTGTCAGCATCTGTGAGAACGGAAAAGTCTCCTCCATATTTTCGTTTTGTGTCAGCTAATCAGATCAGAGAAGTGTTGACGACCACCTATCTGTCACACCTTGGGATTCAACGACAGCCATCAGGCCAAGAGCCCCACCCCCCAATCCTTTGTGCTGTAACGACCGGGGTCAGGTGACTTAGAGCTTGAAGTTAAAAGCCTGAGACTTTTATAACAGACTTTGCAGCAGTTGGTCATTGTTGTTTTGTTACATTTATCTATACATTTATTTTTTGTTTGAGATAATTGTTGTGTTTATTTAAACTGCAGCCAAAGAAAAGCGACAGTTTGTCTAATAAAAACCTTTTGAGTCATCAAGGTGTTGTCTTTGAAATGTGGAACAAAAGGAGAAAGAGATTTTCTGAGTCTTCAAATGTTTATTACACAAATATTTACACACTTGATATGAACACAGACATCACCCTTTATATGAACAAACACACACATCACACTTTATATGATCAAACACACACAGTCAGGTTAATTTGGCCCTCTTGACTGAGTCCTGGAGAGAAGGGTGATTACATGCCCTCGGATTAAACCACTCCAGCTGGGGAGGGGAGCCGGGCCTGCTCAGGCTGTAGGGCCCTGACTGGTCTGAGTCCTAGAGAGACCTGTTCAGGCTGGAGGGCCCTGATTGGTCTGGGCTGCTCTCAGAAGCAACCAAATCTCTGCAAGCAATAAGAAGGATACAAATATTATTGATTTGAGTATAAATGACCATTCACTCCTCAATCGTCCTATATTGTAATAGATATAATTAAAACCCTCCTAGATCTGTAATTATGACAGTCCGCCTGGTCCTTTTTTATCTTATTTATTAATAAATATGTCAGAAAATGTCCTTTTGTCAAAATTATTTTTGCTCCTTTATTCAGGGGAATTGTAACTTTCACAATCTGGCAAGTATTTGTCATTATTATATGTTATAAAGGTTTAAAACAGTGTGTAAAAACTAAAAAGTAAAGAAACGTATTTGAATTTTCATCATGTTTCTCTTCATAAACAATCGTAAATCAACCTGACCAAAGCTTTTCAGATTACAGAAGTGACATTGAACCTATTTTACATCTTCTCAAACACTTTTGGTTGCCTAGAGCATTCACTGTCCAAGTTCAGGCGTTTTAGAGATTTGTTTAGCTCCATGAAGCAGTTCCTGTCCAGCTGAAGACAGAACCCATTCTTGCTCTCCTGACACATCCGGGCAGTGCTTTTATGGCAGCTAGTACACTGATTCCTCCCCAGAATGG
The DNA here is from genome assembly GCA_023566465.1 of Cottus gobio. Taxonomy (NCBI): domain Eukaryota; kingdom Metazoa; phylum Chordata; class Actinopteri; order Perciformes; family Cottidae; genus Cottus; species Cottus gobio. The sequence goes on from CM042228.1 coordinate 10,436,314, forward strand.
CCTTCAGTCTGTTATTTTCCCACTGTCCTTCTTCTTGTTTGTGAGGACAGTAAAGTGGCCTTTAGTGGAAATCTCAGAAGGTATACTAATACTATTTACAACCCCAACATATTATTTACAAAGAAAGGGCCACTGAAAAGGTGGCGACAGTGCCGAGCCATCACCTTCATCTTCTGGACGGAGACCAAGAAGATGGAGCTCCATGTCTCTCTCGGTGGTGACCATGCCGACAGCCTCCGGACGAAGTGCCAGATGTCCAGCCGGACCATGAGCTGTGTCCACTCAGGACCACAGGTGGCTCTTCCCTGGCCTGCTGGTACTGCCTGACCAGCTCAGAAGTCATCTGCTTCAGCCTGTATCCCTCGGCTGCAGTGAGGACCGACATGAGCACCTGGCCGTGCTTGTTGCCCACGTTGCTCACCCACTGGGCCGTCCCTGCAGCGTGGCCAGCCAGCTTTTTACCAAGCAGAAGGACTTTATTGATCCTGAAGGGGGAATATAATCAAGATATCTCCTGAATATGATCCGCCACAATTATTAAGGTCTGCCTTCTGTACATCCCAAACTGGATCTCATAGCGGCTGAGAACCAGCTTGGTGTCGCTGCAGTCCCCTTCACCAGCAACGACTCCATCCCTGGCGTCCTGAATGGCGGCCGGCTGGTTCTTGGACTGGCCAAAACGAATTTCCTTCTGCTGACGGGAGAAAGCATCGGCCTCAGGAGAGGCTCTCAGCATCAGGTCATTGGACCTGATCATTTTAAAGGTCGGTACGTAATCCATCTGTTCACGGAGAAGTGACAGGAGGAGGACCCAATAAGCCCCGTGGTAACACAGTAGTAATACATCATCATGCTGTATCTTGCTAAGTTTATAACCATAATAATCACAACCACTCAGGAGGAAATAATCACAGCGTATAATTATAACATGAACACATTGTGGTTTGTATCGGAAGCTCCTGATTTAATTCTGATGACATTAGAAAACACAAAATTTCACATCAATCTCAACTCAACGGAGCAGATTTAATTTAAGTTTAGAAACTTTGTTAACTTTCCTGTAAAACAATAAAACGATGAACTTATTCTGTTGACTAGTACAGTCAACAGAATAAGTTCATCGCATGATATATTCAAATAATGCACATTTTACTGTTGACTGTACTACGTAAGGGATTAAAATAATGAAGAGACAATAAATTCTCAACATATTCTCCGGTAAATGTTAAGTGACATTACGTTCATACAGTGTGAGAGTGTCTCCTTACCACTAGAGTTGTTGTTCAAATAATGCACAATTAACTTTTGTGCTTGCTCCTCCCCCTGCTCTCCCTGGAGCAGCCCTCTGAAGCAGCCAATCACTGGTTCTTTGTTCAACGTGCCAATCCTGGGAGGGGGCAGCCTAAGCGAGTGAAATGTCTCAGGGAGATCGCATGTATAGATTTAAATTCATGAAGCGTTTCTTATTGCTGCTTTTGGATTTGATTATGATTATTTTATGATATAGTTTTGTACTATAATATGTATATTTTGACTTGAAAGAGATCAGCAAGTGACCACAAACAGATGCAAAACAGCTGCAAAGAGAGTCAAAATGACTACAAACAGACACAAAACATCTACAATTCTACAAGCATTGTATGCTTGTTACACATAGTACTTTATGCACTGTGTAAATGTATTCAGTGGATAACCTCCATCTTTACTAATAAACTGTACACACACATACACAATTTAGTCTAATCACTAGTTTGCATATTGCATACTGTGGGTGACCACAGCACGGCCCATCCATCCATCCATCCATCCATTATCTGAACCGCTTATCCTCTTTAGGGTCGCGGGGCGCTGGAGCCGATCCCAGCTGTCATTGGGCGAGATAAGTCGCCAGTCTATCCAGGGCTCCACGGCCCGTTAAAGAATAAAACAAAAGTTAAGAACCCGAATACCTGGCGTGCTCTCATCATTGTGCAGAGGGGAACTCACCGTAAGTCAAAGTCAAAAGTCAAAGTCAGCTTTATTGTCAATTTTTACATATGTGCAAACATACAAAAGATTGAAAGTACGTTTCTCTTCTATCCAACATAAAGTGAATAAGTGAATAATAACGTGCAAAAAGGTTTAAAAAAAATTAGGAAAAAGAGAGAAACATATAAGCATTTATAAACAACATAAATTAGGAACTGTGAAATACTATGTATGTTAGCAGCAGTCAGACTGAGTTTAGCAGCATTTAGACGTAATCCTGTTACAGTTATGTATGTAATATATGGAACATATGTGATATATGTTATGTATGTAATATATGTGATGTATGTGATATATGGAACATATGTGCTATATGTGATATATACAAAACTACAAAGGCACTTTACAATGCAAGTCCATCTCCCACTGCTTGATTCAAAATAAATTATTATTATTATTATACACATTATTATATATCATTTTAATAATTATCATTAAATTATTATCCAATGTCATGGAAATACAAACGCTGTTCTCTCTTTGACAGGAAGGAGGATAGATAGATAGACTCACATTATATTATATATTATCTAAGAATTGTTTTCTTTTCAGATCCAGTCACAGGCCCAGCCGTCCGAGGAAAGGGGATCTCTCTTTGAATTTCCTCTCCCGAGATTTCTTCCCATTTTGTGGAGTTTTTTTCTCATTTTCTCAGAGAGCTTGGGCTGGGTCAGGACATGCAGCTGCTTTGAAAATGAATAAAATAATATAATTAAAACAAAATTAATTCATTTTTTCTTTCCACCACAAAGAATCATCTTTTTTATACTTGCAATTTTTCTTTAATGATCCCCTTCCAGGCTGTTTTTCTCCAATACAGTAAAACACAAACGCAAATAAATGATATGTACAGAAAATATCTTGAGTGAATTAATGTTTGTATATATATAAAAAGTGGCCATTCCAATTCCTTTTTTGCTAAATAGATGAAAGCAGCTCAATTGCAAAAATCAAAAGCGAACAGATTTCAGGCTTTAGTCTCTTCAGCTGGTTTAATTCTGTCTAAAGACTGAGACCAATCACACTTGTTCCATCATAACAATGCATGCAGCCTGTCCGTAATTGAACACTCAAAGTACAGCTTGTCATATTTCTTGACATTTGGGGACCTGTTTCTACGGCTTAATTAAAAATATCCAGCAAGTTTGGGGATGTTTCGACAAACTGCCATTGACTGTTAACACTCCTGCAAGTTTAGTATTGATTGGACAAAAAAAATATCAGATTTTACTTTGATTCGTGTTGTGCCACAGCAGTTTCTTGTGTGTGCATTTGTAGCGCGGTGGTTGATTTGTATATTTCGTGGTCATATCCTCCGAGTTTGGCTGGGGCAGTGATGTCAAAAAAGTATTTCTCAAATGGGGTAAAATCTAGATAACCAAACTTTCATGGTTATTGAGGATTTTTTTTTAAACATATGGAACTGGATATGTGTCGAATTTCAAGTAAATCTGTGTGAGAGGCATGGCCTTTCCAAAATCTTGTTTTTGGCCGCGAGTTGCAGCCGTGTGCAGGCTCTGAACTAGTGAGACACAAATAAGTATCACTTGTGACTTTGGAAATTCCACTCACATTTCACACTTTCACCACACAAGCTATTGTTGTAGGCTACTTTATGCAAACTATTTGTATTGTATGCACAGCTGTTTGTCTACAGACACAAGTCACAGTCAATTTTAAGTTAGTCATCTTTTCAAATTTTCTTACAGAAAAAAAAATAGATAACAACAGAGATACTAGTTCACAATGTACCAGATACCATATAATGATTGACACTTCTGGTCCCATGACGGCAGGACTCGAGGAGAAATTATTTATCTACATTGTACTTTGTGCTGAATTGGAGATTTTTTAAATGAATAGGAAAGAGAAAAGAGTGTTAGGGATCCACCAGCCTCCTCGCAGCCCGGGCGTGCGGCCAGGGAGCTGCGCGCCAGGCGATGGGGACGAGCGGGGCGCGTGCCTGAGCACACCTGAGAGCAATCGGCGCTCCCCGCAGCTGGGACCCGTTAGAGTGGCTGGCGGGAATAAGAGTAGCGAGCAGAGAGGGTTCGACGTGAGTTCGTGTTTGGAGGTGACGCTACGCGGAGTATGCTAGAGAGAGGCACGGAGGATCCGAGGACTCGGCTACGGAGCATCCGAGGACTCGGCTACGGAGCCGTGACGCAAGGTTGCCACGCTGCCATTTAAGGAGGCAGGCGGGCCGAACAGTGTGAGTAGGACTTACCTGGCGCTGTCAGTTTTTGAGACAGCAGTTTTTCGTTCTTTGTGTTTGGACCGTGCTTAACCGTTGTATGGAATAAACAACGCCAGTTTCCTGGCTAAATTATACTGGGACTATTGTCGTGCACTTGGGGTCGGAGAAGAACCTTAACAAAGAGTTTGCTTTGAAAAGCTCCCCTAAACAATATATATATATATATATATATATATATATATATATATATATATATATGAATATACATTTTAAAAAAAAATGTAGACTGAGTATTTGGTACAACATTATCAAATAGTGTTTGACCATTCTTGTGGTAATGCTAGTGCTGATAGATGTGTTTGAGAAGCAAAGCATAAAGAGCCATAGAGGTAGCTCTGATGAAACAGAGAGCAGAACTATTCTCCTGCTCTCTACAAATAAAAGCAATGTAATCCTAATTTCTCTGAATACAATCTTTCAGCGGTTGTTGAGTTGTGGAAGTCTCTAAAGGTCCAGACTGAAGAGGAGGATTTTTCACGCCGTCTAAAAAAAGGATGTGAAGGAAAGAGTAAACCACAGAACAGGGGAGGTGAGAAACTGTGAAGCGCACGCACACACACACACACACACGCACACACGCACACACACACACACACACACACACTGATGCATTTCATTTGCAAAGCCCTCTTATATTTAGACATGCTATGTCAACATGACACCATGTGACTGACTCATTTCATTTCAATAAACACATAAGTCATTATCATTTAGTATGAAGTAAAACATTTTACCTAAATATATCCTCCATACAATAGAAGAAGACATGGATGAAGTGAGTGAGGAAATTCAGCTTTGGTCCTGAATACACTGAGGAGAAAAAAAAAAGGAAGACAACATAAAAATGTGCATCACATTCACATATATCTGTGCCTGCTACGACTATAAAACACTATTACTTCAACAACAATTAGGAGAGGCTTTCAAGTTTAAGTTTTGATTGAGTGCCAAATGAATGGAGCCAAATGAATGGAGAAATTCATGACTGAAAGACCCACAGAAAAAGATACACTATCATGTTTATGGCATGATGTGATCACTTTCTGATTAAAATGTGACCATTTTTGGAACAACTATACTATGAAATATTATGTTTATGAATTTTCTTAATGACATACTATATGTTGACATTTTATGATATCTTTGTGGCACATATCCTATGAGTTTTTAATGTCAACTGTTTGGCAACATTTCTTATTACACATATGTCTTTATTTATGACCTTTTATGGCATACAATTATTATATTTCTTTGATACTATAACAGGACAACAGTGAATATTTGTATATGTTATGTTTATTAATATATTTAGAGTATTTTATGTCATACATTTTTATGGCCCATCAATAATTGTATGAAATGTTTTTGCATACTTCACTATTTTTGTTTGTGACATTCTTTTGCACACTATACTATGAGATGTTTATGCCATGCATACACTGCATACAAAGATTTATTTTTTAATTATATTTGGAGATATGTATGACAGTACCGAGACAATTTTATGCTACTGGTGTTTCCTTACTGTCTTAGATCTCCTCTCGAAGGCGGCTGAGCTGTTTCTGATGAGCCTCCTCACCTAGATGGCTTTATCTCCACATAAAAGCACCTGTCTTAACATGCAACACAACTGACATGAGACAATAATGTGCATTTAGCATTAATCCTGGAAAGTGGAGAATTACATAATGTTCATGAATAAAAAACTATTTGTATTGTATGCACAGCTGTTTGTCTACAGACACAAGAATACAGTCAATTTTAAGTTAGTCATCTTTTCAAATTTTCTTACAGAAGAAAATATAGATAACAACAGAGGTACTAATTCACCAAGTACCAGATACCATATAATGATTGACACACTTCTGTCACTTCTGGTCCCATGACGGCAGGACTCGAGGAGAAATTATTTATCTACATTGTAGTTGGTGCTGAATTGGAGATTTTTTTTAAGTGGATAGGAAAGAGAAAAGAGTTTTGCTTTGAAAAGCTCCACTAAACAATATGTGTTGTGTAGAATTGCTCTTATGGTGATGAGATATCCTCATGCTTCTGATGAGCCTCCTCACCTAGATGGCTTTATCTCCACATAAAAGCACCTGTCTTAACATGCAACATAACTGACATGAGACAATAATGTGCATTAATGCTGGAAAGTGGAGAATTACATAATGTTCATGAATAAAATGACGATACGCAGGATTTGGACAAACTTTGAGACTCTCCTGTCTTGGGGGAACCAAAACACTTTGACAACTCAGACTCCCTGAAAGCCTCAATAGCAAAATTTCGAGGGCTCTCTAAAATCACAAGACAATTATTGATCACTAAAATGTATTTTGAAAGCTTACTAATGCCCGGCAGTTTTCATTATTCAAACAGCAAAACATGTATTCACAAATATGCGTTTTTAAATCTTTGGACACTAGCATAGAAATAAAAGTGAATATATTCTATTTTTTTTCTTCCATGCCAAAGAGTGAGCACATTGAATGGAAACGCAACTCTAGATGAGTCAAGGTTTGTGACTAGTTGCGGTTGTGGTGTGAATTTCCATCTGTGGGGGCTTGCAGGCGTGTTGTTCTGCAGCCCCTCACCTCTGTTTTATATAAAAGGTGTTACCACCAGACACACAATCAGAGATCACTGCTCACTGCCAGCAATGGAAACCTCTTCAGTCCTCCTTGTGTGCATTCTGGTGACATGTTCAGGTGAGCTGATGTATTTCTGAGTGTAACATGGTCTTGATCATGGTAACTGTTCTTTCACATTGTTTGTTTTGTCTCTTCACAGTTTGGACAGTCCACGGGAGAAGCTTTGAAGTCAACATTGATGATGAGAAGCAGGTGGAAGTGGACATATCGGTGAATGCTGGCAAGGTAATATATAATAGGCTGCTTTAAACACTGATGTCTACATTCTATTCAAATATGTTAAAATCTGATATGATCCACAATGCGTCACTTGCCTATTTGAAATGTCTCTGTAGGATTGATAATACTGAGTCATCATTTTGTAACAAATGTGTATTCTTTTCTCTCTCTCAAATATTAGCTGTTGTTCAGGGATGCATCTTTAATGAAACCATTTATTAGTTTTACATGTCCTGCTTATGTAATGCTTTTCCATCACAGAAAGTATTATTTTTAGTAAGCATCCCAAAGTTTGTGTCACTTTCATCTGCAGCTTCCAGGTCTGTGCTGGGCGTGCAAGTGGTCTTTAAAGAAGGTGAAGAAAGTCATCGGACCTAATGCCACTGCAGAGGTACAGTAGTCTGACGGCTCAGGGAGCCGGATAGTTGCTGCATTGTGTTCTGAGCAATGACCACAATCGTCTTCTCTCACAGAACCTGACATTGAAGTTGAAGTCTGTCTGCAAAGAAATTGGCCTCTTAAAATCTCTGTGCAACAAATTTGTGAAGACGCACCTCGCAGAACTAATTGAGGAGTTGACGACGACTGATAATGTGAGGACGATCTGTGTCAATACTGGAGCCTGCAAGTGAGTTACCAGCACACCATTTTATTATTAACTAACATCATCTAAAATAGTGTATTGTCACAAAGCCCTTCCACAATAATTATTATTCTGCTATTACTACACTCTTTGTACATTTTTTTTAATTTATGCTACTTCATACTTCTACTCCACCACATTTCAGAGAAAAACATTGTACTTTATCGCACTACATTTGTCTTCTAGATTAAATTAGCTCCACTTTGACCAACTACATTAACCCGCTTATATCTTAATACATCCAAAATTCATAATAATCCATTCTGCATAATGACAACTTTTGATACTTTACATACTTACATAGTGAAACATTGAATGCAGGACTTTTCTTGTAATGGAGTATTTTCAGTGTGGGAATGACACTTACTTGGAGGGGACAAACTCACTTTGTTGGTGCTTGTGCACATACATTTGGGTTTCTGTCTACCAGCCCACAAATTGAGAAATAAGACAACGCAGTCATTTTTTTGGTTGGCTGCCAAGATCAGAAAACATGTGATTCAACAAACCATTACGATTATTTTGTATCTAATGTGCTCTCTTTAGGTCAAAGGAGTTGATGGACCTGCTCTTCGATCCAAGGGAGGAGTCATCAATTGAAATAAATGAAATTATCTGATTTTGTATTCATGAACAATAATTAAGATGCACTTAATTTGTTTGACTGATACATAGTGCATATATGATCAAAGCTCTTTCTGCTTTCCTTCTTACTACTTTGCAATGTCTGTAACATCTATTCCAATTTCTGTTCACAGATGATATCAATAAATGATTGCATTTCAAATTTTCAAGAATATTCTTTGTTGCATCTGCACCCTTAAGCCTTGTTAAAATATCATACCTTAAATTTTGGTCATTCACTATCACTTCAGTTAAAAGATTGCATGCATCCGAATGGTATGAGAGAATCCACTGAAACAATACTGGGCTTTGAAATGTCCGTCATTTTTTAATTTTTTACTTTTTGTAATCAAGTATGTATGTCTCAGAATGCAAGCTGCATTTCAAGTTCAAAATTACCAAAATAGTCTGACACACCAAGGTTCTTGTTCTACAATTCTAAGGTTTTTTTGGTGGTAAAGCGTCTCGGAAATCTTTAGTTCTATACTTGAACTCTCTTACAAAGAAAAACAATAGCAATGCCTTCAGCACTTGTTGAATTTATCAGCAAATTAAAAAAAAGGGAGGGTTAAATTTAAACTGCACCTCATGGCATCCAACTTGTGTGTAGCTTTTGAGGATGGACAGATGGCAAAAACCAGCAACCATTGCCTAACCTTCTTCTGACAGTTAGGTGCTGATCGTGGTCTCACCACAGCAGTGAAAAGGAGAGAAAGAAGAAACACATTTTTAATTGGTGTGAATACATGTGTTATACAGGCCAGTATACATGTTAAAATGGCTCATGCGGCATACATTACACATGTTGTCTTCTAAGATATGTTGCATAAGTTAACTGATGTACAAACGCACCAAACTTTATTTTTTAAGTGACCTTTGAACAACAGTCCCATCAGCCAAATGTCTTAAAGACAGAACTTTCCTACCACAGCTTATTAGCCACACCCATCACACAGGTTCAGACTGGAAACGTTGCATCAGTCATGAGTTGGAGGGCACAGCAGGATTTATGTTCAATCTGTTTTTGATATTGTCAAACAAATGAGTTAAATGTGTTGCTGTTCAGGATTTATATGAAACAGACATAATCCCTTAATAGTGATGAAAAATGGGCCAATGAACGACAAAAGCATCATGAGTCACTTTAATTATAATTTTTTATAAAAATCATACAATCCAGTATCCAGTGTGTGCATCACAACACAAACACACTGCTACGAACATAACAACATTCAAGTACACATAAATGAGTACAAAATATAAACGTATAAACCAACACACAGAATGTCCGTGGACGCTCCTTTCAAAGATTTAAGTGGGCAGCCTCAAGTGATCACTGATAACTAAGCAGATCCTTAAAGGAATCGCACCCTTATTATACAAGTTGTGTGTTCATGTTTTCAGATGGCTCAAAAATTCAGTGGCGGTGATTAACGATCAGCCATCGCCTCTGACACGAGTCTGTGTCCCCTTCATCACGAGGAGGCGGCAGCAGAGAGCAGACACTTACTGTGTCGGTCAATGAAGTGTCCACGTGACCGACTTGTGTCCCAGCTCTGCTTCAAGGCCTGCCGGTCCAGCTTGTTGAGTCCCTGAGAGCAAAGACGGAGATCCTTGACCAGCTCTGACAAACCATCCAGACCGGCACTGTCCCAGGGGCCAGACACCTCACAACCTGTGGGCCAAGCAACAAGGAGCTTATATTAGCTCACCTTTGCATTCAAATAATAATCTTAATACTACACACAGCCTCACAAGTAAACAATAACATGTAAACTAACTGAACCAATGTCAGTTAAAATGATTGATCCTATGGTCTCCGACAGTAAAAAAATACTCGTTAACATGAACTCTCTCCCAAATACCAAAACTAAAGAACTAAATCTCACATGTGTGGTGTCTGCTACATGGACAATCTATTGGGACATTCCTTGTGGATGGAGCAGCAGCAGACTTTATACTTGATGATATCACAAGTATGAGACGTATTGGCTCGTGTCCTCTGATATAGATTAAACTGTCTTGGCCATGGAAATAACATATTGGCATTCTTAATTTAGGTGGCACTCCCTTATAAGAAAATGGTATATCTGACTCAATTCCTACAATACATATTTACTTAAGATGGATTGTAATCTATTAGCATTAGGAATTATATTATTAGGAAGTTATTCTGCAAAATCTTGAACATTAACTTTTTTACACAATGGTTGACATAAATCATGATATAAAACAAAATAAAATAAAATTCACAATATTCACATTTTTTAATCTTCAACCTCCCCTTTGAACTTTCCAGTTTTATTAAATATGTAGTGAGCGATTGTGGCTGAGTGGATAGCATGTCAGTCTTTCAACCAGAGGATCGGTAGTTCGATCCCCGGCTCCGCTAGTCCATGTCGATGTGTCCTTGAGCAAGACACTTAACCCTAATCGCTCACTGTTGCTGTGTCTATGGTCTACTGTATAGCATGTAAGTCGTTTTGGATAAAAGCGTCAGCTAAATTAAATATTATAATAATAATAATAATAATGTATTGGCCATGTTAGGTAGCACATCTTAATTTTAGGCTAATTATACAAAACACAATTTTCCCATTTCGTATAATATTAATAATGTGCCACTAAAGGCAAAACAAAAATGGATGCAAACAATGTAGGTTTTAAATTCTTCCAAAAAAGAAATGACGCTGTAAATGTTTTATGAGGAAGACAACACATATTTAGGCCTCAAGGAAACACAAGATGTGTATTGATATGACACAGTAAGCACCAATCCTGTAGGCTATGACCAATACACATAAAGACACTTTGGTACCTTGCAGGTTTAGAAGGGTCAGAGGTCGACAAGCCTCTCGGAGTGAGACCAGGATGTTGTGCAGTGCTGATGAGGTAACAGACGGATTTCCTGAAAGGTTCAGACTCACCAGAGTCGGACATGAAGGCAGGCACCTAGAAGGAGAACCAAAGAGTTTAACAGAGAAACTGATGATTGCATCCAGAGGCAAACACAGGATGGCGGATCAAACCACAGGAATCCTAAATTAAAGACTGTTCACGGTGAAAAAGAAGACTTGGCTTTGTGTTAATGTACGAGGCATGAAATAAATCCAATCATAATTCTGAACACATGTCCAGAGACCTTTGGCAGCATACTTCAAAGACATGCTTACAATGTAATTATGATGAAAATGATGCATATTCTCACTGAAAAATGCAGCAGCACACAACACTCACCTGGCCAAGGTGGCTACACTGCTGTCTGTCAGCCCGTTTGCTGCCAGACTCAGGTGTGTCAGTGAACACTCATCCTAGAACAAAGACCAATTTTATTTGTTTGTAATGTCCTAAAGTTACACTTCGAGCGCTCATGTGTTCCACACGTGAATGATATCTGTATATTTAATAGTTTGTGAACATGATTTTTGTGTGTGTACCTGTGACAGGATTTTGGTGAGGTGTTCCAGCGCCGGGTAATCTGCTGGACCCCTGCAGACAGCAGACAGGTCCAGGTGTGTGAGACAGCGAAGAGGCAGAGTCTTTAGCACCAGCTCAAAGCCAGTGGAGCCCAGTGTATTATGGGATAGACACACTGATTTCAGGTGGCCGGTTCCTGTAAAATCAAAGGATATTAATCTATTTATTTATATACTTATTGTAACTTTCGTATACTTTCTTTCTGATGCATATTGGCTTGTACATGAATAATACTAGTATATAAGCCTTTTGTCATTTCTAGAGAATTAAAAAAACATGACACTGATTTTTAATTAAACATCTCAAAAAAGGATTTGATTAACAGAGGGCACTCTGCAGCTTTATTGATTCTGCTTACACTACAAGCGTTAATTTAAAACCTATTGAAGCAAACAGAACTTTATCCATCCCAATAAATAACCTGGTGGCATTTTAGTTGAGCTGAAGAAAACTCCATTTTCACACATGGTCCCCTTTAAATTACTGGTCACCGGTAGTGATTTCCACTATTCACACCTGCGTTACAACCAGGAAAATTTTCCTCTTGCGATTTTTCACACATGCCGGAATAGATGAAGCAAGGGAGAGACCAGCAGACGGATACCAATCCCCATAAAACTCAATAGAAGAAGAAGATGGAGGAAGTCCGGATGTGTTTGTACGTCATTTTCAGGAACATGACGGGAGAGGAGCTGTTATGTCTAACCTCACGAAAGCATTGGTGTAAATGCTAAACCATCAACAAGTTGTGGATTAATATACAATGGAGTCGGACTATGGGTTTATCCCTACAATGCTACTACTTTCATTCCCAAAACAGCCGTGCAGACATTTTCCCTGAAAGGTTCTTGGGGTAGGAAAGTGGCGGCACAGACTTCCCTGAATATCGATTCCTTTGCTTCCATTCACACATGCCATGCAGGACATGTTCCTGAACATTTCATTGACAGGCTGCATGTGTGAAAAGGGACATTAGACGGTCACCTGTCAGAGCGTTGGCCAGCAGCAGTCGATGCTGCTGCAGGAAGCGAGCGGTGAGGCCACAGGCCTGCAGAGACAGCTTGGCTAACAGAGGGCAGCAGGACAGCAGACAGGACAGGGTCTCGGACACACCGTCCCCTAACTGGTTCATGCTGAGGTCAAGCTCCTCTAGGCACTGTGAGAGGAAACAACCACAAACAGCACTGTGCATAAGAGCAATTTCTCGATTAAATGAAATGTGTGTTAAACTGGTGGCCTGTCATTCTCAGATGTGCATAGTGTTTGAGATGTGTGGTTTGTTTTGACACTGCGGTCTTGTTTCAGGTTAGGGGTTGTGATTTCCTGACTAGCTAAAGACTGTTTACCCAAACAGCAACAAGCAAAACACTGACACGCCCATTGTTAGAATCTTAAAAAAGGAAGTGTAAAACCTTCTGCATGACTGAGGCATCTATTTCTAAGATAAGAAATATAGATTGGCATTTTGTTTGTAGTACTGAATCCAACTGCAACATGTTTTTCCGTTATTTTTTATAATTCACAGATCTCACACTAAAAATGCTCTAAAACAGAAACTATCTGCATAGCTAAGAGTAAAAAGAGTTGGCAAGGAATACAAACTGTGATTTAGGGTGAGTGAACGCTTTAAAGTTAAAATAATATTAATTAATTAAATAAACCCCATAAAACTCCAGTCTGCCTCTTTACCGGAAACGCAGGATGACTCTGTCCTTTTAAAGCATTTATCGCCTTCTCCAGCCCTTCCCCTGTAATGCCATTGGCAGAAATGTCCAACAGCCGGAGTCGAGGCATGGTGACTGTAGTGGCGACCAGCTCGGGAAGAAGGTTGTCATGAAGTCGGTTGCCGGAAATATGCAGCTCGATGAGGCTGGCCTGCAGTTTTAGGGCACGAAGGAGCGGGTTGAGGGAGGAGGCCGCCAAGCTGAGGCCGCAAACCGACACAGAGGAGCTCCCATCCTGCACCTCACACAGCCGAGTGACACGCTTGTTCTCATCTGCAAGGAAACAAACAGAAGCTCCAGGATGGGTTCTCACAATGTGTGTGTCTGCGTTTGTGGGCATTTGTGTTTGGTGCTCACCCACTGCCAGGCTGTGACAGGCTTTCTTATAGCGCTCAGGCAGAGGAGGAAGATCCCAGGAGCAAACCTCCGCCAGAACCTACAACAGCACAACACACCTGTATAAGTCTATGGAAATAAATAAAAGTAATATAACAAAGATACTTTTCTTAAAAGGCAGTCCTTACCTCTTCATTGGTGTGGAGGACAGCCAGCAGTAGGTCCTGTGGGGAGAGCAGAGCTCCTTCCTTCTGCAGTGAGAGGTGAGGCAGAAGGCCACATTTCTGGTAATAACGCTGCGCGGCCTGCTCACACAGCCACGCCACAGTGCAGGAGTCCGCCTCACTGGAACACAGGGGAGTGAGGACATGGATGAAAACAGGCAAGAACACAAGCATGGTCCTTAGAGTCGAAGCCCAGCTTGAGTTTGCAGAAATACATGATTGGTGTCATTCATTCATACCATTCAAAAGTTACATTCACACCAACCTTTGCGGAACGGGGATGAGGAAAACATCTTCCTGAACTCTGACCCTCATTCTGATCGGTGGAGGCAGAGATCTCGGCATGGGAGCAGCAACACATTGAGCTGGATGCTAAAATAAATTGACAAATAATAAAACACACACATTAGCAAAGCAGATTGGCTTCTTTAAAAGAGGAGCTCCAACAAATCTTGAAGTCAGATCAAAATTAAGATCTGCAAATGCTGAAATACACAGTCAGTTTAGATGAAGATGACGGTGAAGATGAAGGGATTCAAGCTGCAGCAGCGTCTCTTCCTTCTTGATCATCTCTCTCATTCATCACTGTCTAAAGTTAATCAAGGTAAAAGACAGATTCCTGAAGATGATGTTACACTTATGGCCCCTCGTGATGCTGAAACATAAATAATTGTGGATGAGAGCAGTAAGTAAAGTAAAGGTCAAAGGTAAAGCTGCATTCTATAGCTACATGCATCTCTAGAAAGAAATCACATAAAATAGACAGAAATATAATTTTACTTTATATATTAAAATTTATCCCCAGAGCAACATAGTCAGGTGTGTGTTGTTTTGCCGTTGGACTGTTGTTTTTTTCTTCCCGCCCAGATGGTGTTGTCCACCTGCCTGACTCCATGTGAAGGCAGTATTTGTCCATTTGCGTATATTTCCACAGTAGAACTGACTCCATCTCTAACTCATCAGAACGCAGAGATTATTTCTCACCTGCATGAATATTTGTGGGTACGCTGGCGCTTCAGGTCTCATGTCCTCATCGTCTGTAACTGTGGGGCTGTGTGACCTGTTGACCTCTCGTCTGCCCAACCTCACCATCCCCGGCATCTGAGTCATTTTGACCTGGTTAGGCTTCAGGGAGCTGTTCTTTTTCAGAGGGAGACTCCTGCTGGAGGACGAAGGAACTGCAGAACACAAAAAAGAGGATCATAATAAAAAGGTAAAATAAGCAAAGAAATGTGGAGGAAAATAAAACGAGACAAATAAGTCAAGTAATTACTTCTGCAGGCTGTGTCAGAGTTTAAGAGGCTGTGTTGGCCTCTTGCTGAGGACAAGGCAGTGTCCTCCCCTCTCATCCCACTCTGATCCACTCCAAGCCTCCTCTTCTTCTTTGGCTGGATTTCCCCCAAATCATCCTCGAGCCAGTCATCAGCCAGATACTCCTCCTCGGGAACCAGGGCTGATTTGTTGTTGGATGAAACAGCTGGTGTGCTGGAAAACTGAGGCTGCGACAGACCCTGGAGAAGAGTTTTGGCGCTGCCTAAGCCTCGAATGGCACTGTGGTACTCCTCTCGTGCAAAGACAGATGGCGGAGGAGCCTCCCTGAGACTTTCTCGACCGGAGTTGGGGATCGGGTTGGTTTCCCTGTTTGCAGGGACTTCCTTTTGACTCGGGGCTGCTGGGAAACTGTGTCGAGGGCGGACGGCACGGAGAGGACTCACCTGGCCGCCAGAGTCGCTGTCTTCTGAGGAGCTGCTGTTATTCTAAGGAAGACATGCAAACAAATCACGTACAGCAATTGTAGATCTAAATAATTCAGTTTCGTGGTTTCTGAAGGGGCAACCAAGGTAATTGAAGATTTTTTCAGACATCACATAGATTGCTATTTAATACCTATTTCACCATCCAAAGTTTGAAAGTATGATGGAAAACCAGGAGTGATGGCCTAAAGGGATTTATTATTACATCACTTTTAGTACATACCATAATTATTAATGTAATATGGACCCAGATAAACAGCATACACAAATTGTGAATAGATTAAATAAATCTATATAAAAAATTGTTTACGTTTTTGCTAAAATCGACACTTGCTCATTAATAGACAATGAGCCTCCTAGTTACTGTGGCTGGCAGTGATGACAGTTGCTTCAGAATTAAACAGCGTCCTGCAGCCCAATTCACTGTTGCAACCTTTAGCTTAAAATGTGTATAAAGTCTCCTGACAGCTCCTAATCAGATACAAAAACATCATAGTATTAAGTATTTGTATTTTCATATAAAGAGGCATTTGGCAGACTTTACCCCGTACAAGACAGCAGCCTCTGTTCCTCTGGCTTTGTGCCGCTGTGCTGAGCCGTTGCTCTTCCACCGTTTGGGGCTGGCAGGTACTGCCCTCACCTCTGAGCTCCTGTTGGTCCGGGGCCTGTCTTGGCTGGAGGAGCAGCCCCTGTCAGAGGACAGCAGCGGCTGTGAGATCTCAGCATCAAACAGCTGGCTGTCCTGCAGTGCATCAAAAGACTTGGCTGGGGCCGAAGCAGCGGGCACTGTGTTAGACAGAGATAAGTGGGGGGAAAACAGTGTCTGAAAGGATATTTAAAAAGGCAAACCGAGGCTAAACTGTTGATGATGTAAAGGCCTCACCTCCCCCTGCAAGTGCCTTCCTGAGCAGTCTCTCTGTAGCGATGCACTCCTGCTTGGCGTCCTGGTCCAACTCTCTTCTATACATCCTCTGCCACTGCTGCAGGGTGTCCATGGCGGTGTTACCCTGACAGAGGATGGAGGAAGCATGAGACAGACGCACACATTAAGTAAGACCCATCGGAATAGATTTGGTTGGCGGGACACCGTTATAGACGGTATTGACTCAATTCTCTGCTCAGGACGTCGTAGCTCCACTATAACTTTGCATTGCAAATAGCTGCTGCAATAATAATGTTATGAATGCCGTATAGTGAACCTTTTACATTTCAATTATTACTGCTGTGAAACTTATAGCTAGAGCATGGTTTCAGGAATCATGGGATCATTAAATAAATAACAGAGAACATTTTTATTGTAGAGCATATTACATTTAAGCTAAGAGGGATTTAAATGGAAGATGGAATGAATGGTTTCATTATGAAAAACAAAACATATGTCATGAATTAAGTTATGAATAAGTTATAATAATTACTTAAGGCATAAATGAGTACTGGACTTTTTAACACATTGTATTTAAAACGTGTCTCTTTGACTTTTTATACATTGTTTCTGAGTTTCATCAACTCACACACACCGTGTGTGAGTTGAACTGATGATATTTTGCTACATATTATTGCAGAAACCAGTTCCTCTGTCATTGTAAAAGCAGTCTAATTCAAAACGACTTAAGTAGTTTGCAACCGTCTCGTGATATACAGTTTGTATATTACAGATAAAATAATCATTGGTAAATATTACCATTACAAAACCTGCCCCTGTAATTAACCAGAGGCTAAAATGCCACACACACACCTTAGAGTTGCGTTGGGCGACAGAAGCCCCTCGTTCCACCAAGAGTCTTGCAACTTTGAAATTGCCACAAGAGAGGGCATCATGGAGAGGCGTCACTCCTTCACATGACGGTCCACCAGGATCATTAATGTTAGCGCCGCGCTCCAGAAGCACAGGTACAATGTCTGCATGAGAGCAAGAGGATGCAAGAGTTGCTCTTTTTGACACAAACACAAATAAAACAACATTTAAACAAGGTTATATTAAGTTCATATGAAATCAGTTACCATAGTGGCCGTGGTTGCAGGCTTCATGAAGAGGAGTCCAGCCACAATAATCTCTTGGGTTCACTGGGTGACCCTGACAGACAAGCAGCGCATCATTGGTCATCATACAATCCAAGTTGTTCTTTTCTGGAAACAAAAATGACAAATCTTGTTTTCCTCACCTGTTCCACCAGATACTGGACCTGCTTCAGGTTTCCGTCGATACAAGCTCTGTGCAGAGTGGTCTCGCCCTTCTCGTTTCTCTTGTTCCACTAAATAGTGCAAAAGGATCCAGAAAGAGCAGAGGGTGAAACACTGAAGAGCGAGGACATAGAATACAAAGCTGAGACGATTACAGGGGGAAATTAGAACGGATCTAATCACTCACTCTTCCTGTCTTCCTCCTTCCTGATACCATCTTGTCATAACCTTCCAAATCATCATCTGGAAGCCAGATGAAAAGTAATATGAGACACATGTAAACACACAGAAACCTATAAGAACATACATATATATATATATATATATATATATATATATATATATAGCGATGTCGGAAGGGACCGAATGTCAGTTCTACCGGAGTCTGAGAGAACGACATCGCTGTCATCTAGAGCTTCACTGTTGTCCATCTCCTCCTCTTCATCGTCCTCCCCATCACTCCCATCTGGACTCCAGCCCTCAGCAGCACACAGCTCCTGCAGCCTCGCCTCAGTGTCATCAATCTTTGATGAGCCGTGACGTCTCTGCACCGCCAGCCAGAGCCTCAACACGCGCTTCTGTTGGAGAGAAGTGTGTTTTTACACAGCATCTGCTTTTAGAACCTTTAGCGTCTATTTAAGGGCAACTATGTATAAAAATGAATCCGCCATTTAACAGGGTTCATACACATTTTGACCAATGGATTTCCAGGACTATAAACCAGATTTACATGACCAAACATTGTGTGAAATCTGAGTGTATACATGACAAAGTTAGAAAATGTAGTATTTAAACTAACAATGAAGATTCTAAAGCATACAGTATTCCTTAAATGACACATATGAATGAGAGACAATAGTTTGATTAAAAGAATAAATATTTATAGATATATTCAGCGTATGCTTGCTTACATTTTGAGCGTCTTTCTTTTAAAAGCATATTAATTATTTCAAACTCAGCGTAAATTAACAACATTATTTTTTCAAGGACTTTTCCAGGCCTGGAAATAACCATTTTATAATTCCATGACTTTTCTAGGTTTTCCATGACCGTACAAACCCTGACTTAAATCCAGTTTGACTTTTTCTTAACCAATTCTTCTTCCCAACTATCAGCTGCTCTTTCCAGCTCACCTGTAGTCTGGTCTGGCCAGACTTCTGAGCGCAGTGCGAGGCTGCACTGTAGCTGCCGTCCATTTCCTCAAAGGGACAGCCGCTCTCCTCCTGAGCTGTTGCGATGTTCAGCCAGGTACTGCACTCCTGGTGTAAACGCAAACAAGTGATTAAACTGCAGGTAAGATGTATTGTTAGAATATTGTAAAGTATGTGGGCAGTTTAAATAACTAAGCAGGTCAACTCGCAAAATCATAGTAATTCAGCTGTGAATATTTGTATGTACTTATTATTAAACAATATCCTGTATATTATATATATTATTTATACATGATGAACTTCATATATCACGATGTCATTATGATCATAGAATCATAGCATTTCAGAGAACAAAGAGGACTGTTGGGTGAGGACACATATAGCTCATGTACCTCAGTAGGGCTGCCCTGCCGTAAAGCCAGCTCCTGTCTGTAGTGCTCCACAGCCCGGCTGTGCTGCCTCAGGTCTGTGTGGGTCGCAGCCAGCGACACGTGGATGACAGCCAGCTCTCTAGAAGGCTTTCCCAACGCTTCAGCGCCCTTCAACTGCAACACATAGAAAACACTACTTAACATAATTCATTATATTATGTGAATAAACAGAGAGAAGTTCAAATGCAGTGATATTGGGTGCTAAAGTAAACATTAAAATGTTCTTTACCTGAGCTTGGTATGCATCCAGAGCTTTGCTGTAACAGCCAACCTTACAGTAAAGGTCCCCCAGCTGCTCTGCCAGCCCCACGGCCTGATGGGAGTTAATTCTTTGGCCCTGATCCTCCCCCAACTCTTCCTCCAATTTACAACCCTGGTCCGCTATGAAATTCAAACAAACCACGCACGCAACTCAGCTATCTTTGTGAAAAACAAACCCAAATAATCAACGAGGCTGAGTGGATAAACAAACTTGCTCTTTTACCATATTTAAAAGCTTTCTTCACTGCTTGCCTGTCCAGTGGCTGCTGGGAACCCAGTAAGACGGCTTTCTTCAGAGATCGTCTAGCTGCTACAAAATCAGCCAGAGACAGCTGCACCTGTGGATACATGTCATGGAGAATCACTAGTTACAAAATGTACGGCCACAATAACAGAAAATAGGTACTTGGTTGAATGCAATTTGACTATTTTTGCTAAAGCTTTCTCAAGAATGTGTTTATACCTTGCCGATGCAGTGAAAGCACTCGCTCTCACTGAACTTGTCTTTGATCTTCCTTGCACACTCTTTGGCCTGTTCAAGGCAGCGCACTGCATTAGACTGCTGACCATGACGGAAGTAAATGTTGCCCAGGTTAAAGTTTGCACGGTAGAGATCCTCCAGCAGATTACTCTTCCTTTAGAGGATTAGAATGTAGAAAGAAGAATTACCAATACTTTATGGTAATCTCACTTATTGGACATCCCTGTTGTACACGGTAAGTAAAGAGTACGAAAAAAAAAAACTTTGAATTTTACATTATTATAGTTTAGGCGGTTCTTACTCTGCAATAAAGACACTTCGTCTGATAAACTCGCTGCAACGTTTGTGCTCCCCGAGATGATCACAGACCAGACCAAGATTGAGGAAGAGGCGTGCCTTCATCTCTCTAATCTCTCGCTCTGGCACAGACCCTGGGAGAAAGAAAAATATTGTACAAAAAACAAACAATACAAAAACTATGGGCAGTAGAACATTTAAAACCCCTGAGGATATAAACGAGTACATGAAAACAGTGCAGACCTTCAAGACGGTCATCTACAATGGCCAGGCTCTTCCTGAAGGCATCCTCTGCTTGCTCCAAACTGTTCCTGGATTGGTCCGATTCATAACGGAAGAGGTAGGTTCGACCAATAGTGGCGAGCGCCCTTTGCTCCTCAGCATGATCTCTGACAGAGCGAGCTAAATCCAGGTGGCATTGCTGGTGCTGAAGAAGGAAAATACATACAACCCCTTAAATGCTTCCTTAACGCCCATGGAGTGTTTTCATATGAGCCGGCTGGTTTGCATCACTGTAGCACGAACATTCAAAGTTTTAAGAATTGGTTTAATGGCCACAGAAAGGCATTATGTATGAAGCAGACCAATCTTCTCACTTTCAAAGCAGCTACAATGTTTCCCATCTCTGCGTAGCATTCTCCTATCTTACGATGGGCCACAGCTCGTCCAATCACATCGTTTAACACCTCGGAGAAAGACAACTCCTGCTGGTGCTCCCTAATGGCAGCCTCATAGTCACCTGAGATACACAGCAATTAGGAGTGTGGATGAATGAGTAGATTAAGAACAGGACAGTAATGCACTTTACATTCCTGGTTGTATGTGGTTATGTGCATAGTGACAGAACGAGTGTGTAACATATACACAACAAAAATAAAAGACAACTGAATTAATTAAACTACTTTATTTTACACTAGGAACAGTTTAACTAACAATGGTTAGTCCATCTGTATTTATCACATGATGACCCCTGGGGATGAATACAGTATCTATCTATCTATCTATCTATCTATCTATCTATCTATCTATCTATCTATCTATCTGCACAGATTCCTACTACAGTAATACAGTGATTTATTCAACAGCATATTAAATATTGTCAATATTACGAACCACTTACCACTTCTGGACAGCAGCTCTCCGAGCTGATTGCAGATGTTCGCTTCCTCCCGCAGATTGTTGCTGCTCTGCGCTTTGCTCTTCGCTTTCTGCAGCTCTGCAGAGTAACACCACGTATCAACGGTGCAAACAATCAAAACAAACCTGGTACAACAAGCGCCATTGTTCAACTCCGGTAATCAAAACTCACGTTTAATCTCCCGTGTGGAGCTCATCCTGATTCGGCCCTGATGGGTGAACGACGCGTTAGCGAGCCACAACGCAGGTTTAGCTTAGCGAGCTGGACGACACCCAGCTGGCTAATCCTAAATGAAACTAATCAAACAACTTATTTTACTTCACTTTCACTTACTCTCCCATATGCATGTCAATGAATGTCCTCCCTGTCACTCACGTATCCGATCGTGTTTAACATCTCATCAAATCGCGCGACCTAGGAAACATATCAGTAAACATCCATTTGCAGTCTTCTGTCAACTTTGCAAAGCCCCGCCAGTATTGCGCGAGCCAATGACCAATATGTGTTAACTGTGCCCTGATCACGACCTCTCAGGTACAACTCCCGCCTGGCTCAATACGATTATAAAGTCGTGTGTTCTACACTACCCTCAACCTCTATCATCACTATATCTTAACACTCAAAAATGCCGTATATAATTTGTGAACTATTATGTGGATGGTGTACTGCAGACAACTGAGTGTGCCTGTCTGTCTGACAGACTAAAGCCGGGGCAAAAACCCTAATGCTCCTATAACTACTGTTCATTGGCTAACGCCAGAGTGTGACGTAGTTCTACATGGAAACAAAGACAAGGGTTAGTTCAAGAGAAACCTTCTTGTGGTTTAGTGTTAGTCACAAAGGTAGAAAGTGACCCTCTAAACCCGAGGTTTCCTTTGCTGTAGCAAGGGTGAGTTCTGTTTATAGGTAATAGGAATTAGGATCCCATTTGTCTCAGGAGAAGAGGAACGAATATTGAATTATTTGAATTGGTAGGACAAAATAATATTGAAATATCTCATAATACTGACAGGATAGGAAGTCATATCATTTTGTATCTCATAATTATTAGAACTTGATCCATATGTTGTTATGGCCAATGCAATTGGCTAATTTAATATTATCACAAATATATTTGTATTGGTTTATATGAGCGGTTTATAGTAGTACAAAATATATTTTCCAATCAGAATTAGTCATTAATAAATAGCCAAATTGAAGGGAATGCTTAAATGTTAAAAAGTTACACATTTCACTCTCTTCCTCTATGAAATATCATGAATGCCTGCTAGATAGACAAGACAAACGGAAACTTCTGCACACCGTGTCTTCTCCAATACATGTTACTTACCATTGAATAAAACACATGATAATATAAAGTATTAATAATACTAATACTAATGTAATAATTTGGTTTTTGCTGCCACTTAGTGGTAACAACATTACCCTTTCCACTCACCCAGTAAAGCTGTGATGCTGTGATGAAGCTGATTGTGGTACAAAAGACCTGTTTCAAAGAGGCCAATGTATCTTTTCTTTTCTTCTCTGTTTACAAAATGTCACCCTTTAAAATCCAGTATCAGTCAGGCTCTAATAATTACTGTGACTTAGTTAATTACTTAGTAAACACACTATAGTGAGTTAATGCAGCAAGTTAATTATGAAGTTGTTTGACAGAAGTCCGTTCTATGTCATGCTAATGAAAATATTCTCGAGAGGTTTTATTTAATTCCTTATTATATTATATAATTATATTTTAACACCGGTGTACAATAACAAAAATATCAGTGTGTATGATTCATACATTGTTTTTTAGTTTGTGAATTTGGGAGCTGTTATTTGCTCGGTCAGCAGGACTGCTGGAAAGAGGGATCTACAAATCTGAAACACAAACAATTCCTAACGTTACTCACACCAGTTTTCAGATTGACGTCCATGGAGCTAACCCAAATTCATGATCGTATAATCCAACTGTTCAGTCTGCTAAAAAAAAGGAGGCCACATGGCCGGTGACGCACTGAGACGTTTTTTGATTAGCTTATGCAGATGGACAGCACGCCTTGACAGACAAATAGTGGTGCAGCCTCTAGTGCGTTGCTAAACGGGAAATACACCCGTTATTTATCCGCTTGAGCTTGAAGCAGGTTGATAGCTGTGTGATGATCAGTCTGTTGTAACCAAATGCATGTAGTCCTGTATTTATGTATTAATCATCTAACAAAACAGAGGAACAAAGCTTTGTTGAAAATGATTAGGCAAATATTAATATTCATGTGCTTTAATGGCTTAATATCACATTATATATCCTCTAAATTATGTAGATTTATGTTGTCTGTTCTATTCATTTGTCCTTTTTTTTTTGCTGGATTTGCCAACACATCATTCTGTGTAATATTTTATTTTTTTGGAGCATCCAAAAATACTCTCAAATGTGAATCCTCTGTGAAAAAACAGCGGACAGACATGAAAATAACTCCACATTCAGAACCCTTTTCATTCACAGTCAAAGCAGAGATGGATTTTGACATGCCAGACACAATACTCCTGCATCAGACACAGAGCTCCCTCTCAGCCTCTGTGAGTCTGCATCTCTAAACCGTTGACCTTACAAATGAATGCGCCGCATCATTGTGAGAATTGGTGTTTCTGGGCGGTGCAAAGTGGAGAAGAGCACATCAGAGTGCAGGATATCTGAGCAGAGCAGAGCACAGAGAGGCAGGCACATCCGCCGCTGGAGGGATCAAATCTGTACCATCTGACGCTCAAGGATTTATGGGTTTAGTCAAAATTGCTTTTCCCACTGTGGAGATTAAGCACCGTAGGATGTTTTCCACTCAGGCCGTAGAATAGCTCAGTGTGGCTGCTGCTGCTGTTTTTCCTCCCTCTTATCGGCTCCGGCGCTGGAGAAGGGAATGCCTCAGCAAGGCAGAGTGCTCCGAACCCTTGAGGGGAGTAGATTCTGACTGACAGGAGAGGTCCGTCCTCTGGGGAATGTGAACCATGCAGGTGGATGCTGTCCTTGTTCTCTTCTATGTTTGGCTCGCAGGTGCAGCTGGGAGGATGCCCCAGTCGAGGGGTCACAAGCTGGAGACCTACAAGCAGAGCAGGTAATGTCAAAGGAGTCACTAACACTGGAATGCCTTTTTTTTATTGTCTCAACAATGAATGCCAGTTTTAAATGGATGCATTTGTTGCACACGCTCTTTTGTTAAAGCTCTGCTCCCATACGGGCTTCATTATATTCTCAGAGATGTTTTTTGAGGTTTACATGATGTTGTCCAGTGTTTCCTGTGTCACCTGTGCTGATCCCTACCCCTCTGAAAACAGACTTATTCAGACGGCAGATTGGAGAGCGGAGAGAGAGGGAGACCTAAATCCCCACTTCTATTTATGCTCTACTAGTGAATGTTGTGTTCTCTTGCCCCATAAATGCTGCAGGCCAGTTATTGACTGTTTTCCCCACTGGCAGCACTTGTAGCCAATGTCATTTCCAGGTGATTATTTAGGCTAATTGCTATGGATTAGATGTTTTAGTCAGCGACTAAATCTGGGAATTGTTAAAGCACATCAATCGATAAACACATTATCGATTGATAACATTGGAAGGGATTTAAATAGAAAGGTTTGTTCATGAAAAGTTGTATCACTGCTGTTAAGTGCAGCGAGCAGTATGTGGGGGGGCCGTCTGACATATCTCTGGTGGAAGAAATGTCCCATTTGCACTATAAACAAGCTACTCTTATTTTAGTCCCATTAGAAATGCTGATAACTTGATGCTGGTTATTTAAAATGTATCATTATTTTCACGATTCAGTTAAATTTGGGGCACCTAATGAAGTATGAAAAAAATTATATGAAATGGGTATTTTGTGTAAATGGGTATTTAGAAAGGTCAATGCTTAAGTACATAGCACAATTGTCAGAAATAATTATTTCTGAATTATTGTAATATTCAATACTGCTGTGTACAAAGGGACGCAAGTACCAATTATTTTCACAACTGATGAATTTACTGATTATTTCCCGGATTAATCTTTTGGTTTATAAAATTTAAGAAACAAAAACATGCCCTTTGAAAGTTTCCAGTCCCAAAAGCATCTTGCAATGCCTGTTTTTGTCCGACCAGCAGTCCCAAACCCAAAAATATCCAGTGCACTATCATATAAGACAAAGAAAAACAGCAAATATTCACATTTAAGAAACTAGAAAGATTACCGAATACAATTGACAAATTATATGTAAAACAATTATTGATTATTAAAATAGAAGATTCTGTCTATGGACTAATTATTTTATCTCTAATAATAAAATTACATGTTTTATCACGGCTGTTAACTGTAGGGAGCAGTATGTGGAGGTGCAGCTTCACATATATGCAGCGGAAGAAATCTGACTTTCACTCTGCAAAACAAAATATGCATCTTAGTCTGACATACATTAGAAATGCAAATGTAACCATTTCAGTGAGTCAGTTACATTTGGAGCACAGTTTGAAGCATAAAAACAGCTGTGAGGTATTCAAAAGACAAATGTTTACATGCACAACACAATTGTCAGAAGGAATTTAAATAACACTCTCAGATGGCTTTGAACACCTGTCAAGTGCTGTGAGTAGAAAAATAGCTCAGTGAGGCTGCAACTAATCGTTATTGTCATTACTGATAAATCTATAGATTTTTTGTTGTTAATTAAACGATAAAGCCCAAATGGATGTCTTCAAATGTCCTTTGCTGATTCATTTTGTCAATCAACTAATTGATCAATCGACTATTCTTCTCAGCTGTAGTATGAAGTCAGCGCTTTTAGATGGCTTTAAAACGTTTGCATTTATGACATAAAAATAAGCAGAACAATGCAAATGGTCCATTCAAAAATCCCTTAAATAACCAACATATACTGGACTCTTTTCCACCATTTGCATCTACAAACTCAGATATGCTTTTGTAGCAATATCAGCAAATAGCTCAACTATATCCTGAGGTCTTCCAGTGAGACGTGATAAGATTTTCCCAAGCAGGGAAAGTACAGCGCCGTATGCATCATGATGCAATCTGCGTTGAATAATTTGCATCCACTTAATCAACTCAGCAAACCCTGTCAAATCATATAATCCCTCTTCCTTTAGATACAGTATTACATTACATTTCATTTAGCTGACGCTTTTATCCAAAGCGACTTACATGCTATACAGTAGACCGTAGACACAGCAACGGTGAGCAATGAGGGTTAAGTGTCTTGCTCAAGGACACAACGACACGGACTGCCGGAGCCGGGGATCGAACCACCGACCTTCTGATTGAAAGACCGACTTGCTAACCACTGAGCCACAGTCGCCAAGTATCACTTGTCATGCTATAACTGTTGTTATTTATAGAACAGAGACGTCAAACAGCAATCTGCTATTAAGATCTCTCATCCATTTGAGTGAAATAAATGGGTTTGACGTTACACACTTCTTCAGAGCGCTTGACAGGGCAGATCTATTTTAGTGAATATGTGTTAAAGAGTGCAAGCTGTCTTCTTAAATCCAAACACTCCTCATTTAAAGTGATCATCTCCACCCTAAGGTGATTAAGATGATCATTAAATATAAGAGGAGCACAATCGTAATCATCTGTGGAAAATCTTCAAAAGACAGAAAGCATAAGTGGCTCAGAGCTGCATTGTAATCTCTGAACACCAGTGTTGCCTTGTTATCAAATCAGTTATTTCCCCCTCAACCAGTTAAAAGTCCTCCCACGTTATGTCTCTCTGCTGACACACAGTCTGAGAATACAAATCAAATCTAAATCTTTCATTCCTATTCCAGCAGGAGGAAGAGAAAAAAAATCATATAGTGATGTAGAAGTCAAACATTTCCTCTCCCCGTTTCTCATCACACCCCTCCTCTTCTCTGTGAGTGTGAAATTGAGAAAGCGGCTGGATGCTGCTGGCATGTGTAGTGGGAGTTTTCACTATATTACTTACGATTTCCTTTTTTTGCTGCCTTGTGAAGGAAGCGGAGAGGGGGGAACGTGTAGGGTAGCAGAGTCCCACACAAGAAAACACCTGAGGAGAAAACCCCTCATGAGGTTTAAAAGATCAGATTTGATGATTATTGAGACAGAAAAACTCATTATGACTCATCATTACCCTATACTTTTTCACACCTCCACATCTAAAGCGGGGGTTTTGGTGACTGAGTGCCAATTATCCTAAATTTAACTGCTTACTACGCTGAGCTGTTTTGTGAGATACCACATAGTTTGCATATGTTTTTGGCCACACTACGTTTTGGGATTTGTTAATGGTCTTACAATGGCATTAACTTCTTTGAACACCAAAATCTTACTTGTTGATTTTTCTTTTTCTTTAAATATATATTTATTTGTAATACCATAAATATATAACAATGAGACAAATGTTAAATATGGATTTAATCACAGAAATAAAACAATAACCAATGGTTCACAGCTAACGCTAAAGCAAGTGTGCCAAAACAAGCTAGCTGGTAAGTTAGCCACGGCCAGCCTTTAACCAAAGAAACTCATTTTATATTTATATTACAAGGTATTAATTGTGATGAAAAAGGATCCTGGCAACAGCTAAAGCCAGTCACAGAGAATTAAAAAATATCCTGCTAGTTGTAACAAGCCCAATTTAGCAGAGTAGGCTACCAGTAGCTGTCTTAGCTTTCTGACTACATAGAATCACGATTTATATGGAAAAGTTATCGAATTGTAAATACATTTTTTACATTAATTTCATTCAAAGTAAACAACGAACATGGCTATTATTAGTACTTACAGGTATAAATCTAGCAGTCTGTGGAAGACTCCAGATAACAGCCAATGAATGCTGAACCTAAGCAACCCCAACTGTAGTGAAATTTTCAATGTCACAGTGGATAAGTAAAAATGTTGCATTCAAAAGCTCAAGTAACTATTTAGTTTGAGTACCTCAAAATTGTACTTAACAGTACTTGAGTTAGTTTACACCAGCATGAATCAAAATAAGTGAAAAAAAATACATGAAATCAAAACATTACACCCT
This sequence comes from Cottus gobio, assembly GCA_023566465.1. Taxonomy (NCBI): domain Eukaryota; kingdom Metazoa; phylum Chordata; class Actinopteri; order Perciformes; family Cottidae; genus Cottus; species Cottus gobio. Next base: position 10,465,205 of record CM042228.1, read on the forward strand.
TTTTATCTTTTATAGCATAGCGCAGGCAGCCTATATACTTTAATTTCATCTTTTTCAACTTCAGTTTGTTCTGCCGTGCTCTCTGCATACTGTAATGTATGAGGGATCTCTATCTGGCCCATCAACCCTGGTGCAGCCCCGGCCTGCAGTGATGTCGGCATGCAGGTCCTATAGCTGCAGAGCAGGAACAGCGAGCAGACAGGCGGTCTGCTGTGTGGCGTAGGCAGGCAGAGGAGGATTGGAGAAGCATTTCTGCCAAGAGGATTAGGAACCAGCTGCTGGATGGACACGGACGAGTAGCACCCATTGCCCATCAGAGCTCTGCAGCTACAGCCAGAGAAACCTCTTCTTACCGTTTAGCAATTTTGTTCTTCTGCATTCGTGGACACCATTCAGCCCCCCCCCCCCCCCCCCCCCCCACGCTTCCTCTGTGGTATTTCCTTAAGACATGTATATGGATAGGCATAGGGATTTGTCCCTGTCTGTCACAGCATGCTCTACTCTAATAATCCATTTTCCTTTTCTAAACTGAAAAGGCTGCCGGATGTATGTCTGGATGTACACCTTCTTAGGAAGTGAGAAGCATCGAAACAAAACAAAGAAAAGGTCAAATTATGGTCCACTATTGTCCCTACTCTAAATTAAAACCATCTCATTTAAAGCTACAGGTAATGATTAAAAATGATTGACAAAGAAAAGAATAAAACCCTCTCCTTCCAGAAGCAATAAGCAGAAATGTAATATAAGTCAAATTAATAAATTAATAATTAATTATGAAAATAGCTGCGTATTTAATTTCCATGGATTGAAACTAATCAATTAATCCGTTAAATTGTTGGAGCGCTTCATATATTACAACTGCCAATTAAAATCTTTGGAAAGAAAGTAATAAAAAAATGGCAATGTGATCCGACTATAAAATCTTAGCAAGCTCAACTACTTTGTGTAATAGGGCTGCCATGTGACAGATGTTCTCATTTATTTTTTACTGTTGTGAATTTATCAGGTCGCGGAGAGAGACCAGAATGGATGGTGGAGGTCACAAAACTGGAAAGTGAGTTTTTTCAAAATGTTTATTTTAACAGTGTCATAGTTGTTGTGATCCTTTGGCGAATTCATTTGGGCTCACCTGGAGGCTCATTGTGACCGCACGTCTTTCTTTTTTTGTGTTACAGCCCAATTTACAAACGAAGTCCAGACATGACAAAAACTCTGATGACAAAATCTGAGCAACTCCTGAGAATTGACGACCATGATTTCACCATGAGGCCGGCATTCGGAGGTCAGAAAATGAATCTTACTCCAGTGCTTTTAAACAAAAGGGTTTTATTTGTAGCTCAGAAGTGCTGAGTGCACGTTAGACGCCGCATGCTCAGGAAAAGATGTGTGCAGTGGTCATTGGTTAGGGACAAACAGTCCGATGACTATTAAGCTCTTGGAGATCTTAATGACACAATCAATGCAAGCTGTGCTGGCAGCGCAGTTCTTTACATAACTTGAGGTTTAATTCACTTCTTTTTTATCATCATCACTGCATATTAAAAGGGATTTGACGTTAAAAAGGCACACAGGCTTTTGTTTTTACTAGAAGAGTGTAATAAAATATATTTAAAAAATCCTGTTAGCTGTCTTGAGAGCTGTATTTAAGTACAAAAAAAATCAGCCATGGCACATGCTGTTTTTATCAGATCACGACTGCTTTTAATCACACGACAATCTGCTGCTGAAAACCCACCAAGTGACCCTCACAGAATCCTTTGGCTGTGTTTAAATTAATACATCAAGCGTGTCTCAGCTGGAAGTGGAAAAGAGAGCTAGTTTTCATCCATCGCTGCATCATCTTTGATCCATTATTGTGACCTAATTGTATTTGTGTACTATTGGTGGATGAGTAGAAGGGCTGAAATAGGTCAAAAGTAGAATCCGAGCCAGACCGACACAGCAGTTGCTCTACATATGTGTGAGTCATTGTTCTTTTTTGAAACGGGATTTTCAAAACAAAAGGTTCAAACAGCCTCTGATGGTCACCTTGACTGTTTCACCCACTGTTACATCCAAAATCAGGTTCTACAAGCTTCTATGCAGCAAAAAAACATTATTTCTTTTAATTGTATGCATATTTGACATGAGTCCATTTTCTTTTAGGTCCTCCAATTCCCGTTGGAGTGGATGTTCAGGTTGAAAGTCTGGACACCATCTCAGAGGTGGATATGGTAAGTATGAAATAGCCTGTTGGTATAATCTTTTGAATAATGTAGTACAGATTACAATATAAAACACCATACTTTCATTTCACTTAAATTTGAAGGCTAGAGTTACTAAGATTTTGCTTGAAAAATATATGATAATTTACACACTGGAATGTAAAAGATAAACTGGTGGTTAATATTAGCTTTCAGCTGGACTTTGGGTCACAATTATTTATCACATTGCAGACAAATCCACCAATTGTCTCAGATGGTTTCAAATCACCCAATAGTTCACAAAAACAGAAAGATTAGAGAAAATTATAAAAGAGGAAGACAAATGTGTCTTTAAGAATTGTATTTGTTCTTCTTTTCCCTCATTAATCATCTCACAACCCCACAGATTCGGCTTAAGCCCCTGTGGAGGGGCTCGACCCATAGGTTGGGAATCTAAAAGAAGATAAACTAGCTCCCAGTCACTAGTTTTACTTTCATACGTAAAGTATGCTGCTAGTACTGCACTGCATATGTAAGATTATGAATGTCATGGAGTATTGTACATTGTTGTGTTGGTACTTTTACTGAAGTAAAGCATTTGAGCCCCAGCTTCTTTGCCTCCTATAGGACTTTACCATGACGCTGTACCTGCGTCACTACTGGAAGGACGAGCGTCTGTCTTTCCCGAGCACCAACAACCAGAGCATGACCTTTGACAGTCGCCTGGTGAAGAAGATTTGGGTTCCTGACATGTTCTTCGTCCACTCCAAGCGCTCTTTTATCCACGACACCACCACCGATAACGTCATGCTGAGGGTTTACCCTGATGGCAATGTCCTCTACAGCCTCAGGTAAACACTTGGACAGGAGTCCTAACTTAGCCAAGGAGGACTAGGCCATACATGGAGATCCAGATGCTTCTATAAAAAGTCATTTTAAAATAAAGATATTGGTCATTCATCACTAAAATATATAACAGTGGTGAAGGTTTATTATCATATACTAAAAAAAAAAAGAAAACATCACAATATAATTGTTTTTTACAAAAATATACAACATAAAAAGATCAAATAGCAGTTAATATAAATGCTAAAGGTCCTTGATGATATACTTTGATGATTTTCACAGCAGGTGATGCATCTGGTGGAATAATAACATTTCTGTCTCATTTGCTAATTTGCGATCAGTGTAGCAAACAAAAGTATCAAGTTGTCAGAGAAGAATGTCAATTTACTGCAGGGACTTCTGAACTGGTATTTAATCAGGCTATATATATATATATGGAGCTGTTATATACAAAGAAAGTGAAGATGTCACATGATGGGGGGACGAGTAAACATCACAGCTGGAATAGAATAGCGTAGCAAAAACAATCAATACAACGATAAAAAACGTTTTGGGTCGACTAACATAGCAGCCCATACACATGCATTTGTAAATTTTCCATTGCTGTTACTTGAGGAAGTTGAATTACAGTGTTTGTTTTCCTTTGGGACTGTCTTCCCTGCAGAGTCACTGTCACCGCCATGTGCAACATGGACCTCAGTCGCTTCCCTCTGGACACTCAAACCTGCTCGCTGGAAATCGAGAGCTGTAAGTGGAAAAGGAAAAAAAAGTCTTCATGTTGGATTCCAACATCGTTGACCTCTCCTCTAGCGCCATCGACGTGACAACGTTTCACATATATAGGCTACTGAGCTCATACACAAGTTTTTTCCATTTCCATTTTGTGGATAGCTTTTTTCTTGTGCTCTCCTTGTGCCATAATGTCAAGTTTGCACAGATATCTCATGAAATCTCAGATATCTCATGAAATCATGTAGTCTTGTTAAATCATCACACATTTTGTTCACATTAACATCCTATAAAGTTCATACTAAATCTCACAGATTTGCCTACTTTTAATTCTTTCCCCTGCAGATGCGTACACAGACGACGACCTGATGTTGTACTGGAAGAAAGGCAACGAATCCCTGAACACGGACGACAGAATATCTCTGTCCCAGTTCCTCATTCAGAAATTTCACACCACCACCAAGCTGGCTTTCTACAGCAGCACAGGTAGTGCAATCCACAACACAAGCACTTCCTCTACATACAGTAAACTGCTTATGCAAATGGACCATCATGCATGGCAAATCTAGATCACAATTGAATTACAATTTTATTGAATATAATTTTACTTTTCAACCAGAGAATCACGTCTTCCTTAAATGTTCTTTGAACGTCACACCAAGAATAATGTACTAATATTTAATCCTTCCAGCGAAACAAACTGAATCAAACTCCTGCCAACCACTTGTACTCTGCTGGAAAGCCACTGTGAGCCTTGCAGCATCCTATAACCACATGACACTTGCTAGCACCCTCAAGCACATAAAGGCTTTTGAGTCTTATCTCTCACTGCCACAATAGCTGGGAACCTCGGCTTTGAGTGTTTGTACAGTGTATCGGCAGCTAACACACGACAATGTAATGGTGATATTTCTTCTTCCCAGGCTGGTACAATCGTTTGTACATCCACTTCACCCTGCGGCGCCACATCTTCTTCTTCCTGCTGCAGACCTACTTCCCTGCCACTCTGATGGTCATGCTGTCCTGGGTGTCCTTCTGGATTGACCGCCGGGCCGTCCCTGCCAGAGTGCCACTCGGTAGGATAGTTTATTCTGCAGGGCACGGCCTTAGCAAAGAAACCTAGCTTTTCAAAAAGATGATTTATTTTGAGGAAAGACAACTGAAGCTGTGGTTGCTAAATTCTTAGTGAACCCAAAATTGGGAAAGGTCTCTACACTGTTTTCTTGCAGAGAGTTAATGAGAAGACTAACACCAGTCTCAACTCTACCGTGAAGGTACAGTAGCTTAGCTTAGCATGAAGATTGGAAACAGGAGGAAACAACTAGTCTGGGTCTGTCCAAAGGGAACAAAACCAGCCTGTCAAGCTCATTAATCAATAATTAGTGAGCTTTAGAAGTGTTGCAGGGATTCTTTCCAGGAGGTAGTTAGCTTAGCTTAGCTTAAAACAGAAAGTAGTGGGAAACAGCTATCCTGGCTCTCATCTGGCACATAAAACCACACTTTTTACATTTTTATGTAAGAATTAAACAAATATAACATTAAAATGAATGATCTTTAGAAGTGCTGGTAGGCTGATTTTGTACCTTTAGACAGAGCTGTTTCCCCTTGTTTTCAGTCATTGGGCTGAGCTAAGATAACTGGTTGCTTGCTGACGCTCCATATCTAATCTTCAGATATGAGAGTGGAATCAATCTTCACATGTAACTCTCAGCAAGAAAGCAAATTACCGTATTTCCCAAAATGTGAAAGTATCTCATAAAACTGAAGCAGCATCAACTTGCAGCAACTTGTCACAGGTTTTCTCAGCTATGAGTAGATAAAAGTAGCTGTGAGTGATTTTCCATTCTTGGTTGTATATTTAAATAAGTTCTCATTGGACTGAGGAGGTAAATACTTTGTGCTATTTCACGAGAATAAACTCTAAGAAATATGTTTCTGGTTTTGTCCTCAATCTATTTAACATCTGTTGACCCTTCATATTTTTCCTGTGAATCTTTCATGGGTTCCCGATCTGCAGATCATTGTGTACTGAGAAAGTCATTCAATAAGTCGGTCACAAAATTAAACAAAATATCCATTTCTCATGCACAACCCTTTCTATGATATTTAGCATTGGGTTGTAGCTTCACTAGCATGACTAAACTATGTTTTTCACTCCAGGCATCACCACAGTGCTGACCATGTCCACCATCATTACTGGGGTCAACGCCTCCATGCCGCGGGTCTCCTACATCAAGGCAGTGGACATTTACCTCTGGGTCAGTTTTGTCTTTGTCTTCCTGTCGGTGATAGAGTACGCGGCAGTCAACTACCTCTCCACCGTACAGGAGAGGAAAGAGAGGAAACTGAGGGAGAGAGTAAGTGTTATTTAATGTGACTCCTCTTTGTGGTTGTTCTTCGCCTGCAGTTAAAAACACAGTTAACCTCGGAAATGTTAAATTTACAACATTTGAACAACAGTAAAAACGGCTTTAGTCTTACTGAGTGATGAAATCACATTTCTTATCATACAGGATGTAAATAATAAATGTGTGATCTACTCATTCTCAATAAACAAGTAAACACTGTGATGTTTTTATACATTATTAATTATGACTGTTTGACTGTGAAACAAACGTTTTCTTCGCCACATATATTTGGATCTGTGAAGAGGACATCATGACTGTTACAGTTCTAAGTGGTTTAAAAAGAAATAAAATGACTTATACTGAAACTGAAAAATATAATTTACAATGAAGCTCATATGATTTAAATCTCCCTATGTGATGATTTTAATTTCCTTAAACTCTTAACTGATAAAACTCTAGTTACACCCTGTAATAGCTGCATGTAAGATGTCCTCATTAAAAGCAAGGAGACAGCTGAAGTGAAAAGAATCAGACACATTAATAGATCTCAACACAGGACAAGGCTGACCTGATTTTACATTAAACTATTTTACACATTAATATATTTCTAAACACCTAGAAACATTAATTAATACTTAATGCACGTTTCCAATAAACAGATACATATTTTTCTAAATTGGCTCACTTTCAACTGCTCTCGAGGCTATGGCAAATTATTTCTGGGACTACAGCTTGTGTACTATATTGCTATTCTTCATCTGCCAAATGGTGCAGCATATGGAGCCAAATTGCCCACGTACCCCGAGGAACATTTCTAGCACAAACATCCTTCAATTAATGTTTCATGCAGAAGTTATTTAAAGGCCCTGAGTGTGCATACAAATGCTAAACATTTACCAAACTAACGTATTTATAATATTGTTTGAATTAATTACTTTACAGAAAACAGCATTTACAATGAACAGATTATTACTAAAAATGACTTGACGCCCTTCTAGCTGCCGTGTACATGCGGCATTGGCAACCCAGACGACATGATGATCGACCCCCAGATCACTGGCTACGGTTCCATGAATGTCAACACCACAGGGAATTATGGGATGCCAGAGAACGGCGGTCGCCAGGATCGAATGTGTGCCCAGGTTTCCCTGAATGACCAGCAGATCACAGGCCAGGTTAGGCCATCCAGAGGCTACGTGAACATCTGGATAGACACCCACGCCATAGACAAGTACTCGAGGGTTGTGTTTCCTGGAGCGTACATCCTCTTTAACATCATCTATTGGTCCATCTACTCGTAACCCGGAATGAAGAAATAGACTTCAGGAGCTTGGCTCATTTGTGAAAGAGCAGGAAGAAAAAAAAACATTGCATATGATGCTTTTCAGACAGAAACTGCCGTTAAGATGCATGGGGACCTCTGAAAGATTGGTGGCCATTGCCTTCTCGACCCAGCCACTTAAAACTGAAGAGTTTATAAATGAGCTACTGACAAACAGGACAATCATTGTCGTCGCTGGTTTTGCCAATGCATCAAATCGATGTGGTTTCATGTTGTAACTATAATGCTGTTGATAGAAGGATGTTTAGACTGACTGCACAGAGACATTAACCTGTGTAACTTTGTGTGTCAGAGCCATTTCAGTTCCCGATGCAGTGACTTTCAAAATCAAAAATATGAACTGAAAAAGGATTTCTGACATTGCCAAGGCATGGACGGATTCCTTCTCCTTTGCATATGAACTATACTTGACAATCAATGGCAAACTAGAAATAGTTTGGCGTACTTGATTTCTGGGGGAAAGTTAGATCAGACATGCGGGTGGAATCAATCCTCTTATCTGACTCTTGGCTGAGAAAACAAATCTCATTATTCTTAAAGTTTGATTTTTCTTTTGCAGCACGTTATTACGACTCAGTATGTATTACATTTTCTTGTGATCTTTGTATCAGCGCGATTGTTTTGCTCTCAAGCTACTTACTGCGTTGCATTTGTGATTTGATAAAGTTCAGTAAAAAGACAAAATAATGCTGTCTTTTTATAAAAATATATGTTAAGTAAATCCCAAACACTGATTATGGTATACACTTTAAACAATGTCCTTTTCTTCTTTTTTGATATAACTGAAGCTCATGTCCTCTGTTTGGTGTTGTGGGGCTTTGAGGTTCACCGTGACCTGTTAGTTGCTAGTTTTATTGTCTTATTCAGCCTAAAACAACATTATACTTTGTTTGGCAAAAGATATATCCAAATATCTTTTGGTGGTTTATAACAATTTAATTTATAACAGAGCGAACATACACATGTTAAATCAATCTCTGGAAAAATGTTATATATGCGAAAATGTTTAATAAATGTTATGTTTTTCTGAAAATGTGAACATTATTTGAGCAGAGCTTTGGTGGTGAACAACACAATACTTCACATTTTAAATCTCCATGTAATACATTTAGGATGTACAAATATAAATGGATTGAGATGCATGGCTGAATATTGCTTTTTCTGAATATTGCTTCTGCAGACATCAATTAAAATCTGCTAAAACATTTTTCTAGTACGACCTCTGAAGTCTCTGTACCAGATTTTCATCCTTTTTTCCTGCTCTCTTATAACAAATATTTAAACAGTGCTGGAGAATAGGATTTCACAGTTATTAGGCATAGGATTGCCACCAACTGCAGGATCGCTCTCCTTTCTATAAAACAGGTTTCCGATTGCTGATGAGCTTTCATACCAAATCATATAAACTGCATATTTTGTAATATCATTAACTGCTCACACTTGTCGTGTGCCAATTTTTTGATTTTTCCCAGCCAAAAGTGTGGATTATGTTGAAGAATGTTTCTTCCTTTTTTCTTTGTATCAAAGTAATGTCCCAAAGGAAACAATTCAAATTTTGTGCATCGTCATCCCTCAAAAAAACTTGAACAAAGGCATCCCTGCAGATGAAAGACATGAAAAGGATAAAGCATCAAAAGGATGCCCAGGACCTGATGTGCCACCACATCTGTTACCTCAAGGGAAGCCAAAGTTTTGAATCAACCCATGAAGGCATGCCTGGAAATCTAAATGAATGAAAAGTCACGAGTGGAAATTACATATAATTATAAAGCAAGGAATCCCTGTCTGTCTGTCTTTATATAAATGCATTTGGGTTAGTCCTTCGCATATCTCAAAAACTGCTCATTCGATCTACTTCACACTTGGTGGTCGTATTGCTGAGGACCTATGGGAGTGCTCGGACAAAATATGGCACAACACGTTCAATTTTAATAAACACATGCTCTGTTAAGCAGCGGGGGGCAGGCTTCAGGGCTCTGCAGACTGAGTCGAGCATGTCGTCTGCAGCTGGCCTTTATAGATAGCAGCTCTGCAGTTCACTTTTGCTGCTGGATGCTGAATATGTCATGGATGGAAGATAATTAAAGTTACACACATACTCCTCTTCACTTCCCTGGTTTCAACACGAATGGAAAGCCAACTGAAAGCAGAATTGAACCAGTGTGCATTCATCTGTGTTTCTACACGTTAGTTCACCAAAGTTTCTGACCATAGAAAACAGCGACTTTGGTGTGTTTGTCAAAAGGTGTGTTTAGGGATCTGCTGCCCAGGGAAACAGCTTGCTTTACTTTTCACCCATTCTCTAACTGGGAATGTTGATACTGGCAGAAGAAGTAGACTTACTCAAAAAAAAATAATTATGAATTAAAACTATTAGCTATTAATAGTAAAACTATTAATAATGCACAGTAAATGCTTTCTAATGTTTACTTCAACTGAAAAGGGAAAGTGAGACCGTCACAATTTACTTAACTATGTTCAAGGTGGAGCTTTCAATTCTGATATGATGCAGGATAGTTTAATTAATAATAATAATAATAAATCTGCAACATACATTGTAACATTTCTCTGTCAGGTAAATGCAGTGTTAATGTTTCCCTATACAGTAGAAGTATACAGTATGTAACTATACACAGGGTTCATACACATTTTGACTAATGGATTTCCATGACTTTAAACCAAGTTTCCATGATCAAACATTTTGTGAAATCTCAGTGTATACATGAAAAAGTGACAATGAGAATTCCAAAACATACAGTATACCTACATACAGTATAAGTACATCAATGAATGAGAGACAATAGTTTGATTAAAAGAATAAACATTTATAGATATACTCAGCGTATGCCTGCTTGTATTTTGAGCATCTCTCTTTTGAAAGAATATTAATTATTTCAAATTCAGCGTAAATGAAAGACATGAACATGAATAACAAATTTCCATGACTTTCCCAAAACCTTTGGGATTTTCCAGACCTGGAAATAACCATTACCATAAGAATCCTGTAGACAGTTAATAATTTACTTTAGAATCATTTCAAAGTACAAACGTGTTGGGGAAAAATTGTTTTCTTTCTTCTATTTCTTCTATTATTGTATGACCTGTGACTTCTAGATGAACTTCCCCCCCAAGGGTGTCTTATGTCCTGTATACTAAGCAAACCAACTAGATGATCTGCATTTCCATGACTTAAGTACTTATCATATGTTTGGGCTATGAAGGAGAGAGTCCACAGTCACCACAATCATGTGGGATAACAGCTGACGAAGGACAGAACGTTATTGTTTGTACCAAGACGTCATGATGACCTGCTAGTATGGGATATAAGGAGGGAGGTTTTCATCTGTTCTTTGAGCAGTTGTGGATGTACAATTAGTGAAGTAATACGTCTGTATAATACGTTGTATATCTGTATCTGCTCCTCTCTTGCAACAGAATAAATGACCTGTTGATATGACCACCAAGACCCGGTATCGAGCGTAATTAATTTTTCTAACAAAACGTAACTATTTTTCCAGCTCCTGGAACCCCACAAAAGGGTACCCATGTTGATAGTGAACCTTGGAAATGTAATGAAGGTGCCATTTGTGATACTCAGAAAGGCAAAAATATTGTACACCACACCGAGTTGTAGGTTAACGGTTCTTTCCTTTAACCTTAACCATATACAAATGTCCTATACTTATTATTAAAGTAATTGTATTTATGGAGCCATCAAGGCTGTCTTTGAGTTATTTCTCCTGTTTCAGTTTGGCCAGGCGGAAGTCCTCCCTCACTTTCCTCAGCAGAGCAGGGCAGCACACGACATCTACAGCTGTCATAGCCAGCGCTTTGGCTGTCCTCAGGGTGAACAACTGGGCCCCTTCAGCTCCTGGCAAAGGGGAAAGCGCAGAGGAGGAAAACAAAGCATCTAAGCAAATAGAAACTTAACAGACAAACCAAGTGACCTGGAAAGATGATGAAAATTATGTCTGAAATCGTCTGATCATAGTACAATCCAATTTCATCACAAGAAACAACATCTGCACCCAGTGCTGCGGTACCTGCTGCTTCGGTGTATTCCTCGGTGTGGTTAAGCGCGTTGGTGCAGATGTAGAAGAAAGGATGGATACCGGGGACTATGAATGATACGTTGCCAAAGTCTGTAGAACCTGCCAAATAATTATAAATACTCTGTGATGACGATTCTTTCGTGATTAAGAGAACAACAATAAAAGACCATCTGTGGAAATTGCTGTTCTGCTGTCGTATTTCTTCACATTTATTCTGCACAGAGCAGGTAAAGAAAGATATTCTCAAGTGTAAATAACGTCTGTTTCAGTAATTCATTTTCACATACCACAGAAGTCAGCGGACTGCTCTTGAAACTGAATCCCTAAAGCTCTTCCATTATTTTCATACAGGTTTGCCAGTGTGGCATTAGGCAGAATGTTACAATAGCCATGGCTTGGGTAGATTATCTCCACCTGATGGAAACACAAGTATGCAGTCATTCATAAAACGAAGAGTGCAACAACAAAGATTAATACGTCAAACAGAATATGGAGCCCCGTGCATGCTCTGTTATCTGACTTTAACCGGCCTGAAGCAAGTGCAGACGTAGGAGAGAAGCAGCCTGAAGAACCGGTGAATTATGTTACAGTAGAACAACACTCAGAGCATAAGAACAGGACTATGATAAAAAGGGGCAATGTTATAAAACAGCAGAGTCAATTCCAGCGTTGCGTTGCTCAGATAAATCTACATGCACCGTTTGTTCTTACAGCGGCGCTAGAGGGAAGACAACATTTTTAGGTAATCTTACTTGGCAGCCGGTGGCAACAGCAGCTGCCCTGAAGCAAGCCTCCGCCTTAGCCTTCAGGTCACAGAGATCCTTAACCTGCGGCGTGCGCAGATAAAACTCTAACTCAGTGTAAGCGGGGATAATGTTTGGCTTCTCCCCTCCATGTTTGATGATACCTGTAGTGGAGAAGATGGAAACAACAGGATGAGATGGGATGCATCCATAACACTGAATTATTGCACATTTCATCTAGGCTGCACTGTGTGTCATTTCTGATTACCATTAGGGCGAAAACAAAATATGTTACGGAAATTGCCTAACAGATATCCTATGGTTGCTATACTCATTTAATTAGTTTTCAATTGTTAGTGTATAACGTCACCGTAATAGGAAGACCACATAAAGAGGTACAAGTCTGCAAAAATGATTGAATGCTATTTTTTGCATTATTTTGACCTCTGAAAATGCACGTCAAGCGTCACATGACACACTCTTAATCAGCAGATGGTCCATTTTCTCTGAGTACACTAAGGACTTCTTATCCATGTGGGTTGAAGCAATAAATGGACTTTGAGGTGAGATTGTTTTGAATAAATGTTGAGGCTCAGTTGATCACAGTATCTGCCTGTTCCTCACCGTGAAGCCTCCACTCTGGCTTGAGTTGCTGTCTGAGTGCAGAGAGATTGTTGTAGGCCAGCACAGCAGCATCCAGGGCATTCACTCCCTCCCAAGGGTAAGCAGAGGCATGAGATGCCTTCCCGTGGTACTTCACTGACACTCTGTGTAACATCAACATAGCAGCTTAAGGGTGATCTGAAATACGAAGAGGTTAAAGGGCACATTGTGAAAGCATAAATGCTGTACACAGGAACTTACTCATCGAGTGCGACACAGGGCAGGAATGATACGTCTTGCTGAGCTGGGTGAGCCATGAAGACGAGGTCGACGTCGGCAAAGGCTCCTGCCTCGATCAAGTCGATCTTTCCTCCTATAGCTTCCTCTGCAGGAGTCCCCAGAACTGTTATCTGGTATAAAAGAGGGTTTAATTCATCATTTTAAATCACCACGTCAGCTCATGTGTGTCAGTCAGCCTCACTGGACAAATAAGTCACAAATAAGGTAGAAGTTCACTCCTGACATGGATATATATATATATATATATATAAAAATACACATGCATCGGTAATATGTTTGTTTTTGACTTATGTTATGTTTATTACATGTTACTTAGATGCAGAAGTTGTATTCTGTTATGTTTTAGACATACATACACACCTTTGCACTAATTCAAAGTAATACACTCATATAGTGCATAGTGCAAATGATGATTGTTTGTGGACTCACAGACTTTATAGGCATTTCACAAAAAAATATATAAAATGATATCTTCCTGGTGGAATAAAAACTACATTTTCGACTATTATATGGCAAAACAATTTGCTTGTGGTCTCTTTTTATTGGTTGAAGGAAACTCTCGTGAAAAAGTAAATCTTCAGAGCTGTTGACTGAAGAGGTTATGGAGATTTGAAGTCATAAAAAGCTGTCAGTGTTTGACCTGTGCCAGTGTGTTGTTGATAAAACTACACTTCCCTGGTTACCTTCACTGGTTGAGGGAGTTCAGTCTGGATCTCTAAAGCAGCTTTCAGCCCCAGAGCTGCGGCGGCTCCCACCTCCGCTATCAGGTTGTGACCGCACGCGTGCCCGATACCCGGAAGCGCGTCGTACTCGCACAGGAAGCCCACGTTGAGCACCGGCGGCTCTCCCTCCCCGCCACCGACCACCGGGCCCCAGCTGGCCCGGAAGGCGGTCGGTAGTCTGTAGTGAGTTTCGACCGTCCATGCCTCGTCCTGAGAGAAAAAGCTGACCAGCCTGTCGTGCGCGTGTGTCTCGTTTCCGGCGAGTTCAGGACGGCTCCAGATGTCCCGACTTAAATCGTGCAGCTCGTCCTCGTGTCCGTCGATGCAGCGCTGCAGCGCGTCTTTCATCTGCTGCGGCGTCCCCATGTCCGCTGCGCGTGCACGAGGGGAAGTGGGACGCTCCAAAACACGCAACCTGGCGTCAAAACGTGACTCCGCGTTGGATACAGAATTTTTTTAGGTCACTCAGCCTGACACTTTAGTGTTGTGGGTGCAAAGCTCGACTGGCTAATTATGCCGTTTTTGCACCGTTCAGACCATCACAGAGTGGGTGGAGCCTGAAGTAGTTTAACCCAAATGTGCCTTTAAAAGCTGTGTTATGTTGCAGCAGGTAAAGATGAGGAGCTGATTTAGGTAGATATAGACATAAAGAGCTTGCTCCTTTCTAAACGGAATAAAACGTTTTGATGAGAACCTGCTTATTTTTTTTATTGACAATATAAATAATATCAAGACCACCGGGTAATACTTACCACCCTTTTGGCTTTAGTTTCAAACCCAAAGGAAATGTAAATATGTAACTATTCTACTGTGTCAAAATACTATATATTTTTTGGGTGTGATTGGATCTTGAGGTTTTTATGCTCGTTGGAGCTGGGCAAGCTTCACCCAGTACTGGGTCACCTTTAGTCGCCCAGTATTTTTCACTATACAATTAATGCAGCTTAGAGCAAGATAATGGGCAAAAACTATACCATTAACTGAGAATAAGTGGAATACATTTTACTGCACAATTTCAGCTATGGTGCTAGTTTAATATCTTAACAGTATAGCATAATGTATTAGTTTATATATCATGTTAACAGTCTTAGTATATAAATTAACTAATTGCTAAATATGTCACATAAATAAATGTAGTAGAATAAGTATAATATTTGGGAAATTGTAGAAGCCAAAGAGTAACATCAAATGTAAATAATTCAATTACAAGGACCTCAAAACCATACTTAAGAACAGTATTTGAGTAAATATATACTTCTTATACATTCCACCACTGCCTGTAATAAATTATCCATTCATGAAGGTGATAGTCCAGCTTTTGTTGAAACTGTTTTATTGTATTTTGGAGGCTGCAGTAAGAAGTGCTGTCGAACATAACCCGAGACAAACCAAAGCACATGTATTCAATGTTAGTCATATTAAATTAGCCTTCTATCAGGCCTATGTGTGCTGTGCTGTATGCTTGACAGTGATAGCAGGCTGGGATTAAACTCCTTCTCCCATCTGTCTGTTACCACACTAGAGGGACCCAGAGTGACACACTTTGGTATAGAAGGATCCTTCTGCACATGGTTCTACATTTAGTTAGCAGTGAAAAAAAATCTATATTCTGCTGCGTTTCACAGTTTCACCTTGAACATTTGAATGAATAGAAAAACCATGAAAACATTCTATTACTATTCTATTTATGAATTC
The DNA here is from genome assembly GCA_023566465.1 of Cottus gobio. NCBI lineage: Eukaryota > Metazoa > Chordata > Actinopteri > Perciformes > Cottidae > Cottus > Cottus gobio. Next base: position 10,480,768 of record CM042228.1, read on the forward strand.
ATATATTGCCTGTAGAAACTCAGATGAACACAATGCTGCCTTACTGAAGAGGAACCAACGGAGAGCCTTGTAAATAAGGTCAATTAGCGCTGAATGAATAAAGACAAAGCTCCACAGCCGAGTGTGTGTGTGCGTGTGTGTGTGTGTGTGTGTGTGTGTGTGTGTGTGTGTGTGTGTCTGTGTCTGTGTGTGTCTGATTGTGTGAGAGAAAGAGCAGGTGTACTTGTATGTGTTTCTGTCTGTATAGGAGTTGGAGGTTAATTGGGGGCGGTTGTCAGTCACAGGAGGAGACATGTTGAACAGCGCTGAGCAAGCTGACATCTGACATGGCCTGTCTGTCAGCTTACTCTACGCCCCGCCAGTGATGCCAACACTCTACATTGTGTATCAATTAAGTGACATTGAAGGGAAGCATCCATGTGTCACTCCATTGTCTTATTCGGGGATTTGCCCTGTGAGCATGTGGTTAATTTCACATGATTACACTTGGTTTTGAGCAGTGCTTCCACAAAAACATTTTTTTTGCGTCAATGTTAATTTTAGACTGCTTTAATTTATCGGAAGGTAGTTGTCTCAGTGCATCCCATAGATTTTGATGGTAAAATAGTTGCAGGAAGAAAGCCAACTGCCCTACAGTCAAAAGTAAAAGTGATTGCATGCACTGAGTGATGCAATAAATACAACCTCATGACACTGAGTTCATGATACATGCCCGAACAAGCGTTCCATTTTTCAACCAGCATAGATATTTTAGGTTGAGCCACTAGGCATCACGCCCAGCGGGAGTGATGCATGAGTTGTGATACATGCGTCACAGCAGCAGGAAGGCTGGTTTGATAGCCTGCAATGGATGTGCTCCCGATGACACTACTCAGTCTCTGAAATGGGAGATGAAACAAACAGACTTTGCTTTGGTGTGTTTGTGTGTCTGTGTGGTCCACATGTTAATGTATTTGTGCCTCTGCTTCAGCCTCAAAGTATGGAAGCCCAAGCCGACAAAAAGTTTATCATGATTAAAATAAGAATGTATGGTTAGAAATTATTATAATTATTATTTTGACAAAGAAAAGGGGTGAGCATTTGTACAGCAACAGTTTCAACCTATTGATAGTCTGGTAGGCATCATGGCATAACAACTCCAATTCAACATTGTTGCTACAAGCTAATCTTTTCCTAACAGTTGTGTTATTGATACAACATTCTTTACTGCATGGCATTTTAAAGAAGTATTTCCAGTTCACACAAGTACCTTCTTCATGAAATGCATGTACCAGATAAAGATGTAACAAAACCTGTGAGCTTTAACCTGGTAGTACATTTTAAAACAAAGCATTTTCTCCTTGCAACTCATCACTGGTTACATTCTTTATTCCAACAGGCCAGTAATTAACGACAAAAACAGGAAAGTCTGAAGAAATATACATAATTTGACCACAGGTTTGGAACCACCAAGTCAGATATACTTTACATGACAGCCACCTATTCTGCAAACCATGTGCTGCTGTGTTTTAAAACGTACTGAATTACAAACTAGACATTTTGGTACACCATGTGCATTTACCTTTGTTTATCATCATCTTTCTGTCATGTGTCATCTTTGTTCTTTTCCGCATAAATCGGCCACCGTATCAGCCTCAACTATATATACAATTTTATTTCCAACAGACAAATATGAAGCCTGACAAGTCATTGATGAGACTGATTTTAAACATGAGGTTCCAGCTGACTGAAGGAAACTGACAGCGTGTCAGTCGTGCTTGCTCTGTCCTGTCAGCATCACTACCTAACAAAATGCACCCTTAGAGGAGTCCCCCGGAAATCCAGCCTGCAACGTTCAATATCGCACAGCAAGCTGCTTGGTAGTTAGAAAATATCACCCGAGGGCCTCAGAAATATGAGTGTGCATGTGTGTGTGGGTGCATGTGCTACTTGACAGTCCCGTTTCTGTCATTAAAGTCACATCAGTGCACACAGTGTGCCTCTGCGTTCTCCGAGCTGGAATACACTAACACCTCAGTTTATCAAGTCATCCTGCATCTTCAGGCGATGGAGTGGGGGTGGGATGGCGCCGCACAGCATTTGTTCTTGTTTTTGTGATGGTTTATGATTGAATGTAGGTTAAGCCTGGTCTCTGAATAATATAATAAACCTACACAAAACAACAATTGTTTACATTGTCAGGGCATTTGCATGTAAACTCTTTTAAACAGTGGCTCATTGAGAGCTTTAATCCACATTGTCCATATACATTATTGTCTTTGTTGATTGTAAATTCAACAGTTTATCACTGCTTCAGGTCATTTCCAGTAAAAGCAAAAAAAAAGCTTTTACATTTGCTGTTCCTAACACCCTTGCCTGAAAAAGAATCCTCTGGTACACTGATAGTGACACATTTTCTCATCTCGGGTTGCAACAGACAGGAAGTGATTTGTTGTAATGGATGGAGGATGAACTTAATAGTCTGCACAGGCAGTAGAAGCCATGATTGCTGTGCAGAAAGGAGCACAAAAAAACAATGGTAGATTTGGATAAAGAGCAGCCACAGTGAAATCCACACAGTGCAAAGACATCACTGCGAAGTGAAAATGTCTCATAAAAATACAAAACCTAGATTGCTGTTTGAACAGAACAAATTGTCTCTGTCTTCAGTCTGAATCGTATGTTTTCTTGTCTGTCTGCACAGCTAGCAGTGCCCTTTCTTTGTGCTACAACGCTGAAAAGGCTGCTGTCTGCCCCCATAACATCAACCTTTGTGGGCAGTGTGTATAACAGTTGGAGTGCGAGGAGTCCCTCCACAGAGGGGTTGCAATAAAAGAACAGGGTGTGTGCAAAGTGCAGCTGAAGTACCGCCTTGAACTCTTACTAAGTTGTGGTGCTGCATGGTCTTTTATGACTACAGCAAATAAACCAGTGGTAAGAAATCTGAAAAGCTTTATTCCCAAGCAGATAAATCAATATTTACAGTTTTGTTGTAGGTTACATCTCTTTTTACATCAGCAACAGGAAGGATGCTGTAGTTAAAAAGGAGGAGACTTGTTAAAAACAATTGCTACACCCAGAGACAGTTGACATATTGATTGTGCAGGAGAGAACACAGCTTAGCCTGATTTTCATACGACCCACATGTATTACGTTAGAAAGGTTTGATACTCTCCTTGGTGCACTGTAAGCTGAATGTCTTCAAGATTCACTCTGTGAGTTCCTGTGGGGGCAGGATTAATTTCAGTTTTCTGCTCCAAAGGAGGGAAGAAACACCTCCTTCTCTTCAGAGGATACCCCAGCTCTGATAATTGCCACAAGCACAAACCGTTTAAATAAAACATTGACTGGTTAGATGCCAGACAACTTCGGGGGAGGGGAGGGGAGGGGGGGCCTGCAGAGAGGACTGGGGGATCAATTAGGGTTCAGCGTTTGTCTCTAAAAGGTCTGAGACAACACAAGAGAAATATCAGTTTTTTTCAACCGTTTCAAAGAGGCATGAGGGGAAACTGCTGCGTCAGAATAGACCCGCCCACTGACAGGTTTGACAGCCTTTGTGAAGAAAAGCACAAGAGGAGCTGCTGTAGAGGAGATACAGGCAGATAAAGAGGAGCCTGTACGAGGCATTTTGGTCACAAGAAGACTAAGTACAATATCATGTATTATAATTTTCTATGAAATATATTAAGTCAGTGCACAACCATGACCAAGATTACAACAACATAGATTATAATATTGGTCAGAAAGAAAATTACAGAGTAACACTAAGCTTGATTTAAGCTTGTGGCATCTGCGAGGGTCGTGAGTGACTCATATTCGACTGTTAATCCAAATGTGACAATATTCAGAATTTGATATGGCTCATCATATTCCTTTTGGGTTTTCCAAATTAAGTCTTATTTTGATAGGAGCATTTTCCGATTAAAACGTGTGGGATTTGCATATATTATTCATGTTTTAGGAGCATTCTTTGGACAAGAGCACTTTAGAAATGTGCGTCTCAATAGAGGTTTTACAGCACTTTGCGACACACTACCTCTTTCCTTTGCAAAGCTGAAGTAGAAAATCCCATATTTCCGGTTGTAATGAGAAACCTACCTACTTTTAAGCATTATGAAGGACTTTTTTTTAAATTCGTAAATATCGCAATTCAACCTCTCAATATGCAAAATGGCACAAACGGCTCCTGCAATTTCAATGTTCCATATTTGACATGATAAACGTCATGTTAGACCAGTGTCAAACACAACTGAGGATGGTGTGAAATTCACTGCACCTGGGGATGAGGATGCGGTATGGGGTCGTTTCAAGTTAATTGGAAGATGCACGGCTGGATGTAAATGGGAATATTAGTGGCATCTTAATTGTTAAATAGCATGTCAACCTAGCCAGTGTCCACATTGCCATCATGGTTGACGTGCCACCCGGAGAAAACCTGCATTGAGCATAAAAGATCCAAAGGTTTCCCTGTCAAAATTCTGCATCAGCTCATGTTTCTGCTAATGTTATTGCAAAACGTATAACAGAGGCTTAATAAAGGCTTAAAAACTCCTGCACACTATATTGTAACGTTTTAGTGATAGACCTTCATTACGCTAAATCTAGCATATTAACATTGCCTAATAAGAGTTAAACACAGTTTTTATGTTTGACAAATACAAATTTTGAGCTGATGATGTTGGTAAACTAAAATGTATGGTAATTACAACAATTCCTCCTCAGGGGTTGTGTATGTAATATTTTCAACTCAGGGAAATACTTCCAATAGTTGTGACTAAAAAAACACTAATGTTAATCTCATGTTGGCGCGAAAGGAAAAAGGAAGGCGCCCACAAAGTAATTAGGATTTATCCTTTGGGCATCATGAAGGTCTGTACAAAATGTAATGACGATCAATCTAATAGTTGTTGAGGTACTCTTGGAGGACAGACAGACCGATATTTCCAGAGCCATGCTGCAAGCAGACGAGTGAAAAAACACTTTCATAGAAATAGAAAGAAAGGTTAATCAAGTCATGAACATAGTTCCTGTATATTTCAAAGAAAAGTTTCACAGTGTGCATGTTTTTTAAAGACCATAATTAAGTACATCTTTCACCTTTACAAATGAACGCTTTCCCTCCCTGTGTGTATGCCTGGACTCTCTCTGCATGTCCTTCCATCTCTTCACAGTCTTGAGCCAGCCATCATGTCAGAGAGAAAGCTTGAGTGTTAATTGGAAGCTCTCCCACGGGAACTTGTAGGCGTCTTTCTTGTCCTCTGTGTTTATCGACTAATGTGATTGCCACGGCTCTCTCGAATTCATAGCTACTCCTGAATAATGAACATGCTTAGTATTCTTTTCAGACTCCTGTGACCTGTTGTGCGTGAATGATGCTTTCACACTGAAAAAATGAAACCCCAGCTGACACAACTGGATTTATTGTTTCACAACAGACACTATGGGATGTTGTTTTTCTGATGTTGCAGGGTTAAATGAATCCAGCTTTGATACTTTCTTCTGACACTACTAGTAATGTGTTAAAGAAAAGATGTCCACACAGTAAATATGTAGTGATATCTAACTAAGTAATATTCAGTAATGGCTGATCCTGATAATAATATCATACTGGCAAGCACAAGATTAATATTTGAGACTGAACTCAGACTTCATACTGCATTTGGTGTTTTGACCTCAATCTCGTCGATCAAGCTCCTTTGATTGGCTCAGTGCTGTGATTTGCATTTGAGTGTAACAGTTTAAAGAAATCCATTAATTCAGTCTACAAAGATTTTACTTAATTTATAATATATCTCTTGCTGCCTGCAGGTCCAGAGGTCATATTTCTGAAGCTGAAAAGTGAAATATGGGCATGCATGAATTGAGTGAGATAATGTGCGCTCATGAAATTGCTTTTGTCTAATTTGATTTTGTAGAAGATTATTCACAAGAGGCTAATCCACACAAGACTTTTTCATTTGTTTTGATATTATGTTTGATGGAGATTAAACCTGATGTGCGTGAGTGATATGGTGTATCAACTGAGAAAGGAATCTTATTATTATTTTAACTTGAATCTATTACATTCATCAACAGACCATGACTTGAATATTCACGCCATACCCACATATTGATTGTTTTACCTTAAAAGCACAATTTGAGTAATTATGAAGTGAATTTCTAAACGTTGACCGCTGTTAGAACTACAGCTATGTAATTATAGGTGGGCAGAAAATATGTCAGTATTATATTGGCTTTAAATGGTTTATAATGATGTTTAAATTCCTATAGATTACCTGCAGTGTAATAAAGATGAAGACAACAATAATTAAAATATAAATTGCTGCGGCTGTAATTTACACAAAGTCTCACTCAACGGCCATTTGATTACTCTCTCGTCTCGAAACAATCAGACAATCATCATGCAGGATGTGAAGAAAGGGTTACTCACCACGGGACGCCGTTCACAGCCTGATTAAAATGGGAAGCAGCCGATATAGAGCCTGTTGTGAAAAGAGTTTCCTGCTTTTGGGTAATCACTGATTATCCCTCCAAAAGAATTGTGTAATAACAGCTTACTTTGAAAAAAACAACAACAACACCGCCATGAAATGTGTCCAGTTAAGAACCTCGGCATTCTATCTATTTTATTCTTGACTTATTTATCTAACTTCTTAATGTTCTCTCTATAACATTACATTTTTAATTTATATCAGCTTTGTTGTAGCGATATATTTATGGGATGTTCTTGGTAGGTTTCCCCTACTGAACACGAAAGCGTGCAAACTCAGGAAATTGTCTGCAAATGTTTTATGTGTCATTGGATTAAATGTGTATTAGTTACAGCAGTTTTGCATGATATTGTTTACAGTGACCCTTTAATATTTTGTTCAGCCCCACAGTGAGGTCATATTTCCCCTTGCAAAAACTTTGGTTTAAGGTGCCAAGATCCGAGACTGGGAGCATTTTGCTTGCCTCTAAACGTATTCCCAACATATTGATGGCGCGCCGGTGGCACATAGCTAACGCCGCTAACGCCGCTAACGCCGCTAACGCCGCTAACGGTGCAAACTACGGCGAATGTGCTGACAGAGCTAACAGTGTTTACCTGAGGGGAACCGGAGGCTGGGTGCCACGCCTCCGCAGTTGTTGGTTGCAACTTTAACACGCTTGAATGCACATGCACTGGAAGCATGCGCGGCTGATCAATGGATGAAACATTGACTGACATTCTGCATTCTGTTGCCATCCTTTGTAACGTCGGCCTTGCGTCGCCCACTAAATAGCAGATCATGTACAGAGCACGTTCATGCTCCAGATGGGACAAATCCTTTTGATTTGAGTGATCCCACAGCAGCAGATAAACGCTTCAATCTGAGTTTGTCTTGGCTTGAATAGCCAAACCGTGTTCTTTGTATTCTTGTGTGGCTTTTTTTTCCAGATAATTGCATTTTTGCATTTCTTGGAAGCTGTCCTTCATTTCCCTTTTGCTTTCAGCTTCAAGGTAAAACACCTTACAAAACAAAATAGAGACAAACAGAACATAACGGTGATGCTTTCATTAAACCTCATCCAACCTCCCGCCACTCTACTTTCAACTCCCCTGTATTTCTCTCTTTTCATTATTATGGGGCTATTTTCAGGAGAGAGATAGGTTTCCTCTCTTTGGATGTAATACTGTTGGCATATCTGTTAGTTTGCATATTACCAACACAAAATAAAGCTCTTTGGGAGGAATACAATGCAATTTTGGTACAAATAGAAGTATTGTTGATGCTAGCATAGCAGACAAAGTAACACATGCACAAATAAAACAAGGAGGACAGAAAGCTTTTGAAGCTTTTTTGTAGATGCCAAAGATATTTTATGAAAATGAAAGACATACTTTATACTTTAATATGTCAACAGTGTTAATGGTAGCTTTTTTGAACAGTACCAGATGGCTGTTCGGACAGTAATGACACCTCAAAGACAAGATGAAAAACAAATCGCTACTAATACATTTACTTCTTCAAATGATTATAGCCAAAACCTTTCGGCTTTAACAATGTAATATCAGGCTGTCTGTCCCAAGCTCCCAGAGCTCATACATCAAAGAAATGATGTAGACACCTCTTCTGACGCCACAGACCACCTCTCTCTCTCTCTCTCTCTCTCTCAGTCTCTCTCTCGCTCTCTCTCTCTCTCTCTCTGTGTCTCACGCTCTCTCTCTCTCTCTGACACACACAAACACACTCACACACACACACTCACACACACACACACACACACACACACACACACACACACACACACACACAGACTTGGCAAAGCAAACTGTGAAATGCACAGAAAGCCTCACATTCAGTGAATCTGAATTTAAGGATCATTAGAACATAAAATTGATAAAATGCTAAATTCTTTGTAAGAACAGGTGTTGTTGCGTGACACGTCATCAATCAATGAAAACTTAACAACGAACTCCCGACTCTGGTGGTCATGACCTTTGACCTCATCCACAAACTATTTGAGAAAGACTGATGAGGGTTGAACCTGCGTGAACCCAAAGCTGGTTCAAACCGCTGAGCCAAAACCGAAATAACACATTTGCTAATGTTACACATATTCTGAAAAAAGGTGCAAGAAACCTGGGTAACACTTTATAATAACTGCACGGTATGAAGCATTAGTTAAGGATGAGTAAACACTTAATTCATCATTTATAAAGCATTGTTCCACACTTTATAAATGATGGATTCACCATTTGTACGTATTATATAATGCTTCATGTGCAGTTATTATAAAGTGTTACTGAAACCTGCAAATACAAAGCGGGCTACAGTGCATTAATCTTTGAGAAACATGTTTTGTGTTGTGACACAAATGAAAGGATAAGTGCGTTACAATTTTCTTATCGTCAACAACTGCCTTGCAAAGTAAACTAATGATGAATCGATCACTAACAAGTATACAGCCAAAACCTGATTGGTTCTTCTGTGCTGTAGAGCTTCATTGTTAGAAACACAACAATGAACCACAATGTTGCACTGCGGGACATTTCTTTTAATGCGATGAACATGGGGACTGTTAGTTGGATTTCATTCCACATGATGCAATAAATACTCACTCGAGCACCAAATATGTTGCTGAAACTAATCTCAAACCAACCGACTCCTGTTGGCTAACTTCACTGTTTCTTTAAACCAGATGTGTCTTTGTGGCCGCTTGGGGCCAAATTTGAAGTTTGTTTACCTGGTGGATGTTAGTTCTTTCCCTTTCCCTAACATTCATCTTCCATTTTAGCTCTGATTTGGTATAAAGGAGGACACATTCTGGCTCTTGTTCTGCTGCTAAATGTTCTGCTATGTTAACCAGCTGGTCACTAACTGTGTCGGTCTGCTGCTTGGTGCTGAGCAGGTTTTTAGAAATGTTCTTACTGAAAGAAAGATTAGAGCTGTGAGAGTGAACCAAACAGGGAAGTTGTGTTTGATAGTTCTCTGTGGGTATATCACTGTGTTCACATTACACTAATCATCCTTTTAAGATATCATTTTTTGAAGATAACCCTTTTCCGAAGAAGTTCACACTGAGATGTTGGGATACATTTCTGTGAGAGCACGTTTTTAAAGCAGTGAGTCACCGTGACCCGAGTAGGGACCCTTCGACGAAACCACACGGATTGATGCAACGGACAACATGACAATTTTGTCTGTCACTCTCATGTACCCTAAAAAAAGGTACAGACACACAGCACCAATCAGGAAAGAAAAAGCCGTGCAGCCTGAATGATCACAACAAGCCTGACGTGTTGATGGATCCAAATAACAACAGAACACGGCACATTCATCATCCACCGCTTTTCAAATGCGCAAAAATCAAACCAACTTTGGATTACTTCTTTTGTGTCGTCTCAAAGTCCCTGCAGAGTTAAACACACAGAAGCACACACACATACACAGACACACACACACACACACACACACTCGCTGTTGTAAGCCAGGCGACCTTGTGCAGTCATGGCGCAGCAGTGTCTCCATGGTGATGCACCTGAAATGCTTACAAAGACACGGTACAGTTTATACAATCCTCTCAGCTTGTAAATCAGAAAGAAGATTGATAATTGTTCTTGTCTAGACTGTCTTCATTGTTACTACTTGAGGGATGGATGAGAATAAATACAAATATCGATGGAAGAAACAAACAAATCAGTCAAAGGAGAGAAAAATCTGAAAAATATTCCTTTGCAGACAAATTACATTTTAGAAGCAGGGAAGGATAAAGCATTTCTTTCTTTCTTTTTCTTTTGTTCTCTATCTTATGCATATTTTATGTTTGTAATTTTGTAAAATTTTAAATATTGGCAAAAAGCCCAGTTGGCTTTTTGCCTCTTCCTGCACTGTGAAATTAATTTATCTTCGTTATGTTTGTTTATTTTTTTAATTTATTGTTTGAATTGTGCAAAATAAATAAATAACATAAATAGTGAAAAGGTAAAGTCTCCTAAAACCTCCACAGGAGTTTCTGTACTTTATTTGCATTGCTGAAACTTGTTCTGCAATACTCTGTCCTGGCACATAATATCCACAGATGATTCGAGGTTTAGCCACATGCGTGTACGTCTGAAGTCAATTAGGCCACAAGCTGTGAAGTGATAAGAAGTGGGGAGGTTATCTAGGTATGAAGTGAAGGAATCGTCCCTGCTCGCCAAGTTCAGCATGACGGCTGATGGCTGGCTGCCAGCAGCGTTGTTTATGCTCTGTAGCCATCAATCTATTTTCCAGCCCAGATGGCTGTGATTGCTGTAGGAGGGGGAGAGATGAGTTCTACCTGACGAGGGTTTTTATCAAATCTGTCTTTATGTGCTATTACGTTGTAAAATCTGTATTTTGGTAATAATCAGCTCATAATCAACTGTTGACCCTGCAATATACCAAGACATGGGAAAATGTGTATAATACAAAAACAATCTTACAATAAGTAATCTTTATAGTCCTGCATGTATTATCTGTGTCCACGACAGCCTCCCACAACGCTCTTGATTTATTTATTAACGTTGATGATTTTGTAGGTAACTATAACATTTAATAAAGATTCCTCATGATTTCTAAATAATATCCTTGAAAACGTTCCAGGAAAAAACTACATGGATGCAACTTGTAACTATGTGTAAATTATGGGATGCAGAGGCAGGTATGAACCAATGCAGACTCAAGGGCTGATTCAAGGAAAGTACTTTTATTCAATTGTTTAATTGAGCAAAAAACATACAAACCAGGAGTCCAGGTCAGATCACAGAGACTAAATACACAAGAAAAGGCGTAAGAAAACAAGAAGCAGGTGAACGTCATAAGGTTAGTACGGGCAGTAAGTAAAAAAGACCAGAGAGGAGAATGACTTTCAAAAGAAAATAGGAAACAAACTACAACCAAATCCCAGGACCACGACACAAATTGGTACACCGAAGAGTTCATTATGAAATGCTAATGATCACAACTCTCACATAATTTACACTCTGCTGACACTACGATTTCCTGCAGCGGTGTTGTTCTGTGGTGGTGTACAAGATACTTCACCTGATTTGGATGTGTTTGACTTGTACAATACAACGTTGAGTATCCTGTCACAGCAATTGAAAGTCATTGGGAGTTAAAATGCCATCTGTCACTAATATTCATCTTTGACCCAAGCCCATACAGTATGTGATATTGCCATCATGAGTCTTTATTCAACGTCCTGTGGATATGCTGCATTGCCCAAAAGACAGTTTGAATAAAACAGTATTAGATCAGAGGGTTTTCTCATAATTGAGTGCACAATAAATCTAAATTTGTCTATTTGCCAAACACGCTTTTAGGTATGAAAGTGGGCTGTAATAGAAAGTTCAAGTGAGAATGACAAATATCAAAAGGAGAGAAGTGAAACTTTCATCAGCATCAATGGAGCCTTTTTTCCCTTTATTAGTCAATTTTGGTTTTGTTCTCTCAATGCTGATGAGTTCACACACAACCCACATCGTACCAACAGTCAACACAACAGTAATGCCTCATGTGCAATTAAATGCAAGACACTTGCTAACATCCATCAAGAACGACCAACTAAGTTAAACCGCTCTTTACTGCTTACCACAAATGCATTTGGACAGATGTACAATACTGGACTGGAAATATTGAGCTTTTCCTGCTAAATGAAAGCTAGGGCATGCTTGCACCAGAAGAGAAGCATGTTTTGTGCATATGTATATGATAAACCTTTGTGACAAATTCCTCTGACTGCAGTGAAACCAGTGAGCAACATTTTAATAAATGCAGTATATGGATGCTATAACTCTGCCATAAATAAGAAACACAAGAAAACTAATCTCAAACCAATTTTAAACTCTTTGTTCTTTAATGTCAGCTTGTTTGTGTTGCAATCTCTTCATCTTGTGATGAAGCTAAGAGCTGATACACAAAGTAACTCTGCGATGAAAGAACTTCCTCTGGGATGTGAGGCCACTCTGAAATCGTGTGCTGGATGCATTTGCCAGTAATGGGTGAATAACCATGATGGAGTGAGCAGAATGAGAATGGATGAGTACTGTGATGGGTATGAATCGTTTTCATGCATGTGCCGGGTATGAATCAAGCTCAAACTGTGAAATCTGAATATGATGCAACATATGAGTGTTAGCGTCACTGTGCTGAAATCTAAATATCATCCAATAAGCATGTCTGTAATGCATTTTCTATTTTTATACAATACATACAGTATCTCTGTAATTAATTCGTAATTAATTGATCGATGCTAGATAAGTAATGTTTAGGGATTTCTAATGTCCTTTTAATTCCTCATTCAAGATTTTGTGAATAAAGGAATCTGGTGGAGACCAAATCAGGACTAAAAGAAGACTAATTATTGGACTTAAATTCATCCAGTGGCCAGAGACATGACTCCAAATAAAAGCTTGTGTCGCTCCTCATCTGCTGGACGTAAAATAGACAATTGACAAACAAGCCTTATCAACCCAAACTTAATAAATTGTCAATGTTTATTTTCACGGCTTGTTTTCAAAGCCCTCAAGTGGCCAAAAGACCAGATATTGCAAGTTTAAATTAAACGAGCTGATGTTAAAGTATTTAAAATACTGAATGAACACTGGATGTGTATAAAATGAATTAGGGAGCGAACAGCTAAAAATACATTTAATTTCACAACTCCTCTTCCCCATGTGATTACAGGTGACTGTTGGTCTCATGGCAGTCAGGTCCATTCGGGGTTCTCGTCAGTCTCTGCAGCTCTGCAGCTGGACGAAGGGCAAATACATGATTCTCTGGCTCTGAACCAGCCAATGACACTGCAAAGTCCAGATCACGCTCCTGCTGTTTGGGGTTTGTTCCTCTGAAGCCACGGGGCTACTCGTCCACCCGAAAAACATGAGGAATAAAACTGAGAAAAAAAACATTCAACTGGGCTGTGATTCGGAGCTCTGCTGCCTGAGTAATTCATCTGTGCCCGTAGCGTTCATTTGCATAGTGTTTGCGCAAGTGAGCACTCACTGAACCACCTGCTAAATCTTTGTGATTACCACTGTGTTCTACTGAGATAGCCTAAAAAAGGTCTTTATATGATTAAATGGTGCGTGAAGGGGATTCTACCCACTGACCATTACACTGTTATTCTGTCTATTCTAAGGAAATCCACCACTACTGCAACAGGAAGTCTTGCATTTCAGCTGATCGACGAGCTTAAATTGTTCATCGGAAATGAAAGAAGTGCATTGAACTTTGATAATTTATATATATATTTCGTTTTTTTTATTATACTGGTTTTAGTGTTTTTATACAGACAGTAAAAAATCTGTCACAGAAGGTATTAAGTAATAACTTTTTCATCCTCTTTGCTGTGCTTTGATCTGTCCTAATAATCTGATGCAGGAAACATTATGGGGAATTTCATAACATACTATTTAATAAACATCCTGTTTATTTCTCAGATGTTGTTTCGTGGGTGGGTAGTCGTTTGTTCAATTAAAAGTGTGAGGCAAAATCAACATACACCTATGATTTGCCTTATGACGCCATACATAAAGAAATTGTTTGATTAAGTGGTTAATGAGGACCAGACAGCTGATGACTTAAAGGAGAAAGGAAATGATGCACATGAGAAACATGTAAAACGATATTGAATACATTTAGTAAACATCACATTTGAGTCTCTTTCTTTTGGCTGAAATAAACTGAATTGAGATTGGCTACAGTATGAAGTGCCTCCAGCTGGGGAGGAACAGAATATAGAAGTGGCAGATTAGGCAACTGTCAATTTCAACCACGACCTCCTCCCCTTCCCTTCTCGCCCTCCCTCCGCCTCTCTCTCTCCCCCCACTCTCTCCCATCTTCCAACCCTTCGACAGAAACACATCAGAGCCGGTCTGCTTTAGAGTCTTGTCTTGTAACATGCTGCGTGTGTAAAATACTTCTTGCTCCCTCAGGAAGTGAGAAACGGACTCGAGCAATAGCTTAAAGAAAATCTAATATAAATATACTTTAATTCACATGTTTTTGCATGCAAGTATATTGCTTGAATATGTCTATTTTGGAGGAATCAAGCCCGTGTGGACTCAAAGTAATGATTTTATAATGAAGGCAGCCACTCAAATAACAACTGACTGTAAATGGAGAAGGATCGATACTAAATGAGATGCATTATGATGCTTTTCTTAAGGAATCCTGCTGAAAATCAATCACTCTAAATCACTTGCAATATTCAGCACCAAGACAGATGGACATGAAACAATAGCAGAAGCCTCCCATAACTTCAGAGCCCACATGGTGGACGAGGATTTAGAAAAATTGAACTTCTACAAATCGCTGTAACGGTCGTGTTGGGGCCTTTTGTCATTGCGGACAGTTTTGTCTTTGAAATCTCTCCCTCGCTCGCAGATGCCTTGGTGAGAATGACACTGAAATATTGATGATAATTATTATGATGGATACGGATTGCAATACCCTCCCCCTGCTTTGAGAGATAATCGATGCAGGTTTCAAGCCAAAGCCACGTTAAAACTTGCTGATGACAAGAAAGATGCCAATGAGCAATGAAACAGAAGTCGCTTTACATACAGTGGGTACGGAAAGTATTCAGACCCCTTTAGATTTTTCACTCTTTGTTTCATTGCAGCCATTTGCTAAAATCAAAAAAGTTCATTTTATTTCTCATTAATGTACACTCAGCACCCCATCTTGACAGAAAAAAACAGAAATGTAGAAATTTTTGCAAATTTATTAAAAAAGAAAAACTGAAATATCACATGGTCATAAGTATTCAGACCCTTTGCTGTGACACTCATATTTAACTCATATGCTGTCCATTTCTTCTGATCCTTCTTGAGATGGTTCTATTCCTTCATTGGAGTCCAGCTGTGTTTAAATAAACTGATTGGACTTGATTAGGAAAGGCACACACCTGTCTATATAAGACCTTACAGCTCACAGTGCATGTCAGAGCAAATGAGAATCATGAGGTCGAAGGAACTGCCCAAGGAGCTCAGAGACAGAATTGTGGCAAGGCACAGATCTGGCCAAGGTTACAAAAGAATTTCTGCAGCACTCAAGGTTCCTAAAAGCACAGTGGCCTCCATAATCCTTAAATGGAAGAAGTTTGGGACGACGAGAACTCTTCCTAGACCTGGCCGTCCAGCCAAACTGAGCAATCGTGGGAGAAGAGCCTTGGTGAGAGAGGTAAAGAAGAACCCAAAGATCACTGTGGCTGAGCTCCAGAGATGCAGTAGGGAGATGGGAGAAAGTTCCACAAAGTCAACTATCACTGCAACCCTCCACCAGTCGGGGCTTTATGGCAGAGTGGCCCGACGGAAGCCTCTCCTCAGTGTAAGACATATAAAAGCCCGCATAGAGTTTGCCAAAAAACACATGAAGGACTCCCAGACTATGAGAAATAAGATTCTCTGGTCTGATGAGACCAAGATTGAACTTTTTGGCGTTAATTCTAAGAGGTATGTGTGGAGAAAACCAGGCACTGCTCATCACCTGCCCAATACAATCCCAACAGTGAAACATGGTGGTGGCAGCATCATGCTGTGGGGGTGTTTTTCAGCTGCAGGGACAGGACGACTGGTTGCAATTGAAGGAAAGATGAATGCGGCCAAGTACAGAGATATCCTGGAAGAAAACCTCTTCCAGAGTGCTCTGGACCTCAGACTGGGCCGAAGGTTCACCTTCCAACAAGACAATGACCCTAAGCACACAGCTAAAATAACAAAGGAGTGGCTTCGGAACAACTCTGTGACCATTCTTGACTGGCCCTGCCAGAGCCCTGACCTAAACCCAATTGAGCATCTCTGGAGAGACCTGAAAATGGCTGTCCACCAACGTTCACCATCCAACCTGACGGAACTGGAGAGGATCTGCAAGGAAGAATGGCAGAGGATCCCCAAATCCAGGTGTGACAAACTTGTTGCATCATTCCCAAGAAGACTCATGGCTGTACTAGCTCAAAAGGGTGCTTCTACTCAATACTGAGCAAAGGGTCTGAATACTTATGACCATGTGATATTTCAGTTTTTCTTTTTTAATAAATTTGCAAAAATTTCTACATTTCTGTTTTTTTCTGTCAAGATGGGGTGCTGAGTGTACATTAATGAGAAATAAAATGAACTTTTTTGATTTTAGCAAATGGCTGCAATGAAACAAAGAGTGAAAAATCTAAAGGGGTCTGAATACTTTCCGTACCCACTGTATATCGAAATGAAATGAAAGTCATTAACAAGACATTTAAAGTAAACTAGCTTCATGTTGGATGTACTGTTCTGCCACAAGTAATCAATAGCTGCTTGAAGCTGCTTCAAACGCAGCATAACAAGTGTTCAGTAATTAGTTGGATGACTCCTCAGCCTCTTCTGTTCTGCCAAAACTGGATGCACTGGCATCATGTGCGCAGTCTTCATTGTTTTCCCATGATGTTGCATTGCCAAATGTCATGTATTTTCCACAACAAGATACATGTAATTTGGGAGATAGCTCTGCTGGGAGTGCATAGTGGGAATAATTGCCCAGCTGCGCAGGACAGGAAAAGAGCTCTTAATAGTGTGAATGTGTAGTAAAAAGAAAAAATAGATTAATGGTGGCTGAATTTCAATGAGGACTTTTAATAGCACTGTGGCTTTATAATTGCACTATAATGACGCTGTACGGTGTCTTTTTTTAAATTCTACTATCATGAGATCACTGTAACATTCATATTACAAAAGCGGTAAGAGGTATTCACATATTTTACTTAATTAAAATAAGCTCAATTTATTATGTTAGAGTATCAGCAACATGACTCTTTTTTAAATGATATTATGATATGTTTCATATATCTGGTTTCATTTTTACTGATGCATGAACATGTGACGAGCATGTTAATGTTGTCACATTACAGCTATATTTGTAATATTTGTAATGCACAAGTACCTTTAAAAGTACAATAAAGTCTTCATATTGATATTTAAGGGATGTTTTCAGATTTTACAAGAATGAATAATGCATTATTCATATTTGCTGTAAAACATTGTTAAATCCAATTGATTTTCAAATGCTTTATATCTGTGATTGATTTTAACAGTACTTTAAACAGTCCTTTTCCCCTAATCCCCAAATCAAGTGTATTTGTATTTCTGTCATTGGATATATAATAGTTTGTTCTTAACAAATCAAACAGGGACTTGAACTGTATTTCTTGGGTTGTCACTTCAGTGGTTTTTAGAACATCTCACCAACGACCGCATTTGAGAATGAACCAGCTGGCAAACTCTGGCACATTTACAGAAATGTTGATTCATGTGTGATGTTCTTACAAATAAATAAATTGGACAAAACTGACATCTAGTTAACCCAACAACATTAGTAATGTGACTGTGTGGGATTACTGTACATTTATTTGCCTATGGATGACAAAATAAGTATGTATTCATGCATAGCCCATATATGATAGACTATAAAATGTGTCCTGCTTGATGTAAAAAAAAAAATATATATATATATATATATATATATATATCCATCCATCCATCCATTATCTGAACCGCTTATCCTCTTTAGGGTCGCGGGGATATATATATATATATATACGATTTATCAGAATTGTGGAAAATAAGAGGGTATTGAGCATTAGGGTAATGTTTAATACCCTTAGGTTTGGCATTTCTACAAACTGGGCTTTAATCAGGTCAGAAGACACGCAAAAAGGCATTAAAAGAGTAATGGTCAATATTGCAGTTATTATTATTATTGATATAAATATTAAAATTTCGACACTGAAATATGAAACACATGGGCTGGTTTTCATGTCTTGCTTGCAGCAGCTGGTTAGCTCTTGCATAAATAGGTGTGGATGATGCTCAGGGATGGGATGCACTTTCGACTGCGCTCAAACACCTCAGACCACGTGACCAGCAGGCGCACAAAAAGGAGCCTTAACACCGCCCGCTTCCACAAACACGCACACTCTCTCCACCCGCTGCCTGCCCGACTTTACTGTATTTGGCATTGTCAGCAAACGATAATTCCCCCGGCAAATCAGAAAAACAACAACAATTGTAATTTCTCACTCTTGCTTCCGGTTATTTGTGGAGTTGCTGCAACTGTTGGTGAAGAGAGTGAAGACAACAGACTGGTTCACTCCCAGTTTAATTCATTATTTTTTTCGTCATGGATCGCGGAAATATGTTTTTTCTTTGAAATCAAGGTACGTTTTTTTGCGCTAATTTATCATATCTATTTTAATTTCTTTGGAGGTGCTTAATTTTAAATTTGTAAATATATTCGCAAAGCTTTGATCCAAACTGTTTTTTGACAAAGAATATCAATAGTGTGCAATTGTTAGGCAACACTGTCTCTGCTCGTTTGCTCTATGTCTTACTCATGCAAACTTAACTGTTGATAATTGATATCATAATTACTTGGATCAAAATGTAAAAGGATCATTGGAGATATATGTACTCTTTATCTTGTTTCTCCTTTGATGCCTAATTAATCCATCAATCATTAAGAGAAAACAGCTTAATTCTGAATGACCTGCTTTAATTAATAAGAAAGCCTGTCTGCCCTTCATACTTAATGCAATGATTTCCCCAGAGGCTGCACAGGTTTGTCATCAACTGTTCAGTTTCCCACTATTGTCTGGGATGCATCTGTTCTAGAGTCAGCTGGCTGATAGGCATATTCTCCCAATATCTCCCAGCAACTAATATATTTTCCAGTATAATAACCACTGATGTTACTTCATGTATTCAAATATTTTAATATTCATCTATGAATTAAATGTTATAACATGAAATAAGTAATTTTTACGTTAAAGTAATGTATTCCTTATAGAAAGAAATCTCTTTTTTTTCTTCATAGATGTCCTTTTGCGTGGATCTAATGCTGTTACACCACACTCCTCTCCACTGAGCATCTCTACAGCCGCAAACCAACCATGAAGCTGGCTTTGCACCGGATAGCAGGCACCACGATGAGTGCATTAACAACAGGTGTCCAGTATCTCGGCTCCAACGACGCCAGCTATGACGACACCTCCATGGACTCGACCCTAATCAAGAACCGATTCCACTTTGAGAAGCCTCACTCGGTCTCGATTAGTAACTCCTTCCCCGGACTCGTCTCTGTAAATAAGGAGGTCATTTACAGCGGCCTCCCTCCCATTTTCCCCACCAATGTATCAGACTTTCTGTTAAACAATAGCACCTCTGTGGAAAGTGGTGCGACACAGTGTGGGGAGGACTTTGTGGACAACATGGAGTGTTTTATGATTCTGACTCCCAGTCAGCAGCTTGCAGTCGCCATCTTGGCGCTCACCCTGGGAACATTTACGGTGCTGGAGAACCTCATGGTGCTCTGCGTGATCCTACACTCCCAGACGCTTCGATCTCGGCCTTCCTACCACTTCATAGGCAGCCTGGCTGTGGCTGATCTTATAGGTAGCATCATTTTTGTCTACAGCTTCCTGGATTTCCATGTCCTCCACAGGAAGGACAGCCCCAATATTTTCCTCTTCAAGCTGGCCGGGGTCATTGCCTCCTTCACCGCCTCTGTAGGCAGTCTGTTTCTCACTGCGATCGACCGCTTCATCTCCATCCACAGGCCAATGGCGTACAAACGCATCGTCACAAAGACGAAAGCAGTCATTGCCTTCAGTGTGATGTGGGCCATCTCTATCGTCTTCTCTCTGCTGCCGTTGCTGGGGTGGAACTGCAAGCGTCTCAACTCTGTCTGCTCTGACATTTTTCCTCTAATCGACCAGAAGTACCTGATGTTCTGGATCGGGATGACAAGTATCTTGGTCATTTTCATCATCTACGCCTACATGTTCATCCTCTGGAAATCCCACCACCATGCTGTCCGTATGCTGAGCCGCAGCTCCCAAAGAAGTGTGATTGTCTACACTGCCGAGGGGACTAAAGTGCAGACGGTGAGGCCCGAGCAGGCCCGGATGGACCTCCGCCTGGCTAAAACCCTGGTTCTGATCCTGGTGGCCCTTATCATCTGCTGGGGCCCACTTCTAGCCATTATGGTTTACGACCTCTTTGGGAAGGTGAATGACTTCATCAAGACTGTGTTTGCTTTTTGCAGCATGCTCACCCTGCTCAACTCCACCGTGAACCCTGTTATTTACGCCATGAGGAGCAAGGACCTGCGCAGGGCCTTCCTCAACATCTGCCATGTGTGCCAGGGAGCGACGCAGCCTCTGGACAGCAGCGCTGAGAGTGACTGGAACAGCAGGAGTGTGAGAGGCGCAGCAGGCGGGGCGGGGAAAGATAGAGCCGGCTGTGGAAAGCCTCGAGTAAAAGTAGCCCAAGTTACCGTTTCTGGATTGACTGAGACTTCTACAGCAGAGCCGGTCTAAAAGAGAAGCTGTCTCGCTCTGAAACAACTGTGAAGTTATTGTAGAATAGCCCCAATCCTCCTAGTGCACTGCTCTGTAACTGTGAAATGTGCCAAAAAATGACTTAGATACAGAACTGGATATCAGATTGTTGCTTTCAAGCTGAAATCTGTAATATATTATTATAGCTGTATGGTGGAGTGCAATGATAATCTGAAAACTGTGCATTATCTCTTTACTCTGTTATTGAAAACGGTTTATTACGTTACATAAGTCTGATGATGATGATGATGATGCCAATTGGATAAAAAAAGTCAGTAAACAATATAGTGGTATTCACAAGAACCAGTTTTTCTGCATCAACCGTTACACTCGCAACACCCTGCTCTGTCACCTTTGCTGTAGTTTGAATATGCGTTACGTTACAGATTTCAGCTTTAAGGTAGACAAATATGGCATCCATTTTGTTCTTTCTTTTTTCACATTACATCATAGTGGCATTAATGCAAGATGAAGATGTGTCTACCTTAATGCAACATGTCAGTTTCGAATGACAGCACACTGCTTTGTAAGTAAAATTAGAATCCCATTAGTGATTTGAAATCAGCTATTGATGAAGACCATCATATTGTGACATTTAGCATTTTGTTGTTATTTTGTTTTATTTATTGCATATTTTTTAATTATTACTTTGCAAAGCAAAATGGTTAGTCATACTTTAAAATAAGAACAGCTTTTTGATCCAATCAAAACTAGCCTGTAGTGATTTGAGAATGTAACATACTTGCTTATAACACATGTGCTTATGAAACAGTTACAGCATTTTGTGAGGAGCTACACTTTGGTATTTCTGTGAAGCATCCATTGTGCCATTGTGTCTCATAACAGTGTGTATGAGCAGATACATTAGTTCAATAAATATATAAAGTGTGTCTATTTTTATCATAATTTTTGTCAACATATCAGATGCATTTTTTTCAACAAAACAATAAATTCTCATCAAAACGTCACACCCTCACCTGCAGCTAATATTACGAGGATATGTGTTTATAGCTGTAGGCCAGACCTTTTTGGCTTGATTGATTTGGTTTGATTCAATTAGATTCAACTTTATTGATTAAATTAGAGTAGTGTGTACTGAGACAGCAATATGTGGTTTAGCATCAAGAAGCGCAAAAAGCAGTAAAGTGCAGAGTAATGTACACATCTAGAGTGGCAATATATAAAATATGCAGCAGGCTAAGGGCTAGATGTGAACACACTTAGATAGATACAGGATGAGCATGTGCAGGAGTTACAGTAGGCAAAATATATAGTGTAGAAATAAGTACAGGTGCGGGCAATTACTGGTGACCCCCTAAGCAATGATTATTGATTTTCCTCGTCAAAGGGCATGGTCATAATGTGGAAGGAATTATTTATTATGTAACACTGCCCTCCTGTGGAGATAAAAGAGACATCATACATCCTTTGTCTGTATTATTTGCCATATACTGATCATACTGATGAATTGTGTTTCAGCATTAAGAGGCTAAATTATAACTGAATTAAATCAAACACGTGCATTTAGCATGATGTCGGAGACTGCGTCAAGTGGGCTGTAATGAGGACGACGTTCACCTTTCATTTCGCGTTATCCACCGTTTCACTACATCTCCCAGAATGCCTTGTGGCGCATTTTCCACGTGACGTCGCGAGCGAGAGAAGCCGACAGCCCCACATCAAAAACAAGCAGCTAAGTTGCGTCGGCTAGCTCCCCCGTGTAACAGCAGACAGTTGGCCCGCAGCCGGCGGATCGTCACCTCAACTTTTGGGAAGCAACTTTTAGAACAACACGAGTTGTTGACCGCAGTTTTGACGGACTAACTTCCACCCTAAAGGTAACAAACGGTTTTATTAAAAAATGTGCACCGGGGCGCTCTGCTCCACCAGCGGCGGCCAAAGCTAACGTTAGCTTTGTTTTCTTTTTGATTATTTGCTAGCAAGCACAGCTAGCGTTAGCTTGCTAGCAAATATTTAAAAAGCCTCAGCTGCGCGGTGTGGTTAGCGTGTACAGCTCGGAGAAGGGACCTGGTGTTAGCAGAACAAGTCACACCGTAACGAGCCGGGCGTGTAAAAGAAAACGTATGGTGAGCAGCTATCTGAACCAACAGATATGATCGATTCATTAATGTTCTGTTTCGTTGTTTTGCACCCCCATCTCTCCTTTTAAAACCCTGAAGTCATGGCGTGTGGAGCCACCCTGAAGAGGAGCATGGATTTCGATCCTCTGATGAGTCCTACGTCCCCTAAAAGACGAAGATGTATCCCCGTGTCCCAGTCGTCCTCGTCTTCATCCCCTAGGAAGTATCTTAGCATGGAGCCCTCGCCATTTGGGGAGTCGTCGTCAAGGCTTAGTGCAGGTAATGTTACTAATGTTGGCCTGCTTGGTGACCAACCAGAGGCGTGAGAGGCATTAGCTCCTTAAACCACACTAACCAGTAAACGGATAAGCTTACTAATGTTAAAGTTTAGTTGTCTCCTAACGTGTCAGCTGTTTTTGTCCTCACTGATCTGTCTTTTGTACTTTCTTTTGTCCCACTAGAACAAATCCTCAACAGCATCAAGCAGGAGTACAAACGCATTCAGAAGAGGAAGCATCTAGATGCCGGCTACCAGCAGTCAGAGGGCTGCTATTCTCCAGGGTCCCCATCCCAGTCATCTACTATGAATGTGTCCAGCATGCCAGGTTGGTTGAGTAATTAACTGCCAACAGAGGAGGCCGCTCCAGAAACACTTGACATGTACTCTGGCAACTAGAAATACCATACATGTCATGATTCTGAGGTTTTTGTTTGATTTGCACAGGGACGTCCGCTGGAGGCGTTTCTCCTACTAGAAAAGAACAGCCATTATTCAGCCTCAGACAAGTTGGAATGATCTGTGAACGCCTGCTGAAAGAAAAGGAAGAGAAGGTGCGGGAGGAGTATGAGGAGACCATGACTTCAAAACTGGCAGGTTGGTGCACATTGAGCAAGTTGCTGCGACTCAGAATGACACAGATCCACAATCAGTGCTAAACTTAAGTGTCCAATTTCAAATTATCACACAAAGCCGGAACGAGCCAATGTTTGCCGTTGCTGGGAATAGTTGTCCCAGCAAAATTGCTGGTCAATTTTCTTTTAATCGATCATGCACTTATCTTTGCATCACTATTAGTTAAATTTTTTTTGGTAAAGGATCAGGATATTTAACTAATAATTGAATCTATAAAATGTGAACTTTTAATTGCCGATGGTACAAGAGCCCTTAGTCATGTCTTGAAGTGCTACTTGTCAGAAAAAAACTAAAGTTACAACATTAGTGTATGAAGTAACAATTCCTTAAAATTGTGACATAACATGGAAGTGTTGTTTTTCCACTTCAAAGCCAGAATTGAATTGATTCCTGACCGTCAATGTTTGACACGTACCATAGTTATTACAAGTCAATAGGGAAATTAGGACTTAGAAGACTAATTCCAATAATGTATGGGTTCATGCGTCGCTGCATAATAGTAATTCTTATCATTGTCATGTATATTCCAGAACAATATGACACCTTTGTGAAGTTCACACATGATCAGTTGATGCGACGATTCGGGGAGCAACCTGCAAGCTGTGAGTTTAATTTCATTTCCACATTCCTGTCTTGCTGGCAATATGCTGAGTCTTCTTGGATCTTGGTTTGAGCACCACCCTTTGAAGTTTAAAGTAACAAGTCTGTTTTTGGGATTTTGTTTCATCTCCCTCTTCACCAGATGTTTCCTGAGTGTGGCCTAGAAATCTTTTGCAAGACATCCTTCTCTTGCTGCAAGCTATCATGTGATATCTCAAGAAAGAAGAAAAAAAGCTCATCATTGTAAGAGATTCAGTTTAGCTAGTTTAAATGAAACCTTTCTTACTGTGCCATATTTCTGTCTTTGGGCAAAGGTTTATATGAAGCTGTTGTCAGTTGTTACCACTCTGTTAGCAACTAGGTGCTTCCTTATGTAAATTAATGGACCCTATCTCTACCAGTGGCCTATGTTCCTCCTGCTGTACGTGTATCTACAGTTATCTCACTTTTGTAATGATTCCCAGCATTCCAGGCTTTGTCACTTGTTTTCTGTTTGTTACATGTAAATATGATAAAGCAGTGCAAGAGTTTTACTTAAGGTTTGCTGGTCAATCTGAGAGGAAGGGGAAGAAACAGCAGAACAGAGCGAATGTGTTTGCAGTTTGTCCTCTGTTGCTTTTTAATTGAGCATAAAGTGATCTGATTTTTTTTTTTTGTTCTCCCTACCAGTGTTTTATTTATTTTGACTTGTTTTGCTGGTATCACTTCAAAACCAATGTACTTATTGGAAAAATAAATCTTAAGAGTTGAATTGTTTTGATGCATGTTAAAGACATTTCTATGGTACTGTTTTGGTTAACTGATCTTGTCTTTTGTAAGAATATTGATTTAAGTTCAGTCAGTTTCACCAACAATTGTCTGTCAAGTAACTTATACTATGCATCTGTATTTGAGCTGTGCCTTCAGTATAGGAAAATTTGCTCAGCCTTTTCAAAACTCACTGTTGGTACTACTATAAACATTTTGTGAAAACCGAAATGATCTCTGTACTATATCATAGATGTTTTGCTTAATACACCTGAGTAAAAATAAACATGGCACCATGATTCAGTCACTACTCGCATATATATTTTATTCGAGGGATACATCCAAGTTAAGTTTAAGAGCTTAAATGAAGAGAGTCTGATGTTCTTGGTCAGCAGCCTCCCCAGGTGAGTCGAGCCACGTGGTCAGTCTTCTGTTTTGTGGACTTTATGAAGCCCAGAAATTCGAGTTCAGACACGGCTCGGATAAAACGGGCGCTGGAGAACATGCTAAGGATCATAAGTGCTAAGTTCTCATTGTATAACATCACTAGTGCAAACAATTACAATGGTTTTTGACCAAAATACTGCACAACTGTAAGTAATAAAATGGTGGTGAATAACATGTTTGTAGATGAAGGATACTGTTTGACATTATCCACTTTTCCAAAGTTGTCAGAGCCTGGTTCATTACCCTCAGCAGCAGAAACCACAGTGGAATAGGCCTGATAACAAAAAAACAAAGGTTCTTTCATATCAGTGACTGGTCATTCTGGACCAATACTTTTCAGATCAATAATGTGAAACAATGACCCTTGAGATCCATAACGCCTCAAGAGAATGAAAAACAAACTTTCAACCATCAAAGTTTGTTCATCTCATGTTTGTTGGTGTAGTTTAATTACCTTAGACACAAATATGACATTCTGTATACAAACTCACCTCCAGCCAGTCAAAGAGGTTTATCAGCCTGCCGCACTCCAGGTGGAGTTTGAACACGATGCAAATATCAGGAGCCGCATTAGAAACAATCCCATCCTCTGTCTTCAGGCGGTCATTCTGGAAGAGGCTCCAATGAGTACTTATATTGCTCGTGTTATGATAGCTGCACACTTGATAAGAAGAGGCACGAGTACCTGAAGATAATAGTAGGGACTGTTGAGTGCCGCCTGAATGGAGGTTCGAGGTGTTGCGTTAAGGTGGCGTCTCACAGTGGCAGAGGAAGTGTAGTAGCAAACTTCATTCAGCGTCTGAGACTCTGGTGGAGACAGGTGACTCCTGGGTGGGAGAGAGAGAGAGAGAGATGATGGATTTCTATCATAGTTATGTAATGTTATGTATAATTGTTACACTTTCAGCAGAGAAAGAAGGCAACAAGACTGACTTCACCAAGCTGTCGATTAACTCAAGAGCTTCATTTCGCTGAGCCTCGAACGGACTCAGTTTCTTGGATCTCCGGGACTCGTTCATCTCCAGCAGCGTCTAGAATACGTGAGAATTAGCAGTCAGTCAATTTATGAATCAAAGTCATCAACAAGGTAGAAGATCTGTTCACAGAAAGGCTGTGAAGATAATATTCTTCATGAAACCAAACCTTCTGCAGCTGGAACAGATCCGTTTTCTTTTGAAGATTTTTCACCGGAGAGGTGATGCTGTCTTCCACACTGGGAGGAGGTTCAGCGGCTACTGCTATCAAGAAAACAGGAAAATAATTTCAAGGTGTGTCGCTAATTCATTAACTAGAGTAATAATTATTTGAGAACAGAAACTGTGCCAGGGTGAATGCAAAATGAGGGAGTGGAAGAATCTCTAACATTTTTACCACTTACTGTCCAACTGCTTAAATTTGGCGAGCATGTCTTCCAGCTGGACAAGAGCCGTCTTTATCTTCTTTGACCCGGAAGCCTGCAGAATCCCACCACACCTCTGTAGCAGAGCAATCAGCTGATCTTTAGCCAGCATCCTGCAGGGAAAAGCACAGGAGGTTTAAAAACTTCAGACTGAGTTGTTGTGAAAAAGTACAGTTCTGTAATACTATATATTAATGGCTATTTGGCCACCAGGAGGAGCAACAATAATCCAAATATCCATGAATACCTTGTCATCCAGTAGTAAAATGTGAAAATTAAGTTGGGCCTACAGCCCTTTGATGTTTGAAAGTTTGAGTCTTCCATTAGTTGGTCCTACAGGTTACATATCCAGACTTACTTCAGAAGCTTCATGGCGGACTGGTAGTCCTCATTCTCCCATATGTTCTTTTCCAGACAAATTAAATGAAGCTCTCTGATCTGCAACACACAGATAATCCTGTGATACATCAAGCCAGTTTGGAAAAACAACAACAACCTAACACAATTACTTCAACACAACGAGAAAAACATTTGAAACTTTGCTTCTGTAGACTTCTAAAGCTGTCATTTCTTGCCTGTTTTCCGAGGGGATACCGAGGTAATGACGAGGTCAGAGTATGGAGACATCTCAGGATGGGATAATAGTTCTTGTGATATTTGCGAAGGTCCTTTATCAGGACCTGACACACCTCCTTAAAAAAACAGAAACAGAAAAGCAAGCATTAGTAATCTGCCGAGGTATGTGCACTCTTTAATGGCTAATGCGTCAGGTGCCGAGATAAACCAGAGAATGTACCTTTAAATGAGTGTCATCCGTTAACAGATGGACTTGTTCCTGAGGTTCCTGCTTCTCTACATACCTGGGGAAACACAGGTTGGACTTGATTTAAAGGCTTAGTTTTACACTTGAAAATGTAAACCAAACAAGCTACCAACCCACAAGAACAACTTAGTTACATGCGCTTTCACTGCTTGCCGCCAAACTAAATGGTATAATCACACAGTTTAATGTTTTGTCTGACAAGTCCACTTGGAGTCAATGCACATGTGAAAACCAATATGCATGTGTGTATGTGTGTGTGCGTATGTGTGTACCCCTTGAACGACTGCAGCTGCCTGATACTCTCCAAGTCTTGGTGACCAAGCTGCATCACATTCAGCAGAGACGTTTTCTTTTGACAGCACATTACACTGAGAGGCTGAGAGTGAAAGTGCTCCAGCAGGGCCAGCTGCACCACGACAGAGCAGAAAGTTTGTTTAGCACATGTACGGATCTGAATTAGATCTACAGACAGACAACCGGTACAAACAGAAGATACAACGATGAGAAACATATTGGAGGACGTGTTAAAAAGCTTCTCTCTACCTGAATGCCCTTGATAAAGTTTCTCACTGAGAAATCGTGGTAGAGGAAGATGCTGATCAGCACCTGCATCACTTTACCGTTGAGCTTAAAGGGGAACTGAGGCGTCAGGATCAACTGGAAATATGGAGAAGACAAAATAAAATTAACCTCTGGGGATTTCACATAAAAAGGAAACACAATGGTAAAGAAATTGTTTGAAAAATCTTTTCTGTGCAGTGGTTCGTAATTACTATTCTGTCAATACATCTGAGAAGCCAAATCCAGATGACATACAGCCAAACATTTAAGCATAATATATGTTGGAGCTAAGCCGAAGCCAACAGGAGACTCAGGAAGATGTCACTCAATTAGTCTATACAATCCTGAGCAGAGGTCTAATCTGTTTAACAATATTCTAATCCTCTTGATAAAATCTTTATCATAAAGAACAGAAAGGATGTAGATTCTGTGCTTCACAAAGCATACAAGTAATATACCTGCACAAATAGAGATGTGTCAGGATTAGAAGTTGTTCAATACACAATATTTTGCAATGCAGTCCCTGCATGAGTATCTCAAACAACAGATTTTGACACCACAACAGTACAAAATTAGATGACACAATTTTACTTTCCACCATGTTACCTGAATGTATTTATTCAGAGTGTGACAAACTACCTTGTCTATGACTGTGGCCAGGTGCTGTGTACAGGAGAGGGACTGGAAGAGCTCTATACACAGCAGGGAGGACACGGAGTGGGGCAGCATGTGTTGGATGGTGCTGGGTGATGTGGCGATACCAAAGATGAACATCAGGGGAAGACGTTCAATGTATCGGCTGTGGAATGGAGAACATGTTCATGGAAATAATGTTTTTACATTTTGAGTTACAAAGAGGAATCCAAACTGGATCTATTAGAGACACAACAGTCTTAACAAGGTGAGGGATGAACAGTTTTTCAGTGGGTCACTTTGTTTCACTCTAGTTCAGGTGTATGAGAAGGTGGAAACAAAAGCAGATTTATTTAAAAGGTTTGCCAAATATTGTATTGTCATTCTGCAAAAAAGTAACAATTGTAACAAAATTGCAACACAACAGTGAAGTTTATGAGCTCAACGTTTCTAGTTACCTGCAGATGAGAATGAAGTCCTGAAGAACTTTTGGGTTGAAAACCTCCAGATCTTTGAAAATAATCACAAGGGGCTGCGGTTCGTCTCTGACAGGAGAACTACGCTTTTTTCCAGGGGTGCCAGTGTTGGATTTCTGAAATAAAAATGTGCAGTCAGCTGATCAAACTCTTTTTATGCCCCCAATTGCAAATCCTAACTCATGTAGACTAGTTATGCTTTACAGCCACACCTTTGTTTTTGCATTGTACCAAGCACAGAGTGTACCGAGGGAGCAGTGCACTCTGTTGTTGAGCTGAGCGCTAGTCGACTCAGCCTCTTCCTCATCCTCATCATCCACAGTCACAGCAGTGCCCATTAACGTCTCCAGGACTCTCTTCATCAAGTTCTTCAATGCTGAAATTATAAAGCATACTGTAATGATTGTACAGGACAAAAATATTATTAAACTACTAGCATTCCTATTTAAAAAGATACATTTTCTTCAAAATCAAAAGTCAAAATGATCCTTTGGGTCCCTTACTTCCACACTCTTTGGCCTGTACAGAGGCCACATGGGGAGTGGCAGACTGCTGGAGCAGATCAGACAGACTCTGGAAGGTCATGTCATGGTCCGGGACATTCACACCTACAGGCCATATCAACGGAAGATGGCAGACAAAATGTATAATTCAATGTAAGATTCATGTACATGTAAGATTCATTAAATCGGTTGTTTGGATAGTCAATAAACAAATATCACATGCAACTGCCTTTTAGAACAACATACCGAGCACAAGAGCCGCTGTGGGAATCTCACTGGCCCTCATCTGTGAAGCCCAGTCACTGTGTTGGCGAGTGGAAGAGCACTTCCTCGTGAAGTCCAGCAAGCTGTCCAAGATGTTCCTGTTGAGTTCATCCTGTAACGCCTTACATACAGCAGAAAATATAAATATGCATTTGTTGAAATGTTATTGTCTCTACCAAATTCAAACTCAGAAATTGTTTACGAGACCCTGTTTAGGGCCAACATTTTAAGGCTTTCCATCGCCTTCAGAGGGTTTTGTTCAAAAGAATGCAGCTATTTTGCCATGTCATAACAGGGTAAACACAGTTGTCACTGATAAAATGAATTATGCTCCTATTCTATCGAGTGTGTCATTCCAGTGAGCCAGCATGCATAATACCAGGTCCCTGGCCCCCCAAAATGCAACAGGGCCTTAATTAATGTTAATAAGTACACCTGTGTTTAACCTGCAATGCCATGCAGTGAAAGGGCCTACTGGGGTTGCATCTCACATCTGGTTGTTTTAGGGACACTGCTTTGGTTGTGTATAATGTCAAGATACCACCAATAGGGATTGAAATATTTCATAATATAAACTCAGTGTAATGCTTATAATGTTCGCAAATGCACCAAATAATGACACCACCATATTTGAAGAAAAAATATATTTTCTGAATGAATCCACCTCCATTTTTACACACACCATTAACTTTTAATTGTTTGTTGGTTGACCAAGATGTTGAACATGTGTTCTTACCTCTGTCTCGGTTTTAATGTTGTCCCACAGATCATAACACAGTTTGAATCGTAGCTCACTGTTCTCAGCATCTTCACAGCCATGGATGAAGTGATCCTCTGTGGAGAAAAGGCAAAAGCAAACTTGAGTGTGACGTCTGGACCTCAAGTCAGGAGGCTTTCACTTGAAACATTCACGTAACTCACCCAAACTGAGCGTGGTCTTCTTCTTCTTCTTCGCACTTGGCTTGAACACAAAGCAGCCCTGAAATATCGACGGCCATAAGTTACAGAGACAGTTAGCCGTGAACTTAAATAAAGACACTTAACTGGTGATATTGGCCATGTTGTGTCACGACTGCCATGCGAGTTTCGTGAGCTTTCTGAAGCTCCACGTTATCTACAACATGACGTCAGAATAGTACGTTACCGTTGACACAGATGAAGTAGACATCTTTATTTGTGGATAAGCGCTGCCGTCTGGATAAAAAAGAAATACGAGTGATGGAAATCTGCTTGTGCTGCGTTTAAACGAACTCGCGACTACCTCCCGCCAATGTGACGTTTACGGAAAACGTTGCATTCAGCTCATAAACGGTCACGTGCGTGTGTTCTTAGCTAAACTTGGTTAAGTTTTAAGATATCCGGCGTGATTAACGCTGTCATGAATGCATTTAAATGACTAATGCCACCTTAAAAGTTTCTGCATAATTTTGGTTTGCTTAGATTATTGCTCACCGTCGTTTTAATTGCAGTGTATGTTTTTAAAACATTGCTGCTCTTGAACACCCCCGACCCTTTAAGGGATCCCTGGTTTCCCTGTTGAGGCCTCTGCCTGCAGGTCAGCAGGTCCAAATCTGTGTCCTGTTGCAGTGTTTAATATTCATATTTAGAGATGACAAGCGTGTAAAAAGTATTCTCATTTAAACTACTAATAACGTAATGATATACACAACAGTGTACTATAAGTTATAGTATTTCCTTTTAAACATTTCTATCAGAATGCAGTTTCTTTGGCATGTTTTTAGTTATCTCATAAAAACAGGGACCTGGCCTGGGCTTTATTCTGTCCTTATTAATTAACTATATTTAGTTAGCATTATGCGTATTGTATACTGTTGGGTGTTTATAACTCTACACTTGTCTTTATGTAAGAAAAAATATTTTGCCTTTGATTTGTAGTGTTTTGAATTGTTCTGGTAAAATGATGTCATTGTATACATTTCTGGTGATTCTATGCAGATGACAAAATAAAAAAACGAAATGGTAGAAAAAAGGCATTTATTTTTAAGCAAATTAAGTCCATTAAATGTGTAATTTGTGTTAGGAAACTCAGCAGACAAGAAGATTATTTTAAATGCTCTAACGTTTTGTCTGAAACTCAACAATGATCAAGCTTATTATGACATGCTAGGCATTATTTTTCTATTTTCAATATACGAAAAACTGTGCATTAAATCCAGGAAGAATATGTGTGTGTATGTATATATATATATATAAACTGCAACACAAAAAGGTCTGCAGGCAATATTTTACAAAAAGGAACAGTAACATTTTATTGAACACTTTGTGGAAGACATGTAAATATTACAGATAGGTCTACTAGTGTTGAAAAAGGATGAAATAAATACAAACATAACTTGAAATCCCATAGGGATATATAAAAACATAGTTTTTCGTTAAAAGTCTCCATTTAGCAAAAGAAAAAAAACATCTTCAGTACTAAGCATAAATACAAACATGTTTCTAAAATCTATGCCCTATAGATTACCTGGTTATTATAACTAACATACATACTTAAAATCATCCAATACATTTTTTCATTAAGTACAAAATAGGCCATTTAATCATTAACTGCGACCATTACTGTTACCAGTTGGAAATCTGATGCATTAACAAACCATTCTGCAGCATAACTTCTCAAATCCTGAGTGAGATCGAGTTGAAAACAAAATATCGCTATGATCCGCTATAAAGCCACTTTTTTATTATGACTATGGGCTTCATGTCTTGAAGCTGTTTTAGCAAAAGATCAGCACCGTCTGAAAATGTTTTATCAACGACAATCTTGACATTGCTCACTGATTTGAGATTAAGTGGATTTCTGAAGTCAACTAGATTTTCACATCCTGTTATTTTACTTTTCATTGCAGATTTCTGTTTGTGAGTTTGTTGTCTTTTGGATGGCAGTTCAGCACTAGATTTGTCATTTAATTTGCGTTTGGAAGAGTGGGTTGACTCTGAGGTCTCCAAGAACTTAAGGAAAGAGTCCTCAAGTCCTAAAGGCTTGAAAGACCCCGGCATAACCCCGTCGTCACGTTGTTCTTGGGCTGTAGGTGTACCAGGATTTGAGTTCTCTCTTGAACTGTTAACAGTCGACCGAGTCCTAAGGGTCTGCATCCTCTCCGGACAAGCAGGTGTAGGATGAGCAGGCTTTTTGGGACGGCCTCTTTTAGTTCCTCCTTCTGTCCCTGTGGAAGCATGCGATTCTGCACTGTCATCGTTGGACAGCTTGCTGTCATCATGGCCTATTCGATCTCCAAGCTCATCTGATTTCTGCTCACTGGCCTTTTCGGCGTCATCGGGCTCCGTCTCCTCAGAAGATGAGCTTGATGCGCCTTCAGATTTGCTTGAATCTTTGAATCTGGAGCGTGAGTACTTTTTGCAGAAAATGAACTGGCTCCTGTGGTCTTCAATGTATCTCTCTGTGAGACCATGGGTTGTGTAATGTTTAAATATACTTCTTTCAGCCCGCTCCACTGCATCGCAGCCTATTATCATGCATGGGTACTGCAGTGCAGACTTCTTGGTGCACATGGCTGATGCCTCCTCATGTGATTTTAACGTAGGCTTTCCAAAACTAGTCCAGTGTTCAATGGACTTCCCTTCCTTCTTTTTAGTGTTTTTCTTCTTCATTTTGAATTTGTTTTCAACATTCTCTTTCCCATTACCGCCCGGGAAGAGCCCCATTGACTTAGTCCGTCTTCCGTCACTTGTTTTGGGATCATAAACATATTCATGCTTTTTTATTAGGTGACGTAGGAGGTTTGATTTTGTAGTGTAAACGCGGTCGCAAGTCTCAAACTCACACTTGAAAGTTTGATCCACTGAGCCGCTCTCAGAGATAGCGATTTCCTTGTGGTAATTCTTGATGTGCTCAATGTACTTTTCCACAGAGTTGAAGGGGAGTGCGCACTCTGGCCGGTCACAGTTGAAAGTCCCGATGGTCATGCTGGCCATCATGGTGGTAGCTTTGTCACGACTGAACTTGTGGAGTAAGAGGTAGTGCTGCACTAACCTTGTGATTCCCATGAACACCCTTGAGCAGTTTTTCACCTGACACCTGACTTCATCTTCTTTGTCTATGCTCTGATGGCTCTCCTGTCCATTTTCCACACTTGTCATTTCAGTGTCGGGTTCAGGTTTGCTCGTGGGCAGGGATGCCTGATGCATGGCCCTGTAATGTAGAATCAAATTTTGCTGGATGGTGAATGCAGCAGTGCATCCTTCATGAACACAGCGATATGGTCTATATGGACTGTAGGCGTCTGTTTCACACATTTTGAGGCTCAACCTTTTCAGAGCTTTCTCTTTCCTCTGGGCTTCATCCTTCGTTGGTGTGTTTTTGGAGCTGCTGGGTTTCTCTGGGGAGGATGAAGCAGATGCAGTAGAAGGACTGGACATTGGCTCCACTTTGCTAAAGGATGCATCTGATCGTCCGTGCTGCTTCTTTGTTTTGCCAACTGGACTGAGTTTCTCTTGCCCACTGGATTTCTGCTTCACATCTGGACTCTTGTTTACAACAGCCCCTTTAGGTTGCTCTGGGGCTCTTTCGTGACCTGATGGTTCCACTTCACAGAACGACCTCTCAGTCATATAGTTTTGAGGTGGTGGTAGTTGTGCAACAGTTGATACTTCAGGCATGAAGCCCTCTTTAACTGCATCTCCAGGTGAAGTCATTCGAGGAACTTGAGGATTGTTCTCATTGTCTGTTTGAGGTCCAATTGCAATGTCAAGCGGTTCTTGTTTGATAGCAGGTAATACAACAGCAGACTGTGTTGTGTGACTGGAATTGGCGTCAGTGGTCACACGGCTAATAAACACGTCATCTTTGTTCAGTCTAAATGCACGCCTGTTTCGAGCACTGATCTTTAGCTTCTGTATGTCTGCCTTAGACAATCGGTGGACTTTTTCATAGTGAATTCTCAAACCTGTCGTTCTCGTGAAGGTTTTGGGGCAAATCTGACAAGGATATGGAGAGAGTTTGGATGGGGTTTTTTTCAGATCTTCAATCATTTCATGAGTATAATCATGCATTTTAGTTAAGTGTTTGAATAACGCCTCCTTTGTCATGAATGAGTACTCACACTCATCCTGGTCACATTTAAAAGGTTTGGGGATCTTTTCGGGGGGCTTGTCATCACTTTTACTCAGAATCTTACTTTTTTCGATGCCATGGGCTGTGTCACAATGACTGACATTTTGCTCCAACAACAGAGCACTCCGCATCTTCACTTGTGCAGCCTCAATCAAATCCAGCCTTTGAAAGGCATGTGATATTTCCATCAAGTGATCCTCTTGATGATGTACAGCGAGTGCTGGATTAGCCAAATCTCCAGCCTTCTGTTCCTGGTTTTCAGGGGAAACGCATATGGAGTTTGAACAGTCCATTATATTTGTATTGTGGGGCTCCTGTTTCAACACCATGGGTGAAGTCAAAGTGGTCAGGCTACAAGATTCCTGTGAGAAATCCCCATTTGACATGTTGAATAGTGCTCCGTTAGTATCAGGGACAGTGGGGTCATTTAGAAAATCAAGAAAAGATGATGGAAGATCAGCGGTTAGGTCAATTTCCTCTACAGGTCTGCACTGGGATCGTTTAGACAAGTGACCTCCGAGAGACTTGGTGCTTGTGAACTCTCTGAAGCATCTCCTGCAGATGACCTTGCCGTCCTTAATGATGGCTGGCCATTTGGTTCTCTTGCTCAACCTGCCGCGTTTTCCTTTCTGAATGTCAGGATCACCGACCTTCTCATCTGCCGTGGTAGCCTCACAGTCAGCACTGGGACAGTCCTCTTCGTAAGGGAAATCTGTATGAATGACACTGTTTGGACTGAGCATGCCATCCACAGAGTTGTCCATCTGTTCATAACACGGAGTGGACACGTTCTCCGTTTTGATGATGTCATGTGGAGCTTTTAATGCAACTTGGGCCTCTGGGCTCAGACATTTCATGGGAATATCAACTGACGAGTCTTGAGTAAGACAAGAGTTTTCACTCTGGGAATATGGAGTCTGGTAACTTCCTTCAGGGAGGCTATCAAATGTTGAGATACTGTTTCCATTCTCTAACTGGCTCGTCATACTTGCACTGCTTCTCCCCACATCCTCGCTGTCGCCACTGCCCTCTGGATGCATTAATCCATACTGATTTCCTCCATTAGGTATTTGCGCTCCATTGTCAAGCATCAGAGAACTGGACACATACTGAGACATCAAACTTGAAACTGAAGGAGCTTGTGACACAGAGGGCCCATGTATAGCTGCCATTGAATGATCTCTATCAGACGGGAGAGATGCTGTGGTTTGACAAGAGTCTGCCTGCCATTGAGGATAGCTCCGAGGGGGGTACTCATTCATGTTGAAGGCATCTGGATAGCAGTTATTCATCTGAGGCGAAGACCATGACTGTGACATGTCTGACTGCATCATTTCGGAGGAATTATTTGGATTTCCCCATGATGGGTACAGTGTGGGGTTCACCATTGGAGTGATAGGCACAGGCTCCATTGATCCAGGATAACACTGGGCAGGTGAGGTTGAAGATCCCATTGAGTAATCCATTTGCTGCATCCCAGGTTTGTTGCATAGTATTCCTGGCTGATTTGACGGCCTGTTACCCTGGTTCTGAGACTGACTAGGCGAAGTGAGCCCACTCGGTGCCTTTTTTGCTGTAATTTTGGCTACTTTGTTATACTTCTTTGCCAATTTCCAATCTTCAAATATTTCAGGGTGTTGCTTTTTCACATGCCTGGACAGACTTTTGTTTGTACTGTATGCTCTTGTACAGTCATTGTATGGGCAGCAATGTAGGTTCTCGTCATTGCCAGCAGCTACAGCAGGCAAGCTGGAAGGATATCCTTGCAGTGAACAAGGAATTTCTGTCTTGATTTGACTTGGAGAAATTATTTGTGGAATCACTTTTGTGATTTCAGTGTCTTGTACATTATTAAGCCCCTCTCCCTGTTGACTTGCCATAGGGTTTGTTGCACTTAGTACAGGATTTACTGGAGGGGTCTCACCATGCCCAGCCACTTTAGGGTGTGCATGAGGAGCCTCCGGTGTGGGTTTCACATCAGAAGGTGCTGGAGTGGGGTTGGTTAGCGGAGTGTAGCATTTCTCTGGTTCTGTGATTTCAGCATTTCCCACAGAATTCAGCATGCTTTCAATCGAGTGTTTCACTCTCACAGGAATAGGTTCTTTAGCAAGATCAAGTAATCTGCATGGTGATGAGTTCGTTGACTTTGATGCCTCCATCTCGATGCAGACAACTGCAGAACAGGTGTTTTCATTGCTCTGGGTGCCCTCGGGTGGTGGTTCTACATTTGCAGTATCAGGAGGGTTTTGATTTGTGCTAGGAAAACTGTTAACTGCATTGTTTGTACTGTGGTTCTCTTGGTGAGACAAGAATTGAGACTGTGAGTAGAATATTTTGTCACAGTTTTCTGTTTGGCAGGTGTAAGTAAGGTAATGCTGAGCCTCGTGGTCATACAACAGGTAGGCCTCGCTGAAAACTTGGCCACAGTTAGGGAACATGCACTGGGCCTTAAATTCAGGATGCGTTTTTCTATGCATTAGAAGCTCAGAATTGGAGTTAAAGTTGGCCTTGCAATCCAACTGTATGCAGATGTAGGGTTTGCTGCCACAGTGCATCTGCAAATGATCATTAAGATGTCTGACATTTACAAATTGCCGTCTGCAATACTGGCACACCACTTTCTGTTTTTGTATCTCTAAAAACCTCATGGCCTCTTCGTCGTCCTTGTGAGATCTGACGTGAGCCATGAGGTTACGGAAAAACTTGAAAGCCTTGGAACAGTTTTTGACAGGACAGAAACAGTCTTGACTTATATGTGTGTCAGAAGTAGTTTGTTCGATCTTAACAGGAGCCATCAATTGGTCGCCAATATGAGATTCAATTTTAACAGGACTAATGCTCACCTTGGCAGCAACTTTTGACATGTTTGATGGACTTTTAGGGGACTGAGGTGGTTTGGTTACCTTCCGAGCAGCTTTCATTGCAGCTAGTCTCTCTTTGCAAGATTGCTTTACATGTGATGCTACATGTGGCTCTAAAATCTCCCTAGTTTCAAAACTGTCAGCACAAATTGGACAAAGATATACTCCGTCTTTGAAGTGCTTCTGCGCATGGCGAACAATTCTGTGACCCAAGAACTCCTTGTCACACAAAACACAATACTGCATGTAGGCTCGCCAATTTCGGAACCGGGCAGACACAAAACCCTGCTCCCGAAGTTTTTTAGCTTCTCTGTTTTTTTCTCTTTCATCCGTGATTTCATTGAGTTCATTTGTAGTGGTTAGCAGAAAATCCTCCAAGTCTCTGTATTCAGGGAGTTTGCCAAGTGCACTTTCCACCTCTTGGTCATCTGTGTCATTGAGTGTGTCAATAGATGACACAATAGCTGCCTCCTCTCCCATCAGTGCCAAGCAGTTGCGTTTCAGTGTTTTCCAGTCCCAGAACTCTGGATCAAAAGGCCACTGTGTCTTGAAGGCCAGCAATAACTCGCAACGTAATGAATTGGGCACTGGTAGACTCTCGTCCTCCTCAGGCTTTTGGTCGGGTTCGTTGTACAGGGACTCCACAGCATAATACGAGTCAACGGTAGGCTGGAGAAGGAACTCTGTCAACTGGCATGCACGCTTAACCTCAAGATCAGTTGGCAAGAGGCAGGAAATAGTCTTGCACATGGTGGACTTGCTATCTTTATGGTCACTGGATGTCATTTTCAGAGCTTGAATGCACATTTCTACGCACACTGGAAGCCCCACCTCTCCAACCTACGGAAATACAAAAGAAACATAAATGCCAAAGGTTTTATTATAGGGCCCATTTAACAGATCTAGTATTGTTGCCATTGTTTGCATGAATGGTTATGTGTAATGGTTCCGCTATCAGCTACAAACGTGTAGACTATTTATCTTACCTCGTTTTGGATTACTTTGATTAGGAACAGAATATGACAGACGCTTCTACAGAGAAGAGCCATCGCTTTGCCGTGTCCGAGAAATACATCAGATGACGACTCTAAACGCATAAGTAGCTTACTCCAGAACAGTGTGAGCTCCCTGCAAAACATCACAAACACAACTGTTAGAAACAACTAACGATGATTTTCATTACTGATAAATCTTTCAATTATTTTTCTGATTACTCCATTTAAAATATATAAATTCAGATTGCCACAAATCTAAAAGTGTACTGCATAGTTTTACCTTCAACTGTTGCTGTATTAAAGAGATTAAAGAGTTTGAGTCATTCATTCACAGTTGGCCTATCTTTCCACAAGTACTAAGCTATTAAGAGACATTAACAGTCAAACATAGTCTGCCTTAGCAATATGCTCAACAGTGAGGGTATCTTTGTGCATATGGTTGTAAGATATTGCTTTAGGTTGGATAAAAGTAAGTGCGCCAAGACTACTAATTTGAAACAAACAGGAACCCTCACCAGGCACAATAAACATCTCCTTGAAGTAGCTGTCGCTTGAGAAAGGCAGAACATAAGCAGAGAGCTCCTTTCTCATCGCCCTCTGACTCCAAGTTGCAAATCATTTCAAGAGCATCTTTACAGTCTATTGATGCAATCTGTTCGGAATAAGAAGAAAAAAAATCAGATGTGAACATATTGACTTTGAGTGTACAATTAACTTTGTTACACTGTGTAATTTCTTACCTCTTCCATCAGCTGCTCCTGACTTTTTGTCATGCAGATGCAAAGCAAGTAGGTTTGCTTGAAGCTTCCTTTTCCTTCATATCCCGGATACTCTGAGCACATTTTTGCGAGTACAGCAGCTTTATCAACACTCTCCACTTTGATTAGATGCTTTATCCTCATGTTCAGAAGCGTGGCACCTTCCAACTCAAGATACTCATGAACTACGAAACAAACAGTTTAAAAAGACAGAGACAAAAGGTAAGAAACTCCTCACAAGTATAATACACACATTGAACAATTATAATTTCATGTAACTACAGATGTGCAAGTCAGCGCAGAGCATCCTCAAACCCAATAAGAACTGACCTTGCTCAGTTTGAGGGATTTGATTGGACAGGATGCTGCTCAGTGTGTTGTTAGACCAGACGCCATCCTGTTGCGCCATAGCTGAGAGCAGGCAAAGCTGTGTGCTCCCACTTTCTTGTAAGAGGCTGTGTGCCAACTGCAACAGAAGAACAATAAAGATGTATTAACCAAATTAATAAAGCTTTAAGTGAGTCATAATTACCGTTAGACATGCTACTGTGGTGAATGTGTCACCATTCAACAGTTAATATTTCTTGAAAAGCAGCAGTGAACAGAACATTTCATGAAATGTCATTTGTGTAAAGAGATTCTCACAGATTCAAACATTCCGCTCATATGTTTTTACTACTTTTCAATGATGAGCTAAACCAAATGCATTCCAATAACTAAACAACTTTCTTTGCTTATCACTGCAAAGATAAGCCTCAGAAAAAGTCCCTGGGAATACTGACCTTCATCGAGGACTGAAACTCCTCCCATAAGGCACCAGGGATATGCTGGGGCATTAAGAGCAGCAG
Source organism: Cottus gobio (assembly GCA_023566465.1). Classification (NCBI taxonomy): domain Eukaryota; kingdom Metazoa; phylum Chordata; class Actinopteri; order Perciformes; family Cottidae; genus Cottus; species Cottus gobio. The sequence continues at coordinate 10,521,607 of CM042228.1, forward strand.
CTCCGCACAGCTCCTGTGAATCCAACAGTCATTTGGTAAAGCCACATTTAGGTCAAGGCTGTGCACACACACGCCACAAATTAAGGGGAGACGTACATTACAAGAAGAACTATTCATAAAGTGAACAGTGAAGTCAGTGTGTCATTTTGGAAATATTATAAAGATGAACAGGTGCAAATCAAAAGCAGTGAAACACTTTACTTGCATGGATCAATATACGTAGGTGTAGGTGTTATTGAATAGAAAACTGTGGTTTTTCATATGGTAGTAATGAAAAACAGGTCAGAGGGATTGGATGAGTAATTGGGATCAATAATTTACCAAAAAAGTAACAACCGTGACAATATTAATTGTTGCCTCTGTGTTTGTGTGTGCAAAGTATAGTCTGTAGATCATCCCAAATATGTCAAAGCTCCAAAAGAGCTAGCCTACATTTCTATTTCAATTACAGCCTCAAGGACTTTGCTTCGAGAGTACATTGTGTAAAGAGCGGTCTAGTTCCTGTATACTGTTTGAATAGCATTTCAAATCTTTTCATATCTAAATTTAATTTGGGATTGGTGTGTTGTATTTTATTCTCATTGTCAAATATTGTGCATCTTTCGTGGAAGATCACTGTCTTTCTTGCATTCACTATTGAGGAGCCAGCCAAAGGCACAACTACACCAGTGGAACTGCAGAGCAAATGTTAGGTCTAATGTCATGTGTACATCCAAAACCCGTAACCCATTCTTTGCCACATCAACTTTAAGATACAACAGGAAAGACTCAATGCAGATGATTTAACATGTATACAATTTGAACATTATTATTATGAACGTTACATTAATGTGTAACTAGCAACTATCAAGTTCATAAGGAAAATGCTATTAGGAAGAATAACATTATAATGCAGAATTATGGTAAATCTAATTTCCAATGACACCCATGTCAGAGTTCATACTCACAGTGCTAACTTTTCAAGTAGGAGTGGCACGTTTTCACATTCGGAGGAGAGACAGGAAGCGGCCTTAGCAAAGCTGAGGATGGCCACAGTGTAGACCTCCAATAAAGGCAGTGGATCCTCATCAGTTTTCCAACGGCCAGCATTTTCCACAAGGACCTGGAAAACAGAAAAATACTCTAATTACAATAAAGCCACTGATAGAGTCATTGTTTTTTTTTTATAGGGCATCCTAGTATAGTGTTTGTATAGGGTAAAATACTGTTTTACCCTGCTAGCAGCAGGGCAACAAAAGATTTGGATAATGGAAAAAGATAAAACATGTTTGTAAAATCAAACCATGTGTATTTAAATCCCTAATGTATTTCTTGACCACTAAAACAATTAGTCCTCCATCAAGCAAAACATGCAGAGCATCTTCTGTTTCCAGCTTTTCAAATGTGAGGATGGTTACTTTCCTCTATTTTAAAAAAATCATTTTAAATTATACATTTATTTATTTTTGGCAACTGGCAACCAATTTGGAGAAAAAATGGCAACCCAAATTGCTAGAAAAGATTCACTGTTGTCTTACATTTGGTAAATACTCAATTATTTATTAAACTTGCAGATTAATCAATAATCAAAATATTATTTAGGCTTACAAGCATGCATTTCTTATTTTTTCTTCTCTTTTTGTCCTTGTTTATGTTTATACTTTCTAAACGCAGCAGTTGTGTAATTACATATTGACAAATAATGCTTAGTGTTACTCTTTGATCAATAAGAGCCTAGACAACTTTGGCCTTGGTAGTAAGGACAACATGTATGCTTCATAATAATGACAGTATAAAATCAAACAAATGTTTAGTGAGAAAAGAACAATCTAATTATTCTGTTCTCGGACTAAATATATAGATGTGATTGCATGTAAAAAGGTCAATCTTTAACTTTGTGGTTTTGCTTTAATTAAAAAAAAAAAAAGACAACTAACTTATTGGTGAAGAAAAAAGTCACACCCTAAGAAAAACGATGTTATTATATACGGATTACATAATACAGCCACGATGTAGACACCTAAGACAATAAAGCACCAAAGTTATGCGTGGCTTTGCAAACTTTTGTATCCTCCCCTTTTCTTCCTTATGACCCAGCTCAAGTAACGCCTCACCTTCATCAATGAAAACTCCCTCCATTTCTTCCACACACAAATATGCATAGACACCCATGAATGCCTCCATCCTTCCTCCCTACAACCAGACTCTTGCGAGATAAATCTCCATCATGACTTGAACTGACCCAAACTACCACTTGCAGCCCGAGGCTCGTCCCCTTTTGCTCAAATACCGTTTAAGTTGAATGAAATCCTCACCGCCGTTTAATGCGATATAGAAACCAAACCAATAACCCCAAACTCATTTGGTGCAATGAGAGCCATCCTTGCTGTATCAGTAGGATAGCAGCTAAATGGAGACCTCGCATGATAATTTCGTGGCCAGGGCAAATTAATGAGGTGGATGTGTAATGGAGTCAGTGACCACTGCCACACTTTCCCTTTTAAATCACTGTCTTAGTCAGCTGCAGGCGGATCGGCGGCTATAACATTGACATCAACCCCGCATCTTTCGCTGGTGCTGTCTATAAGGCTGTAATAAACATCCCGCTAGTGCGGTTAGCTGGATTAATTAGTGCAAAAGGCCTGGGTTAGCACCTTGGAAAAAAAGCATTGATCTTTCCGTACAATAAAACAGCTTTCCCAAAGTAACCCCCTTTTTACACCAAGCGGAAATCTAAACCAGCGAGCAAATGCAGCGTTATAAAGTTTGAATAATATTTTCGACGGGGAACACAGACGCATAATTCAGTGCATTTCAATGCAATCGCCTCGAAAAATCTCGCTAACGTAGCTACCCATTTTTTTTGCACAGCATGACCACTGCACAGGACAGGGGGACCCTGCATACCAGCTAGCAACATTCATCTGCCATTAGCTATCTGGCCTGGAAAATACGAGTAATACGTGCACGGCGCGCACACATTGGCTTGACTCGGCGCCGCGTGGATAGTGAGACTTTGCAAATAAGTTCATGCCACAGACACACATCCTTGAAATAATGGCGGAAAATCACGGAGGAGTTTTTTTCCCCATCTCGAAATGCCAGGAAGCTAGCCAGGCAGCTAGCGCCATAGCTACATTGTTGTAGCAAACGTAGACGCGCATCCTCGGCCAGGAAGCCAGAGGGGCTGCAGGCTGCCCGGGATGAGCAGCAGGAGAGCGGGCTAACCTGGCAAAACTCCTGGCAGAAATGCAGAGAGGCTTCCAACGGAGACTGCGAGCTCTCTTTCAAAGCTGTGGTCAGACCCTGGAACCGCTCTCGGAGCTCCTCGAGAGCTTTCCGTGTGTCATATTCCTTCTCTGTCTCCCCCTCCGCCATCTTCACAACAATCACGACCGCGTACGCACAGATGTTACGCTGCCAGACTCGCACACGCACGCGCACGCAGAGGGGGAAGGGAGAGCACACAGTGTGCTCCACATACACATACCCCTGATGTCAACAAAGCATCCATGGCCTTACAGTGATCACACTCTGCACACAGACTGGACGTGAAATGTTTACTTAACAGCTCGTCTGAGAATGATTGGACTGCTGGATTCCCCTGCCTCCATGCTATTACCATCCATGCAAAGACACTGCAGGTCAGCTATGACCTCCAGGCACAGCATCCTTCGACAAACAACCTCAAACATGAAGCGACCTCTATTATATTCTCCTTGTTAAACTCCTTGTTAATTACCCGGCATGAAAAGGCAACATGTAACTTAGCATGTGGGTCAATAAGTGGCATTAAGGCATTATGATTATGTTTGTAAATTATAGGGAGCATAACAAAAACGAGTGATGCCGAAATACACCTGGTAGTACCTTCCGTCGCAAACTAAAAACATATCTTTTCCGACTATACCTTGAATAAAGGATGTAGCACTATAGTAGCACTGGAATGGCTCTTACTGATAGCACTTTGTAGTCGAACCTTTGACGAAATTGTACCTTCTTGATTCTTGCTGTTCTGATTCTTGTTTGTAACCGTAGAATGCACTTATTGTAAGTCGCTTTGGATAAAAGCGTCAGCTAAATGACATGTAATGTAATGTAATGTACTTCTTCTTGAAGTTTCAATACAAATGTGGCTTAATTATCTACACACTATAAATTAATTAAGAATTCAGTTTTAAAAGGATTTTAATTGAAAAGTTTTTAGTCATATCACACAATCTCCAGCAGATGAGATTTTTGCAATTGACAAGTTTGAAATCACCATAACTTTTCCTTTTTGGGGCTTTTCAATGACTTCTCAAATTTAAGTTCTGGTCAGCTACTTAATATATATTTTGGCTTCCACTTCTGATTTCACAATCTTGTTATCAACTTCAAATCCAAATGTCCCTTTCAGACAGTTACTTTCATTAATATTCTCACATTTAATTGCTTTAGTCGACACAGGTGTCCAAAGTAACTTAGCGATTTGTAACACACACGTCACAATCCCATGCATTTCACTGAAGGAGACATTCATGAAAATGCAACATTTTGGTTGCACATTTTAATTGCTTTTCAATCTACAATTAATCATTAACATATATCAATGCAAATATAGGCTAATTACACGACACAAAATTGCTACAAACATATTATCTGGCAACATCTGAACAGACATTTACAACATAAATGAGCGAGTGCAAATTAAAAGAAACACAATTCATTGTCAAGCTGAGTGCCGGAGAATGGTCTCCAGTTCCCATCTTCATATCTTGTGAAAATAGCAGGTGCTGCAGTGGCACTCTGTGTGGTTTCTCACATCTATGGGGCCCACCGCCATCTGAAAGAGGCACAGATGAGGAGACACAAGAGTGATTATTAACAAACTCAATAGACAGCAGTTTGTGTAAATTCAAAATGCTCTTTTTAGCGATGTGCGCAGAACTCAGACTAAAACAGCAAACCAAATTAATACCAAACATCTGTAAAATTAATAGAGGTTATCAGGTCCTTTTAATGTAAAACAATATAAATGGAAATATATGTACAATTATTGCTTTTTAAGTTCTACTTAAGTTAAAGTGTATTCTAGTGTATTAGTCGATTATTAAGTATTATTAGCGAAATGTTCATTTTAGTCACATTAGACAGGGGTCTGTCAAGTATATTAAACAAATGTGACCCTATCCTAATAAGTCAAGTATTGAATAATTGTACCTCTTTGAATGTCAAACAGTGAGCCATTTAAGACGTTTGATGGTACATGTCTCTTTGGTAAAACTGCAAAATGACTAATAGGTTTCTTAAACATGACAAGTTTTGCCCCAAGTACACTATATTTTAATAGGAGAGGATGGGGAACCACTTTTTTCTTTACAAATACAATGTGAGCGTGTTTTTTTTTCTGTTACACAACATTTTCCTCAGAATTGTGGAGTTGAAGTATAAAACATACAATTGAATGATTTAACATATACCTCAAAATTTAACTCAATTAAATGTACTTAGATTATTTCCACTACATGACCAAATCCACAGAAATATCCCGGAACTGATCTAAACAAAAATCCTAAAAACTATAGATCTATAAATTAGAATTTAGACAAAAAAGTTTGACAATAATATTCTCGACTATTTCCAACATGCAGCCTTTTGTTTCAGAGTATTCAATTTGCAGATTTGGGGAAATATTTAGTCATAAGCCTATAGTTTCCCACTTACACCCATTTGCCATCTACCATGTTTAGTAATAAGCACAGCATATAAAGAAAAGTTTTGTCTGTACCTGTACTTGTACCTTGTAGCTGTGCTTTGCGACACAGCATGTTGCCTCCGAGGTGATGTTCTTTGGGTTCGTCATTGTCTTCATGGTCTTGAGAGGTGTCGGGTACGCTCTGGAGAAGCAGCAGCCGCTACACTGGTAGATCGGAGGGTCCTTCGAGAAATAATTGTTCCTCTTCAGTGTGCACTCCTCACAGCTCGCTGGAGAAAGACGAGACTATTGATCATCGACAGCTCGTTATACAGGGACATTTGAGATCTGAGATTAAAAGCACAGTGTACAATCTTTGTGATGAGAGATGAATACAATCCAATGGTGCTAATCTACTGAAGTAAATCCATGGTTTGTGTATAGATTTCAGATGTGAGTACTTAGGACTTGAAATAAAATGACATCTTACGGTTTGAAGAATCTGCTATGTAAATAAGAAAAGATAACAGAAGCAGAGACAGTCCAGCGGATTTCACCGAGCCCATCGTGGTTACCTAATGATACAGAGACAAAATAAAATGGTTAATCAATGGTCTTTTGAATCGAAGCATGAGTAACTCAGAGACAGAGTTTTTTATTACCGTGTTGAAAGAAAGTTTCTCCTTCATTGTGCATCTGTGCAGGACGGCTTTTTATTGACGACTTCTGCTTCCCTTCAATGTCGTTTTATACCATGTCCCTCAGTCTGTGGCCACTTCCTGGATTAGATGAACCCTACCAACCTTATCAACGATCTCATTGACTCACTGGCCACTTTGCTACCTTTCTCATAATCCCCTTAAAGGACAAAATGATAAGAACCAATCGTGGAAAGTCAAAACATACTTCCATCAACCTTCCATCCTGACTATGGATGCTGCATTTAATCCCTGGGTTTTTGTTAACTGGGGGATGTTATTATTTGTCTCAGCAAAGGGGGGTCATTAGTTGAGTTTCGGATTAATGCAGAAAGACCAACTGTTGGCTGTTTTATAATTTTCAAAGCAATGTCCTCACTGCATCTTCACTCAGTAGTTGGATAAATGTATCTCTTCATTGTTCATAATGGCATTATTGTCTATATTGTCAAAATGTTTCCCATGACAATGAATGACAAGGCCTGCCATTTTCAAAAATTAATTTAAATGTATTAATTGATTAATCGATTAGTCAATAGTCAAAACATTTTAGTTAATTGATAAATTGTCAGATTGACTTTTGTTTTTTTTAGCCCAAAAAAAGTGAAACATGTTAAATATCCTGTGGTTCCAACTTCTCAAATGTGATGATTTGCCGATTTTCTTTGTCTCTTTTGGTCAGACAAAACAAGATATTTGATGATATGTGTGTGTTTTTTTATAGACTAAACAATTAATCATTAAATTGCTTTTTTGTGTGCACAATAACCATAATGAAAGTTATTATTCTATGTATGTTATGCATGCCCTACATGCAGTCTGACGTTGGATACTGTACATTGTGTAATACACATTAGTTCCCTGTTACACAATCACTAGTGTTTAAAAATGGAATGCTGCCTTGCATCTTATTTCTTCACAAATTTCATTAAAACAAATATTAATATTAAATCTAATTAAACTTCAATAAAACATCACAGCAATCATATTTTTTTGGTGTATTCTTTTCATCCATATAGTTTTATATTGAGGCAACACTCGTTTGGATAGAAGAAGTTATGAATAAATGGAGAGATATCTGATAGTTGTTTAGGAGTCTCCATCTGTCCGCCTCCCACATCTGAAATGTCAAGGATGAATATGAATTGATCTTGTATTTCATCTGTCTGTTTACTTAAGTATCCATGTCCTGTGTCCTTGGTTGTGCTGGTGATAAATCCGTGGCCTACTCGTAATTCAATAAGTGTTGAAGACGAGATGTTTCAAATCACAGAGATGTTTAAAGCAGTTTTTTTGGCTTTGATCACAGCATTGGTAACAAATGTTTTGTACATAATAATGTAATAACTAGAATTAAATCTAATTCATAGCAACCAATATCTTGTGCATACACAAGTACGTTTATTGACGACAATAAAATATAAACTAGTACAATTATTTGAGTACATTGGTCTATTTACTACTGAAAAATATATGTTTAAGAAATCTCAAACATCAACCCATAAATATGTGTAAAATCACATTTGCCATGATCTGACACGTTTTAATCAAATAAAAACCACACAAGGCTATTTGCAGAAGTGTCTAAAATAATCATGGACCTGACTGATGAATTAATTGAGCTGTGTAAGATGTCTAAGACAGACGAGAGACGAGATGCTATGAGAAATAGAAGAGAGTGCTGCTGTACATTCAAGCCCAACAACAGTTCACTGACAAAAAGGCAACCATGTGAGAATAAAAGCGCAGAGGATTAGTTTGAGGCCATGAGCAACATCCCTCTCTTGAATTCTGGCATTGGCCTGCTTCATGGCCTCCTGATTTATAAAATAAGGAGTGGTGCTGAGTTTCTTATGTTCTGCATGGCTCAGACTCAAGCTACAGTGATCTGGCTGGATGAGGATGAGAATCACAGAGATGTGGAAAGCCCCAGGTGTAGAGTACATTCTGCAGCCTACAGTCACGCTCGGTGAAATACTAGTCAGATATATTCTCAGGGGCTCCGGTGTCGACGCTGTCACTGTTGCTGCAGAGGAGATAGAATGGGAGACACAGTGAGGTTAGCAGGTCATGTCTCAGACAGGCTCAGTTCAAAGCCACGGTGCTCTCAATTATATTAATAAGTCAGGGACAGCCGACAACAAGTGAAGAAACTAGCTGAGACCTGTAGTTTTCTTGGCTATGATACAAATGAGAATATTTGGTGTAGCAGTAAAGAGAATGATCGATATCAAGACCAAGCATATTAACAACTTAAAATATAAATTAAATTAAAGGATTGTAAAGCGGAGAGTCACAGCAGGCTGACTTTGGTATATTTAAAGTATATTCGGTATGTTAAACAACCAGAAGATACCCATTTGATACAAAAATGTTGCACTCTGAACCAGAACAAAAATTAATCGTATTTGCTCCATCTACAACAAAATAATTTTCTTCTAAAAAAATATTTTTTCCCCTCAAAGCAAATTACCATTTTGATGAACTTGAATAACAATGTATCTGAGTAAGTACACAGCGTGCAGGTGGGCATACACGTTTATCCTCTTTTATAGACACAAGAGCCAGGATGGTACATCGCTAAAAGGAATACAAAGACTGAAAGGGATGAACTGAGGTTTTGCTAGGTAGTTCAGCGGTAAGATCATTTTGTCTGCAACAGTCTCTCCACACGGTGGCATGAGAGATCTGCAACAGGCTTGTATGTACAGTTATGGGTCATTTATCTTATTCAAGAGCCATAAAATAGTGGCTCTGCTGCATCAGAGGCTCTCATACGGGTAACAGAAACAAAGCAGCCATTGCCAGAGACAGACCAATAATGCTTAGTCCTTCTTATAGTGAGTAGTAGAGCTCTTTTTACATGATTATCTTTGTATTACTGAATATTAGCTGACTTCAAAAACTGGATCTTCATTTGACATTTTACGACAAAAAAAGTTTTTACTTTATTCTTTTAGCGGTTCAGGGCTAATCCCTGAAAACGTACAGAAGACCACTTCCACAGTCTCAGCCCCTGCTGTATATTGTTTTAAAGCTGAATACAAAACTGTGTGAAGCAGCTTTTCTTTTACTCAAATATCTGTCTGAGCTTTGTTTGTTCTCTGAGGAATTTCACAAACATGAGCAATATACTTGTAGACTTTTTCTTGTTTAACAGCCTATGGATAGGACAAGGAAGACAAAGCAAAGTGTCAGGAAGTATTGATTAGTTTTGATAACAGTGACCTTTGTTATGCTTTGTTATTGTTCTTTTTTATCCATCTTATCTTGTGACATTCAAAATGTTTTTGTTGCACCAGGAAATCATTCTCTTGCTCTGTTCCTCAACAGCTGCGTAAATTATTCCTCAAAATATTCCAGCCATCATCCTTCAGCTGTTAATGCCCTACCTGTGGGAGTTGTTGGAGTCAGTTACCTACTAAAGTTGTATTGTTTCAGCCATGAGCCAAACATTAAATCCATGATTCACTCTAGCTGTGATGAAAATAGCAGATAGACAAATCTCATACTGTGCATTGTATTGTCACTGCAATGTATTTGTATTTGAAAGAATTGTCAAGGATCAACGCTAACATGTACTTTTCATTACTCGTAGTAAGGCATGTATTAACCTGTCCAAATATGTGAACCCAGAAATTGCAATTTAAGAATTTGACTAGTTTTTTGACTTGCAATTTTGCAATTGATTCTCACTTTCAAACACATAATAAGAACAAATAACATTGTTTAAGAACTAGATTTTCTGAAATAAACATAGATGTATGTACCAACTTTTAAATTGGATTGAAATGCACAGACAATGCCAAGTACAACGTTTCTTTCCTGCCATAATGTTGCAGTGAATCTTTTACCAAACCAATAAAAACTGGCGTAACATAAATAAATAAAACTCTTTAGTAGTGCAAACCATTGCACCTGATGTTGTCTCTGTTGTATCAAATACATAATCTGTCTATGTCTATACACATACTCTGACCTATTATTTTGTTCATGGAGAAGATGAGTGTTTAATCAATGAGAGGAGTGACACAGTGTGGTGGAAAGTGGGATCTCCCTCCCTACTTCCAGTCAAGCACTGACATATTGTCAGACCTGAAGCCCACGAGTTGGTCTGTTAATGTCACACACCTTGTTTTAGATTTAAATATATGAGGACTGGCATTTCATAGCCTACAATTTTACCCCAAAATAGAGATTCTCTCTCAAATATGTTGTTATTGTTATTATTAGTGTTAGTAGAAGTAGTGGTAGTAGTATTGGTGGTGGTATGTTATTAATACATTATTAATGATAGGCTAATGTATTTCATTGTTACACTTCCTTGTTTTATTTCATTAGTGTTAACCTATATTTAAGTTAAATGTTTAGTTGCTGTACAAAAGCTTTTCACTGTTCTTTTCGTCAGCACTATTAACTAACCCCTCAAATAAATAGTACTACTGTTGTCGTGAAATTACTCGTCGTTAGGCATCGTTAGTAGTTATGATGGATGCGTTGAATGACCTGCTGCTCCTCTGTAAAATGCATACACGGCAAGCCCGTGCAGGGCTGTCCAAGAAACCCCTTCGATGAGACAAAACTCGAGGCGTGAACGTGGCAGCCATTTTACATCATCAAGAGTGAATGACTGAAGCCGGATCAGTGCCGGGAGTTTTACACTTTTTCTGTCTTTTAAATATCACATTTATCTTCCTAAATAATCAACACCATACACGTTGGTGATCCAGCGGCAGGTAGGGCGAATGCTACTATTTGGTCGCGTTATTGTTGCTTAATTTATTGCTAAAAAGGTCTGAATCGTTCGGCGCTGTTTCAAACAATGTGGGAACTGGTGTTGGTTGGGAACGACTTCTCCAGACCGGCTTTTTGAAAATGGACTCTTCCTATATGGCGGCACGTTGACAAACCACGCGTCTAGCAGGCTAAACACCTAGGCCTCGCTCAATCGAATTACTTATACAAGCGATACTTTAGTCAACTGGTGAAGTCCTTGGCGACAAACGCTGTTGTAACAATGGCCTCGCCGAAATCCCGTTCGAGTTAGCATGCTAGCTTAAGCTAGCCTATTTTGACAGATCACGGAATTGACACGCTCATTGTCATCGTGTGCTAACGGCAGCTAGCTAGCTGGTGAAAGCCTGCCAATAAATTGCTTTCCCGCGTAACTACCGTACAAGCTGACGTACCCCTTGCCTAGCGTTTTACGATAATCAACGCAGATGCACTCATAGCAGATGCAAATTAGCGCGTCTTGTTATTGTCCCGCTGAAGGTTCATAGTTGGCTCGATAGCTGTAACGTTAGCTGTGCAAACTAGCCCGCTAGCTAGCTAGCCAGCCACAACGTGTGCGAGCCAGTCTCCTCCCCGCTAACGTTAAATCTAACGTTATCATACACAGCCGTTGAAACTCATTTATTCATATTTTTTTTTTCTTCTTTCAAACCCGATATTGAGTTGCACGATACGTTCACGTTATAGTTACTTTTAACGTTGCATAAATGTGTCTAACCACAGAAAGCACGTGCTTCACAATATAATTAGATTGATTTAACAGACACTGCAATATATCTGTTGTATGATATCTGTAAGCCCATATTGGTTTAGTGTAACGTTGGCTAAGTTAACGTGAGGCCGAAGCAGAAGATTGCTGTCCACGTTTTGCTCAGTCCAGCATTGGCGGATATAGTAATGTGTATGCAAGGGTTAATGCTTCGGTATTTGTCAATTCAAACTAAACAAAATGGTTGGATTGATCATTAATGTGACAATAGAAGTATGTATCTTTGTGACACACTATGTGCTGCCAAAGTGTCAAACACTAATGCTAAAAGGTGCATACTTGCTCTCTGGTCAGCTACCGGAAACTGAGTCTCACTGTGATGGAACACGTGTATCAGCTATCTAGCCTGTGCTGAAGTCAGCAGTGAGAAGGTAAGTTAACATGTAATTTAGAGACGACCAAAGCAGACAGTCTACACCATCAGTGACCAAGAGGACTGTGATACTGGCGTTAACAAGTTTACTTGGAACCGTTTGCAAAAACTTCTTAACCCAGAACAAATCGGTATGGGAAAAAACTGCCACATGGGCACAAACTCTGTAGTTTTTATACAAGATGTCTTTCAATAGATTTTTTGGGGGATTTGGGTATGTGGATTGTCTGTCTTGCTTGCAATGTTCAAACATCTGTCAACTGCCTATATACAGGTTTCTGGGCTTCTACCTCATGCAAGCTGAAAGCTGCAAGTCTTTTGTCAGGATAGTGCAAAGTCTACAGCCTGTACAGGACCACACAGCCATAATACCTTGTTTTATACACAGCGACACTCCTGTTTATTGATCGTTTGTGCTTATTAATAAAAAATCACTCTGTCGAAGATGAAAAAAAAAAATTTGTAAAACCATTTTTTCCTGACAAGTCTGAGACTTTGCACTCTTCTGAACACGTCCCAAGTCTTGCCCTTGACACAGGATTAATTTGGCTCATTGCATTTACACAGATTTCTGGAGACATGGCCACAGAACATATTAATGGAAATGGTCCAGAAGAACCAATGGACAACTCTGCTGCAGTTACCCATTCTGAGCACTTCCAGACTTTATTAGAAGCTGGTTTACCACAGAAAGTTGCTGAAAAACTAGATGAAATTTACATAGCAGGTAAGGCACAAATAATATATTTGCATATTCAAATATGCAATTTTTTTATGTTTATTAATTTCTTGCATGTACTGTCATTTTATCACCTTTTTGAATGGGGGAATTGGGGTCATGAAGCAACTTTTTGTGGTTTCCTACCAAAATGGGTACTGCAGTGCTACACAATATATAATTACACATTATCAATGTGTAAATGATTGCAGCATTTGCATTCCCTACATGGTTGCATGATCACTGGTGTCAGGGCAAATTAATTGTCCTCTCCCTGGGAGTGTCTTGGTAAGCCTGTCCAGTCTCCATTCATTTTTATGGCATTTCTCCGCATCCCATAAAATATTTGCAGATGGATAAACTGGTCTAAGTATGTCAGTTACAGCTTTGATATCTATTGCTTTGGTCAGATCTTTATCATTTGGTATGGGGTGAGCTGCAGTGAAAAGTTTGGGGGTCATTTTAGGACTTAGTTTGGTTAGTTAGTCAGATCTAGAAAATTATTGGTCTGGCCTTTTCAGCCAGATGGAACCGAGACAAACAATGGCGGCAGCTGTCTGGTGTGCTGCTGCCTTGGACAGGTGACGGCCCCTCCATAGAAGAGAATGCAGACCAGCTCATTAGAAACTCCCAGCTACAGTATAGAGGGGCACTGGCATATCAAGTTGCATTGTCACATCTGTTGTGATTAGTTCTGCAAAAACTTGCTGGTTGGACAGTAAAGTGCAGCCTCACTACTGAGTACAGCGCTCGTGGTCCCGCACCTCCCTTCTAATTGTAGTGACCATTAGTAATCCATTACACAATTTAAGATATTTGTTATGCACAAATACTTGCAAGAAAATATTTATCTTTAATCCTTTCAGTACTACTTCTACTTGAATAACAAGGTAGTGATCAAGTGATAACTTTCTCAGCCCGGTTTGTAGCTCATTTTTTCTCTCTCTCCGTCTTGTCCTCTAGGTTTGGTGTCACATAGTGACTTAGATGATCGAGCGATTGAGGCTCTGAAAGAATTCAACGAGGACGGTGCTCTGCAAGTCCTTTTGCAATTTAAGGACAGCGACCTCTCACATGTTCAGGTATGTGTGTGGGTTGTTTAGATAACCTTTCATTTCTGATGTCATACAAAGTGGATAATTGTTCTCTGTGCATGTAGTTAAATTATGGTTGCAAATGACCCCTTAGCTGTCATTATCTACAAGACAGATTTTTTTCTGTCTTTTTCGATAGTGCTTACTCATTTGTGTGGAACTAAGAATCAGAAGTTGTCCTAATGATCATGACATGTTTTATTTACACAATTATAGTTTGACAGTATTTAGTATGTTTTTCTTCTTTCAGAACAAAAGTGCCTTTCTTTGTGGCGTGATGAAGACGTACAGACAGAGGGAGAAACAAGGGACCAAAGTGTCAGACACCAATAAAGGACCAGATGAAGCCAAAATCAAAGTGAGAATTATCCTGAATTCAGATAGTATCCAGTTTAATGCTTGGGGAAAATATGTGATTGCTGATGCAATGCTTTTTAGTGTGAACATATAGTTAATCTCTTTAACCAGGATGCTGTTTGAATAAAGGACACCTTTTAAATAAGAATGTTTTGCAGACCTTTTTAATGTGCTTGATCCCAAGCACATTAAATCCCAAGAACTTTTGTTTTTTATTTAGTTTATGGCATTTGCTGTTTATGTCCAAATGATGAACTTATTTTTACTATGCTGGAGTGACTCACGTTACCATGATGGTTTACCGCTAAGATCTGAATGGACACTATACAGACCATTTTCAATCAAATGTTTCCTGCACTTACGGTTGCATATCTAATGAGTTAACAAAACTATTATCAATATAATTAAATCATTTCATAATTTGTTCTTCAATTGTAGAAAACGTTAGTTTTTTTTATGAAAACTGTTTTATATTTTAATTTAGTCTTTGACTGATGATACTGAACAGTATCATCACAAGTTTCACAACTTTTCCATGTTTTCTTTTATGATCAGGCTTTGCTGGAGAGGACTAGCTACACGCTTGATGTAACAACAGGCCAGAGGAAGTATGGAGGGCCCCCACCAGAGTCTGCTCACTCAGGGGCACAGCCCACCATCGGTACAGAGGTACAGAACATGTCTTTTCTTAAGTTTACCATTAATCAATCAAAGATACAATAATTATGCACTTTATTTACTTACTCTGTTGGTTGTCTGAAGTTGTGAAACAAGAGCATTCAGGTATAATATGGTGTCTAAATGATGAAACTATTTGTAATTATCTGTAGTAACCATGGTTACAATGATAGTTTACCGCTAAGACCTGAATGGACATCTTTTTACCTAAATGCCATCTATGTTTTAACCTTGCATGACAAGTGAGAGTTGCTCTCATGCATCATATTTTCCTTTCCTCTCTGCCTCTCTAGATATTTGTAGGCAAAATCCCCAGAGACCTCTTTGAGGATGAGCTGGTTCCGCTGTTTGAGAAAGCTGGCCCTATCTGGGATTTGCGCCTGATGATGGATCCTCTCAGTGGCCTGAACAGAGGCTATGCCTTTGTCACTTTCTGCACTAAAGAAGCTGCTCAGCAGGCGGTCAAATTGGTATGTTTACTCTACTGAAAATATAACCAGAAAGAGTGTGAGGGTGATGGAATTGTTAGTTAAATTGCAGACGGTAGTTTTGGTCCATCAAGTAAGCATTGTTTCTTACAATTTCCTCTGTACTTCCGCAGTGCAACAACAATGAAATTCGCCCGGGTAAACACATTGGTGTGTGCATCTCTGTGGCCAATAATAGACTGTTTGTTGGCTCCATCCCCAAGAGTAAAACAAAAGAGCAGATTGTTGAAGAATTTGCAAAAGTCACAGGTGAGTCCGCACCATCTCTGGATTTATTTTTATGAATTATACTCTGTAAAATATTAAATGGCTTCATTCCTTAATTTTTATATTATATACTTTTTCTGTTTGATTTTGATTGGATTTTCTCCACACTTGTTGTTTATGTCCAAATGATGAACTTATTTTTACTATGCTGGAGTGACTCACGTTACCATGATGGTTTACCGCTAAGATCTGAATGGACACTATACAGACCATTTTCAATCAAATGTTTCCTGGACTTACGGTTGCATATCTAATGAGTTAACAAAACTATTATCAATATAATTAAATCATTTCATAATTTGTTTTTCAATTGTAGAAACTTTACATTGAAGGTTTTCTTTTCTCACGGTTTGGTGGTAGGCCATTAATCAAACTGTGATTTCAGTTGAATAAAGCCTATTAACCTGTGCTGCCTTTTCTCCACCTCTCTTCCCTGATTCTTGTCTCAACAGAGGGTCTAAATGATGTCATATTGTACCACCAGCCAGATGACAAAAAGAAGAATCGGGGCTTTTGCTTCCTCGAGTATGAAGACCACAAGACGGCCGCTCAGGCCCGCCGCCGACTGATGAGCGGAAAGGTGAAGGTGTGGGGCAATGTGGTCACCGTGGAGTGGGCTGACCCCATTGAGGACCCAGACCCAGAGGTCATGGCCAAGGTAAGGCACAAGGCCAGCTGTCGTTGGTAGCATACTGTTAATGTGTGACCAAAATTGGTTTACTTTCATTGACCGTCTGCTGCAGTTGTGTTTGTTCCTCTTTTTTCTTTGTGCAAAAATATACAGAAGCTCTGTTTTCCGTTACTAGGTCAAGGTGCTGTTTGTGAGGAACTTGGCGAGCACCGTTACAGAAGAGATACTTGAAAAGGCCTTCAGTCAGTTTGGCAAGCTGGAGCGAGTGAAAAAATTGAAAGACTATGCCTTCATCCACTTTGAGGAAAGAGATGGTGCTGTGAAGGTATGGAAGAAAAACCCTTTGTCACCGGACTGACATGGACCAACTGAATCTTTATTTGTTCTTGCAGTGAAAACATACTTTCATTGATACATTTCACAGGCTTTGGCTGATCTCAATGGCAAAGACCTCGAGGGAGAGCACATTGAAATAGTCTTCGCCAAGCCCCCTGACCAGAAGAGGAAAGAGCGCAAAGCCCAGAGACAAGCCGCTAAAACACACATGTAAGAGGGAACAATGCAACTCAGACCTGTGACCTTTAGTGATGAACTTAACAAAAACATTTTTTTACATCTAAATCAGAATACAATGTTTACGTTGAGTCTGTATCATCTTTCAGGTATGATGAATACTATTATTACGGGCCTCCCCACATGCCCCCACCCACGAGAGGCAGAGGCCGAGGTGGGAGGGGAGGTTATTCTTACCCCCCTGACTATTATGGCTATGAAGACTATTACGATTACTATGGATACGACTACCACAACTACCGGGGAGGTTACGATGACCCGTACTACGGGTATGACGACTTCCAGGGGTCTGGGAGAGTACGAGGAACTAGGGGAGGAGTCCGTGGTGGTGCCAGTCAAACCAGGGGCCGCGGTGGCGTCGCACCGAGGGGCCGAGTGGGCTTTTCTCAGCGAGGAGGCCCTGGAACAAGCAGAGGTACATCTCATTTTTCTGTTTGACAAAGTGGGTAAAATCAAAGAAGTAACAAAGATAATTACTGCTGACTTGTGGAAAATAGCTTGCCATGTTGCTCTGGTTATTTTGTGTAGGGGCTTTTTACAAGTCTTGAATATCACAGGAAAAACAACTACTGAGCTGATGTCTACTTAGTTTCTGTGGGTCAGGATGTAAGGAGTATAGTAGATTAGCAGCTGTAGAAGGAAGACACTGAGGATGACCTACAGCACAGGTATTGATTGTCTCAAAAGGATGTTGGTAGTAATTATAAAACAGCACTTAATCTTACATTACACCGGCTTATTGACCTCATAACTAATCCCGGACGGGTGTCTTCTTTCAAAGCAGCCGGTCAGTTTGCCAGCAGACAAAGGTCATTCACAATACTATATTTTTTAAGGAGGCTAGCTGAGCCCCATCCTAGAGGCAAAGCTGTCTTCAGTCTACATTTTGTGGAATTTAATTGATCTATCAGTGTGCTGATTGATGGGGAATGTGTGCAACATGGATGTCTGGATTTTCTTTTGAAAAGTCTGTACTAATTGTATATTTCCTCATTGACCAGCAGGGAAACGAGGCAGAGGGCGGTCCTGACCTGTCACATTGGATACTGACTTGGTGTGTGGGGTTACACCGTTAGCTGCAATGGATGTTGAAACAAAAGAGCACGAAAAAAAGGTCCAATGATATTCCAGCCTTACAGAAGAAGCATCTCCCCTCCCCATGTTTTTTTTATTTTCATTTGTTTTTAAAACTGCCACCATAAAAAGATGACTGGAGGATTCTAAATACTCTCCACAGCCCCTTTGCTCCAAGCCCCTGTACCCAGCCCTGGTTTACAGGGAACTATGTATTGCCCTTACAATCTACCCCTTCCCTGTCCCTGAACATGCCATTTTTAAATAATTATTGAAGAAATTGCACTTTTTTAAGTTCTTGGGTTTGAAGTGGCTCAAAGGAGCTTGATGCTATTGTATATTTTTGTGCTAATCGCAATTTTTATTGTCGGAATATCCATGTTCTTAATCGTTTGATCTGGATGTTTGACAGAACATTTGCAGGTTTTTAGGGTGTACCCACCTGGCATGAATAAGTCAGGCATTCCAGGAAAGTGGTTCTTTTCAGAACTTGTCTTTAAAGGGTTGGTTGACTACCTCAGTACAGAGGACTAAACTACCCGGCCTGTACTGTAAATAGGGAAACTATATTGATGAAAGCAGGGCTTGTTTTCATACAAAATATGCACAAGAGCTGCAGTGCAAAAAACAATGTACTTAATGTAATATAGTCATTTTAGCTGCAGTTCTGACACTGCAAACAGTCAAACTGGGCATGCAAAACAATCTCATATGATGAGTCTGAACAAGCCCTGCTTTTATCCTATTTTGAACTGAATTAGCTGCCTTGCTTCTTCAGAGTATGTAGTTACTGGTTGTATAGTTTTTCGGAATAAAATGTTACTTTTGTAAAGGCTTCAACATCACAGGCATCCAACTGCCTTTGATTAAAAAAAAAATTAAACAAAAATAAAGCCCTGCAGTGTCCCTTTTGTGCCACTGTATTATTCCAGTGGGTTTGTTTTTATATTGATACCAATGGATTTTCAAACATCATCAGAATCATGTAAAACAACCTGATCCAATCCGTCATCATATAAGATCATGTTAATCTTGAATGATCTCTTCCCAGCTCCCAAGACGGCAACTTCGTAAAAGATATTTCGAGTTAATCCTGATGGATGACTGAATTGCCATATTGCCCAGCCAGTGAGCATGTGTGCCTAACGTTAGCTGTTCTGATTGGTGAGGGATCATAGTCCCACAGTGGTAGAAGGGATACTGCAGTGAAGGATTTCTACTTCCCGGGTATAGCAAAAAGGAAACTGCTCTTCAATCCCAGTTTTCTACAGTTAACTCCCTCAATAAAATCATAACAACCACCTTTTGAAAAAAAAGATGTTAGCAGTTTTAAACTATTGTTGGTGGCCAACAACGTTTTTTGCATTCCTGCAAATAAATTGTTTTATACTGTAAAATGGAGGTGAGTGTAACTTATTTTTGTAATAAAGTTTTTGATTTCTATCTGTGTCTTAGTCTTTGGATAAAATCTTCATGCAATGCAAATGATTTGTGCAAGCTGTCCTATTTTTGTATTATGACTGATAAAGGTTTACAAATTATCATTGATCAATGTAGACCAAATAATAAATGTATAGCCGGCATATCAGGTGTTGAGCTAATAAACAGACCAGCATTGTATTTATTAAATGAAACTGTAGATTTGGGATCACACATTGCTATATCGCAGTTCCACTTCAAGTGTCCCAGAAAGCCATGCATCATCATGATGCACAATACTGGGCCTTTGAAACTGAATTACAGGATTACAGCATCAAAAGGGGGAAAGTGCACACGAGACCAGGCAAGTGATGAATATGAAACGGTAATGAAACAGCGAAGACAGACAATAGATGTAACTATTTTTCACAGTGTAACTACACTGCACAGGTTGAGGTGTTTGAAGTGTATTGCTACCAACTTTTCCTGTCATGACATTGTCTGACCAGGATTTTTTTGAAACGTTTTTTCTTAACATGTTTCTAGTCTCGGTTAAAGCCTCGCATACAGTTCTGCTCAACACTGTAACGTCATCTTCCTCCCATCAGTGACTCACGTGGGACGGCAGCTGAACTAATTAGTTAGCTAAATGAACGTTAGTGAGCTAATTGGCAGCTAACCCGCAGTTTTTACGTTAGTTTCTGTGTGTAGTTTTCTCGGGTCATTTCCCAAGGTGAGTTATTAACCATTTATATCAACGCGAATGCACGCCGAGTCACAACATAAGGACGAGACGGTTGAGGAAAAGCCTCTTCCCCCTCGGCCTCATCTGTTAAAGTGGGACCTGAAACGTGTATGCAGGCTCATTATTTATGCGCGGTGTGTTTGTCTGTGAGCAGCCAGTACGCTGCGAGCAGCGGAGGTGACATCACGCGTCTCCAGCGCTGACGACCAGGCAGCGATCGTTGAAATGACAGCGAGAGCACTGCAGCCATGAGCCTGTCGCCGCAGCTTTAGGACCGCCTGGACACAGATGTTTCTGCGTAATTACCTGTAATCCAGCTGTGTACGGCACCTCGCCTCTCCAACGTTGATCCTATAAACAGCTGCAACCGGCGCATTCATTCTGCAAACTCATGATGGTGTCGCTGCAGGACTACAATGAAAACTGGCCCTTAACATCCACCGTACATTTACAGTAAGTGGTGCAGTCTATAAATAAAAACACTATAACGGGCTTGGTATATAAACGGAATAAACTGCTTAAAATTACACGATTTTGAACTGTGACGCTGTTATGTATCGCTGCTGCGCGCCGTTATTTATTCGTAGACATGTCGCCATATGATGTCTTCTTTATTTTTGCAGTAATATGCAATAGGCTACACATGAAGAGGCTCCCCAAATCGACGAAGATGGGATGCATCAGGGCTTGTCTGCAGAAAATAAGACGCACAGTGAAGCTGGACCGGTTCAGAGAGCTGGGTCGACAGTATCCGGTGTTCTGCTTCCTGCTGCTGGTCCTGCTGCTGTCCACTGTGCTTTTAAACAGGCGAGGAGGCTTAAACAGTAGTTATTAATCCCATCAATGTTGCTTCATATAGGACATCCCTGGCATCTATCCCCTTGATATCCAAACATGTTTTTACTCATACACTGGCCATATTTTGTCTTCTATTTTGACAGATACATACACATTATGATGGTGTTTTGGTCCTTTCTGGCCGGAGTCGTCACTTTCTACAGCTCTTTGGGGCCCGAGTCTCTGCTGCCCAATGTCTTGGTCTCCCTCAAACCAAAAAACAAGGTACCACTGGAAGCACAAATTACTGAATAGAGTAATCTGATACTAACTAAATGTAACGTCACAGCAGCCATCATAACAATTTAAAAGGCATTGTTGTGTCTTTTGCTGCTTTTAAAATTTAAAATTTAAAGTTTATGGTGATTTATGATGGCATTTTGGATATGAATTGACATTTCATTGATTGGAAACACAACTCCCTATTAAGGCACTTCTGCTGCTGCAGTGAATGATGGGTCATATTAGTATTATTCTTGTATAATAGTGCTTGTATAGCAAAGTTAACATACAGAGGTATGTTAACTTTCTCTTGCAGTTATACCAACAGGAGCTGTTTCCACTGGGCCACAGCTGTGCTGTTTGTGGAAAAATCAAATGCAAAAGGCACAGGTGAGATATCTTGATTTTCAGTGGTAGTCGAGGACGTGGCTGCAGTGTGTTTGTGACCTTATCATTTGTGTCAACATGCTGAGAAGGTCTTAATGCCGACGGACACAAAAGGGCACTAAGAGTTCACTCCATAGACGTGTCACTTCGTACGTTATGTGACTACAAATCAAGTCAGTCATTCATTTGGAAGCAGACAGATGTAGAAAAGAGTCATCTGGATTAATTGAAGAGACTCTTTATATAATTCAGAATTTATTGTATGGGGTTTGCCAACATGCATTCAATGTGCTCAATAACACACTGTTGTTTATCATCTAGTTATGGAAGATGTTACACTGCCTTCTAGTGGTCAGAAAGTATTCTAATTATTTTCTCTGTATAGTACTGTGATTGATATTTTTGCTTTTTCAATTTCTGATAGACCGACTTTATTACTGGAAAACTATCAACCTTGGCTTGACCTAAAAGTTCCTTCCAAGGTGGATGCTTCTCTTTCAGAGGTAACACATGCATGGATTATATATATGTTTGTATATCTTTACTATTTGATAAATATCAAACCAAATCTTCTCATAGTCCAGTTCTGTTTTATTATTTTCAAGATTCTGGAGCTGGTTCTGGAAAATTTTGTGTATCCTTGGTATAGGTAAGCCATTTTCTGTATTTTTATCATGTCAGAAACCAAAGTGAGTAGGTATAATGTGTTCACTTTATGTGATGTGACGGAACAGTGTTTCTTTTCAGAGACATCACGGATGATGAAGCGTTTGTTGACGAGCTCAGAGAGACTTTGCGCTTCTTTGCAGCTGTCTTGGTTCGCCGAACCCAGAAGGTGACAAATTCGACTGCATGGAGTTCAAATCTTGGGATGCTGATCGACTGAAGATGAATTATATTTAATCAAATCTTTCCCGCTCAGGTGGAAGTGGCATCCCTCATCACACAAAAGCTCCTTAAAGTTTCCATGAAGCACATTGAAATAATAGGCAAAGCCAGACAGAAAGGTATTGCTCATATGCATCACCCATTGGGTCTTTTCTTTGTGTTCACCATAAAAAGAAAACAACAAACCTCTCCCCTTTGTAGTAAAGAACGCAGAGTATCTTCAACAAGCTGCTCTGGAGGAATACGGCCCCGACCTCCATGTCGCCCTTCGCAGTCGCAGAGATGAGCTCCTCTACCTCAGGAAGCTGACTGAGATGCTCTTCCCCTACATTCTGCCACCCAAGGCTACAGACTGCAGGTAATTCAGTGCTGTCACAATAAAAGCAGCGCCTCTATATATTTGACAAAGTGCAGCACAAAACATCACAGCCTCGATGTACATAATTGACCCCCAAAGAGAAAGCATTGACACTACAGAAAAGTAAATAAGAGATCAGTCTTTACTCTCTCATTTTCTTATTTCCTGCGGCCTTATCTCTTCGCTTCTCTCAGATCTCTTACTCTCCTGATAAGAGAAGTATTGGCTGGTTCTGTCTTCCTTCCTTCAATGGACTACTTGGCTGATCCTGTGAGTGTAGACGCATTAAGGGCAGATTTTCTGTTGTGACTTGAAACCCTCTGCGGATGCAGTTTGTCAGTCGAACACTACATTTGATTTGTATTCAGTAAGCATGTCAGCTCACATTATTTACCAAGAGCACACACATGGTGAACAAAGATGATCTTTTTCAGAACACCAAAAGTACTTGCAGTGTTCTACATTTTGTGATCTTACTGGATGCTTTTTCTTTTTAAATTCCAGGACACAGTGAATCATTTACTTTTAATATTCATCAACAACGCCCCTGTAAGTATATGTGACCTTATGTGCACAGGCAGTTCCATTTACATTCTGTGTATTAAGACGTATTGCGTCAGAGTGTGTACGTAAAACACACTTTTTGTTCCCCGAAGCCCGAAGAAGCCACAGAGCCCACTTCAACGCTGGTTCCTTTCCTGCAAAAGTACTCTGATATTCGCAGCAAAAAGCCCTCTGTGAGTGTTTCCTCTGTGAGCTTAACAAAAAGGTTGACGGACTGTTTATAAGAGCACTGCCTTTTTTACCTGTGATTTCTGCTCTCTCTCTCTCTCTCTCTCTCTCTCTCTCTCTCTCTCTCTCTCTAACCAGGTGCTGAAGTTGGAGTTGAAGGAAATCAGAGAACAGCAAGACCTTCTCTTCCGTTTTATGAACTTCCTGAAGCAAGAAGGGGCTGTTCACGTGCTCCAGTTCTGTCTTGCAGTCGGTAAGCGTGTCCCGAACCTTCCGGATGGCGTCATACGATACACTGGCTGCTCTTACATGCATGTAACCTAGCTACCAGCCAGTCAAGCCACCACCACAGGAACAAACATCACCTGAAATCCAGCTTTTAAAGTCTAAATGCTCTTCAAATCTGCATAATTGATATAACTTAGGACAAGCAAGTGTCCTGTTTGTCCTTCTTTTTTTGTTTAATTACCTGTAATTTGTAGTATGTCCTTATGGCGGCTGACCTGTTTGACTGTTTTTACTTCTCAGAGGAATTCAACGACAGGATACTGTGCCCAGAGCTGTCTGACACAGAGAAGATGATGCTTCACGAGGAGGTGAAGAAGATCTATGAGACGTACTGTTTGGACGAGAGCGTTGACAAGATCCGCTTCGACCCCTTCATCGTGGAGGAAATACGAAACAGTATGTCAACAACTGAAATTAAATTGTGAATTACTCAAAGACAAGCATATAATTACGTGTGTACGCAACAAATGTGCGTGCTTTTTGTGTAAATTCCCAGTTGCAGAGGGCCCATATGCAGAGGTGGTGAAACTGCAGACCATGAGGTGTCTGTTCGAAGCCTATGAACACGTCCTGTCCCTCCTGGAGAATGTTTTCACTCCCATGTTCTGCCACAGTGATGAGGTTAGCGTCTGCACCGCCAAATAAATCACTCAACTCACTGTCACCCAGCTTGACACACATGCCTGAGGCTCAACTCGATTAATAAATCCCCTCTTTCATATCTGCGTCGCATCTATCTGTTATGCTTCTGATTTCTAATTACAGTCCTTTCAAAATCAGCTTGTGTTAGCACAGACTGAACTTTAATATCCTCGACCATTTGAATTTCGTTTGCGTCATATTTATCAGAAAAGGGTCTGCCAAATACTGGAAATAGAGTTGATTTGGAATTTACTGAATCTCTCGCGCTATCCTCTTCCGATCTCTCAGCCACCAACCACTATTGGCCGTGTCATCAATACCAGACGCGCGACTGGCCAATGAGCCGACGCTGGCATCATGCCAAGCTGCCAAGCCCGATTTCACCCCTCAGACAGAGCTGTTTCATTGAATACAGCCGGGTGGACCAGTGCTCGGCCATTGTCCACAGCAGGCCGCTGCCTTGCATGAATAGTGTGTCTGGAAAATAATAATATCATTTGATATTTTGTTGCCCCTCCTGTTCCTGCTCCAAAAGTAAACCATGCAGTCATGATTATTATTATTAAGGCATAATGAAGTCACTTGATTCATAAATCAGTATTTTCCTTTAACGTTGTCTATGAGGTGAATTGCTGTTTGATTGACCTGAAACTGATTTACCTTTATTGTCTCTTTGCATGTCTCCAGTACTTCCGCCAGCTTCTGAGAGGGGCGGAGTCTCCTGCCAGGAATTCCAGGATGAGCAGGTAGATTTCACTTTACCAATATTTGTCTTTTTGTGTCACAATATAAGCTGAACTATAATCTTTACCAGTATTTCTATTCATCATATAGTATTTTACACGTGGCACACATGACTAGTTAAAACACAGAGTGTCTCACTGGTAGTTTATATTTTGAGGTATAATTTGCTGTATTGTCACCCACATTCAACCCAAATTCCTTTAATCTGTCTAGATTTCACTGATGATTTAGCAAACTTTTTTTATTGTTCCAAACTCTCTGTATCCCAATAGCCGTTGCATTGTGAAGGCACAATATAGTCTTTCAGCAGCATCAAATATACATCTTAATTTGTGTTAATACAGCCTAAAAAAACCTGTAAATCAGCTATTAAAAACATTTTATTTTTTACTGTAGAGTAGAATGAATACTTAGAAGAAGTGAAGTGACCTGAGCCCAGGGATCGACTGTCATGTTTCTATCACGGGGTGCGGTGTGTATGTGGCCACGAGGCCCTGCCACTAACTCCTTGTGCATATTGTTCCAGAAATAGCCTCAGTTTGGATGACATTCGGTGAGTATAAGGCATCGGTGTGCTGATCAAAACAGTGGCTGGCTGAGCAGTGCTGCTGCACGCAAGATACAAACCACTTCATTCTGGCCTGACGGGTCGATAGAGAAACATGCTATCACTGCTCTGGGCTCATTGCAACCAGGGCTTCAGTTCATTGAGCAGTGGACGATAATATGAGAATGATATATTATTTTATTGCTAATCTAATGTCACCCATTCATATGTGTTTTATTTGGTGCCTGTGCTGTAAGTGCAAATGAGAGAAGATTGGGTGACCTTAATCAGCTCATCACATTAACCATAGCATGAGTCATCATTTATAGTATGTTAATTAAGCTCATCAAGAGTGTTGCTGCTGAACACATGCAATATAAAATCGTAGTTTTGGGAGGTTAAGGCTTAATTTTGAAATTATTTTTCTTTTTTCAAACTTTGGTTTGCTTGATTTCCGAAATGACAGAAGTAAACATCTGAGGAACTACATGAGGGATGTTGATTGACTTTTTTTGTTTCAGTTTTTCACATAGTTAAGAAATCAATCTTTTTATGAAGGCAGTTTTCAAATAAGCATGAATTATGCCACCTAAAGAAGACGAATGAGATAAGAGATATTGGCTCTCACTGGCACTCGCATTCGTATAAGAGCCTGAACTCCTTCCATGTCTGCAATTCAGTAACCCCTTTCCACTCTGCCGGTCTGTCCGCCTGTTTCTCCATGTATGTATTGCTACCACCATGCTGTGTCTGTGACTGTGTGTCCAATCTGATTCTGTAACCACCATACTGCCTGCCCTGGTATGATCCACGGTTCTCTCCCTCGACTTGCCTGTGGGGACGTGACCTTGTTCTGCTTATAGTTCCTGGGACTGGAGCCCTGAGTCCCCGTCCTCACTGTTCACCGCCTCTGGCAGCTCTTCACCTGCATCCTTTAACTCTCTCCATGCCCAGCCCACGTTCACAACTTTCCCATATGGCTCGCTATCCCACCGCCACTCATCACCCAAGTAAGTCGGGGTCCATCCGTGTGTCCCAGGTCGCTCAGTGTGATGTCATGCTGTCCACCTTCCCCCACGTGACCCCCAGTCCCAGCCAGACGCCTGCGTGGTGGGATTTGTGCATGGAATCCTGTTTTTATTTGCCATGTGTCCTTCCTCCAACTGTGTTGTGTTGTTTAGGCTGAAGAATCTGAGTCTGTGGTTTTTCACAAAGCAGTGACTTTTCAATGTTCAGTTTCTCGTGTATTGGGTACATCACCCTGTGTCATGTAGTTTGTATTTAACTTAACCCAACAGGCATTCACACACAGCACCTGTGATGTTGTGTGCCGATCGTACAATACATTTTGAAATCATTCCAATTTGTGATCCCCGTCAAACTAGACATCTGTACATGAAATCACTGTGATGTGCTGTGTTTGCATTTGGCCCCGCAGCACTTTTACAACAAACCAGGCATTTGAGTGTGAGATGTCTGTGAAGTGACCTTTTTGGCTGTGGCTTTGGCAACCGTTTTCTCCCCGTTGTACAGTCGTGAGACTGATTCAGTACGTTTCTCCGTGCTTCGCCTACTGTCCGCTACGGTTCCTTCCATGTCATTTCTCTCAAGCTGCATGCGCTTTGCTGAAGCCATGCACATCTCATCTTCTACACATTGTTTAATTATCTCCCCGTTTGGCCTGTAGGAGCACATCAAAGAGGGGCGAGACCTTTGGGATCAGCCGCATTGGCAGTAAGATCAAAGGAGTGTTCAAGAGCACAACAATGGAGGGAGCCATGCTGCCATCCTATGGGCCGGTGGAGGGAGAGGACGATATGGTGAGGCTGATCTGAAGAAATTCTTTCACTTTTAGATGATGTAATATGTTTGTTATAATACTAACACAATGGTCGTTTTGATCAAAACACAAATCATATTTTCTTCATCACATGCATAAGGTTGTCCAACATCACTTTTTAGTCCAAAACGTTGGTCTCCCTGATGATGTTTTGTCATTCGGTGGTGATATTCAAACTTAACTGTTTGTTAAAATCAAGCTTTTAAAAAAAAGTAAATATGTATTTTTATTTATGTGAATTCTTGAGCGCATTTATATTTAAAAAAATAAATAGTTTTGTAAATTGTCAAATGCGACTGTGGCTCATTGGTTAGCAGGTCCGTCTTTCAATCAGGTTCGATCCCCGGTTCCGCTAGTCCATGTCGATGTGTCCTTGAGCAAGACTCTTAACCCTCATTGCTCACCGTTGCTGTGTCTACTGTCTACTGTATAGCATGTAAGTCACTTTGGATAAAAGCGTCAGCTAAATGAAATGTAATGTAAATGGTTCAAACCCTTTAGCAGTATCTCCGTTGCCCACTAGAGGGCACTCTGATGCCCTGGCCCAGTGGTGGAGATGAGCTGCTCTACACCAACACTGTAGTGACCACTTGGCGGTGTTGGGTAGTACAGAAATATGCCTCCCATGTTTTCTGTTTTGATAATATGAGGTTTTAGTCTTGGATCAGTCAATACATGAAGTATACAGTATAGTTATCTAAGCTCATGATACTTGCTAAACATCTGCTTTGGTTAAGAGTATTTGTCGGGTTTTGTTATCAAAGTTCTGACCTAATGACTTCTTCTTTTTCTGTGTAGTAAGAAAGCCTTACTGTTTTACACATATTATGTATAGGACAATCAACACATTAACTTAAATAATGATGTGTCTTCTATAGCTTGTGCAGCTTCTTTAAGTGCTCTTCCTGTCGTGGAAGGGAATATACTGTGTTTGCGTTTCTTTTATTTGTGGCTGAGTCCCAGCTGACCTTTGTTGTTTTCCCCCTTCATAGTCAAGTTGATTGGTGTACACTGAATATTACATGAATTACAAAGGTCAAACTGAGGAACACACTTAACAAAAAACAAAACAAATCTGGGAATTAAAAAGTGAGCCCTCCAGCCAGTACTGCTCTTAAGATTGTTCACAGTATTTTGCACCTCAATAGTAACAGTTTTTACCATGACCTATTTCATCTGAAGACGCTTACTCTACCTGACCTTAACTGCTCTCACTTACTCCCATTAAAGGTGGAGGAAGCCACGGTGGTGCTGGAAGATGACTCCCCCATGGAGGCGGCCTCCACCCCGAGCACCCCCCGAAACCTCTCCGCCTGGAACATCACCATCCCGTACATTGACTTCTATGACGACGATGTGAAGAGGGAGAGGGTTCCTGTGTTCTGCATCGATGTGGAGCGCAACGACCGGAAGGCAGGTGAGGCTGGA
Source organism: Cottus gobio (assembly GCA_023566465.1). Lineage (NCBI taxonomy): Eukaryota > Metazoa > Chordata > Actinopteri > Perciformes > Cottidae > Cottus > Cottus gobio. Next base: position 10,550,854 of record CM042228.1, read on the forward strand.
CAGACTCAGTCACCTGAGGGTTCGGGTTGCTCCTCCCGCCCGCTGCATGACGCTTTAGAAGCGGCCGCGGTGTCCTTTTCTGTCGGATATAGTTTTGCACTCAGATGATAACTATTATTTGATCAATAAAGTGTGATAGTACCGTCAGTTCTTGTTCAAAGAAATGTTCAAAGTCGCTGAAACATTTATCTGTAAATAAGCAGTAAAGCAAAAAAATCAATTTTTTCACGTATTAAACAAATGCCGTGTTAATCAGTGATCTAATAGTTTGGCAAGTAAGATTTAGTTTTACTAGGACAGAACTTGTTTCTCAAACTAATTGACAAAAATCAAACCACAAGAGTGAAAGTGACTGCCGTTACCCCTCAATGCCTGTCCAACGTATTAATCTCACTGAGCGACTGTGGCTCAGTGGTTAGGAAGTCGGTCTATCAATCAGAGGGTCGGTGGTTCGATCCCCGGCTCCGGCAGTCTGTGTCGTTGTGTCCTTGAGCAAGACACTTAACCCTCATTGCTCACCGTTGCTGTGTCTACGGTCTACTGTATATCATGTTAGTCGCTTTGGATAAAAGCGTCAGCGAAATGTAATGTAAATGTAATGTAAATGTAATGTAATGTACTGTTTGTCCCTGTTTGTGTTTTCGGCAGTGGGACATGAGACTGAGCACTGGTCCGTGTACAGAAGATATCTGGAGTTCTATGTCTTTGAATCAAAGCTCACTGAGTTTCACGGTAAGGTTTCTGTTTGCATCAGAGGGTCTGTGCACTCATCTTTTTTTCATTTATTGTCATATGGAAATAATTTCCCACCCAAATGTTCTCTTCCATGTGAACCTTAGCTTTAGGGGGGAAGTATGTTTAATGGCTCTGCATTATTTAGGAACTCCTTTTGGAAACCATACAACTATTATTTTCTCCGTCAAAGTAAAAGAGAAGCTTGTTCTATCAGTTCTTTCATTTTTTTTATTTTTTTAGGCTCATTTCCAGATGCGCAGTTGCCTTCAAAGAGAATCATCGGTCCCAAGAATTACGAGTTCCTCACATCGAAGCGGGAGGAGTTTCAGGAGTACCTTCAGGTAGATACAGTAATGGACAGAAGAGGCTACTTTGAGGACTGAAAATTAATTAAAAAACAAATGGATAATGGAATGGACTATATGGTCCTTGGAAGAACTAAAGTGTGTTTTAAACGGCAACCTGAGTAATATGCGGCCCCTGCTTTGACTCAACTTTGCTTCTAATATTTCATATATCTAAAAGCCACAGCTTTATATTTACATGTGTTTTCCTTGCAGAAACTTCTGCAGCACCCGGAGCTGAGTAATAGTCAGCTCCTCGCCGACTTCCTGTCCCCTTATAGTATGGAGTCTCAGTTCCTGGACAAGATGTTACCGGATGTGAACCTGGGTACAGTATGACTGTGACAAAGACCAGTGAGATGGATTATGTTTGCACAGCAGAACATGCCAAACAGAGAGCCGGACATTTGTTTGCAGTGAAAAGATATTTGAGTTTCAGACAGAGGCACAATGTGACAGAACCATGCATCACTGAGATAAAGTATTTATGTTTCACAGGAAAAATCATTAAGTCAGTTCCCAGCAAACTCATAAAAGAGGTAAGAAATGCATTTCCACAGGCGTGAGTGTGTGGCCAGATTTATTTATCTCTATCTCATATCAGTACAATACAAATGTCTCCCATCACGGCAAATTTAAGCAGTCACTTGTGTGTTTAAAAAATAAATAATCCTGAACATCTTTATACAACAAATACATAAGAGAAACTGTCATTGCAATTTAGACATATTGTATCCTGTGCTTTCTCTGTCAGAAAGGGCAGCATCTGGAGCCTTTCATCCAGTCCTTCTTCAACTCCTGTGAATCTCCCAAACCCAAACCGAGCCGCCCTGAGCTCACCATCCTGAGCCCCACCTCGGAAAATGATAAAAAGGTTAGGAATTTAAATGTCTTCCTTCCTTTAACTTTATACTCAACCTTCTGGTTTATAAACCCACTATCCAATTGAGCTTTACACTTCCATGTTTTAGAGAGTTTCCAGAACATAGTTATGGTTTGCATCTGCCACTGTACACATTATTTTTGTGTTGTCATGATAATAACAAGTTTTCCATTGTTTTGACATGTAGTCCATTCGTCCAGCTGTCTTCAAATAAAAGACTGAAACCGGACTTTAAAGAAGTAAAGATAGAAATTCACAGCCAGTGTGGTTGTTTTAGTTTGATACATCTTGCCACTTGAGCTTTATGCACATGGTATTCTATCATATTCACACTGTGTGGGGAAAAAAATCAATTTCTATTTATATTGTTCACAAAATTGTTATCTATTCTGGCATTTTTGCATCCCACCTACTTTGACCAAGATAGGCTTTGAGCATTCAATATGAGAGGCTAAATCTATGGGATCATAAAAGGCTTCACAAGTTTTGACCTGCTTGAATGCAATTCAGCCCACTTTTCTCAAAATGCAGGGATAAACCTACCTTCATTCAGTTTAAAATTAAGAAAGATTTTTGTTGCAGTATTTTCATTGTTCGGATTGTGTTTAAAAATCTAAACGGAAATTGCACATTTACCTCAAACGTCATTTAGAATAAAAAAGGTAGTTTAAATAGGAAGTCAGGATTGTGATATTATGGTTTTAAATGGGCTTCAGTCTGATGTAAATCCTAAAATTCCCCAGCTCTTCAACGACCTCTTCAAAAACAACGCCAACCGATCAGAGCTGACGGAGAAGAGACACAATCAGAACTATTTCCTGGAAATGATCACTGTTGAAGGGCTGTATGACTACTTCATGTTTTTGGGTAAGTGACTTCACCTGCAGGTTTTATGAGCAGTTTGAACATATTTAGTATATCACCACCAGTACAGCATAATTAAAAGCAGATGTCACATAGACACAAGTTTATAACAACAGCCATATGGGACATCTGCATAGGCATTATTCAGATTACATTTGATTGTCATTGCACAAGTACTACGGCAACAACATGCAGTTTTATTATGATAATTAGTTTGTTTGTCAGTTGCAGTTGCATTGTAATAATTACATTTGTGTGTGTGTATAAGAATATTATTTAGACCTGTTCAATCTAGTAATAATACCTATATTCATATAGCACTGTTCAAATACAAAATAAAACGGTGTTTTACAGAAACACCAGGAATAAAAAAGTGAATATAATTTAGCAACAATATTTTTATGAAAAGACATTGCTGTTGTTCTTGGACCCCTGGACCCCTGATACTCACTCACACTCTCTTTCTTCCTCTCTCTTATCCCTTTTCTCTACGGTTGTCAGGCCGAGTCGTCTTCCACGTTCCCGACTGGCTGCACCACCTGCTGATGGCGGGCAGGATCCTGTTCAAGAACACACTGGAAGCCTACACAGATTACTACCTTCAGCTCAAACTAAACATGGTGGTCCAGGAGCACCGGCTAGTCTCGCTCATCACCCTGCTAAGAGGTAAGTTGGGGGAAAAAAAAAAAATGTAATATGTGTATTTTCCAAACATGCTAATTTAACGAGGTGAATGCTTTCTATCATCTTTGCCCTTTTAGACACAGTGTTCTGTGAGAGCAGTCTACCCCGCTCGCCTCAAGACAAGCACAGGAGGGCCAAGAAGACATTTGAGGAGATGAAGACCTTCATCCCAGGTATGCATTCAGTTCGTCAAGGCAGTGTTTTGGAATTTGTAGGCCAACTTACTGTTGACGTTTCAATTTACAAGACAAATGTCCGGCTTTGAGAACATGTGGCCTCACAAGAAACTCACAAGCCGCTTATCTTTAGACATTCTGGGGAAATGTATTGGAGAAGAGGCCAAGTATGAAGGGGTGCGTCTTCTCTTTGATGCACTGCAACAGCCAGTTCTCAACAAACAGGTACACACGCACGCACGCACTCACACACACACACACACAGGTGTGCACACGCACAAACGCACACACGCATGCATGCACGCACGCACGCACACACTCTCACACACACAATATGTAAAACACAGTCTTTGATTGTACTTTTTTGTATTTTATTGCATGCCGTGCAGTGCAGGTGGAATCCAAAAACAAAAAAAGATGAAATGAAGTAAAGTCCCCGGTACTTCCAAAACACATGTGTCTTTGCCAAAACCGCACTATTTAAACACTTCGGGTTTGTCCAGACTTGCACGGACTAGTAGCCCGCCTCGGCAAGCGTGAGACTGTTTCTGTCGAGGTGTTATAAATTGTGTTTGGGAACTTGGACTGTTGTTAAATGGGGCCCCAATTTACTTCAATTCATCAAGAATTGTTTCCATATTTGGATGGAGGCATGCAAGAAAATGTATTTTCTTCAACAATTAAAGGTAACACAGGTTGAGCAATTGATGTACAAATGGCAATGTTGTAGGTGAAGTATTCCTTTAATGCTTTATATCTCCTCCCTGTTGCTGGCCTTCCTCAGCTGACATATGTGCTGTTGGACATCGCCATTCAAGAACTTTTCCCTGAGCTGAACAAGGTAAACAGATGTTAGCCTTGGTGTCTACAGAGAGATTGAGTCTGAACACCCATCCAACCAGTATCTATGCTGGTTTAACCTTTGCAGGTTTGCAGGGTGAATCTGAATATTTTTGGACAAAAAATGTATTTATTAATTGTATTATATTTGTAAGGGTAATTATTCACACATGGTATTAATTAACAAGCAACATCTATGTCCGTATGATGATGTCTGACTAAGGATTAAATACTTTTAGAGGTTATTATTGTTTATCACTGTATTTCTTATATATTGTTATAATAAAAAGTATGCTTCGTAATAATAATTAAAGTCTTTATAACTCTGTATATAATTGACTGCTGTTCACTTCTATTATACACTTTAAAGAGATTTAATATCTGTATATTCTTTACCAGAATTATTATATGGAGTTATGGAGATCTGTTTTTCATCCAGACAAGAGTTATTTATTTAATGTGTCTTACTATAAATCAGGAACAAATGGCAACGGAAATAGTTTGAGATTCAATAAATTAAAATCTTATCTTCTTATATATTTGATTTGTGTCAGTGCATATGCGATACTTCAGTTATACATTTTGAGGTTACTTATTAAGATACACAATTCAAAATGTACATTGTTTGGATGCATTTGTGGCGGTTGAAACACTTTTTGATGTACAGTGTTAACGTTTTAATTAATGAGAGTTTTCTTCAACATAATAATTGCGTAATAATAGCAGAATTATCTTACCATATATTGAATTGTAGATAAATCTTCAAAAAGTCATACCAATATAATGGAACACCTGTTTGATATCAAAGAGCGTCTATTGTAGTGCTTACGCTGCGTCTGTGTTTCCTCAGCAGGTACAGAAGGAGGCCTCTGTGATGGCTCCGTGGATGTAAAATGGACTTCAATGGACATGAGCTGACGTGCTTTCTAGGAATAAAACTAAGCTTGAAACACCTGAAGAGACTTGTGTTGGTTTGGTGGCCTGAAACATATAGATGTACAGAAACTGACTTGGATACATGCCACAACAAGAACATGAGGCTGCTCCTGCTGTATGTATCTTTTATTTTGAAAAAATAAATTATAGAAATAAATGACACAACAGTGTAATGTCTTAACTATGAAATCTGTTTGACAGAGTACACTGTAAATGACAGAATACACAGAGTGCACTGTAAATGAGTACACTTGTTTCTACTATTTCACACTGTGATACTGTGGTACTGTTGAGCACATTGTGGTATTGCCACAGATATGAAATGCCATAAATCTATCACCTCACATTATAGCTTCTACACATTGAAAAAGGGTCACTGTGAACATAATGTTATCTGCAGCCAAGTCCAGTCACAATGTTTCTTAAGTTTTGAAAGGTCTATAATTAAGGCTTCAATGGCCAATTGATTGAGCTATTATTGGGTGATAAGTGGTGATAAGAGACATTTGCAAGAATGGGGATGTCCAAATCAAACTGCTTTCAGGATTTAGAGCAATCTGCATGTGGAAATGTTTCATTTAAAATGCAATATACAAACATTTGTTACCGAGTAAATGAACACTAAACCTCACTCGGCTTGGTAAGCACTGACAGACAGTTGCAACATATTCCTGAGAGACTTTACATCAAAGCCCCACGGCTTGAAGATGCACCATACTGCCGGTGGGACATAGGTGGCCTGGTTCTTCCTAAATTCATTTTGTATTATTGGGCAACTAACCAGGACCATGTGTACACAACTTCACAGGGAGAAGACTTGTAGCTTGTGTGAAAGTTTTATAAGTTTTCCATATAATTTTGGATTAATGCCCCGGAGACTGACTGGTGCCTTTTGCAGGCTCAATCATGCTGTTCTTCCTCTCTTCCTGCATTGGTATACTCATCTCTTCCGATGAAACTGTCCAGCCACTCTTCTAACACGATTGTCCTCCCAACACTTAGAATTTTGATTCAATTTCGTCGTCACTTTGAATTTCAAACTTCTTCTCTGGGTCCGATTAGTAAAAATCATCTATTCCCACCGTCTGTAGTGGACACAACTTTCTCACTGTGGAAAAAAAAGGTGTTTCATGGATCTTTATGACGATGACCACTTCTCTGGCTTCCACTCTCTTTGCAAGAGATGTGACCTGGTCCGTTTAAATAATATCATTTAGAAAATAATAAGGTGCCCTCTTCTGGCAATATTTGGAATAGCGGCCAAACCCATCCTATATAGTACCAAAGAGAACGGTATTATTGCCTTTACCACTCTTCTGACGCGTCGTAGAATACTTCTTGCTTGGAAGTCTCCAAATTCACCATCGCAGTCTGCCTGGCTTAAGGATGTAATGATTTTCTTGAGAAAAAATGTAATATGCACATAAAACTGTCAGTGTTGCCCACTGAATGAGACACGTCTGGTAATGTGTACGGACCTGTCTGGTTCTCTGTCCTTCCCTCATCTGTCTGATTAACTGTAACTAAACCTAACTACTTAATTATGGTTTCACAATACTGTATTACACAAACTCTAGGTGAACAAATGCAAAGTGGGTGGGTGTGGGTGGGTGTTTTTGATGCATTATTATTATTTTTTGTTTATATTATTTGTATTTCCTCTGATCTTTTATTTATTTACTTACTTTTGTTTTTTTTTACTTTACAGTTACTGTTACATTTCTTCCTTAATATTGCAAACTGATTAGCACATACACAAAAAAGAAAATACTTTTGTCATATTGTGCATTCTCATCAATACAGTATATATATATATATATATATATATATATATGTGTGTGTGTGAAGATGCACAATATATATAACACAGGAAAGAACTTTAAGCATCAACACCACCATAACCCTAATAAATCATCTGTTCTTGCACTGCTTCATTCTTCAAACCCTCCATTTCTTTATGCACATTACTTACATATCCATAATGTTTCTCAGGGATTATCCACAGCCTTGATTTTCCCCATATTGCTGACAGGGTGATGCATTTCAGTGATGCTTGTTCCTGACTTCCACCAGGTGCCTGTCCTGCTGTTCAAACTGCACAAGCCATCACCCACACCACCTCGATGTGTGTTTTTAGCACTTGTCTGCCCACTCGGGAGTAGGCTGGACGCCCCTCTCGCTACCACCCTCTGTCTCTTCCTGCACACAAACCTCACACATACAGTATATAAGTAAACTCACAGACACACACACACACACACACACACACACACACACACACACACACACACACACACACACACACACACACACACACACACACACACACACACACACACGGCTTACACCTCAATCAAGTCCTATTCTCCTCATATCACAGAGGACAATATCAATTACAATGTTTGCAATCTATACCGCCGGGTAATCGTCCTTTGATTGTTAAAATGAGGCCATCTGTGATACTGTAGCAGCATGCTGTGAATATTTAGAGAGTGAATTATATGCATTATGCAACAACACCTCAGTGACTGACACAATGGAATCACTGCAGCATCAGGGCTTCATAAATCAATTCCACGCTTCCCCTTTTCCTCAAAGTGTGGACCAGTTCCAGCTCTTAAAAACGCTGATAAAACTCATAACTGCCTGCAGACAGTCTCCCATCTGACTATGCAGTCTCCAAATGGACTCGGCCACTTCCACTCAAGCCAAAATGTGTCTGACCGCAGTAAAAACAGGCCAGCTATCAATGATCACCACAGTTCATTTCCTGTCACATGTTCTCTTTCAGGGAATATAATTCTGCCCTATAAAGTGCAATTAAGTATGAACTTTTCCCCTCCTTCCCGGTAGCTGTGTGCTGAAGGGGCTCCCAAAAATGGGGCACGAGCCCTCCAAACAGTGGCACAGTCCCTTCCTTATATGGTGGCACCAGCTCCTTTATATGATCATCATATTTTGGAAAGTTAGAACCCCAAAACGCCTCCAGTTGTAAATAGAAGCGCATGTCTCTTCCAATTCATTTTTAGCAGGGGGCCTTTGAGGGCTGATTGGCAGAGCAGGAGGCACCATATGCCACCAGACCAGGCTGGGGCACACTGCTGTGGGACGGTTATTCAACTCAAGATGTGTCCTATATTTGAGTCTTTCATTGTTACGCAGCCTTCAGATGACATTAAAATGCCACTAAAGTAGTACATGAGTGTTAACTGTAAAATGTATCTGAATGTAAAAGAGATTGTTATGATCAGCAGACACAGGGAGTGAGGTTTCAAGAGAACGGGACTGCGTATCGCACACTTTTTCACTTTACTTTCTGTACATACTGCAGCTGCCCTTACAAAGTAACATACTGTTGCATGCATTTTGTTATTTTACTTTTTTTTATTGTAAGACAAGAGATAATAACACCAAGAGGACGCCAAAACAGTGAGACACAAGCCAGCAAAACATCATATAGTCAGGGTATGGAAAAACGGTGTTTGTGTGTGTGTGTGCGCGCCTGAGCCTTTTTGAGATGAAAGAAAAAA